>OY720643.1:37422964-38028921 GCA_963169105.1 Ceriagrion tenellum | reverse complement strand
GCGACTCTCCCTCGAGGTGGTCGAAACTATTTTTATTTGCAGATTTGCGTGTAATTTTGCAAGCGTGTTCACGCTGGGGACATCTGTTGTTAGAAGTGAACATAATTGAGTCGTACGCATTTGGTTTTTCGGATACCAATGCTTTCTTAAACCGTTCTCTTATGGTCATAATAAATAATTCGATTACATGAGTAGAGGTTTTCTTCAAAACGCCAAATAATGCATTTCTTATGATTATAATTATTATTCTGTTGAAGGCTTCCGCGGGGCTTTGATGGAGGTTGATTTCTTCTTTCGGGTTTTCCGCCGCGTTGGTTCATGTTGGGGACGATATTTCACCGGCTGTCCTGCTGGCTTCCTCAGATCCATGTAACCAAAGTTACATGGACCTGAGGAAGCCAGCAGGACAGCCGGCGAAATATCGTCCCCAACATGAACCAACGCGGCGGAAAACCCGAAAGAAGGAATCAACCTCTATAATTATTATTGACAATAATTAAGGTGTCACTTCTGGTCTAATAGTCAAAACAAACTCATTACAGTATAGTTGCGCCTAAAGTTTGCAACCGCGCCGAAAAATGTAGTCATTAAATGCTTTATTTAAGGAAGAAAGTTAGAAAATAATTCTTTCTTCATTTCCATTGCTGCGTGTACGATACGCTCCAAAGCACATAAATGGAACGTGGTCCAATATTTTTTTCGTTAACGTAAATATTATTAAATTGTGCTTTCTGTGACAGTCGCGTGGGTACAGCTCCAGTCACCATTGGAGGAATGGATATTGGAAAAGTATTTTATATGTAACTTTTACGCTGCAACATTTATTGAACAAAAACACACGACGCGGTGTTCAACGCTTTAGAGTCATCGTCAGGTCAAGTTGGCCTTTAATAATTAAATATTGCTGAATATATAAGAAAGTATGGGGCACTTTTCGCTCTACTTCCTCAGTTATTTGCAAAACAATTGAAGCTGTTTAACATGGGATATGATGCGGCTATTCGCTACTCAGAGATTAGCTGTAAAAAAGTTACATTTTTTTACACGTCGCGCTAGAAATGTGGTGGTGTGTCATTCGTACGTTTTTAATGATTTATAAGGAAATGAATTTTAAACGCTTCGCCTTAATAAGTTTCGTACAATCCCTTAAAATACCTCTGATTTTGAAGATGATTTCTGTGCACGACGTGGAACCAATAAATTTAAGCGTCGGGTGTGCATATTTAATTTATGAATGTGAAGTTCATGTGTTAAAACGAAGTTTTTGCGACATGAATATTACAACATTTACATGTTGCTTCTTACAGCCTCTGTCATTTTAAAATTATAGTCGAAATATAGGTGTTCATTATGATAAGAGTAAAATCTCGCTCCAACTACCTCAAACAATTAGTGTTATTGTTGATTTTATATTCTTTACTTTGATGACCGCAGACATTCCGCGCAACTCATATAGCTAATAGGTATTTGATTATATTTTTAGTACAAAATAAACAGCGTTTTAATCGAAATTTAAAATCCAAAATGTGAAAGAATGTTAAAGAAGAAGGGCCAAAAGTGTATGGAAGCCACGTCCGAAAGGCTAGCCTTGTCCGGTTAAGTGAGTAATATTAGCTTTGCTCGGAGTAGGTTTAATTTCTTCCTTTCAACTGGAAGGGTGAAAGGAGCCAGCCATTGGATCAGCGGGAGTGTGCGTCGAGGGTGGGAGGGGCTAAAGATTTCTTTCTTCCTTTCCTTGCCCCTCCCTCGTTCTCCTTCCTTTCACCCGTCTCCTTCTCTCCTGCTCTTCCTGCTCTTTCCACCTTTACCCTCCGTCCCACGCCCTGGTCCAGGAATTTCCGATGGCTTTTTTCACGCGCGCTGACCACGTGCAAGTGCGGACGTCGAGTTTGTGGGTATTCTTTTCCCTTGCTCTCTTTGCGGCGATCGATGGCTCTTTACCATTGAGTTCTGTGTGTCGGCGGCAGCCTCGTCACTCCCGTGAACCGGGGTGCCCGAAGTCCTTTAGGGTGGCACCCGGGACCTGGAGGGTTTGGCGAAAAAGATATTTTCAAAATCAGTCTTTTTCGTTGTAAAATTTTTGGAGGAACTTGGCTGCGTGCAACTGAAGCAATGACTCTGATTTTAAACATCCCATGCTATCATTTTCATCAATCCATTCTCCGGTTCTCAATTATTATATATATGCTTAGTAGGTTTAATTTTTGGCCGGCCGCGTTTTTCTCAGTGAGACCCTGTGAGATATTGCGTCAGTAGTTGGATCAGCCTAGTTCGTGAATGGTAATTTTTGATAATCGTCTTAATTTTAAATGAAATGATTGATATCTTAATGGAAGAACGAAAAATATTATTGATGAGTATAATTAAGTAATTTATTCCCATAAAGTTTACATCCCTCTTAGTGCACCTAGTTTAAATCTATTGAAATTACTGCCTTGAGTCCAGCAAATAGAACGCTTTCTGTGTAGTTTCATTGTAAACATCTGTCACGTAAGTAAACTTCTTTACGTGTACTAGATGGCCTTTTAAGCTTATACTAAATCATCAAACAAACTTTTAACGGGGAAGAAGGCAGATACACTGACATCACTCAGCTGTGTGTAATTGATATTCTAGTTTGGACATATTTTTTTAGCGTGTCCTACGCAGTGGAGTAGAAAATATTAGTATGAAGAAGTTGAAAGGATTTAAGTTTTGTTCGACATTCGTCTCTAAGCGAATGCTGATCCATTTTTCCTCTTTGAATGCACTCGAACGTGACTGTTAACGGTCTTATTGGATTTTTTCAAAGTAGCATTGATTCTTATGCTCTGGCATAGCTTTTTTCCTCCTCTTTTGCGCAACTAGAGACGTATTTCAGTCGTAACGTGCTTGATTTTCGTTCCTACAAAATGGTGGGGCTCTTCTCTCACCCCAGTTTTTAGCCAAATGCTGCTACAGGTAAACCTTGCTCGTTATTCGCGTGCATATTCAAATTATAGTACTTAATGTCTCTCCTCATTTTATCCTCGACGATTTCTATAGCCGTGTAAATAGGCATTAATTGGGATGGTAGAAGAAGGATGCGACCATCTTTTCAGCGAAGAGAGTTCCTCAGAGCAACTTTCGATCGTTTTTGCCATCACGGTGAGGATATTAACTTATAAGTAAGATCAGGAATCTTCTCTAGATATGTTATCACTGTAAAAACGCCTCTGAGATAATTGTATTCCCATCATCAGCATAAGTCCTTCTTCTTCGCATAATGAAATTTCACGTTTTTTATTGCGTCATTGTTTTGCAGTCTTCATGTTACATAAATGTATAGACAGCGTTTTGCTCTGGTGATACGCTCTTCCCCTTAGAGAAGGCTACGCCATCAAATGAAATTTAAGGATTTTAATATCCATGTGAAAAATGGATGTATGTGTCCTTGTACGATAGCGTTAATGTCATAGAAACTGTTTGCACTGTATTTTTACGAATAAATTCGGAATTACTTGTGCTTAAAGGTAAAAGTGGGTGTGGCATTGGAGAAAATACTGCGCTTTCTTCCCTGTTGAAAAACACTTAGAATGGGTAAAGAGAGAATATTATTCTTCTGTTTAAATGGTAACGGCGTATCATCTACATCTACGTAATACCCCGCGAGCCGCCGCATGGGCGTGTGGCAGGGGGTGTTAGGTCACCAGCCGTGTAAAGGTGTGTTTTTGGAGAATATATGGTGATATGTATTTTAGGAGTGTATTTAGTGGAGCTCAATTTTTATTGTGGTCGCTTATTGTTCGCGGAAAGAACGAGTTTTTATACCTCTCTGTTCGGCAGTGTATCTCTCTTATTTTATCGCATCTGTCAGACCTAGAGGTGTAGTGAGGAGTCATGATAATATTCTCTATGTCGCTCTAAAAAAATATCAGTTCTGAATTTATCAAGCGCGAAAAAGCCTAAAAAACGTAAGCCCAGCGTGTAGCCTCCGAGTCTCTAGGGGCTCCCACCTTAATCCCTCTTAAAGTTGTGAGACTATATGTACGGTCGTAACCGTTTTTAACGAAGCGCGCTGCTTTCCTTTATATTTTATTAATTTTTTTGGTTAAATGTATTTGACTAGGGTCCCAAATGCTTGAGGCGTATTCGAGGTGTGGCCTAACCAGAGCGAAGTTTCATCTCTTTTTGACTTTTTCATCCGAGGATCTTCCTATTATACGTTTAACAAAACCTAGTTTCTTTAATGCTGCGCCACATATGTTCTGTATGTGTAATCCCCAAGATGTATCAGATGTTAAGGTAATTCCAAGATAATTCATCATCCCATCAAACTTATGCAGCTATTCGCATAATACTGTAATCAATGAGTCCAAAACCAGCCGATTCTCTCGGGAGTGTGTTCCATTTCACCTAGAAATTTGACTTTTTTTGTCAATTAATTCCAAAAAATTGTAGAGGTAAGTAGCTGAAGTGGTGTAAAAGTGCATTTGGTTAGTGGTTAATATTTTGTTAAAATTGGAAAGATGATATCTTTTTTTCTTTATTATGAGACCAAATTCACCCAATTCTATGTGAAATGGTCTGTCGCTGAAACTGACTTATTGGGGTGGTTAATGCCTAAAAATTGCCAAAACGAGGGCAAGAATCAAGAACATGGGCTATTTCTCTAGTGCTCATTAATGCATTAGTGCAGTCACTGTAGTAGTGCTTCGCTTAAGGTAGTCCGAGCGAGATAGTTCCCTAGTCATAATAGACACCACATTCGAATTATACGTTTTAATTTCACCAACTGTGAGACACACGAATTAAATATTGCATTATTAATGGTGAAATAATATAGTTTTACATGGGAGAAATTGCAAGTAATAAAATGAAAATACCTAAATAAGTTTTTAACTTGACTCATTTTTTTCGCGCGGTGCGTTTTAAACTCCATCAAAACGGAATGTTTATTGTGATCCCGAAGGATTTTCTGCGGTGACTATATGATTTTTTTTCAAAAATAGCTGAGAAAACACACTAACTACGCACTGTTGATTTTTTAAAGAGATCTAAGTGTAGGAAATGTCTCATTTGTTAAATACGGTCTCACTGGAGTGCATACACGTACCATTTCTCATGTAAAAGGGCTGGTGTTTTCTGGCAAACATCTCGGTAAGTAATGCGGTAAGGGATTGAATTTTTTGTGTCAATGGAAGGGTGATATATTTTTCTTTAAAATGATACCAAATTCATTGATTTCCAGGTAAAATGATTCTTCGCTCAAACTACCTTAACACGACGCAATTTTCACTGCACATTAATCCATACCTCTTGCTGTGCTGCTAAGTGCTTTGTTTAAGGCAGGCTTTTAGAGGAAACTAAATGCACGCGCCTCAACCATGGGCTGGAAGAAATGCAAACGCCTTGGCAGAACTGTTAGCAAAATATAAACCAGCGTCCCGCGGGGCTGACCTAATCTTGGAAGTGTATATTTCTCTCGTCCTTCTTCCCCCACGAGCGCCTATCTTTATCCCTCTACTCCCCGCTCCCTCTTCCATCCGCCACCTCCTCTCGTGGGCCCTATTATTGCCTCGTTTTTACGGTCGGCATAACTCGCGGCGTTCTACCCCTCTATTCTCTTCTCTCTCTTCGTTCGAGTTCCACTCACTTCCCACGCCTTCCGCTCGCCCCCCGTTCCCTCCCCCCCGTTTCCTCCACCCCCCCCCACATATAGCGATGAATGAACGGCAGGAGAGAGCGTTGCGTGCCCCGTGGCGGAGGACGGGCAATAACGGTCTCCTTCACGTGCGATTTTGTAGCGATTTGACTACCAAGTGCGCCACTAGTCATCAGTAGTTCCCATTCGAGCCACGTGATTCGAGAATGCCTAACCGCCTAAGGCGTGGCTAACTTTTCCCAATATAATTGTAATGTTTATTGATTTATGACTTACAGTCATGGCAACAGTATTTAGCACTACAATCTTAATAAATGCAAAAATTTTCTATTTCATACATACATGGTAAAGAGGAAATACTGCAACAATACTCGGCGCCATTGATTGATTCCAGTAAAGATAGCAACAATATATGAAATAAGTGTAGAAGAGTACATCAGCCATCAGTAATACCACTTAAACCGTATCTGGCATGTGATTAGCTAACTTTTGCCGTATTAATTATAATTTTGGAACAGTATGTAGCTTTACAGCATTAATGGTAGCGCAGAGTTTCTGTTTCATGTATACAACTTAAACAGACATTCCTACTGGAATACATTACGTATTTGATTACAGTAAATATAACAAAAATGTATCTGCTACGAGTAAAATAATACGAAGTCAGTTGCATTATTCCTTTATGATTGAGATAAAATGTCCATGAAAGTATGACGGCATAAGCATTTTTAACTGGTGAATATTTTTCGAGTTAAATATGTTATCAGGAATTCTATTGCAAAGTCTCATTCCTAAATTTATTGGAGATACCTGGTACGCATACACTCTTTGCATGGGTATTTTAAGTGCATTCGTTCTATTATTCCTCTTTCTGAAGTGCCAGAGTTATCCATTATCATTTCATTCAAGTTCTCAGGAACGTAAGAAAATACTTCATACATAATGGTCAATCGTAATTTTGTTATACTGTCAAGTTTTTAATAAAAAGGAGTAGTGAGTTCATTTATTGCCTAAATCATTGCCTAATTCATTGCGTAATATATTCAATTATTCAGGATTTATAACATCGGCCGTTATCAGCTGCTAGACCTCTGAAGGTGACTCTAACCTCACGTATTCCTGATTTTCTGAAAACTTGAATATAGCATTTTTGAAATGTGTTTAATAAAATGAGATGAAAATAAAATAGAATTTCCCGCTAGTTTTACTGTAATTTAACCTTGAAATTGAAGATTTTAACACTGACTCTCATGGAGATTGCTCAGATTGCAGCAGGACAACGTCAATTTGAACGAGAAAGTTATTCAAACTCTTAATTAAAACTTTGTATGAGGAGCGAAAAGCCCTGTAAAATTAAAACAAGTAAAACAGGCATCTTACCACCTATTTTTTTTATAGTTATTATCGAATTACTGCCGTAACTGAAGTCAAAATGCGGTAGTTCCTCGCATATGGCGCTTTAATCGGCCCCTTTGGCTGGACAGATGTGGTCATTAAAAATATATTCGTGGAATAATCTGCATATTTGGTGCATTAATATTTGCTTTCGATTGATAACCAATTTCATCAGCGAAAGCAGGATTTTTTCAACTGAATAAATGAAAATGTGTTGCAAAAGTATTTTTCGTGACTCACAAAGTCAAGCCAAGGCCACCTTAAATCTTTTACGGTTTTAAAAAATAGTAGGAACATAGGTTCTTACTGTGCCACAATCTGTACCATTATTTAGAGTGCAGGAGCTGAAAATGATAGGTGAAGGTGAGCTGTGTTTATGTTTACGTTTAGTTAGGACTGTATGTTAGTGCCCGGTCCTTCGAAGGGAGTCTTAAGTATCGTGGACAACACACATACAATACATATGCGGTAAAGCATTAAAGAAACTAGGTTTTATTAAGCATACAATAAGGTCTTCGGATGAATAAGTAAAAGTGAGATGCTACGTCGCTCTGGTTAGGCCACACCTCGAATACGCCGCGAGGATTTGGGACCCTGGTCATAAAGATTTAACAAAATACAAAGAAAAGCTGCACGCTTCGTTAAAAACTGCTACGAACGAGCACATAGTGTTATAGTGTTACACAACTGTTCGAGGGATTAAGGTGGGAGCCTCTAGAGACTCAGAGACTACACGCTAGGCTTAGCTAGCTTGAGAAATCAGAACTGGTGTATTTTACTGCGACACACAGAATATTATCATGACGCCTCACTACATCGCTAGGCCTCACAGAAGCAATGAAAAAAGAGATACACTGTTGAACAGATAGGTACAATGACTCGTTTCTTCGGCGCGCAGTAAGTGATCGCAAAATAAACTGAGCTCCACTGAATACACTCCCATAATTACACGTCACCATTTCTCCTCCCAAAACCTTATCCCTTACATCCTTACTCGGCCGATGTCCTAACACCCCCTGCCACACGCCCATGCGCCTGCTCGTAGGGTATGCATCAGCATCTACATAATACCCTGCGAGCCGCCGCATGGGCGTGTGGCAGGGGGTGTTAGGTCACCAGCCGTGTACGGGTGTAAGTTTTGGGAGATGGAATGGTGACATATTCAAGGAGTGTATTTAGTGGAGGTCAGTTTTTAATGTGATTGCTTATTGTGCGCGGAAAGAACGATTTTTTGTACCTATCTGTTCGGCAGTGTATCTCTCTTATTTTATCGCATCTCTCAGACCTAGATATGTAGTGAGGAGTCATAACAATGTTCTCTATGTCGCTCTGAAACACATCAGTCCTGAATTTCTCAAGCAAGCTAAGCCTAGCGTGTAACCTCCGAATCTCTAGGGGCTCCCGCCTTAATTCCTCTTAAAGTTGTGAGACACTATATGTACGCTCGTAGCAGTTTTTAACGAAGCGAGCTGCTTTTCTTTGTATTTTGTTTATTTTTCATGGTTTAATTTTTATGATAGGTCCCAAATACTCGCGGTGTATTCGAAGTGTGGCCTAACCAGAGCGACGTAGCATCTCACTTTTACTTTTTCATCCGAAGATCTTATTATACGTTTAACAAAACCTAGTTTCTTTAATGCTGCGCCACATATGTTATGTATGTGCAATACCCACGATATATCAGAAGTTAAGGTAATTCCAAGATATTTTACTGTATCTGAAGATTTTATGTTTACTCCACCCTCAGTATAGGTATGGCATTTGTGTGATGACTTTCGGATGAAGTGAAATGAAGGATATGTATATAGATGTAAGTGTCATTCGACCCAGGTCACGTTGAGTGAAACGCAGCCCGAACCAAATTGCCATCACTCCGAGCTGCACGCAGGGAGTAGCACTTAGGAAACGAATCTCGCCGGCTCTCGATGAATGAATGCAAGGTGTCGGGGAGCGTTGCGTGGCCCGCAGCAATGCGGGCAGTAGCAGTCTCTTTCAAGTGCGATTTCGCCGCGAGCAGGCTCTCTACTGTGGGCAATTTTTTTTCTTCCTGCAGTGCAGAGTGCTTATGCTATCGCTTCGCGCTCCATTTTCGCCTCCGGCTTATTTGGGCCTTGCCCAGCGAAACAACAAACAGTTTGCCCGACCTTTTAAAAGCGTGCGTTAATACACAATCCATTCATCCTTCATTTCTCCCTCGTGTTCAGTCGTTCCTTTTGTTTGTTTTTTCGCTTTTCGTTTTGAATTTGTTAACAGTCTTAATGGTGGCCCGGACAAATTCATGATCAAAGATTTTTTTGGCTGATCTTCATTAGGGCTAAAAGGAAAGTAGCAGTGAAGGGCTGCGTAATGTCTTCATCCATTTGTCATAAGGTCGTTTTTTCCTGCTTTCTGCCAGATTGCGAGCGCGACGTTCACTTTTTTTGTATTTGATGCTGCGTGTCTTTCCTCTCGAAACTCTTCAGGTTTTTGCGTGAATGGCGCTTAATTAAAGAATAATAAATGATTTGATGGGAAACTTCCTCCGGCGAAATTACGGAATGGTTGGTAAAACCAAATGTAAGACTAATTAGATCCATGGCGTTTTAATTTGATGAGGGTATATTTTATATTTCATTTCGTAAATCTTTCTGATATTACCGTGCTCTTGAGTAGGCGAAAAAATGGAGAAATTCTCTTTGTCGCTGTTGTGCATTTGGGTTATGTTGAAGAGTGAAGGTCTTAAGATCCATCGAAAGTAAAACAAGCGAGCAAATGCTCACCTTGTTATGGTAGGAAAGAAGGCTACGGAGAGAATTATAGAGAGGGATCGGTAGATAAATTGAACAGTGGTGTGAGGAATCGGGATACTGAAAGCTTTGATGGAGGCCAAAATAGGGAGTAAGAACGAAGAATTGCAATTTAGAATGCGATGAAAAGAGAAAGAAAACCGGAAGACTCGATACAATAAGTGGTGGGAGAAATTTATTTATATCGCTTAATCCTAGCATTGGGAAAATATGTGTTTAATTTAAATGTCAATCCAATACTGATTTAACGGTACACATCTACGTCTACATACTACCCTGCGAACCGCCACATGAGCGTGTGGCAGAGTTTTAGGACACCAGCCGTGTAAAGATGTGCGGGATAAGGTTTTGGGTGGTGAAATGGTGACATGTATTATAGGAGTGTATTTGGTGGAGCTTAGTTTTTACTTTGGTCGCTTATTGTGCGCGGAAAGAACGAGTTCTTGTACCTATCTCTTCGGCAATGTATCTCTATTATATTATCGCTTCTGTCAGACCTAGAGATGTAGTGAGGCGTCATGATAATATTCTCTGTGTCGCTCTGAATCACACCAGTTCTGCATTTCTCAAGCAAGCTAAGCCTAGCGTGTAACCTCCGAATCTCTTGGGGCTCACGCCTCAATCTCTCTTAAAGTTGTGAAACACTATATGTTTGCTCGTAGCAGTTTTTAACGAAGCGTGCAGCTTTTCTTAGTATTGTATTAATTTTTTTGGTTAAATTATTATGACCAGGGTCCCAGATGCTCCGGCCGTATTTGCGGTGTGGCGTAACCAAAGCGAAGTAGCATCTCTCTTTTACTATTTCATCCCTGGACCACATGGTAGATTGTATGGTACGGTAAAACTCTATAGTTAAACTGAAGAAACATTGAGGGCCATGTGAAAGCTTAACGTTAACTATCCGCGGTCAATCACAATACGACTACACTAGGTAGCAACAAATTTCTCACCACTGATGATTGTGATGGTGACATGTGCAACATCAATAAAAGTTTTAAACTTAATGTTGTAGTCCGGAGTTGTAAATTTGCTTCTTTTGCGGCCATTTCCATTAAAATCACCCTATCAATTATCATAATTCCATCTTGCTATCACTCCTTTCCGTATCCGTCTGTATTTTCCTTGTACACCCCTGCTGTATACGATAGTAAGTGATAAAAAAGACGCGGAGTTCGCGAGTAGTTCATCCAGTTTTCCGCTTCTTCGACGTGTTCTTGTCTTCGCATGTTTCCTTTTTCCAAGGTCAAGTTTTTTTTAGGTTCTTCCTGGAACATTGATTCTAGTATTTTTTTTAGGCAAATTGGTTACATCGTGAGGTTGCGAAAATTTTGGGATCTGTTTCTAGAATATTGAGTTCAGTCGTTCTAGCCGTAAGCCAAGTTCTTCGTTCCTATTCCTGCACTCTAGTATGAATCATTTCTCGTGCTCCTCGCTTCATTGTCGTCTTCTTACACCCTCGTGACATTTATTCCACCTTGAGGCAGCTATATTTCCTTCCGAGGATGATAGGCGCTGTTGGTATTCTTCTGTCATATGTATTCTAGGTTGTGCTGGGGAGTACCTCGCATATGATGCTATTATGATAGTTTGAACGAAATGTGAATTCGTCTAGAAATCAATGAATTTGGTCTCATTTTAAAGAAAAATATCTCACCCTTCCAAAACTACCAAAAATATCAGCCCCTTACCGAACTACTTTCCGAGATTTTTGAAGAAAAATACCTGCTCAATTACATGGTAAATGGTACTACGTGGAAATGCATGCGCTCCAGAGAGACCTTATGTAAAAAATGAGGTATTTCTAACGCCTAGATCTCGTCAAAAAACTTAATAGTCTGTAGTTTGTTGTTTTCTCAACTATTTTTGAAAAATTAATTATCTAGTCCCTACAGTATGTTTTCCATTATCGTAAAAAACCGTTGTAAAGAAGTTTGTTAACTTACCGCATGAAAAAAATAAATCGAGTTAATGACCTTAATAATTATTTTTATTTAATTACTTAGAATTTCAGTCGTATAAAATTATATTCTTACACCAATAATATTGTAATATTTAATTCGCGCTCCATACAGCTGCTGAAATTCAAACGTATTATTCGAATATGATTACTGTAATGACTAGGGATCTGTCTCGCTCAAACTACCTCAAGCACCATTGGTCAGAATATGTTCCCTACATGCCAGGCCGTTTTATGGCACAGAATGCTGTTGTGCCGTAGTACGGGCCTGGGCGTACTGACATGTTTTTGTGATCACTATAATTTTTATTATGTACCGCTCATAATATTACTATCATATCTCAAGGGTTCAAGGAACGTTAAATACACATTATTGATCTGTTTTATTTTTCAAAAAGTCTTTAATTATTGACATGAAGACTTATATTATATTTTGAACTATTTTGCAGTGTACTGAACTCTTTAATCGAGCCTATAATGCGCAGTTCCTTCTAACTCTGGGAATTATGGATCAAATAAAAATGACTTCGGTAACTCTGCTAGAGGTTTATT
Organism: Ceriagrion tenellum; assembly: GCA_963169105.1. Lineage (NCBI taxonomy): Eukaryota > Metazoa > Arthropoda > Insecta > Odonata > Coenagrionidae > Ceriagrion > Ceriagrion tenellum. Next base: position 38,016,608 of record OY720643.1, on the reverse strand, counting down.
AGCACGACCCGGGTTTCGACACTTCGTGTCATCTTCAGGTGACACTCGATAACTCCCACTAAGTAAAGCCTGCAACCAATTCCTTTGTCCAGGAATTGTCTTTTAATATTTGAATTATACCACAAAGGTATGATTAGGCCTGTGTAATATATGCACTTATTCGTTTTTTTCCGAAGTGACATCATTGCGTGGCCAGCGATATAAATATTATGCCTTATCCATGGGGAATTATCTTGTCTGTCAAGCAGAGATATCATCATCGTAAATATTGATTCATCTTCGTCTAAGCAATAAATGCGGTAACGAAAACCACAGCTACTTAACTCTTCGAATCAAGTCTAAGCACTTGTTGCGTGGCCACAAAGTTGTTTTGATATCGATTTCTTATTAATCTCGTTTTGACTGTTGGTTGTGATTCGCGTGAAATGCCAGCGGCTGAAAGGACTGCTTTCACTGTGAAGGTGGCCCACGGTGGGCGCCGATAATTAATTTGTTTTTGGGGCGATGAATTGAGGAACGAGAACTCGACGGGTCAAATGAGGTGGCCGACCGTGGACCCTATGAAAGGTTAAATTTTTTGGACCCATTCCAATTCCTCCCCTCCAAATGGACGACTCACCTGGAACCGATGAAGTAATAGCTGCTTGGGAGTTGCTGTGCTGTATTGTACTCATATGTTTTCGGCAACAAGAGGTGGCAAATTTCAACCTGATAGTCATGATTGAGAATATTCATGATTAAGAATTCGAAATGCTAACAACACATCTCGCTATGATAACTCTGGGATTTTTTTAAGGCTTTCCCGAGTTTCCATTCATGGTTTTACTATTCGAATTTTTACCGGTTAACTTTTCGAATTTGTACCGGTAGGTTTATCGTCAAAGATTTTGGTTTGGTATAAAGACATAAATCCGTCATTTACTGCTGTTACGAGTTCCTATTGCAAATCTTACCATTCGAATGACGTTTCTTGCTCTTAAAGCTGCTGTGTTTGCCCGTAATCGTTTGGTGTACAGTGCTTTCATTAAACTATCAAGTGCCCATGTGGAAGACGATGAGGAAAGGTGATGAGGTTATAGTGAGTTGCTGGATAAACTCAGTTTGGCATTAAAAAACTCAAGAAATAATGATTCATCATATCTTGCACAGCCACCTCTGGAACTTAATTTGCCTTAAGTGCTCTCAGCACCGTACTTTCCTCAAAGTGCTTGTGGGTAACCATAATCGTTCTTACATTATTACTCCATTATTTATTTATTTCACACACATACCCATCTTTACTTCTATATTTGCTCTAATAATCGTATAAATCCCCTCTCTATCCGAAAATTTCCATAAAATCCTGAAATCAATCAGTCCGAAAATAACTGCCTATATAAATCTCATATGTAAAAGCGGAGCCAAAACTAAACGTATGGTGTCAACTGATGTATAATTTTAAAGGGGGTTTCAAAGTTTATTTTCTGAGAAAATTGTATGTAATCTTGTGCTTAGATTTAGGAGAGTCAAACATGAAAATCATTCGAGGCTGATTTTCTTGATTAACGCTTGCATGCATATTCCATTTCATTTCAAAGTAACCCATTACTGCTGCTATGCAAGTAGTATAAAACCGATAGCTTATGACTCGTGAAGTAGAAGTGCGGTCAAATCATTAATACCTACCTTAGAAAAACGAGCGTTTCTTTCATGCTAACCTTCTATTTAAATGTTTATGTATTTACATAATATTTATATGTTTACATATTTATTTACTGTTTTAAGTATTTATTTACTTTGTTTTTGTTCAATATTAAGCTCAGTGGTAGGTAAATTTTCGAATCCTCAACTTTTGTTCTAATAAGCGTATAAATACCTGGCTGTATGTCTCTTTGTTTCATGCTACAAAGCCCTGATGATACCAATATATTAGGCGATACGTCAGCTGTGAGTGAAATACATGAATGACCAAATATTCAAAAATCTTGTTATTATCTATATTCAATTGGTCGAGAAAGTTATGATTGCTTGTATTTAAAGTTACATGACAAAAAACCCTGAGTACTCTCTCATTATCCGTTAAAATCAGCAATGGGTCGCCAAATCTATTCACTCACTTGGCAAACACCATGTGATTCCTGAATTCCTTATTTAAATGTCCCTTTTAATATGCTCCATGCAATATTTCTGCGTATTCACCCTTTCTTCTTATTTCTTGCTGTTTATTTGTATTATTCCATTGTTGTTTCCGAGAGCGTGTTATACCCACGGAAGTGTCCTATAAATTTTGTCTTTTACCCAGCTGAGTTTTCATTACACATCTTTTCTCTCTATCTCTTCTTAGACTTCTTTGTTCGTGATTCTCTAAGTACATTTTATCTTCATTCCTCCTTTGTTCAGCCAAGTTTTCATTAGATCCAGCTTTCGCCGTTCTTTTGCTGCTACTGTCCAGCTCACTTTACGGCCTTCTTTAAAGAAGCGTTTATTTCGTATGTTTTCCTTGGTTCTGTGCCTCCTTGTCCCTTTACTTTTTAGAATTGTTCAACGTCTCGGAGGTATTTTAAGCGGGCTCGGCATCATCGTGCCGCACCCGTGGGTGAGGGCGGAGTGTAATCTAGACCCGGCGGAATAGACGCTCTTAAAACCAGCGCGTCCGTTTCGGCCTCGCGTGCATATTTTGCCGTGTTTCGCCGGAGAAACACCGATTATCTTGCGGCCTCCCTCCCTTCACCCCCCGGTCGCAGTGCCGCCTTGTTTCGGAATACTTCCCGCGCTAGAGAGTGGGAAGGCGACATTTATGCCGCCTTAATCCCGCCTCGTGCCGCCCTCGCCTCCTCGTGGGGATATCGCGCCTCACAGCCTCGCCACTCGTGTAACTCGCCCTTCCCCCCCCTTAAGGGTTCACCCTTTCCCCGTGTCCGCCGCCGGCGGCGTAGGGGCGTGGCATGCTGCCTTTCGTCGCATAGGGGACGGTGGAAACTAACCGGGGGAATTGAGGGAACGTGGTTCTTCGCCGGAGTCTCCGGGGTTGTGTCCGTGTGACGTGGGACGTGTAAGGGTGGTCGCCCGGAAGGACACCGACTCCGGGAGCGAATCTTTTTCTCCCACAATTTTTCCGTCTCTCTTGTGCTAAGCCCTGTGAGGTTTGTTCGCTACCCACCCCCTCCAAACTCCATAAGCCCTTAACTGCGCCATATCCAGAACTCGTCATCTGATTCATTGAGTTATGAGTACCTATACACGAATGAATTTACAAAACCGGTACTCGGTTTTTCAAGCTACTCCCGCTTACTACAGTTTTCGAGCTCTGCCTGGGTACCCAGCTTTGCCCGGGCTCCCAAATATTTAAGCTTTTCATGGAAAGCATGTGTGTCAACCGTTAACTGTTATTCGTAAAGGAATTATTTATATTTAATTGGCTTCCGGGTCTTGTATTACCTCCTTAATAGGAGTGATATTTTCATCCTGGGCGTAATTGCTATGTACGATTCCAAACATTTCGTACTATTTATAGCGAAACGAGAAAGAATGTTCAAAGTGAGATTTGAAAATCAACCTTTGCCCACGAGGAAATGAACAATTTATTACTGATGGTGTATCAGGAAACTTGACTTTAATGATAAAATTTTTGAGGCGTAATGCGTATTCATGTTGTGGTGCAAAACCTCAATTAGTGATAACATTTATATTTAGTGACAAATTGGAATCGAGCTCATTTTATGTTTTATAATCGGTTTTCGCATACTCCAGGTGATTCTTTGTAAGATTAGATTCATGGTATCAATGTTTGGATTTTATCCGGTTGCTATCCTTGTCATTAGTTTAACATCCACGTAAATATTAACTTTCCCTGGGAGATAGGAATTTTTTGATGTGCGATTTAAAAAGTTGACTTATAATATCGCATTGTCTCAGTCATTATTCATATGGCATATATGTCTCATACCGAACAGAATCAGATGGAATGTGTATTGTGAGGATGTTGTGTTATAACCACGGATAACTATTACTTAATTATTGCGCCAGGTCGCATTTCCGCTGTTGTACAGTTGCTCTGTGAGTAAGTGCATTACTGACTGCAGGACTTTGAGACCTGAATAAGGTCACCGACGTGAATGCAATAACGTGTGCATTGCAATCATATCGCGTTGTGACGTGTGATAACCGTTCTCGAATTCATTAATCGATTCAGTATACTATTAGGTATGACGCAAAGAACAACCCTTATTGTATACTAAGTATTAAGAACTCTAATATGGAACTATTTGCTAATTAACTTCAAATAGCTCGATTTATGTATAAACTGGATATTTTATTTGAAAATTAAATCAAGTATGCGTTTCCTGCTATTGTTTAATATTGGATTGCCTAGTAAAAAAAGCATCATTTAGAGATGCTTAACGCTAGACGACCTATAAAGTATCGCATTCTTATACAGGCTTAATGATGTTTTGCGTAATCTTACCGTTCATGGGTTTTAAATCACTTTTAGTACAAAAAAGGGTGCTGTCATTTCTTTGTGGATTGCCCTGCGATATTTTTTGCATATCATCTACGATACAGGGGAAATTCGCAATCCTGTGGATCGAAGCGTCAGTGTAAATTGCACTAAAAGTTGATGCTTGGAAAATACATTATATTTACCGTATTGTTTATTGTGTAGGTCATCATGCCAAGTATCATTGAAACTTAATCCTAACTTCTAGCATAATCACAAGTCGTTATGTAGTACGAAAATAAATTTTAATGCTAAATATATTTGGCTATTGTTGCAGAGAAACCAGTGGATAAATTCTACGCACAAGGCTGCTTGTATAGTAATCGCTCTCTCATTTCTGCCTGTCGTTGTGGCTAGTATTTCGTTGTGTCATTATGCATGTAGCGTGATATCGCGTTTACATCTCAAAGAGGTGTGTTCATTCTTCCGTGCGTTGCATCTCGATATTGTATGAATATCACATAGCGAACGTCTCAGAGGAGCGTAGCCCTATCGGTGGCGCGTAATCACATTGCTTCCTCCTCCGGAGTGCATTTTTCGTTCCAACTAGGTGTGTGACGTGAAGCGGGCGCTGTGTCACTGTTAAAATGAGCGCCTAGGGTTTTGCCTCGCGGAATTCAATCAAAGGCGACGTTGCTTGCTACGTGGGACAGCGTAACGAGCGCCCTTAAATTTTTCTGCGGCGACATGGTAAACGAAGGAGGGCTGAACGTGGTTTCGGGAAGAAAGGAAGTTGTTGGAACTTGAAAAGCAGGAAAAGTGGGCTTTGAGGAAACTTAGTCTCTTTTGGAAGAGGAGGAGCTTTAGAAGAAAGACTCCTTTGAGATGTGCGTAAGGGGATGTGGAAGGGTGCTGGGGCTATAATGAAACTCTTGAGTTATTGTCGAAAGTGTTTCCCCACTTTTCGTATCAATATGTCTTTGTGGTTGTTTCCTAGAATTCTGCTCTTCTAAACTACGAAGGAATGACACATTGTTTCCTCAGATTTTTTTGAGTTGTCAAATGTGTTGTCAGATCTCTCTTAACGTAACCGCTGTCAGTTCAGCTCTTAGAACTTAAAGTTTTTAACCCAGCGCTCTTGGCTCTACTTAGCTCCATCTTTTTGAGCATTCATTTTGATGGACTAAGAATCTTGGAGTGGTGAAGTACCGGGGTAGAATAAATAAATTATGGAGCATTCGACGACACATACGCTCCATTTGGAGCACATTTTCCTGTTTCCCGCTAAGAGGTTTTGGGCGGATGTCTCTCATGCAGTGGAATAAAGTGCTACGTTACTTTTTCCCACAATGTGCTGCGTTCCCGTAGTCTTGTACTTATCTGCCCTTAATCTGTACTAGGGAATTTCCATGGCTTAAGAAGCATTTTCAAAGTTGAGGGAATTGTTGAAGGGGTGTCTGAGTGGAGACTTAAAGAAAAGGCTGGTGGAAACTCCAATATGTAGCGTGGCGCTGTATGGGTTGGAGACTTGGTCGTTGCGAAGGTAGGATGTACGTAGACTTGAGGCGTTGGAGATGTGGGTGTGGAGAAGGATGGAGAGGGTGAGCTGGGTGGCGAGAAGGATGAATGAGGAGGTTTTGGTCATGGTTGTGGTGGAAGTTAGTAGCGGATGTTTGGAGGAGACGGAAGAGATGGATGGGGGACGTTTTAAAAGGAGAGGGAATGTTGAAGATAGTAATAGAGGGGAGAAAAGGAAGAAGATAGGATTTCTGGACGAAATGAGGAGAGGGAGACAATATGAGGAATTAAAGATAAATCTAATTATCTGATATATCGAGAGTCATATGTATTGGAGGGAAAACGGAGCGATATGCCAGAAATTATATGACGATATACGTTACGTCCTAATTTCTGGCATAAGTAAGTAATTTCTGTGGCATTAGTAAGGCATTTCTAGAATTACCTTAAGTACTGTCAATAAACCTACGAATCAGCTGGTTAAATACTCTTATGAAATGAGTGAAACTTTACTATTTCTGTGGCATTAGTAAGGCATTTCTGGAATTACCTTAAGTACTGTCAATAAACCTACGAATCAGCTGGTTAAATACTCTTATGAAATGAGTGAAACTTTACTGGAAATCACAACATTTTATTTTTGGTCTCCGGTTCATGGTCAATTCGTAGACTACGAGCTACTTTCGATTGTATTTCGCCTTTATCCATTTTACTCCGATTCAAACCACGGTGAACATTTTTGGTTTTTCTCTTGTATCATTCTACTGAATATATTGGCTGGCCATCCTAATGCACTGGTTAGAAAATTTTTACTCGCTCCTCTTGGGTTCACGATGGTTAACAGTGGTCATATTATCTATAAATCGTTTAACCTTGCTTCTCAAAGGAAGCAGAATACTCCTCATGAGAACTAAATGACAATCCATGTGATTCAGGGTGGCCATGGGATTAAAAACATTTTTCTAAATGCAGGTTTACACATAGAAGTCACTTCCATGACAGTAGCCTTGGAAGTCGCTTGCAAGCGACACTTCGATGTGTAAGCGCGCACTTCCAAGGCAGTAGGGGTCGACAGTGGTGGTAATCGACTGCGGTTGCTACTTTCTGGGAAAAAAGACTGGTTTCTATTTTGCCTGCAAGTAGCATATCGATTCTGTGATAAAATCGCATCGCTGGTGGAATCGAATCACATGACAGCAAACGGAGATTTAAAATGTAAACAACGAATAAATTTGTTGGAGGAGAACTCATTGTTGTTTATGTAAATATTTATTTGTACTTGAAAATATTTTCAATGCTAAAGAACCCCTAAGATAAGCCTTATGACTTTTCTCGTATTAGATAATAATTATTATTGTCACAATTGATACCCTTCATTCGAAGTAATAAAGCATAATTATGACACAAACAGCGATATACGAACGCCATTATTGCTACATTTGGGCGATATTCGTAATTCAGACATCCATTTGTTTTAAAAAACCTGAAAATTATGTGTAATCAGAATAATGCCCTACAATTGGCGGTACGATTCGAGATTTTTCTACACTCGCTACTTCCATAGAAGACAACTTCCATGTGTAAACCCGCCTAAATCTTTTGATACAAACCATGGCGTTCGTTTAATCCGCAGCTAAGTCATTCGTAGGTAGCGAGTTTCTTTACATGTGAGCCCCAAAAGTTCGTATTGGTAGTCCTTAGATATATTTCCACGTAATTCTTCCTCCGCACTGTCATAGGAATGGTTAAAATCTTGTAAGTCTATGCCTTCATCATAATGCCTGAACCTTTAATTCGGCTTTATATGAAGTTAATTGGCTTTAAACTCCTAGGGGATACCTTACTGTGTAGCTTCTACAGTCGAGCCGCTGCGGTATCCTTAATTATCTCCTCGCGGGGGCACAAAGGTTAAGGGAACGGAAGAAGACTGGGAGTGGAATTGGATTTGAAATTAATATAATTTTCCGTCGCTTGGCCAAAGCTCTGATTGAACTTGTTTGTAATGCAAACTCTATCCCATTTCTCTCTGAATCGAACGCGCGCGTGCAAACGAACGTCAAAATTTTTGATGATATTATAAAGCCCCTTTAATTAGACGTATTCGCCGAAGGCTGTGTTCCGCCTTTTATTTCGCTCAGAACTGGTAAACTTGGGAAATGAGGATCTGTGGCGTGGAGCATGCCTCGGGGGCTCGCAAGTGCGTCGCGCGGCAGCGAAGGCGGCTGAGGGCACGTGCCCCTCAAGGACGAGCCATCGATTCTTCGTCAGTCAAAGCAAATGAGAATGTATGCATTACCGTTTAATTAGTTTATAATACGAGGTACGTCCAAAAATGTTCCATTTGATAGGTCAACGAAAGCAAGTACATTTTTAGAAAAAAAAATTATTGTGAAACAATCTTTTTACCTTAACCCTCTATAGACGGCATTATGAAACATCAGCATGAAAGTGCATTTATAAAAGTGCTATCTAAGTATTTTTTGATTCGTAACGTCCTTCATAACGTATCTTTTTTAAACTTTCCCAATTTTTTTCTTCATATGACAACTGAAACTGTTTATTTCAGAGCTCCACCAGGCACGCCATCATCAGTGGATAGCGTCACACATTCATCTGTACAAATTGTTTGACGAACCGCCGAAAGAGACGCAACTTTCCACTCACTTAATCCGAAGCGTTGTAATTATGTCAAGCGCAGCAATTAAATGGAAAAGCCTCTTAGAAATCAGATCTTTCAATGACTTTGAATCGCAGCAAATTTGACTCGCTCGTCCATAGAGGGTTAACCGCCATTTCCGCCAACCGTAGCCATAAGACTACACCCTGACGCGCCGAGTGTATTACCCTCTGTAGTAGAAACCGCGAACTTTATCGCGATCAACTTGTCAACACTGCGTCGTTCAGGGTCACGATCACCGAATTATTTTGCATCAGTACTTAAAGTGACCATGAGTAAAATACCACAAATTCATCATAATCCCAAACAAAATATTTCTGTGCAGAAATCGGTTAAACTGTTTTTATTCCCAACTCCCACCATTTTGTAGTCTCTTGTCACAGGCGTTTCGGCTCTCGCCGCAGGATTACAACTTCTGCCCCGGTCTGCAAGCTTTCGCTTATACCCGGGGACTAGGAAGAGGTGGGAGGAAAGGATGGGAAGGGAAGGTTAGCAAAACCGCAGCCCCTTCGAGGCCGACACCAATGAGGCGGATTGAGGTCAAAAGGACCTCAATTTGGCCTCCGTCTCCCCGAAGTGCTCGTATTAGTTTGGTTACCCAAACAACAGAGACGAGTAGCCGTCGGTTTTGCTTTCGCAAAAACCTACCGCACTTCTTTGCGAACCGAGAGAGCCCGTTACCCAAAAATTTGGGATTAGGTGTCTCTCTGACTCACTTTATGGGTTGACGTCGTGCGGTCTGCCGAAGTACGTCCTCGAGTCGGGGATCACCGGACCCATGGAGGGTCAATTCGGATCAATTCTGGTCAATGCGTGAGTACAACCCTTCTCTCAGTAGTTCCCGTCAACCCAGAGCCTCTTGTCACAGCGCGGCAGAAGCTTTTGTATTCCTTCTTTATATAATGGTGCCGCCTGTGATGTTAACCTAGTAACAACATGTTCTTCGATCTCGCCGTCATTGGTGGACGTCAATGTCACCAATGTTCGGTTTCAGATGTAGAAAAAGATGGAATTCACTAGGAGCGAGGTCCGGGCACTATGGAGAGTGGATAAATTTTTCCCAACCAAAATTCTGTGAAAATTGTAGTGACACGAGCGCAGTGTGACAGAGGGGCATTTTCATGAATCAAAACAATACCGCTGGTGAGCATCCCTCGGCGTCGGGATTTTCAATTCCATTCGCCGTTTCAAACAAACACCACGAAGCGTACACGACAATCAGCTGACTCAAAATGGCGTCAACTCCTTATCAGTTGTTCAGGGACAGTACCGCGCATACGCGCAACTGCGATCTCTGCGCTGCGGTGGCAATAAATTCTAACGGAACTTACTTTCTGGGGATGTACCTCGTATGTTGCTACCATTGTTGATTGCTGTAGGTGCTTGAAAGGAAAGTAAATTAAATGTGGGTTTATCGACGAATAAATCTCAATAGAGATATTTCTATCAGCCCGTGAATTCGACTGCAATCAATGTTGAAATTCCGCGTGTTGACTCCCAGTTTTTGTAGTTATTTGCCAGTTTGAAAGAGTTTCAGGAGAAACTTTGTGGCAATATTATTTACTCATAGTGGTGCGGTTAAAATAACTCAGTTGTAATTTTCCAAATTGTTTTTAATACAAACTGACCATAGTTTCACGCTAAATGATAACCTTGATAATGACACTTAAGTGTCGAAACCATGGTCGATTTGCATAATAAGAGTGTGGAAATAACAACTGAGTTCTTTTATTCTCACCATCAGGGATATTAGCCTGTTACTTGCAAACTAAAACGTATATGTGCCTTAATTTTTAGCGCTCATTTATTTCATATATATGTACCCGTTACGCCATCTTCTTTCGAGGTAGACATGGTCAAAAAATATCCTCTCTACTGCACTCATTCCTGTCTTCAAAGCTATGAAACTTCTGTTTATATTTGTGAATAATAGCTCTAAAAGGCAGGATTTCATTTTGGCGTTATCAGAAAGAGGACTCGTTTCTCCGAAAGTGACATGAATTTCAATGGAATGTTAGATCCATTTTGCGGTATTTACTTCGCGAAGAGCCAAGCGCTATACGGCTTTGACTGTGCCCTAAGTGCTCATGTTCACCTCGACGGGAATTGCTTCGTCAGTGCTCCCTCTTGTGTGTGCTTTCCACGGCCTTGAACTCTCATTTTCGGGCCAGAGTGAAGTTTCCAGGGCCCTGCCAAAACTCCCTCTTGCCCTAGGCAGCGGACTCAGGAAAATCCGTCTCCAACTTTTTTTCTTGGCTTCGTTCTGCGTCCGTTCCGTATTTACGTCGCGTTATCCAGCAGTCGTTTATTGATGTTCGTAGTAAGTCGTTCTACATGAAAGAAACGCTGCGCAAGTCCCTCTTCTGGTGCGTGTGGCACGGGATGATTTCGCTTGAGGCGTGAGATGCTCACCCAAGTTCAAGTTTAAACCTCGAAATCCTCCTCTGCTCACTGAGGAAGGACTGGAAAGCTCTAAGGAGAGCAATCCTAGGTTTCATCTGGGAGAGTGCTTCGCTGATAAATGTACTTGCTTGCAATGCACAAATTAATATGCTGGCATTGGCTTCTGATAATGGTGCTAATAATACGTTGATTTAATGGAATGAAAATGTATGCAGGAAACAGGAACATAAAGGTTAGTATCAATAGGTATAATATAAAGTCAGCTAACGCTATCACCAATTGTCTACGTCATAAAAGCCTTTATTTTATTGGCAATATATATCGCAACTGTAATTTTTTTCTTAATTGACCCTGAAAAATGACTGTTTTAGTCTCTCTGTCATACTTAACATTATCGCAATAATAATGTAAAAATAATAATTTATTTATCCTGCGATCATATTACATGATATGGGATACGTCACTTCATTACCAAAAAAACAGTAATTCATAAAACTAAAGACTAGAAATTTCCTTGGTTATATGTTTAAAAATTCTTCAATGTTATAAAATCTATTTGCTAGCAGATACAGTTTGAGAGAAGAATTAAAACTTACAGTCGAGTCTCATGTCTTAACTTTCCATGGTAGAGCACTGAATGAAGTGGTACACATATTCTGGGGGCTTTTACAGTACAGACTCAGATTATGTCTGTTGATAAAAAAGTCATTTTTGCATCTAGTTCCATGGTTATGAATCTCTGCTGTGGTTATGTTATACTTCTTACCGTTACTACCTCACTGTGTTGGCGTTCGTAAAATATACGCTCTAAAAATGCAGGAAAATGGTCTATTTGTCAGGTAACGTGTACCGTATTTTTCTGGGGTGGGAGAGTTTCTCTTTCTAATTTAGCTGACGATTCTGTTACGCTTCTGACAGTGAGCTCGTGGAAACAATTTTTAACAAACCTAGCTGCTCTCTGTTCCAAATATTCTAATTATGTGTTTGGGTCCTTTGGGGCCGTGGGGGCTAAACCACAGAGTCAACCACTGGTAAGCTTGCAGCAATCTTGCGCTGTATTTTCTCTCTGTGATCATAACACCTCCTTCTCTGGTAATTAAAGACCTCTTGCTCCTTCCTTAACTTTATGCTAGTCGTAATTAAGCACCATTTGACCTTATGGAGACCCTAACCGGTGAAATTAGGGTTAATTGGCCACGACTTCACACCCGTTGGGATAGCGATTTAATCCACGGGGGTTATTACCTACCTAAAGAACTCGGATTTAAGCTTATCAGAAACTGGGAACTGGGCCGAGGTAATGACGCCCCTTGCTTGCAAAGAAATAACAACCCAATTAATAATATTTAGAGTTAGATCGTACGAGGGAATGTCTCATTTCGATTGCATGGAGAAATTGGATGCATGGTCCGGCCTTTTGATGTTAATCATCTTATAATCAAAGGGCGTCTATTTTTGCTTAACCATTTTGTACTCGTTGCTTAATTCATTTGGATATGAGTTGAATGCGTGTGTTTTCTTAAGGTAGTGCGAACGAGATAGTTCCCTAATCATAATAGAGACCATATTCGAATTGTATGTTTTAATTTCACCGGCTGTGAGTCACACGAATTAAATTATGCATTATTAATCGTGCAATAATATAGTTTTACATGACAGAAATCGTAAGTAATCAAATAAAAAATCTAAATAAGCCTTTTACTTGACTCAATTTTCTCACGCGGTACGTTTGAAACTCCATCAAAACGGAAGGTTTATTGTGATCCTGAAGAATTTACTGCGGTGACAATATGATTAATTTTCAAAAATAGTTGAGAAAATACACTAACTACACACTGTTGCTTTTTTGACGAGATCTAAGTCTAGCAAATGCCTCATTTTTAATATGTCTCTCTGTAGTGCATACACGTACCATTGCCCATATAATAGGGCTGGTATTTTTTGGCAAATATCTCGGAAAGTAACGTGGTAAGGGGTTGAGTATTTGGTGTCAATGGAAGGTATCAATATTTGTCTGTAAAATGAGACTAAATTCATTGATTTTTAGGTAAAATGATATTTCGCTAAAAGTACCTTAATCAGCTTATAAGCTCGGCGTTTTATTTTTCAATGCTGATGGTTTTTAGCCTCGCAAATGATACATATGACTCAAGGGGTCATTTTATTATCTCCGTGATGTCCGTTGCTCTCTGAAAAATTTCCCGCGATCGAGTTGTACAAAATATTTGCTAAACTTTAATTAAGCGAATTCATGTAAAAATGAGCATGGAAAATTAGATACCGTTAGCCTAAATGACGACATTGAAATCATGATGCATATCTTGTGCGCCACTGAAACAAGTCACAGATCTCTTCAATCAGTACCGGTCGCCGTTTTAATGGCAACTGCTGAATGTGACGGATAAAGTATTTGCGTTTTCACAGCTCCTTAAGGAAAGAGTTTCCACTGCATGATCTTAGGGTGAAAGGTTCGTGAAATAAAACGCCCTTTCACCTCCAACACGTTACGTAGATTCCTTCTGAATTATCCTGTGTATTTGAAAGAAGTTATCTATAATAAGGGAAAGAGGTAATAAGAGATAGAGATAGAGGTAATAGTGCAACGCCTTGGTGTTTTCTTTTGGTAGCTCTTTGTTTTCAGTTTTCTAGTACACCTTCTATCTCCTCTCTCTCCTCTCCAAACTGCAAGAACTCCTTAACAACCAACAACGACCGTACAAAATAAACAAATTAAACATTAAAACACTAAATAAGTAATAAAAGAAAACACAAAATAAACAATTAACTTATTAAACATTAAAACAAACAAGAACTCAAGGAGCGCGGCGTTACAACAGATAGAGGTAGAGATAGAGGTAATGAGAGAGAAAGAGGTAGCTATAACAAGAGATAGAACTGATGGTATTTTGCTTACTTAATTAACGTAAGTCTCTAATGAAAATAAAATTGTGAAATGTTATTTGTAATGTCAGAAATATAACACTAAGCTCAAATTATCCGGTGGCTGCGTGTAAAAATTGGTGACTGAGAATAAAAAGAGAAGTTTCAGGCTTGATGTGGAAGAAGGATTCCAACATAAAGGATGAAAGCAATGCAAGTTTCCACTTAGATAAATTTTACTCGACGCAGGTTTCGATGTACTACATCATCATCAGGCCTGAGTAAAATTTGTCTAAGTGGAAACTTGCATTACTTTCATTCTTTATGGTGACTGAGAACATTATCATAAAAATACCATGTAGATTTCTGCAGTAAATGTATTCAAACGACCAAGCTTTTCGGTAGGATTTCTAGAATATAGGTTGGTTTAATAAACTAACTTTGGAAATTTACGAAATATTTTTTGTGATAGTGAAACTAGCTTTCAGTAGCTCGGATGGAAATTGTATAATCGATTGTCTTATTCTTAATACACCCTTCTATGCGTCTGTTATATCAAATGACCGTCATCAATTCTCGCCTCATGTGAGCAAGCTCACTGAAAACCCATTCGATTCATATTTCCATCACCAACAAAGCGTTGCCCATCCTTCCTCGGCATCCCCGCCATTCGGAACGGGTTAATCTCGAAACTGAACGCTGAGGCGTATAGAATCCTCGCTATCTTTTCGCCGCAGGAAAAAATAAACGAATGGTGGATGAATAAGTATAGATTTGCGGCCGATCTTTCACATCCTTCGCCGTTTCCGTGCGCGCTTGTTGTGTGTGTCTCTCTCTCCGATCCCATTCGTCAGTCCCCTTGGCCCCCCTCGTGTACCCTGTGGTACCCCTACGTTCTATTCATTCACCCACGCCGTGCGCGCTCTCTCCAGCCTCACCCCAACCTTAAGCCCTTCGCCCTTCCTCGCCAAATCCATCCCTTCAAGATGAGAGAGAGGAGAAGAATGGACCTCTTCTCCTCCTCGACTCTTTGGGGAGCTTTTGTGTTGTGCTCTCCCACTCTCCGGGAGAGATGTATCCTCGGTGTGAAAACCTTCGTGATTCTCCGCGGCTATAAAGAATCAATCCACTTTTATCCCCGCGTATCTGCGCAGTTAACTCAGCGTCTTCTGTGCTTTTCTTCCCGTCCGCTTCATTACGCCCGTACATCACCGGGTATTTTTCTTCACCGAGTTATCGCCCTCTTACGTACGTACTTACACTCGCTTCAGTCCGTGTCGAGAAAGGGGATGCGGAGAGTGTTGTTTCATTTTTATTTATTTTCGTCTGGATTTTACGTGGTTTTCAGGACTTCGGAAAATTGTCTTTCTCCTCGCTGAGCGCGTATGATCTTGGCGTTTTCCTTGAGGAAAAAGGGAAGGGAATTCATTTTCTCGGAGTATCACATATGCATGTACCTCTATTCCTCTGTTATCTGAACCTTTTTCAAGAACATGTAGAAACATCCCATTCATTCAGGGTTTATTTTTAAAACCGTGGTCGATCCTCATCGGAGTTGATGGTGACTCGAATAATCATCCCTCGTGAAAGATTGAATTCGTTATTTTATGCGCATGAATAAAATTTTAACGAAGTATCTCACCTGTAGCGGAAAAGTTGAATTCTCTTTGTGTAATGTGAACTTCCTCTCAGTTTCATATCAGTTTTTAAGGGCTATATTTCACGTCTATGTTAATTATTTTCACTGAAAATGCACTGAAAATGAAAATGGCATGACTTTCTTTTAAACTGTCCTGTTGAGTTAATTAAGTTCCCCGTTAATTGGAGCATCGGCTACCTCTTCTTTACCTCACTTAGACCTTAATGATATTGACCGCAATATAATGGTCGTTTTTAATTTTTTTTCTTGAGGAATCGCTGTTCACAGATCAGAGAGTCAGTTTTTGCAAATATGTGAACAAATTTTGTCTTCTCTTGGCTGGGAGGTAGGAGGATAATTGGTTCAAGGATGGGCTATCAGGGAATGTATTCTAAATATTCATTCATCGTATTTTATTGATGAAGAAATGAATAATTAGTTGCAATTATGGAAAATTGTAATGTTTTCCCGTTCTTCACTTTAAATTCTACTTAGACAAGGCTACCTATCCACGGAAGTCAGATTTTCTCCTTCACTTTATATCGAATTATCAATTTTACTTTCGCTTTATTACATTCTGGGTTGACTTCGTATTTTCTAATTTATGGTCCAAAATATTGCGACGATCAAAGATTTTCTAATCGGGCTATCTGTGTGATCCTTAAAGCAGAATTGGAGTGAGACTGATCCTGAGGCAGTGCCAACCTCGAGCGGAGCACCGCTGTTATTGGTTCTGGTGACTTGCAACGTTGTAACTCGCTCCCCACCCCTTCCTGATGGAGGGTTAAACGTATTCAAGATGTCATAATATCCTCAAAAATCCTTTTCTTTTGAGAATACCCCTCGAAATCGGTACTTCCTGTGAAATAAATCCGTAAACCTGCTTTAAATGAGGAATAATCGGGTAATGCAAATATGTGAAAAATTTTGTCTTCTCTTGGCTGGGAGGTAGAAGGATAATATTTGGTGCGAGGACGATTGCTTAAGTTAGCAACCAATAGTCCCTTCCTTGTTATGTGGATGCTAACCATCTAGCTCTATGTGACCCTGTTATCTAGCATATCTCCCTTAAATATCCTACTTGCATGTCAATGGTTAATGTTTGGTGATCTTCACCCCCTGCCGCACACCCTCGTGGTGGCTCGCAGGGTATCACGTAGATGTAGCTGTAAGTTCCCCGGTAATTGGAGTATCGGCTACCTCTTATTTACCTCACTTAGACCTTAACGATATTGACCACAATATAATGGTTGTTTTTAATTTTTTTCTTGAAGAATCGCTGTAAACAGATCAGAGAGTCAGTGAAAGTAATGTAGCACTTATCGCTATATTATTGCCATAAGCTCATAATTTTCGACTTTTAATTAGGCAATCCTCTTGCTGTTCCTGAATTTTCTCATAATGCGAGGTAATGCGAGGGCAAAAATTTATAATCATATGCTTAGTTCTGAAAAAAGTTTTGGGGCATCCTCTCTGTTTTACTTCATATTATTAAAACATTTCTATGGCTAATATTTATCTAGTACGCCTTGAGCCTATTCATTTCCTATTGGCTGGGAATATCTGCGTTGCCCGATGGTAAAATAAAGGTTATCAGCGCAGTTTTAATGAAGTGTTTGTGGGAATGTTTGAGAAAATGTTTACAAAACACGCCACAGCCATATTAGAATATATCATTCCGAAATGTAAAAAAATGGCTGTTTCTGATGTAAACAAGGACCGCCGGCTATTTTTCTTTTGAATCCCATCCGAGACAGTGAATTAAGGGAAGTAGTGAAGGAGACCAACAGCCTTGTATGACTTACCATTGAAAAGAACAAGCTCTTTGTTGGCAACTCGCTCTGCTAAAGAGTGCAGTAGTAATTTGTAAGTCTTAATACCATGTATTCTCTTTCCTTCTGACGATCGAAAGCTAATGGTAGCGTGAGCGACGTATCTCTTAGCATGAAAATCACTGATTTTTACTCAATCCTATGAAAAAATATTTTACCATTCTAATGATGCAACAACATCAGCCACTTATCGCTATGTATTTCAAGATATATGGCAATTAATCGAAGCCGTCTTGATGGATTAATAAGACTGTGCGCTGCAAAGAAATGTTATTTTTTTAAACAAGGTATTTCTAGCGCATAAACTGTATCAGGCATGTAGGAGTGGGCTGTTGTTCAAGTGTTTCCTCAATAAAACATTACTCACCGTAATATATGAGATAAAATCGAAAAAAAAACTTGGAATGAGATGGCGCTTTCGGTATAAAGCGCGAAACAAAAAAGGGAAAGTCTAATGCTAATTTTATTGGTAATTTTCTGAGGAACTCATTCATCTCAAAGAAATTTTTGCTGCATTAATTTTGCTATATGTAGCTCATGCTTCTAACAACTTCTTGAAATATAAAATAAAATTCGAAGATGATTTATATTAGCATCAGAAAAACATTTCGCTTAAGCTAAAAAAATATTTATCAATATTACAAACAGATAAAGACTCCTCGCTAAAGTAAGGACGATCGTTGCAAGGTAGTTTATGTAACCGGCAGAGGCTAACGAAGAGGTATGTGTGACAATTTGCTATTCCGATCGCAAAAAGTTGACGGACGTAAGGACTAGGTGTATGAAGTTTCCCATGGCCGCGTGTCGAACGCTGTTCCGGTGGGAGGCGGTAGAATAGACGGAAGCAAAAAGCCCTATCCCGTAGGGGAAACTCTTATTGTTTCGGCCCCGCCCCTCGGCGGTGCCCGGGGCGTCCGGCCGGGTCCACAAAGTCATCCATCATTCGGGTGAAGGGCTTTAGCAGCACCGGCCGGTCAATTTACTTTCCCGGGATGGGTTGAACAGCATCCGACATAAGCGTCTGCGTTCGCTTTTCGACTCTCAAATAGACAATCGCCTTGCGCACGTGGATCACAGAACCAGACTCTCCTCCCGTCCCTCCTACTGGTGTTTCCTACGATGGGAGAGGACGAGGGTTGATTATAAGGGCAGTTTGAAAAGCATATTATTATTTATTGAAACTATTTATAACCATTTATTAACCCTTATGTGTACACTAGGGTGCCCACCCTATCATATTTTTGCTTTTAACTTCAGTATTAATTTAAATTTTCATCTGAACCTCAGGATCCCCATTATTTAACTCCTATAAAAGCAAAATAACCGCTGACATTTTTTTTCATTGTTTTATTGGTAAACAAAATGGTAAAGCGGGAAAGTTTTCGATCATTATTCAAACAAAATGGCGTCAAAGTACACGTGTTCAGCGGACACACCCGGGTACCCGAGTGCCCACTGCCTGGAAAATGAAGTTTCTATCGGGAAATTGATTAATAACACTTTTAAATGAGTTTCTGAGTTCACAGGGCTTATTTAATAAATAATTGCAAAAAAATTATGGCAAATTAGCTAGTAGTACTGCAGAACGATCGAAACAGATGAAAACGCTTCATTCGCGACTTCTGTGGCCTTATTTCTGTCCCTCTTAATGGAAGCTGTAGAAGGCTTGGGGACTTCAGAGTGCTTACATACTTTGTAGTGATGTTTTTTTACTTAAGTATATTGAGCTGAAATTATTCTGTTCACATTCTGACTCAGAAATAAAGAAAAACTAGAGGTGGGCACCCGGGTACCCTGGGTGTGTAGCAACGAGGTGAAAGTTGGGTGTACACATAACGCTTAAATAAACAAATTTACAAAAATGTGCTAATTCAATACATAAAATACAAAAGAACACCCATATGAAAGTAATATCATGTAAAATGCACTCTATTTAATAAATTTTATTCCGTTATGGTCCTGCTAAGCCATTCGTGGCTTATCAGCCGGTGCCTTTTATAATGTATCAGTAGTCGAGGAAGTCAATGCGGGTTTTCCACCGGGTCAGGTTGTCCATGTCTGCCGACGTTTCGATGACCGAGTTGCTCATCGTCTTCAGGGCATGATGCCCTGATGCCCTTCAGATGCCCTGAAGACGATGAGCAACTCGGTCATCGAAACGTCGGCAGACATGGACAACCTGACCCGGTGGAAAACCCGCATTGACTTCCTCGATACCATACGCCGGGAAAGCCTTCGATCTTTCTTCATGTATCAGTAGTGTTTTTATTTATCACTAGCTACATAATTTATGTGCATAACAACCATTGCTTTGTCCTCCTATTAGCGTCCCTTATAGATTCCCTATTTTTTAAATCATCTCTCATATTATTGAACAGTTTTGGAACATAACCACTCAATTACCTGCAACCCTTGCGTGTGTAATATCTTTTAACTGCACATTTATTAACTTTTCTAAGTTCAGCATTTTGATAGTACATTCTTTTCTTCATGTATTTGTCACTGAAATAATTTTCAGTGATTATAATATACTGCAATAAGTTTTCAACCGATGGAATGTTGAACTCTTTAAAATAACCATCATCTGTAATCGCTCCAGTTTCTTTGGATGGATTGGATTTTATTATTTCCAATAGCCTTTTCTGATTAGCTTTGATCCTTTTTAGATTTGTTACTCCACCTGTCCCCCACATAGTGAGGCTATTTTAAGGTACTCTTCCAGTTGAAGTAACTTGAAATGGAAGAGAGTGAAAATTCTGTAGAATTTATCCGGCTCTGGCCCCTATCTCCCTATACCATTTCTTTCTTCCTCTCATCTCAGAATTCGGCCTACCTCTTTTCACCCTGTTCATGAAGCCTATCCTCTTTCTTCCCCATCCCCGCTCACCCAGTCCTCTCCATCTTGGCCTTCAGCATCCCTTCACCCCTCATTACATGTTGCTTCCACCTTCTCAGCCTCCTCCTATTCTCCTTGAAGAAGTTTTATTTCCGCGCCGTCCTTCCCAAGCCTTTCCTATTCCCTTCCTTACTTTCCGTCCACGGCGCTTTATCCGTTTTGTTCCTCTCTATTTCTTAAATGTCTGTAGCCCATTCTCATTATCTTTCCTCACAGTCCATGTTTCTGCACCATAAAACGCCACTCTTCATATCCAACTCTTCGCCTACCTTATCTTTACATGCTTACATGAGGGTCCTGTCATCAGCGCCCTCCTCTTGCCGAACACTTCCTTCACTAGCGAAATTTGTCTTATAATGCCCCTGCTACTGTACCGATTATTCTCATTGTAAAAGTACAATTTTATTCGTAGTGATATTGCGCTCTAACTGTCTTTAGTGATTTAACGCGTCCCGGTAACCAAGTTGGCATCCCTCCGGAATGGGATACAAATTTGAAGCCTTAGGAAACATTTTCTATCCTAGCTAGATTGCTCCTGCTGTTATATATTCAGTTTTATATTATTTCTTTTGTGTGTGAACTTTTTTGTGATTCATTTCTTTTATTTGGACTACATTTCTACTTCTTGTATTTATCGCTCATGTAATCCTAATCTAATTTCTTCTTTACTTCTATTTTACTTGTAAAAGCACAGATTTAGTCTTTGTCTTCTGCTATTTTAGAAACGACACGAAAACAGCTGAATTAGCCCTTGCAGTTGACTTGAAACCCCGTGTAATGTGCTACAAATTGGTGAATGATGAGGAAGTGCAGTTTCGAAAGGGTAAAATTTCTCACCAAATCAATTGATTGGGGTGTTACGTTACGTAACGACGAGGAGGAATAACTCACAATAAAAATGGTGTAATGTTCCACCAAGTTTCTAATGCTGTGCACCGGTTTCGACGTCTACAGCGTCATTTTAAAGACAAAGTGAAGGAAAATCATCAACGCGAACCTTTTTATTAATTACTTTCACGTCTGATATTATTTGCGTAGTGATGAACAAACTTTTGGTGTATTAAAAATTTTTCAGGAACAGATATATCAAGTTTAGATTCACTTACTCCTGTATGGGTATTTTACTGAAAGGAGTGAAATTCCGCAAGTAAACATTCCATTCACTTAACCCAATGAAAATGAACGCGGAACGATTTATGACGTACTCTATGATATAATATTTAATCCATTGAGGTATGTGGAGAGGGCACTTGCGCTGACTAATGCTAAAAGCTGAAGCCAGTCCGGCATCTTCATTGACCATCATTTTGCTGTTATACTTCCGGGCTAACGCTCTAATTATGCAATTTTACTATGCTTTTCATCGATAATTCACTATAAATATATGTTTAAATCAAGTTAGGTGATAGGGCATGCCTAAAATAAAGGTTCATCCATAAGTGTCATAAAGGACTGTAAATAATTACACCGGTAAGCATTCACGAACTTGTGCTGGGTCAAGTATAATGTGAAATGGGCTTTAGTCACATAATAATTGTGTGATGTATGGAAACGCGTGGAGAAGTGATCTAAAAAAAAGTTGAATATGCGATTTCATCGTAAACAATTTCACTGGCTTTTGGATTGTTTGAAAGTTGTTGGAAAATTTGGACATTTTATAAGATAATTTGAAAAATTTAGTTATTTAAAACTGTCACATCGGCACTATTTTGTAATATTATTGTCAAAGTAATCGCATGCATATTAAACTTCAAAGTGCCCTCATCATGATTGATAATCACGGAAATCTGGCTCTTCAAAATTCGTCTACCTGTTTTAATGCGCTTGCTGGTCGCATATTTTATACGAAAGGTCACGTTTCATTTGTTTCCATAAAATTTATTCTACGGTTTATTTGGACATCTAAATGAGATTCATCCGAGGGATATCGCGAAACAAGTGACAGAAGTCATGTTTTGCCTGTAGGCGTTCTGCGATAGGGCACAGTACTATTTGCTCGACCGTGGCTTTAGTTAATTTTACTATTTTTTTTAAATTTTGTGCTAAAGTCATCTTTTTTGTTTAACTTTGTCGTGATTGAAATTTATGCTTCTACCTCCAGCGCTCATGCTGATCTAGAGTTTGCTTTGCTGGTGAGCTTATTTCAGAACGTGTTTCGGGATTTTGGTGCAATGCACCAACATTTATCACTCCTCTAAAACTCAAAATCACTTATTTTAATAATATGCCCTCATTCTATTATTGCTTAGTCAGTATTCAACTTTGGCATCCCTCGACCTAAGGAGCTTATTGTGTTATAATTGGAATCAAGATGTTTTATTTGGCAACAAATCGAACTCATTAGACTATTGTACTTTCCGTAAAAATGAAATTCAACATTATATGATGAGTGTCCTTTCAAATGCCTTAACTCTGGTCCGGGCGCCTCTATTTATGGATCAATCATGCGGCCGTCCATTGAGTTCCTTTTGAATCTTTCGTGAAAGTTTTTTTGAAATTCGAAATGAATTGAATCCAATTCGAATCCATGAACATCTATTGTCGAGAGCTTGTATTGAAAAAAAGGTAAACCTCCCATCAAATTTAATTCAATGAAAAATAACGCCAAAAGCCTGCTGCATTCGATGGAATCGGTATTAACCAATATTTTTCAACCGTTCCTCTTTTTAATCACCAGTTTAACGATCCCCTGCGTATAGCGATAATCACCCATGGCCGACTGGAAAGCCATTTGAAGTCTCAGTTAATATACTCGAAAAGACGACTTAAATCTGTGAGTGTATGCACAATATGTGTTCCGCAACTGAATCGCTTCCGTCTAAAACCAAAGTAATAAAATGCTGTGTATAAAAATTAGCCATTATGCTCTTGTCGGTTACGGCAAACTATCAGGCAGTCATCATTTTGAGCTAACTCTTTTTTTATTCCATATTATATTTTCCTGCCGGGTTTATATGGCCCGCTGAAATTCCCGGGCGAATTTCCTCGGTGGTTTTTTTTATTTAACTAAATTAATTCCGCTTCCTCTTTTACTCTTAAACTGGGGATCATTTTGGGTAATTAATTAATGGCTGCTGCGCGCGGCAAATTTTTGTTTTATTTTCATTCCCATTTGTTCAGCGTTATTGTAAATTGAGCCCTATAAAATTTAAAGAGACGTGCGGAGGTCAGTCATTTGGCTAAATTGGTGTTGGCGCTTGCGTAAGGCATCGAGGTTGCGTCATTGGTTAGCCTGCAGGGAGGCAGTCAATGCA
Source organism: Ceriagrion tenellum (assembly GCA_963169105.1). NCBI lineage: Eukaryota > Metazoa > Arthropoda > Insecta > Odonata > Coenagrionidae > Ceriagrion > Ceriagrion tenellum. The sequence continues at coordinate 37,993,092 of OY720643.1, read as the reverse complement.
CGCTCTGCAGAAGATTGCGATCGTTCATGCCGGCAAGACTTGTGAGAGGCTGGAGCGAGCATGTGTCTGTAGTTTATCTTTTATCCCCTTTTTTTACAGCAGATGCTAAAAACGTTTTCCATGCACTTGAGTGAGTGCATGGCGTACGGAGAGGAAAGGTATATACCTCCACGAAATCACGAGCAATAGGATGAGGTTTATTTTATGCATACGCCCTTGCAGAAACGCGGCAGGTATGGCTGGAACGTGATCTCCAGCTCGTTGGATTCTCACCATCACTTGCATTTGATCGCCTGAATCAGCATGCACCTTACTCTGTTGGGTTTTATGTCACCGATGTGGTTGACAAATGCAGATCTTTAGATCTTTTGAATCTGTTAGGAAGTGCTGCCACAACTGTCCTTACATCTACATCTACATACTACCCTGCAAGCCGCTGCATGGGCGTGTGGAAGGGGGTGTTAAGGCACCAGCAGTGTAAAGATGTAAGGGATACGGTTTTTGGAGGTGAAATGGTGACATGTATTATGGGAGTGTATTTAGAGGGGCTCAGTTTTTATTGTGGTTGCTTATTGTGCCCGGAAAGAACGAGTTTTTGTACCTATCTTTTCGGCAGTGTATTTCTCTACTTTAATCGCATCTGCCAGACCTGGAGATGTAGTGAGGCGTCATGATAATATTCTCTGTGTCGCTCTGAAACACACCAGTTCTGAATTTCTCAAGCAGCCTTAGCCTAGCGACCAGCCTCCGAGTATCTTGGGGCTCCCACCTTAATCCCTTTAACAGTTGTGAAACACAACACAAAGTTGCTTAGGTTAAGTTAGAAGTGTGAAACCATCAGGTGCGATGTACGATTCTTATCGTTTGCACCGTTTCGTACTTCGCTGCCTGGCTGACTTGGACTCCCTAAATAAATACGTTGGTAGACGACGGTGATTACTTCAAATGGACTTCGCGCGAATCTCTCAGGAATTTTAGCAATGCTATCGGAATCACAATTCGGATATAATTCAAGCTGTATTTCTCAATAGTTGGTTGCTCAATTGAGGACAATATTTCTGATAATCTATCGAAAATGATCTGGTTTTAGGACTGTCCTAGTCTTAAGTAAGGTGTGATTATTCTTGTATTTTTATCGCCCCTCTCATTCCTAATATTATGATATCAATCATTGTTAGCAATTGCTTCGACTCATATCTTCTGGGGTCTGTTTAATTGAATACATCCTGGACCCGCTTTAATCATGGGTCTTCTCTCCTTCTAACGTTCGAGGTTAGCGTACTTTTTCCCCATTCAATCCAAAATAATATGTGCTTGTTCTTCCTTTTTATTTAGACTTTCAATCAGTCTTTTCCCGCCTAAGTTATCAGCAATCAAGATCTTTCGCAGTAATGCCGTGTGTTTCTTTCTACGTGTTCTCTCCTTCTGCTCCTGTTTCTTCTTATGTCAGCACTATTTGCCGTGTTCAATTGTCGGCGGATTTCACACACACTCTACAATTCGCTCTGGCCTGATGTCTCAGGAGTCTCACTTGAGCATTGTCGATATGTCGGTTGACACTTCTGGTGAAGACCCAATATTCTCTGCCGTGAAGAAAATTAATGAAATGGCAAAGAAGAAAAAGTTCAAGGAAAGCTCGCCATGTACGTGTTGGGTCGGCACAGGAGAAATAATTTCGTTTAGGAAATGCTTAAAGTACGAAAAAGGAACTGGAAACGAGGAGGAAACTATACAGACGCGGCGTAGCATTTTAGATTGTCTCAGAAGACAAAGGACTAATTAGTAAAGGAGTAAGGGAGGGAATTGGGAATCCAAATTATAATCCCAGATTTGATCACCATTTTTAAATCAAATTAATAGATCATGAGATCAAAGAGATGCTGGCAAGTACTCATTTCTGAATAGGGATATTCAAGATTGGAACTGGCTACCTGATGGAATTTTTTAGTCCTTTCCTAAACCTCTAAGATCAGTTATGAGTAAATTTTCATAACGCATTAGATAAAAGTAATCCTTTATGGGTCAATTTCTCTATATCGTTTTTGTTTTATTATATTTTTCTTCTCATTACCACCCGATAGATCCTCATTTTCAATTTAACCTGTAAATAAGTTAAAATATCGAGAACTCAAGTTTCGTTTTCAGTCAAGCATCTTTAGTTTTTACTTATTTTACTTATTCATAGGATACATGCGATAAGTTTGTCTCTCTTACTCGCAGAGTTTTCATTGAGCGCTTTTTCTCATATGTACGCGATCCGAAGGACCAGGCGATAATGATAACTCAAATTCTTTTTATATGATTTATAAATCTAATTCAAAATATTGAGTATAGGTCAGTGTTAGTCAATCAAAAAATCATCCTTTGCCATTTTTTGATTAACTAACACTGGCCTATACTCGATATTTTGAATTAGATTTATAAAGCAAGAGGTCGATAGAAGAATACTGTATATGATTTATGTAAACAACTCCAATTAAACTCAACTGCTCAGGGCGACGTTTCACTGCTGACTGCCTAGGAGACAAGACACTGGAACTCTTACTATGTAAACAGAAAAATTTGACTCCCTTAGTCACAAGAAACTCAAAAATCACGAAATACACTTTATAGGCGGAAATCCAAATTGAAACAAGTCTTCCTAAACACCATGAAATCAAGGAAACTTGACCTTTACGGCCTCGCAATATGATAAAATTAGGTGAGAATTTTTCTCCGATAGCCGTAATTACTGGCAATACTCGTGAAAAGAAAGAAAATGTTTACTGTTTTGGTTTAACGGAAAAGTCAGTGACCAACCACAGCATCTCAACCAGAAAACCCTCTGTGTCGGTTTACGGGACCGTTAATTCCTCGCCAGTGACCACTCACAGAGATATACACTCAACCCAAAATGGGATCCTTCACAGGGCTTCACAGACCCCGTTAAGGATGCCTGGGTTATGACCACAAACACACAATCTGTGAATGTTTACGGGAATATAAATTCCTCGCCAAAGACAAACACAGACCAATCACTCTACAAGCACTCAGAACAATGGAGATATTTGCAATGGCCAATGGCCTTTGGAGAAAAATTCTTACTTAATTTTATTATTTTACTAAACACCATGGTTTGCTCTCAGCATCTACGTGGAACTTCTTCATTGGTGTTCCTCTACGTCTGTCGCATCTTTATCATTCTCGTGTGACTGCGCATGTCCATTCCCTCCAATTTTCGCAGATGGGCGTCAATCGCGGAATGAAAAGGGGTGAAAGAGTGACTTCCATGCGGCCTGGAAAACCCCAATGAGACGTCAGGGGAATTTTTGGTAAATCCAATACGGGCCACGTGTTCGGGAGTCCATTTGTCGAGACGGTGGCAGTGCCCCAGACTGCCCCCTGCCCTCTTTTTCTCTCTTTCTCTCTCTCCCTCTCTCTCTCTCTCTCTCTCTCTCTCTCTCTCTCTCTCTCTCTCTCTCTCTCTCCCCCCCCCCCTCTCTCTCCCTCTCATGTCCCCCCCTCGGGCTCCGATTCCGCGTTTGCCATGTCCCCAGATGCATCTATTGTGTGTATGGATTTCCGCCTCCAGCCGTGGGAAATAAGCTCTCCCTTGCCACGCCCCCCTTTGGCCGACTCCCCCACCAATAATCGCAGTTGACCCGAATCTCTTTCCCTTTTTGCCATTCTTATCTCGTATCGATTCCGACTTGCATTTTGTGAGTTCGTCTGTAGTCGTTTCTGCTCTTTTGCAGCCATCCCTACCCTGTGTCATCTCCTTCCTCTCTTCCTCCGGTTCGAATTCATCTTTTCCCCGTGCCATGAAGGAAGTTCCAGCGCGACTGTCCAATCAAATGTCAAATTCCCCCTGTACATTTTAACGTACCGTCCGCACGTATTGTAACAACTTTTCTACGTGCAACCCTGCGAGCCGCCGCATGAACGTGTGGCAGGGGTTGTTAGGACACCAGCCGTGTAAAGATGTAAAGTATTAGGTTTTGGTAGGTTTTGAAATGGTGACGTGTATTATGGGGTGTATTTTATGGAGCTCAGTTTTTATTATGGTCATTTATTATGCGCGGAAGGAACGAGTTTTTGTACTTATCTGTTCGGCAATGTATCTCTCTTTTTTATCGCTTCTGTCAGACCTAGAAATGTAGTGAGGCGTCACGAGAATATTGTGTGTCCCTCGGAAACACTTAAGTTATGAATTTCTCAAGCAAGCTAAGCCTATCCTGTAGCCTCCGAGTCTCTAGGGGATCCCACCTTAATCCCTCTTAAAGTTTTGTAGCAGTTTTTAACGAAGCGTGCAGCTTTTCTTTGTATGTTATTGATTTTTTGGTTAAATCTTTATTACCAGGGTCCCAAATGCCTGCGGCGTATTCGAGTTGTGGCCTAACCTGAGTGAAGTAGCATCTCTCTTTGCCTTTTTCATACTTTTATTTTTTTAATTCATTCGTCATTTCATATTTTATTTTCAGACTTTTATTCCAATTGGACAAATACAAATGGTTCAATATTCAGAAGGACATTTTTCTACCCCTCTCTTCGTTAGATCATTTCTTCATAATTATTTGCTCCGATCAGCTCCTCTCCGCCACAATGGATGTTGATCGACTGTGTTGGATTCAAGTCATGTCACCATGTCACACGTCTTGGCGGTAAAACCGCCACAGAACTCCCCACCGCGATACTTCTACATTGTATTTACAATTGTAAAAAAAGCAGTGCTCACTGATTACATGCCATAGCAATTGGAAAACAGTAATGTATAATATGCTGACAGTTCTACGAAAGCATTTTTTATGGAATTTTTTCCCATTTAGGAGCCGACTGCCGCGCCATTTGTAATACGTTTGCGTATTTCTAATTATTGCAGAAATAAAGATGTGCAATTTTCCACATAAATTCCCCTCAATTTGCATAAGTTCCGCTCAATTTCGCAGAAATCTTCGGATTTTACACTTCTAATTAAATTAATACAGTAATAACTAAAATCTTAAAAAATCAGGTAGGCAGGTGCTTATATTTTGTTACAATCCAATTCCCTGGAAGAATTTACTTCTTAATATAGTTTTTCATGAAAGTATATTCTCAATAGATGGAAAAAGTATGCCATTTCTCACCAATATTTTACCCATTTGCCTAATTTACCTTGTACGTATGTATGTACGAAAGTAAGGATATTTCTCGAATTAAGTATAGCTTATCAGGCGATATTTTGTGGAAATGGGGTACAAATGTCTTGGTCAGTTAAATAAAATTCTGTGGAAAGTGATCAAAAACTTTTTGTGAGATCATGGCATGAAATTTCTCGACATTTCTGAACATAAATTTGCTCAATGAAGTACATAATTGAAAACGGCCTAATCCTCGAATCACCTCTTAGACACCTCTTCCGTGCAGTTTATGATTGGCATCAACGTGAACGTCGACCGCAAGTACGTTTTTGTTTACGGAGGTGTTAGCGATCGAGTGGAAACTTTACCCTCGAGCGATGAGCGTCAACTTCGATGCTCAGCCCGTCCCAACTTGCGCGGATGTACGAGACTCCAGTGGATGCGCAGTTCATATCAGCAGTAAAGCTATTCATTTACCGTCCTTTTAAACGAAAATAAGGTGTTGAGAATCTCACTTATCCATTTCCTCTCCCACAATCTGTTTTCATCATGGTATTTGTCTCTCACAACCATATTTAATGTGGTCGCAAACTGATGGGAGGAGGCAGTGTTTGTCGTATAAACGACCAAGTGCAACCAAAGACGGACAAGGATTGCCGACTAGATGAACAAATCCGTTCATTTTTTGGAACTGTTTCACTCTGGATCGATCCTTTCTGGGACCTGTTCCTTTTCACTGGCTCATCGTTCCTTTGATATTGGTGGTCATGTATTTTTATTTTGTTATTTATGTTTACATTATGTAAACAATTCTTAGAAATACTTGGTATACCGTAATGACGGAAGTCATATTTATTGGTAACTTTTAATAAACCACAAAAAACGCACACAAACACGACCCGGGGTTCAATACATAATCATCGGGCGCAGAACGTCTGTTCAGTATCAGTATCATCATCAGGTGCAGAACGTCTGCACCTGATGATGATACTTATGTATTGAAACCCGGGTCGTGTTTTTTGTGTGTTTTTTTGTGGTTTAGTAAAAGTTACCAATGAATATGACTATGGAAACATACCACCAAGTTAACAAAGATACTGTTTTATTTGTTCGTAATGACGGCGTTTTAGAATGTTGGATGAAATAAGATGGAAGGTAATATTACCAACTTTTTTCATGGGTTCGTAAAAATGTTTCACTTGTATAAAAAAGAACTGCTAATTAGACCGCTAGCATTAGCAGATGAATCTTTGGAGTGTTATGTAGAACATGCTATCTCTTGAAGATAGGAGCGAAAGTTATGGCGGACCGAAAGGAACGATGAACCGAAAAGAACGAAGGACCGAAAGGAACGATCGTTCCTCAGGAGTCGGTCCTCTGTCCACCCGTTCAATCCACGGACCCGTTCCTTCGGACCCGTTCGCGAACGACCCACCTCCATTGCCGACGGAGTCGCACGTTTACGGCCAATGGTACATCGTAGCATCGTAGTACATGTTCGTGATTCTGATTCTGTGTTGTTTGAGGGCTATCGTGAACCGGGCTTCGTCATTTGGCGTTGGATCCGTTTAGTTTTAATCTTGGCCGGGGGCTTATCGTATGTCGTCTTTCGGATTCGGGGAGTGACGAATAAATTCGTTGACACTATCTACTGATCGAGCTTTGTTTTGGATTTCGTCCCAATTGAAATCAACATTGGTACCAGTTGTTGTTGGAGATCTGGTTTTGTTTTTTTTCCCTCCTCAACTGGGACATCAATACGGTGTGTTTATATTTCCGATATATGCATCCGGGTTTTACGCATTTATTTTCTGGATTGTCCGACTTAAACTCTACTTGCCGGCTTAGTGATTACATGATGGAGATTAAATTTTAAATAACTCGCCGCCTGAGTGCTAGTTTCGTAAATCGGTAGCATGTGATGAATATGTTACTTTTGAAGAGCAGGAAATCTGGTTAAAACCATAACAGTCATGGATATTTATCTTTTTTCTCTTGCCTGATTGATTTATTTCTTATTAAAATATCTTGTTAAAAAAATTCGTAGTATTAACAGATTCCTACAAGTGGTTTTAATTTTGCTGTAACTAACACCAATATTTTTATTTGATGTAATTCCCCTTAATTATTTTTTTAGGCTGTGTACACTTTTTGAATCTGAAATGTAAATTAACCTCCTGGACTTTTTATGATCAGTTTTTAGTAGTCATTTATTGCCAATAAAGTTGTTCATGATATGATTAGAAAAAAATTCCGAATACCTAAATCTCAACCGAAATTATTGATTTCCCTTAGTGGCTAATTTCTAAGTGAGTTTGGTCATTCTTTGCGCTTCCTCGTCGGTTGGCGGTATTTCCAATCCTTTCTCGAAGATAGGAAAAATACCAATTGTTGTTTACTGTCGTGTATCTTTTGAAGCTAATTTAATTCCTGCCTTCCCATATTCCTTTTGTTAAACCTCTTGTAATATAAAATCCTTAATAATAATGGAGTATTGGCATAAGAACAATTGTGGTTGAAATTAGTTAGAGGTTCTCATTTATGGTTATAATTACCGTGTTTCCTTTTCAAATTATTCTTTATTTTAATGATGGTAAATAAATTTTTCCGCCCAATGTATTGATTGGTGTGTACCATTCTCTGCCTTCATTCTTCTTCAAATGAAAGCCGAAGTAACAGTTCATTAAGCGCTGCAGTGCATGTAAAAATCTGTAAAAATGGGTAAAATATGAGTTATTATTGGTTATACTGTGGGTGACCTAACGTAGGTAATTGACAAACAAGTGTGGTTTCGTAGTGCTCTGGTGGGTATTATACAAACCTAAGTGCTTTGATAGACTGCTAACCTTACCAAACACCGGACCTTTCTCGCAGAACGATTGTCAGTGTTACACTGTCAGTGGTCGATGTGCGTGAATGCACAGACTTTGAAGAGTAGAGCTTTGATTTTGGTATGGTTATCCAGGGAGATTACATATCGATAGCAGTGATGAAATACTGCCGACTAATTTTACTTTGTCGTGTTCAAAGAAATTTGAATACATCTCTCTATCGGACGGAGTTTAAGTGTGAACGGTGGACGGGTAAAATTGATAAACCCTCCCGATCACTTCCAGCCTCTTATAATTGGATGATATATGGCCGAGTGGTCTGACTGAATCAAACGCTGAAAACGAATTTAATCGGTTATATGCTCCTCGAACTCTTAGCGTGTCACTTGGTAATGGCGCCGACCTAATTGATTCCGTTCGATTAAGGCCGACCAAGAGAAATGTATGTATGGCGCCCAAGGGGTCATCAGTCAGGCGCGTCACCACCAGGGAGCCCCTAAAAATCAGCGAACCCCTTCCCCACTCTGCCCCTGTCATTGTTGGCCCCTCCTCCCTTGCACCCCAGTATTTCCCCTTCGACATTTTCAATGCTACTCTGGCCGTTCCCTTTTGGGCGCCTTAATCCTTGCCTATTATGACCAGTTGCAGGAATGTATTCTATAAATTTATGGGACCCACAATCCATGGCAACCATTCAATAATTGCTGCAAAGGCATTAGATATATTTATTGGTTTCATAACTTATGGCACGGAGTTATGATTTCCATAAATAGCCAAAATGGCGGATGCGCAATGAACGAACGGCTTGGAGACTTTATTACTAGATAAAAGAGTTGTTTTGAGACAACTTACCATTTTGTTTGCTCTTATGGACTAATTCTTATGTGTATTATCAATTACTTATGGGCTAAACTTGCATAAATATTATCCTGCGGTAGAAAATTAGATCAAATATTCGAAACTATTAACCATTGGTAAATCAGTCACGTGGCTAGTAGATGTGTTCCTGCATCCTGAATATTTTTATGAGATCTATAACTTCATGGATCTCATAACTATTTGTTCCATAACTAAATTTTCTTGCAACCCGTCATTAGTTGAGGTTTTTGTCCAAATATAGCGCTATGTTTAATTATTTCAGTTAGGAAATGTTATGTTCAAATTTCCTGAAATTCAAGTATGAAGAACTGTAATATTCCTGGAACTGATATTCAATATAATATACAGGAGCATTTCGTTAGCATTTTATATCGCGCGATATCTCAGTGGAGATGAGGAAATGTTAAGTTCTCGATGTGAAGGCTCCCGCGATATATGGACTATGGAGGCGTCATACTTTCGGGAGGCTCATGCGAAGATTTTGTCAGCCAATTTCTGCCCAGACCTGGATCCTGAGGGGGCGAAGAAACCTTCAGGTTGATATTTATGCCTTTCAACTGTAATTTGCTAGTGTGCAAGGGAAATAAATGCGGCATCAGAGGTATTATTGACTATTTGGTGATTTTTTAAAAGTATTCTACCGGTTAAGGTAGGTTTTTCTGAATGTCAGAGAATCTCCTCCAGGTCCTCTACACATTCAGGGGCCCATCCCCCTCCAGTATATCCTTTTTTTCCTCAGCATAAGATCCACCCTTCTTCATCTCGTCCATGAAACCTGTTCTCTTTCTTCTCCTTCCCCGCTTTCTCAACATCCTTCCCTCTATCACACTCTTGAGCAACCCATCTCCTATTATAATAACCTTCAGACATCTACCCTGCCTATCCCGGATTTCATTCAGAAGTTTCCTTTCCTCGCCCACCATCTCAAGCACTTCCTCGTTAGTCTTCCTTTCCGTCCACCTAATCTTCTTCATCCCCCTCCACACCCTTATCTCAAATGCCTGCAGCCTATTCTCGTCCTCCTTTCTGAGGGTCCACGTTTCTGCCCCTTACAACGCTACGCTCCATATCTAACTCTTCACCAGCCTCTTCATCACATCCCTTTTTTTTAAGGGTGAGGGAAATGCGTTTACGCAGACCTGGCCTAGGTGGATTGGCCAGGTACTGTGGGACTCGCCCTCGTAAGGGAATACCCACTAAAATCCCCCTTCCTTATTGCGCCGTGCGACGGCGGCTACCTCCCTCCCTTCGGGCATCCTCTCTTCTCAGCTCTTCATCCGACGCCGGTCTTTTTGCGCCATCTCCATCCACTGGTTGATCGATTGAAGAATCTCCATTCTGCTACTCCCCCGATGATCACACGGCTAGAAATCACCTTCAAATCGCCTTTGTTTACGATCTTCTTTTCGATGAGCTCCCTCGCCGACTGGTAACTCCATATTCCTCGATTGGTAATGGTTGCTGCTAGCGTGTGAAGTTCTTCCAGATGATTTTCTTCATTGATCTTCCTCTTGAGCTCTTCATTGCTGTCATACTTCTTCTTCTTCGCGTAGTTAGCCTTGTCCGGTTCTACTTGTTCGCCGATTACCTGCGCATCAATTATGTATCCTACTTTCTCTTTCTGAGCAATTAGACCTGGGATAAATCGTCCTGTAGGTGTCGTATACGCTTTTTCCATTTCCGTGATGAATCCCTTATTCTCTAAATCCCTCTTCAGATATTTCATTTCAGCGTCATGACGTTTTATCCTTAGGCCGTGGGTTCGATGGCAGTTTTGCCGGACGTAATTCATGGTTTCAATGGCATTACAGCCCTGCAATACCTGTTCTCAATTCGCCCTCTAGACGCCCTCGATTTCGTAGGTAGGGCATTGATCTTAAGTTTGCCTAATGTTCCCGTCATCAGCTGCCTTCTATTACTAGCGCCTCCTTAGCTATCGCTATTCTCTTCCGTATGCTACGATGTACGTTTTCTTCTAGCGTACTAACTGACTAATTAAATCGCTCTACTTGCTCGAGTTTGTGTCCTCCAACTTTAATCACAAGCCTAGCTTTCTTTGTCCTAGAGAATCTCATTACTTTTGTTTTATTATGTTTTATCTTCTTTCTGAATATCCCGCACTGCATTTATAAAGCAACCACCAAAGTTTGCAGTCCCTTCGAAGATCCACTAACCAATGCCTGATCGTCCGCGAGTCTAACTGACTTTATCAGATGCCCTCCTGCTTTGATTCCGACCTCTAGTTCTTCCCATGCCTGTCTTACCATTTCCTCAGCATAAATGTTGAAAATCAATGGCGACAACGGGCACCCTTGCATTAACCCGCGACCTATACTTGCCCACCCTGATTCCATCCGCCAACCTCACCTACGCCCTTTGCGTCATACATGTATAAGTTTCGGATTTGTCTCCTGTCTCGCCATTCTTTTCCCATTTTCCCGAGTATTTCCGTTTGTTTATTCCAATTTACCCTGTCAAAAGATTTTTCAAAATCAACAAAGCAAGCAAAGACGTCCTGATTATACTCTATGGTTCTTTCTGTTCTGTGTTCTCATCACCGCTATCGCATCCCTAGTTGACCTACCCTTCTGGAACCCAGATTGGTCATCGCCGAAGAAGTTATTGGCCTAACTCGCCAACCTTTCAGTGGCTATTCAAAGTAAAACTTGGCTGCGTGTGAAATCAAACTGATTGTTCTATAGTTCTCGGATTCTGATGCATTCTTCTTTTTCGGGATGGGAATCAAGACTGTTTTCACGAAGTCCTCAGGCCATACTCCTTCCTCGTAGATCCTACGTATAAGTTCGAAACTAGCTTGCCTACCTTTATTTCCTAAACTCTTTAGCAGCTCCGTAGTCATGTTGTCTATTCCTACAGCTTTTCTTGCCTTTGTCTCTTTCTATGCTTTCTCTATTTCACCGTCGAGAATCATTGGCCGGAGGTTATTTTCATTTAGGCCTCTCTCCTCCTTCATATCTGAATTAGTTGGTCTACTATCGCTGTCATATAGCTCCTCCATATATTCACGCCATCTTTCTTGAATATCTTCATGCTCGATTAATATTCTACCTCTCTTGTCCTTAATCCTTGGTACCGCTTCCCCTCGCCTACCTCCCAATAGCAATTTTACCCTAGCGTATAACGCACCCACTTCCCATTCTTTGTGCAGTTTCTCCATTTCCTCCGATTGACTTTTCCACCAATTTTCCTCCGCCCGATTGGTTATTCGCCACAGTAGATTATTTAGCTCCTTGTATTTCGCCTTACCTATGTCAGTGTTGACGTTTTTCCAATTCCTTCTCTCCTCCATTTTCCTAATCCTTTCTTCCGTAACCGGTGATGTTCTGCGAGTGACAAAATCTCGGCCGATTGGCAGTCCTATTTATTTGGCTACCCCTAAAGTTCTTGAAGGTGGAAGAATGTGTAGTTTCTGTTGACAACTTGGATATAGTAAACATTAGTTTACCGACATCTTGTGAACGGAAGTTTGTTTGAAAACATGGGTAGTTTATTTTATTGATGGAGAGTTTTGAGCAAGCAGGTTAAAACTCTTGTTCTCTGAACTTTGACTATCCTATGACTTACATTTCCAGCCATCCTAAAAGTACCGCAATTAATAAAAAATGAACTAGTATATAAATGAAGTCTTCCGTCTACAACTAGTTGTTTTTTATTCCTACAGCTGTCGTAACAAATCTTTTGTAAGGTCATCACTGATTCAGCGACATCAATCCTTTTGACGTAATTTGGTTGAAGATTTTTCTTGACTATATTTTTGTAAAGTTTATCTACATAAGTTTATGGTTGATTACAATAGGATTACACTACCGATATGTATTGACATCGAATCAACTAGCCGTAAAAAGCCATCATTACCGCTGCAAGTGCATGAAAAAAGGGTATATGGATTTGGGTTGAGAAAACACTTGGTGCAAATCCAGGGAAGGACCAATAACATTAAATAAAACTTGATTTGATATGAATTAGATGTCTCTGTTGATCAACAATAAGTTTATGGCTGGTTAGAAGAGGATTACACTACCGATATGCATCGACATCAAATCAACTAGGCGCGTCGATCAACAGAGACTTCTTATTCATATCAAATCAAGTTTAATTTAATTTTATTGGTCCTTCCCTGGATTCGAATGAAATGATTTCTCAACCCTAATCCATACAGTTTTTTGTCCTGTACTTTCAGCGGCAATGATGACTTTTTACGCGAATATTTTCAGGAATGGAAGGCATAGTAAGGAATAGAGGAAGAATAAGAAACTTTCTTTATCATTTAAGCACGTACTTTTTTCCGTCCCCGAACACCTGCGTAACGCTAAACTACACACAAACAGCGCATGGTACCAGTAGAAACGACAAGTGTGGTGTCCCCCGATCACATGCGGTATTAATTCAAATTATAATTGTATAATTGTGAAAATTGCGGAATTACAGCTCGAAGTGGCGGTGACCATAACGATACTTTCCCCTATCATTAAAAAGATCTCTGTACATGCACTTGTGGAAAATGACTGATTGATTCACGCTTTATAACGAAAACCAATTGCTGAATTTTTTTAAGCTGCAAGTATTTGATATGCGTGGGACGTAATTCGGGCCCATTTGATCCGCTCTTAACTTCGGACGGCTTTTGCTCTGTTTACTTGTTAAATTGATTGATTCGGGATTATACGCAGAGATTCTCATTTTTAATAGTCAATTTTCCTTTCTTGAAATTATACAGAAAATTATATTTGGTTTATTTCAAATGCTCGTATTTTCCCATGCAAAGTAACCGTGCGAACGGTTATCGTTGCACGGAGCGTAACGTGCCCCGAATGAAAACTTCTCGTCATCTGTGGCTGCTCTTTCGTTGGAAGGGGTGGGTTTAACAGACGGACCATCTCGTCTGGAATTTGTCTTTTTCCCTCGTGCACTTCTCGCGGTCGCGGCATCTGTCCCAGTTCTCCAGTTCTTCGCGCAAAATTTCAGCCGCCTTGTGGATCATGTTTTCGGCCTTGTCCCTCTCCCACCACCGGCAACCGCTCCTGCACGCCTCTCTCCATACTATCGCAGCTTCCCCACTCCTATATCCTAATCTGCCCCCGGGGGCGAGGCCGCTCGCAGTTGGTGGGAGGGGGGATTTTACGGGGGCGCGGGTCGAAGGGGGGAGGATGGACCGCCACATCCCATGCTTGTGGCCAGAGCGACCCCTCTCTTACCTCCTCCTTTCGGCGATCTCTGTAGAGACCCAAAGTTTGGGCCAACTGTCCCTCCCTTCCCTGCTATCCCTTGTTGCCCCCCCATCTTTTAGTGGCCTTCGTTTGGTTATTTTTTGTTCTAAATCCGTGGACCAGCCTTCATTCAAGTTCATCTATTTATGCGTTGGTACTCACCATTCTAGCAGTGATGGAAACGGTTTGAAACGAAACCTGAGTTTACGGTGCGGTATTTTTAATTTAGACTAATTAATATTAAAATACATTTTAGTCTAATATTGGATCGGCGAGACACTTGTGTATTTTGTAGCAACAATTTTAGTGTGAGAAATTTCTTATTCACATTTACGTGAAAATCTGTGCATATATAATCGAATTATTACACATTATGTGCCATAAGGCGTTGTTTATTGAATTATTGAATTGTCAAACACCATAATTGGCTTGATGCAATTTTTTCACCTTTATATGAGGGTGTCACTAATGAAATCACCTATGCACAGTTTCACGTAAATTTGTACTTCCATAAAAATCGATCCAGCCACCTTGAAGGGGGAGCTCTCCATTCCTAAAGGTGGATTTTTGTCAAACGAAGTATCACAAATTGTGATGTATTTTATAATAATATCCACTAGTTGTGGCAGTTAGATAAAGAACACAAAAAAAGGAAAAATCACTCGAAAATAGAGGACCTAACTCCATCTTGGATTGTAAAATCGTCGACCTTTTAAGTACGCACATTTCAGTTCATAAAGAATTACAATTTGAAGTTCCAGAATTATGCAGTTGATAGCGGAAGTGGTTTTAGTCAGTTTTTTGGCATATTTTAGCTAGGTGAGCCGAAGAATACTTTTACACGTATGGTTCTTTGCGTGGGTAGTGCGAATCTTGTATGATTAACGGTTTTGGGCGATATTTCTTAGAACAATCTAATGTTGAAATGAAAGAAGAATGTTTTATGCTGCGCTCTGTTTTTTAAGTATAAAAACTGACCCTGTGAGTTTCAAGGATTTACATCATTCTCGAGTGTTGATTGACCTCGGGAAAACGGCGCATAGGGTTTACTTATTCATTAATTTAATTTTTAGCCCCACTATCCAAAAATTGGCATTTTATATGCTTTTCTTTAGCTCGCTTTTCCCTAGATCCATGGGTCCATGGTTACCACTTAATTTTACCCTACATAGTTACCGTTTCATACAACTAAAAACTTGAATCGAGTTAGACGAGTTGTAAAGTGTCCAACTTTCGTCCCGTAGGTCAATCAGAGGCGTCGCATCGCGTCTATATCCAAGGCCGTTTTCGAACTTGGCAAATCAAGCAATCTTCCCTTGAAACCTAGTACGCATTAGGCGGAGATATGACGTCAAATTCAAGTGACCGCAGACGCCATGTTGTCTAGATACCTAGTCAAGATACCAAGTAAATGAAAAAGCAGACTTGTTATGCTTACTAGGTATTAAGTTGGGATTCGGGGTGTGATAATATGGGCTTGTGTGGAAAATAGAAGTGAAGAAACTATCAAATGGATACTATTTTATCATTACTACGTGTATTTGTGTGATGTTTATTAATTTTTTGCGGAAAAATCGATGAATTCGCTAACTTTAAAGGCTTTTCAATTGTGAATGTACTGAAAGATTTGGCACCTAATAGTTCTGTGAATTCCATACATTGTAGATGTTCCGTCCTTGTTTACTTCATTGAAACTACAAATTCTGTTTTCCTTGCTCAGAAAGGAAAAAAATGATCTCGTTGAATGAATTGTGGTCCGATGGAATGTACTCTCAGATAGCTATAATTTCATTGGCAGCATTAGTTTTAGCTAACGAACATCATAATTAATAATAACTTTAAGCATTGGAGGGATTTCCACTGCATTCATCAAAGAAGGGGGACAATAAACCATTACAGTAAATGTAATTTGTTTTCAGCTTAATTATGTTAGTTACAACGCGCGTATTTATCAGTCAACAGTCGAAGATCATAGGTAGTTTGTTGGGAGTGAAATAAATTAGTATATTGTTACGTGTTTTTTTAATATGGACTAAAAATATTATTATGCCTTTTTGTGAATAAAGACGTTGATTGTGGTGAAATTCATTGAGCGATATGTCGTCCACTTTAGCAGCCCCAAGTAATCGAAGCATAATAGTTAATCACCATATTATGGTATATGAGAATTATTTTATTCATAAGCAATAAGATTTTAAAAATTATATTCTCTTTTAATTCGTCGTATAAGGTTGGGAAGCATTTTAAAGAAGTAATCCACTTCAATCACCCACAATAATTATGGACACGAATGGCGCTTTTCGTATGTTTTACGAGATGAAGGCCGCATGATGTCTCTTCCACCGTAAAAGGGCTACGAAAGTGTCAAGTAAGGATTTCACTTTGCTTGCCTAGGAATCAAGATATCTTGATATCAAGATAACTATGCGTTGGCCAAGTTCGAAAACGGCCCAAGTGAATTTTGTTCTAGTAAACAGTCTTAGTTTTTTTAGTCCTAGTTAATAAAATATTTATAAAACAGTCTGCTCTTTTTAAACATTTTATTAACGACGACTAAAAAGTAAAAAATAAAAAATGAATTGTTATGCATGCTTTTCTAAAAAGATATTTAAAAAATCTGAAAACAGGAAAATCCTAACATCGCACTAAAAAAAGAAAAAATTATTATGTTCTCGAGTGAATGAAAGTTCAGCCTAATACTGAAAAAAATTGAATTCAATTCAAGGAAATTAGCCACACAATGATAAGACCACAACGAAAAGCATGGGGCGCGACCTCATTTATTATTTGCACCTTAAATTAAGTTCATTTAAAGATTTTCTAGAAATTGTGTATAGAAGCTCTCTATTCCATTGATTACCAAACTCTGCATATTTAATGAATTTATGTTGATATCGAATATAAAAGAGCGCTTCACGCTTTTCGTTGTGGTCTTATCATTGTGTGACTAATTTCCTTGAATTATTTTTTCTTTACAATAATTATTTTTTCTTTTTTAGTGCGATGTTACGATATTTCTGTTTTCAGATTTTTTTATATCTCTTTAGCAAATATTTTACCTGCGCCATTCTTGCTATCAACGGCGCAAAATGTGCGGAATAGGAATAGGTTGGTGTGGTTGGTTGAGCACTGGCTTCCCATCCCAACAGTCTGTGTTCGAATGCTTGAATCGACGTAAGTACCTTTTTCTAAAGAATGTTACTTCCTACGTGGGTCCTGTAGTGAGCGATTTTAAGTGTACTTCGTCAGATGAGACGTTTAGCCGTAGACCCATTTGGGTTTTTAAGAGTGATCTAAACCCGACGCCAGGTTTCTCTCAACCCTTCTTCCACTCCTAAAAAAAAATCCTTCCATTTCAAAATATACATATTGATGGAACAAATGACCCTTGATCCCGGTCGCCTCCGTAAAAAATTAACCTACCCATCATCATCATAAGTTGTCATCAATCCAAAGATTTATACCTGCAGCAGCTCTCTGCCAAACGCCTAATTCATACATAAGTAATTAACTGCTTGTATGTCCTTCATGATTTGCTTGATACGTTCCACTCTTGGTCTTCCTATGTCATTCTTCCTAGTTATTTCTCTTTCCAGTATCATTTTCATTTGGATGCTGTTTCTCCAAGTGAGTCCAGTTAGTTTGTCTCTCCCTCCTATGCCGTGTTTTTATTGTGCTTTTTTTTCTCTCCTGCTTGTCACAGAACTTTGTAAGTGATCCTCTCAGTCTATTTGACTGGATGACCTGGATTTTGTGGAGGCGACCGACAGCTAAAGTCATTTGCGCCATAGGGAACAGGTTAGGGAGGAAGGATGAAACCGCGTGTCCGCCTTAGTCTGCTCTTAACGAAAGGCGCCAAGGGAAGCACGGTTTAACGTCTCATCCGACAGACGGAGTACTGTACTTGAAGTGCCCTCAGTAAGACACTCTAGTAGGGATTTAGTAGATTTCCTCTGAAAAACCTCATCCTCTGCCGGGGTTTTAATCCTGGCCGCCCGTATGGTGAGCCAGTACTTATGCACCCCACGTCCATTTGATCTTCATCATTCTGGGGCGACACCACCTCTCCATTACTTTATTCTGCTGCTGTTACTGTCCAGGATTCCTTGACATATGAGAGAATGTTCCAAATATCTTTTCATACAGTGGTTGTCACCAGCTGTCAGCAGACTTCTCCTATGGTAGAGTACCTTCTTTTTTTGGGCTCTTCTCCGCATGTCTTTCTTGCTTCTTCTATCTCTGGTTATCCTTCCATCCCAACCAACCATTGTGAGGATTTTTTATTTAATTGTAATTATTGTGGGAATCCACTTGAGAAACCCAAAGTTGTGAGTTAACTGTATCCTTCCCCTCCCCTATCCCCTCCCTCCTTCCGTCCCCATTCATCCCATTCCCTAGTGATTCACCTTCAAGGGCCTTTCTCTCTCCTCATCTCTCTTCCCTCTCATTCTCTCTCCTCATATGTTCCCGGGAGAGGAATTTACCTAATGAAACCCCCCCCCCCCACTGCCATCCCCCTCACCATTTCCTCGCTTGCTCACTTCGACGCCGCCCATTCCGCAGGGGTGTGCGTTAAAGGGACTGCTTTCTCTCGTGGAAGTTGTTTCTATTGCAGTAGCCTAATAATATGCTCTGTGGCTTTTGATGTGTACGGAATTCTATGGCAGAAGGGGTCGTTTTAGTACCAGTCATCGGTACACTATCGACCCCGTCGGTCATGTCCAATACTAAGATGCAACCTTATACTCTTAAGAGGTATTTTGATTCTCCAATAATGTTGTACCATTAATATAAAATACTTATTCTATTACTGTGAGTGTGGATTGAAGAATTATAGTTATTCCGGCCAGGGTTTCGGCTTCAAAAATTGAATACGACCCTGAGAAGTCAAAACCTGGGTCGGAATAAGTTTAAAGTATTGTGGAAAGTTTAAAGTATTGGTATTTAGCAAATGTTATCAAATTAATTGGATGTTGTTGGACTTATTGTTGGAAATAATAATATTTATGTTTGAAGCGAGATGTTGGCTGTTTTGAAAACAATTTTACTTTGCTAAATTCCACAGTACTTTAAACTTATTCCGATCTATTTTGACTTCACAAAGTAATTTTTAAGTTTTGAAGTCGAATGTCGGAATAATTAAATAGAACTGTGGAATCACACTGCACACTTTAACGTCTCATACGAGAGACCGAGTATTTTACTTGAAGTACCCTCCACAAGACACTCTAGGAGGGATCGGGTTTCCTCTGAAAATCATCCTCTTCTGCAGGGATTTGAAACCTGGCCGACCATATGATTAGCCAGTACTCTAGCCGCCACACCAACCCTATCCCCGTGGTGATAGGATTCGAGATATCGCTACATTCGCTACTTCCATATTTAAGGCTGCCTTATGCGGGACGATTTTCTGCAAGAAGTCATACTAATCGTGACAACGCGATGCACCTGTACACCCGCCTCATCAATGGGAGTCAACTTCTATTTCCAAGCATTTTATCCGAACATGATTCCGACGTTCCCCGTTGTAAATATTGGGCTGTCCGACCGAAGCATGACCCAAACGTGGCTGCAGAAAGGAAGGAAGAGGTCGGCGATGGCTGACTTGACCGCGTGAACCATGGAGTGGACCGTGGAGCTCCATGGAGTGAAGGACGATGGAGAGAAAATTTGTGAAATTTTTGCCAAGGATTTCAATTTCACGACCTAGGATGAAATGACTGTGCATAGTGGACAAAAAATCGATGTAGAAGGTTAAGGTGATTCCACTGTCCTTGAATTCTCAGTCTTGCTTCTTTTCCTCATCTGAGCAATTTGTATTTTCTTATTTATGTGTATCACTTCAGAGTTTTTATGAATTGTGAGGTTTCTTATTCTCTCTCTTATTGTTTTAGGTACTTTCCTGTCATATAATAAATCTTGTCTTCAAAGTTTGAAAACTGCTTTTGTGCCTTGCACTCGAAGTCCATGATTTACAACTTTTGGTGATTATAGGGTTGTAGTCAGGCTTTTCTATTGGCAAATTTGTCCGCTTTGGTACTTCCATTTTGCCTTTTAGATATTTGTGATTGAGTGCTCCATGTAATTTGCTGAATGTCGAAATTCGAATCTCCACCTCGGCGTTGATTTTTTCGTCCTCACTCTGCACTATGGCTAATTGCGTGAAGGCTGCGGCTTGTTTCATTTGCCTATCATTGATTGCTAAGTTGTGCTGTAGTCCTTGTTTGCCAATTGCCATAATTTAGCTTCCTCTTTTTGAATAAGAAACACAACCAATCGTTACAATAAGAGCCATAGTATTTATTCCCCTCGTGAAAGCACTAGTAAATGATGTCTCTTGATGTAGTGGTGATGTGTATGAGTTGTTGTAAACTTTTTCAGCGCCTTGTGTCAATTAAACTCTTCCTTATTTAAAACAAGCTGTGTGGGTTGGAACAAAATTATGTTACCGGTGGACTAGTTACCAAACGACGTTCATGTTCTGACAAACATATTCAGTTTCGTGAATAAATTTTAGGTTCGGCTTTTCTCCAGTATCTCTCCCTTTTCCAGTATTTGAAACCCAGATGTTACACTCTAGGCTAATATTGCTGTATACATTCAGATCACTGACGTTTCAGGCTGACACGCGGGGTTTTATTTTACCTTCACACCTGTTTAGTGGCTAAAATGACAAGATGAGAGAGATTACTGTCGATCAAAAAGATAAAAGAAATCTTTCCCCCCATGCATTATAAAGACGATAAAGAGCCATATGCTTACCCATCACTCATTTCGTCCCCTCCTTCGCCGTTTCTTTTCACTACTCCTCCTTCACGTACGGTATCCTAAAACCCTCTGCCACACGCCCGCGGCTGCTCATTGAGTAGTTTGTTCAATTATATTCTGTTGGTAACATTATTATTAGTGCAGCATTATTTTCTTCAAGAAGATTCCTTCTTGTACTTCTCCATTTCGATTCATTTGGTACTCGCTTCTTTTTAATTTAAATTATTTGACCTATGACTGAGTGAAAGATAGGTTTCTGCCATTGAGTTGGCTGGAGAGTGCACCACGTCATCAAACTGAAGCTTGACAGCCGCATTACCAACCATATTGCTTAACCCTGCTCTCTCCTTACTTTCCTATGGATAGCACGGTCTAATGGATGAATTAGCTGATGTAAAGCAAGATTATCAAACATCTGTTTGAAATTTAAGGCAAGTAACTCTTCAAACTTGTGCTCAAAGAGGATAGGAGTACGAGCCAGGAAACAATATGTGAAAACAGACGTGTGAAGCGGAGCACTCTATGGATTGGAAGCATGGTCCATTGGGAAAGGTGACTTAAAAAGACTAGAAGCCTTCGAAACCTGTAGCTGGAGGAGGATGCTGAAGATAAAATGGACAGACAAAATAAGAAATGATGAAGTGTACAGAAGGGACCATATGGAACACCATAGAGAAAAGAAGAACCAGATGGATTGGACACACCCTGAGAAACAATGGGTTTGTGAATAACATAATTGAAGGTGAAATTGAGGGAAGAGTCTCCAAAGGAAGACCCAGGAATAAGTTCATGGTCCAAATAAAGAGGAAAGTGCAGAGGAAGAGATACAAGGAGGTAAGGGAACATAATAGAAAGGGAAGGGTGGAGGGCTTCAGTCAACCAATCAAGGTTTGAACTACCAATGATGAACTCATAAAACATTCATCGGCTGAGTAGGCTATGGATTCTAATCGATTTTAAAAAATTTTCCCCGAGAATGCGGATGATTTTTAATTTAAATAAATAATAAAACATTTAAGGAGACTGAACTTTAAATAATTACGTGCATCCTGATTTCTAGTAAGTTATCGATGGAAAACATAGCAAAATTGCATAATTGGTTGCGTTAGCCTGGAAGCTATATGGGAAAATGAGGGTCAACGAAGGTGGCGGACTGGCTTCAACTTCTGGCATGGGCCAGCTTGGCTAGTGCCCTCTCCATGTACCTCAATGGGACATACCTTAGCAGTTGCCACAAAAAAGGAATGTTCTTTTGAGAGCTTTGGTAAATCCTTCGTATGGTCGCATTTAATAGGGGAACGCCGATCAGCAAGCCAGAGTTTTAGGTTTACAGTAAACTCAAACTAGATTACAGGCATTCGAAATAGCATGACCTAAAAAAGACTTGGGACAGTCGATAAACGTTTCCGTCGTTAATGCGGGTGATCATTAATTTAAATTAACGAACGAAGCATGTAAGGAGAATTCATATTAAAGAAGTGAGTGCATGCTGATTTATAGTGAGTTATCGATTTAAATATCCCAGACATACGGAAGAGAATAACGCTAGTTAATGAGGTGTTTAGTTATAGAAGGGAGCAGATGAAGAGGCTGGTGAAAAGCTTGATATGGATCGTAGCGTTGTATGGAGCAGAAACGTGGACCCACATAAAGGGGGACGGGAATAGGCTGCGGGCATTTGAGATGTGGGTGTGAAGAAGGATGGAGAAGGTGAGGTGGACGGAAAGGAAGACTAACGAGGAAATGCTTGAGATGGTGGGCGAGGATAGGAAACTTCTGAATGAAATCCGGGATAAGCAGAGTAGATGGCTGAACGGTGTTATAAAGGGCAATGGGTTGCTCAAGATTGTGATAGAAGGAAGGATGTTGGGCAAGCGGGGAAGAGGAAGAAAGAGAATAGGTTTCATGGACGGGATGAAGAAGGGTAGATCGTATACTGTGGCGAAAAAGGATATACTGGAGGAGGGGGATGGGCCCCTGAATGTGTAGAGGACCGGGAGGAGCTTCTCTGACATTCAGAAAAACCTACCTTCACCGGTAGAGTACATTTTACAAAAATCGATGTAAAATTGCATAATTAGTGCGTTAGCCTGGAAGCGCTGGAAAATGAGGGTTAAAGAAGGTAGCGAACTGGCTATATCTTCGAGCATTGGCCAGCGTAGCAAGCGCCCTCTATCTCAGTGGTTTCCGCAATCCTCGAAGGTGTATACCATCGAGATTATAAGGGTGTAATAGTTCCGAAGTGGATAAATATTTGCGTGCGGCAATCGAAACTTCCCATTATTTGTGAGGAGATATTGCCTAAGTGTAATAGGACGTAATGTGGGCTACCCGGCGTTGTCCAGGGATGGCTTCCACCAAGCCTCATTTCCCTTTGGGGCTTAGGGTTCGATCTAAACTCATATGAGCCCTTATTTCTGCGCCGCTGATTTCATGTTCCTCGGTCGAGGTGGGAGGGACTGCGGAAGGGATAGCCCCGGTCCCCTCGAGGTTTCAGGCGAGACCCAATTATAGGGGTCTGCGCTCGGAATGGGGGGGAAGTTGGCGCGGAGGATCCTCGGGAGGCGGGAGCGTCCTAAAGCGCGGGAAGAGGGATGGGATTCCAAGGGTTTGGAAAGGGGGAGGCGGGGAATAAATCATTCAGCCCTTCTGAAGCCATTTGCTTTCAAATCTTGTATTCTTGGGCGATGGGAAAAATTCTAGATATTCACTTCGGTGGACGTATTCGCTTAAGAGACGACCTTCTCGTTGGTAATTTCGTTTCCCTCGTCATCTCAAGTGGGGAAGGCCAAATCATGTAACGTCCGATGTTATGTTTGTTTTGTTCTATAGCGACGCTATTCGTCATGGCGTGTAATTTTCTTTGCTTTATTATTTTTTCGTTGTTTGATAAAATTTGAGGAGTTAGACTGTGGAGGATTTTGGGCAGAAATGTACGTTGTATTCCTTTTAAAGTTTTACTGCGTCGTGTTATTTCAATGAGATAAGAAATTTTCATCAAATTCTACTACCGGCCTGATACCTCTACGTAGTTTCGTTTCCCTGGTGTTCTACAGGGGGTGGACATAACCATTTTAGGCCGAACGTTGCGTTTCTTTGGCATTTGGTTACACTAGCTCCTTTTTAGCGTATAATGCTGTTTTTTTATTTTGTTTCTAAATTTTGGTATTTTTGTTCGATAAAACGTGAGGAGTTGAACTGTTGTAGGATTGCAATGAGAAATTTACGTCCTATTCTTCGTGAAATTTTTATACCACATGTTATTTGAATGACGTAATTTTTAGTTTCAAGCCGCGCTACCACCGGTTGGATTTCTGAACCGCAAGGCTGTAAAATATTGTTTTTATTTAACTATACTAAAGTAAATGAAGGTTGGCGAGACCAAATATAATGGTTGTGGTTCTGAATAATACGATTACAGAAAAAACTGTAGCTTTCATTGCTCGAAATAACGTTAAGAACTCTATTGTTTATTGTTTTTGGCGTGATTGCGTGTGTGGTGTGATTGTTTCCATGGATTAAATCTTCCTCTTATTCCATTGCCTTGCCTCTAAAGATCGTAAACATAACTATCTTTACTAGCCTTTTTAATGTGGTGGACCAAAGAGTGTTGCTTAAACAGCGGTTAGACCTGAAAACTGAAAAGTTTGATGAATTATGGAAAGCCGATGAAGTTTCCTGAAGAGCATAATGGTAGACGAAGTTTATTTGAATGATGTGAAAGATAGAACTTATGGCGTAAATTGAGAACTAAAAACATAACCCCGGTGCCATAGTGTAAAATTAAATTACTCTACTGTCAAAATAGTAGAGTACACCTTTGCGCCGTAGGAATAGCATTTTGAGCGTTAAATTTTCAGTCACGTTACGTTGCCCTCACCGAAATTACATCTTAACCAAAATTGAAATTTTTAACTGTAAATCCCGGAAAGTCATCAACTTAGATCTTTTATTCGTTAATTAAGTTCACGTCACGTGTGCTCACGGCCGTTGTATATTTCACTTAATAAGAGAAACGTTTTCAGCTGTTGTCAACAATAAATTTCAAATTAGAAAAAAACTAGTACCTACTTCCTCCAAAATTTCATGTTCCTTATGTTATTTTCGCTTCGTATCCTTTAAAATTCATAGGGTGCATTGTGTAATTTCTTCCTTTCACTTAAATAAATGCAGTAATTGTTTTGTAGGTAGAATTACTTTGTACAAATGCTAATCTTTCTTTTTCCGTATTGTAATTTCAGCATTTTTGTGCCAAAAATGTATCATTGTCCAGTTTTGCCAATATTTTAACTAAATTGTCGTACGTATCGTAAATTTACTAACGATGAGGTAATATAAACGTCACCAATATCTGGGACGAAATGTCGCTAATTGTATTTTTAACATTTTTTAAAGCTACTCCTATAAATTCAAGCTTTGAAAGCTGAAAATCCTAGTCCCAGTGAGGATATCCAGTATTTGTTCCAAATAAAAGAAAAGTAAACGCTACGTTAGCGCATCGCTTCTTTTAATGCCACGTAATCATTTCAATATCTTAGTTTTTTCTATTTTTGGATTCGCATAATAAGCGGATCCTAATTCTCTAGATAAAGGAGTTCCAGTCTGATAATCCATAGTCGATATCTTCTTTTTCCGAGACGAGGAAATCAGATAAGTCGTTTGTCCATAATCGTCGACAAATCTTTTCCGTTATACGTCGCTGCTCGAACCTACCCCTCTTTTTTTAGACTTAGCGTTTCCGTCGATTTCTTTTGCTCTCGGCGTGTTTTTTCTATGGCCCAACCTATCCCTCTTTTCGTTCTGCGTCATAGTTCATTCGTTTTTCTCCGCCGTCGTATTTTGAAAACCGGCCGAAATTACACGTTATTTGCATTCTATCAGCGTGATCTTCGTCGCCGGATTGGGAACCTTGTGAGGTAGTTATCGGTCCTTAACCCACTCCCAGAATCAGATAACGAGTGCAATTTGGCCCTACTGCTTTTGGTTACCCCGGTAGAAGCCGGTCGTCAGGGATGGATTTGTTTCAATACTGTGTCATTCGGTCAGTTGCTAAGAAATAATTTTCGTGTCTCTTATTTTAAAGCTCTAATTTTTCTTTATTTTATCGCAAGGTTATTATTGTTCATTCCAGAAACCGTATTTCCGCTTCCTGGATATGAGTTCACCGCCATTTAACTTGTCCTTGAATTTTAGTCACGCACCTATCTCTCTACTTATCCCTATCCCTATCTCGCGATTATTAAGTGCAAAGTATCACCTTTCTATGTCAATATATCTCTTTTCTGGATGTTTTTTTTACTTTTCCCTTCATGTATTTACTGTTTTTTGTTGCCATAATATTGTTTCGTGTATGTTTCCTGTAATGTAAGAGTATTGCTTAGAGATTTCGATGAATTTTCTAAGGCTCTATAATTTTCTTCATTTACTCAAGTGAAAGGGAACAATGAACCCGATTGTATATTTTCGTCCCACGCTCATATGTTTACTAAAAACTCGTAGGAGATTTGTATCAATGTGTCAAGTGATTAGAAGTTTTTCTGGATTTCTGTATTTCTTCCATACCATGTTTTAATTAAAAAATGGCAATTTTCTTCTGTTTGAAATTCTATTACTAGGCACTTTTCCATAATGTACCGCATTATTTTCATTAGTGAAAAAATTCCATTCCATCATTTGCTTTCCTGAAATTTTGGAAATTGGCTTCCCTCGTCGCATTGCTAATGCGTGGGTTGCTAACTACTGTTCCGATGTCATATTTACTCATTCTGTGAGTGTTCGTGTTTTAGTGACGAAATTGAAATTTCCGCACGGGCCTGGGTAATTTGTGGTTATTTTTGTATCCGCATCCTAATGTAAATTCCTAATCCGTTGTCTTGTTTCTCATCTTGTGGAGGAGACTTGGTTCATTCCAGCCGCGAATCGCACACGGTTCCTATTCGTCTCAAGGGGCTTCCCGCGGAGTCATAAAAATAATCTATCTCTTCCCTCCAGCTTGCATGCTTGCCCTGGCCTCGTGGACTACTCTCGCTTCTCCACGTCTTCCTCTTTCGTTTCCGCGGTCAACCCTTTTGCCCCGACCCGAATTATTTATTTTATCATCCACGGGCCGCACCGTAAGGATAGGGGGAAGGGGCTTGCATTTACATTAGGCCGTATAAAGCTCTTGTTTACTCCACACTCGCCCTACCCTCTCTCCCGTCTCTCCCTGATGTCTGTCTTGTTTTCTCTTCCCCATTCCACAGTTCCTCTGCCTTTTGTCTTCCTATTCCTTCCCTCCCATGCTCACTCTTCTCCCTTTAATATGTGTACAGCTCTAAGGAAAGCTGTTGGCAGATATATGGGCAGAAGATAGCGTCACGGAGAGAGTTATTCTAGTGTTAGGGTTGTGTGAAGGAACGCAGGAGACTGTGAGGAGCTAGTGTAAAGGGAAACTTCTTTGCCTCAGAAAGTTTTTTTTTCCATTTTGAGCTAGGATAGCTTGGGTATTGTGCTCAGGTTGTATTATGTAAACTAAGACTTATAACTACTTCTTTAACAAAAGTTTCTACATCTACGAAATACCGTGCAAGCCACCACTAGGGTGTGTGGCACGGGATGAATCCACACCAGGCATGAAGCCCTCATCCCAGCTGAAATACGAACTGCGCACGTTCCCCCGAATGCCAGGCGCTGACCAAAAGCAGTCAGGATGACAATTCGCGGTCAGACCAGAAACTAGGAGAGTGCTACATGGACGAACATGCTACCATGCAGTGTACTAGTTAGGATACAGCTACTGGTTACTATTATTAATGCGACTGATTAGTGGTATTACATTGTACTAAATCATATAAGAGATATATCATGCCGGAAACTGCATGCGAGGTTAGTAACTAATTTTGTTGTTGGGATATTTAGCACAAATGAAAAAACTATTTCACCTAGTCATGGTCAAAGTAATCTAGAACTAATCTATCGCAACTATTATGGTCCCTTATTGTACGTGGAGAAACGTTTCGTTTCTGGTGTAAACATAGCATTATTAAACAATTATGGATGCATAAAGTGTGGAATTCCACACGCGTTACTTGGTGTATAATATAACAAAGTTTCATAGCTATTACTCATTCATCCGCAATTACCTATGTTTAGGAAACTCATCCTTTCAGTTCCAAATCTCCCTCTTTGCATCTGCTCCAAGCTTTTGAGGGACCTGTCATCCTTAAGAGTCTTATTTTCCCTACATAGCTGGAATTGTGGGCGCAATGCACGCAGGGTAATCAAGGGTAAACATACGTTTGTTGCTGCCAACCATTTTCTCGTGTTCCGTAACCGGTGTTATGGAAATCGACCCAGTTCCTAAGTCACCCTCTGTGCATATGCCACGAACTCTTGCGATGGCCGTATTCAATATACTTCCTACCGTCCATTTCCTTGCGGATGCAGGAGGGGAAGGGAAGTGGAGCGGCGGGGGGGATATATATCTGAGTCACTCTCTTTTCCCCACGTCCACTCATTCCTTCTCCCGCCCCCCTCTCTCCAACGCCCTCTTATTCATTCCCAGCCCACTCTCTTGTTTATCTCCCCCCCCCCATTCCCCTCCCCATTCTCTCCCACCAGCCCCCCCCCCCATCTCCCTCCCACCCGCCCACCCCCGTGGGTCGATTCGTGAGTGGCACGCGTGACAGACTCTCCGTCGCCTTTTGCCCCTAACCACTCTCCTCCCATTCCCTCCCTTCGTCCAAGACCCCCCCTACTCCTCCCCCCCCCAAAAGCCTCCTCCCTCAAGTCCCGCCTCACTTTATTTTTTTATTCTCCGACCGAGAGGCCGATATAGTGTGGCGAGTGTCCTCCAAACTCTCGTGCTCGAAGGGCCTACTCCCGAAAACTTCCTGTCTCCTACTCCCCGTGAATAGTTTTTCCCTCACTCACATCTCTTCGAATATTTTCTCGTCGACCTGCATTGCGGTTTAGAGACTCTCTCTCTCCCTCCTGCTTTGCTCTCCCACTCCCCTCTGCCACACAAAACACCTCTCTCACGGTGACTACACGGTCGAGTTATTGGATAGTTTCGCGCTGGACTCTCGTCGCTGTCCCGCTCCGTCGGTCACTCCGCGAGAGGAAAGACTGCCCAGCTAAGGCGAAGGCCTGCTGCGATGGAAACGCCGGTCCTCGCTCCTTTCTCCGAAGTTAAGAATCGTCAGTGTCGGTAAAAATCTGGATAGTTGTTTCGTCCAATTGGTCCGAGTGGTGTTGCCTTTTTCTGAGCGTGTTATGTACGAAGCTTGGGGTATCCTTAGGCGTCGACGCGCGTTGAACTGAAGCACTACAACTACCGCCTGTGGCGATGGAAACATTTTAGTCGCCGAAGTTACGAATCGTGAGGTTCGGCTTGAATGTGGATTGAACGTGCAATTCGTCCCGGTTGGTCATCTGCCATTGCAAGAGTATGTCCGAAATGACATTAGGTGTCTAAGCTTGTCGAACTGAAGTTATACAAGTACTACTTGTCAACTTTGAAGCATCAGTTTTCTGAGATTTCTGAGATTGAAAATGGTTCGAATACGCTCGAATTTGGACTGGTGATCCTCCAATACGTCTCCGTTGGTGTTGTCTCTACCTGTGAGGTGTAGACAAGAAGTGCAAAACGACCCTGACTACCTTCATGAACGAAATTTCGTGCAAGCCAGCACTAGTGTGTGTGACACGGGGTAATTCCACTCCAGGTGTGCAGTACTCATCCTAGTTCGAATCAGAGCCTACCACGTATCCCTGACCGATAGGCATAGACCAAAAAGCAGTCCGGATAACAATGTGCGGTCAAACCGGAAACTCGAAGAGCGCTACGTAAACGAACATGCTAATAGCTGTCGACGCGTGTTAAATTGAATTACAACAACTGCGAATACCCTGCTCGCAGGCCACCAGTATAGTTCATTCTTGTCAGATAGCCATAGCCACCGTTTATGACACTTAAGTTCTTTTGCTACTGTTTCCCATCTCGGGTGCAGACGTCGGTTTGGTCAACGTCGGTGTCGGGTACCCCTTTATGCTTTTTTTCCCTCCCCTGCCGTGTCCAAAGGGTTGTCCCATCCTCCCGTCCCATTCTCCGCCGTTCGGCCAATCGAATCCAGGATCATCCTCTCCCGTTCCAGTCCCGAGGCGATTATTGGTGTCCAGCGTGAAGAATCCCATCTCATCACCCACCTCCTCTCGCCTGCCTGCTCTTGTGCACCCGATTCTGTGGATGTGTGTGGGAGTGTGAAAGGGGGGGGGTGGTGGTGGTCTGTTACGGAGTGGGGGGAGTGTCGTGTGGGTTGTAGTTGAGTCCCCTCCCTCCTTGTGTCGGAACTTCTCTCTTCCTCTCTGTGCGTTCGTCGAGAGGAGACGGCGACGTGGAAGTGGTTCTGTCCGCTATTGTGAGTGAGTGACCTCAACTGGTCTTCCTCATGGTCGAGGATATCCTGCTTCGATGGTTTTTGTGGTATAACCCAATTTATTCGAGTGCGGTTCAGGGTTATTGCTTCGTTAAACTTCCTATATGTGGCCGTAGGAGATATTTTTTTCGATCTCACTGTCGTGATAGTGTCGAAGCCTTCGTTGGAAGCTAGGACTTCGCCGAAGTACCTACTCGGTGCACGTTGAATGTTTGACCAGAACGGCAGTTTTTTCCGCGCAATAGTCATGATAGTCAATGAAATTGCATCCTTATTTTCGTGGAGTTCTTATTGAAAACTTAATTTAGGGGTTTTGAGGGCAGCTAATTTTAAACCAAAGTTAGTTAATTCGCTTCCTTTGCGTCTTTGAGTTTTCTGTCTAGTTTTCACATCAGTTTCCCATTTAACACTTTCTAGGCAATATATATGTGCGATTGTGATCTTTCTTTGTCTTTTCCGAGAGATAAGTGTCACTAGATATTTATTCCGTGATTGAACTAAAAACTTCAATTTATCTCTTCCCCTGCACTCCCAGCTGTGGACATAGATTATTGTGAAGAAATACAAATTGATATTGGTATATTTGGTCAGAATCGACGGCAGAGAAGTTACGTCGTAAGGAGTCGCCGCTCACATTTTTCACGAGTCTAAGTGAAGCCTGCGTTTATGAATGGACCGGCATACTTTACGCCTTATGCATAATGCATGCGTGGGCCCGCAGTGGTGGACCAGATGCCGCTCCGACTAACCTCAATGGGAGCATGTGACGTTGGATGACACTGATTGTGCCATCTCCACGACTTGTTGCTCCTTGGCGCTCAAGGAAGAAGAAAAAATACGCGGCGATTCTCGAGAGCGCACCATTCCAATTGCGCGTTTTGAGGCGCGTGGGTTGGAGCACGTGCCAGACCGCTGTCACGAGTGATGCGACGATCTCAGTGTCGTTGGTATCCCAGCTCACAGAGTAGTCCCTAGTCTATCCTTATCTTTACGAACGTGCGTTTTCTCTCGTGAGGTGCAAGTGAAGTTTCGCGACCTAGCCCCGTGAATATTTTGATGAGATGGGCCTAAAGTGTTTCGCTAGTTCACGCACAGTGTTACTACGATTAAGTGATAGTGTCTTTTGGGAAAATTGCCGTCTCGTGAGTATTAGGAGTTGATAGATCAATGTTTCACTGGTGTGTGTAGCTCGAGCTCAACTAAGATACTGTTGATATCCTGCGGAAGGAGTGTGTTGTCTTTGCCCGAGGAGTCGTGTCTCACCGTCCGTATGATAAAGCTCTTCTTGTGAGTTCTTTCTTCGATTCGTCCCATCGTGCCCCATGGAGGCCTCGTGTACGACTCATCCTGTGGGCCTCCGGGCACGCTTTACCTTCCGCGGGTTTACTCGCTTGGAGGAGGCGCCAGCGGGCGACGTCGCCGCGGCCGTGGGGTGCGCCAAGGGGCAGGGCTTGGTCCCGCCTCTTTCTTCCTCCCCCGCGGCCTCCGTCGGCGGCAGCGGAGGCGGCAGTCCCGGAAGCGTTCAGAGGAGGTGGGTTTTTTCTGGGCGCCGGCCGGTGGTGGGCCAAGATGTTCCCTTCCCACGGGAAAGATGGCTCCTCTCCTCAGGTGTCTTGCGAATGCTTGAAAAGGTCTTTTGACTTGTAAATCATCTCCTAGGAATGGTGTGTCACGCATTCAGCTTCTCGCACGAATGGGACAAATACATTTGTATTCTACTTCTGAAGGAATAGATTCCCTCTCACCATTCATGAGTTTTATCTCGTTGTATATACATTGGTACTCCATCTTCGGGTTATAATTTATTTAAAAAATGTAATTTTTAACTTGGGCGACCGTAAAAATGGCATTTCGCATCGAAGCGGAGTAGTATTATGTCATGCCGTAATTAAATTCTCACAGGGTTGTGGCATTATTAGTTTTTTTTCGCCACCTGCTTGAGAGAAGTAGCGAATGATAACTGTTAAATGAAACTTCAGTATGCCGAACAGTTCCTCAGAGACTTAAATACCTTAAAGAGGGCCTGTGGAGGGATCATTGTTCCTTCCTCTCATTTGCTTCCGTGACGATTAGAAATGTCAATGAAAGGAATGGTTTTCCGGGTGTTCATCCGCGTTTATCCATTTGTAAGGACCTTAAAAATGGATTAACGAGGAAGAACAACTTTAAAACCATTCTCTTCATCATGAAGACTTCGCGGATGCCATCACAGAAACTTTTGAAATATCATTTTCCGAGAATTGTAATACCTTAGTTCATCATATTCAGGCGGTGAACATCAACTCGGTAATTCAGAGGTAATTAGTGGAGTGAAATGTTTTTAACTGTATTGGTGGGACACTGAATATCAGTTGGAAGTCTTTCATTCCTGTGAATTGAATGCCACCTTATGCACACGTCGGAATTTTAATATACAATTAAAGTTAAAGATTTTCATCGGTTAAATTTCATGATTTAATGTTTTCTCTCTCTATCTTACCTCTAGAATGTTCTCAGCGCAGACTTCCGAGGGCCTCTTTGGTTCATATTATCTCTCTGTGCGCGCACCTCGCTGAAGTACGTCACTTGACACAGTCTCGCTTTGTTTCCGTCTTGTCTAAGCGCTGCATCAGCCGAGAATGTAGCGAGGATGTCAGATTGAAAATTCATTTATCATATTTTTTTCTTCCTCTTGAATCTTGCTCATGCTTTTCGTGTATCATGTTTTTGGAGCAACGTGTTTTGTTATTCCGTTTTCTATTTCAATCAGAGTTGCTGGAGGGACTATCGTCAATGATGATTCTGCGACTAATGGCCAGTTGCAGGAACGTAACATATGTATTCCATAAAGCTATGGGACCCATAAGCCATGACAACCATTCAATAAGTGTTGCACAAACATTCAATAAATTCATTGGTCTCATAACTTATGGCATGGAGTTATGAGTTCCATAAGTAGCCAAGATGGTGGATGCGTAATGAACCGTTTGGAGTCTTAATTACTTGATTAAAGAGTTGTTTTGAGACTAGTGACCAGTTTGTTTACTCTTACTGACTAATTATAATGTGCATTATCAATTATTCATAGGCTAAACTTTCATAACTTTTATGCGGCGGTGGAAGATTAGATCAAATATTCGTGGCTAGTAACTATTGGTAAATAAGTTAAGTAACTAATAGCCAGTTGCAGGAACGTAACATATGTATTCCATAAAGTTATGGGACCAATAAGCCATGGAATCCATTCAATAAGTGTTGCACAAACATTCAGTAAATTCATTGGACTAATAACTTATGGCATGGAGTTATGAGTTCCATAAGTAGACAAGATGGCGGATGCGCAACGAACCGCTTGGAGACTTAATTATTTGATTAAAGAGTTGTTCTAAGACAAATTACCAGTTTGTTTACTCTTACTGACTAATTATAATTTGCATTATCAATTATTCATAGACTAAACTTTCGTAACTTTTATCCGGCGGTGGAAGATCAGATCAAATATTCAAAGCTAGTAACAATTGGTAAATAGTTAAGTAACTAATAGATGTGTTCCTGCAACCCGAATATATTTATGAGTTCTATAACTTTATGGATTTCATAACTATTGATTCCATAACTAAATTTTCTTGCAACCGGCCATAATAGATGTATTCATGCAACCCGAATATATTTATGAGTTCTATAACTTTATGGATCTCATAACTATTGATTCCATACCTAAATTTTCATGCAACCAGCCATAAGTCGTGCATTATCAGGATATTTAACCCTTTCGCGGGAAGCAGGTGGCGTGCGAACGAGTCTTGCATTGATAGTCAGTTCTCATTTCCCAGCCGAAAATATCCGTTCCCAGCAGCTAATTTTCTCATCGTACACTATTTTACCAGTTTATTCAAACATATGAATTAACACCCCTTATTTTCCAAGCAGTTTACTCTCGTCATATAATATGCATATCTCCTATTAGTGGCCGATGCGTGTGACTAAGATTTCTTTCATTCACTCTTCAGATATAGCTTCTGAAAGTATTTAAGTGATAGGCAATTTACTTCGCATTCAATTTTGCCTTGAACTTAAGAGGCGTGGCCATTGAACTGCATCCCTCAAGTCCGGAATAAATATTTGGATCTGATATTATATCGTAAAACTGATCCACAGATATCCTTTTTGGAAGGGTTTTCGTTTTTATGACCCAAGATAAAGGGTTGAAAGGCGTGAGCACGTATCTGCGTTCTGTAGCCCTACTATATCTGATGTGTCATTCCGATCGATTTTCTACTGTGATGATAACTTTTGGTGAGTGCGATGACAAAGAGCGATAAATTTCTTTAAAATTATTGAAATGGTCTGATAGGGTGAAAAATTCAGCTGGAGACATCAGAAGATATAGGGACTTGAGTGTTATAATTCAGTAAAAAAAAAAGAAGCGATTTTTTTTATTTTCTCTTGTTTCCCCATTTTGTACTCATGCTTTTTGCTTTAAATAACTTAAATTGGTTACTTTACCATAGGTAGAAAAACTAGAATTATGGGAAAATAATGTTTGTACAGAAGTGTTACCCCGGTAATCAATAAACATCCACATTACACAATGGCTCTTGTAAGGAGAAATACTCCCAAAGAAATGGTTGATCATTAGTCATCTCACAAGCGTGAAATGAACGCCGCATGAAATAATGAGTTTTAAGCGAACTAAAAATCGTGTGGCAACGAAGAGTGATGACGACTCAATGCACATCTTGAATCACTAACGACATATTCCAGCGAAATGAAGGAAAGAACGAAACCTTTGAAAAACACTACGAATAAGGGAATGAAGATTGCTGAGATCCTACTATCATGAGTTTCCTAAATTGAAGAATTATTCCAGGGGTTGAAATTTGTCATGAAAAAATCATTTGACTTGACCGGGATTCGAACCCGGAGCTCCCAATTGCCGGTCAGATGTGGTAGCCAGTTATACCCTTTTTCGAATTTCAACCATTGGTGTAGATGCATCCGTGCGAGTGACTTTTTACCAAATCATTTGTCAAGGCTATGATAGGAAATTTGAAGAAATATTGACTGCGAACAGCAGTGGCAAAATAATGAACTATTTATAGTGAGAAGTGCTGCTTCAGTAATAGGAGAAAATTTTTAATGGTTGTTTTCACTTGTTCGGATTAGAAGAGATGGAAGTTGAATCGATAGATATAGGTATACGAGTGGGTTGAAGATAATATGAAAAAAAGTGGTTGGCTAACAGAGTCGTGGTAGGATTTGATGTAAAATGTTCTCGACCTGAGAAATGTTGGAAATCGCTGGGATAAGAAAATACATAGTGGCCCATTACAACTTGACTATGTGACCAAGAAATTGTACAATTTAAAATTGCATGTTTTTCTGAATCTGTCGTGTAAAAGTTACTGAATTGGAACCGAGGCTATTTTGCCATCTCGCGTTCATGCATCCTCGCATGCCTTTTTTCAATTTTTCGCTTTACACGACGCAATTTGAAGTGCACTTACATACATACATCAGAGTGAGCAACTAACAGTGGGACGTGCTCTGTGCCCCCTGTGAAACGGGCTTTAGATTCGTGTGTATACGTTCTAACACTCCTTTATGTGTCTATCACATTCTGATCATACTAGGTGCTACATAAAATTAGTTGTTGTTAGCTTGACAGCCTTACCTATAATGTCTCCGATCGTGGAGACGTTCTAATATTTCCTTCACGAAACTGTCTACTTTTCGATTATCAACTCCCTTGGTAATTCTTTTAATTACGCTTACCCAATCTCAGCTCCTCCGCCACTCTGTTAAGAATGTCACTACCTCTCACTACGCCCTCTAGCCATTTTGCAGCACCCTTCGATTTTCCCATGTCGGATTCTCTTCCTTCCCTTTCCATATCTATCATTTCCTCATTGATTTTCCTTTCCGCCTACGTCAATCTTTTCTCTCTCCACCCGCCTCTAAAGGTAGCTTGTTATTATGACCAGATATTACATTCAGTCGAAATGAAGAGCTTATTCCAAAACTTATTTTCCGTCATTGAACCTCTCTTAAATACGTATGCAAATTCGAGGCTTTAACTCCACATGTTTCACAGCGTACGTAGGAAATGCTCATATCCTATGTTTGCTCGCAATTTTATGGAAAGTAATGCGGTGAGTGATAAATTGATGATTTTAATTACGAAGAAGCTAACGAACAACTCACTGATACTTTTCTAACGCGATGAATGCGTCATGACTTTCTAATTCGTTTAGTCCACTATCGGGATATCCCTTATACTCGGGACACTATCCCGTGGCAAACAGCCTCTAATTTTTGTCTAATGCCTGTGTAAGTAGTTTAGTGAGTGGCTAATATTTTGTTATCCTAAGAAAGATGAGATATTTTTCCTTATAATTAGGCCAAATTGATCGAGTTTTATGTGTTGTGTTACCTCGCTCAAACTACCCGAGGAGCTTAATGTATTGATAACTTATCTAAAATACAGATTAGCAGCTTAGGTGTGACTGCCGGCTTCGTTGGAACATGCGCGAGTGCGACAGAAATGTCAGTGGCCTCGGAATATTGTAATTTAAACTCACTCGAAGCGGCAGAGATGATAAAATGCGTCAGGCGGGGAAGTGAGGACGAAGATACGCCCACTGGTCATCGCATGACTTGATAGCATCGTGACCCTGGGCTGTTGCCAATACTCCACCGCGTTGTTCCTGTAATACCCGTGTAAATATGCTTGAGTTTTCATGAGCGGCCTCGGAGACACACAGCAGTCAATTAATCACCTACCATTCCGACAGCGATAATGCGAAGCGTGGGTGAGTAATTGGCGACCAAGGGACGTCTTATCTGAGCTGTCCTCTACCGCTTGCATAAGAGATAATAGCGTCTGAGACGATAGCCCCTTGGAGCAAGGGACGCAGATGTTGTATCTGAAAGAAATGGTCGTGGAAGGTTCAGCAGTGATCGGCTTTTTTTGAATGAGTATATTTGAAATGCTTCCTCTCGCTATGGCACTGACTGGTATTCATCCATATTAAAATTCCTTATTCAGAATTCCCTACGGTACCCTGCGAGTTATGCCTCCCGTACAAAGTTTATTGTTCCCTGTCTTACTTCTTTACGTGTTTCCAGGGGTAACAAAACTTGGCGGACTGAATGTAGGTTGAGGGAAGCATACAAGATAGATGCGACGGATAGTGACTGCCGCCTAGTTTTGAAATGCATATATGGCTTTAAGTTTGAAACTTTCTGGTTAAGTATGGGTGGATTTCTCAAAACCTATCTCGCGACTGACGCGAAGAACGAATGGTTTAGCGGAAAAAAGTCGTATAACTTTACGTACATAAATTAAATTTGTCATTCCTCTTGATCATTTTTCAGCTTTTAACTTATTATTGGCCGTTTAACCGTTTTGTCACATCTGGAATTTGGATGTATTTGATTAGAGTATTATAGTTTGACAAGCGTTCTCCTGTATTTCGATTCTAGATGTCAAAAAATACGTAATGAAATTATTCTTTTTATTTGTATCAGTGTGCCTTTTCACATTGACCTCAGTGCGTCTTTAAATTACTTTAGAATGAGTTGAGTTGGTCTTTATACCGGTTTTACTAGAGTCTTCACCGTAAATCATATCTGCCATCGATTACCCAGAACGTTTTTCCTGTTTTTAATTAAAGTAATTTCATTTAACTCTCCTTTCACCAAATACTGTTGAATAAGTTAATGTTTTTAAATTAGTCAAACTTGAATTTACTCTCGTCGTTGGGAGTTATTGTGAATCGACGAAAATAATAGTTCCTTCGATGTATTTCTCTAGAAAAAAATTATGATTCAATCAAATAGTGATTAATTGGCTGCTGTGTGTCTCCGAGGCCGCCCATGAAAACTCAAGCATATATACACGGGTATTACGGGAACAACGCGGTGGAGTATTGGCAACAGCCCAGGGTCACGATGCTATCAAGTATGTATGTCCTAATCTTGAAAATATTTCGTCCATGGAAATATAGATGGTAGATTTTTTAATACTTTATATTATAATACTTCAGGGGAATCTGATAAATTTATTGGGCTGAAATGGCACACCTTTGACCCAATTCCTATAGTATCTGGTAAGCCTTTCGGAGACACCGAGAGGTGAATCAATATTTCCAGTGTATTGCTTTTTCATTCTTGCGTCTCTTTCTTTATGGACTCGCACAGAAGTCTTTCTGCAGAAATAAAGATTTTGCGAGAGTAATGTCGTACCTATTCGAAATGGAAGTCCCATCAAGGGAACTTTCCTTGCAGGTAAAAGCGCTTTGTAGATTTCGAAGAGTTTGGTAGAATTTTTTACCCGAAACGTTTTAAGTTCGGAAAAGTTTGAAGCTGGATATTATCTCCCTTCTTTGCTCCTCTCGAACGAGC
This sequence comes from Ceriagrion tenellum, assembly GCA_963169105.1. Classification (NCBI taxonomy): domain Eukaryota; kingdom Metazoa; phylum Arthropoda; class Insecta; order Odonata; family Coenagrionidae; genus Ceriagrion; species Ceriagrion tenellum. Next base: position 37,954,486 of record OY720643.1, on the reverse strand, counting down.
TGTGGGAAAAGTAATTAGGCCGGTGTATGAAGCGAAGTTGGCCCGCATGAGTCCACCTGAGTAAATTTTCATAATTGCCTCTGCATGGCAAGAGGTATCAGTTCGAAAAACTTTGATAAATTAATTTTCGCTAGCATTTTTATTTAATTCAACCCCTTGCCTTCTGGTCTTGCGAGATGGTCCCGAAGATAGTATGCTAGTAGTGGAATACTAAGTCCTTATTAACCATTTTTATGAGAAGGGATGTGACTCGTTGATTATTGATGACGAAAAGTTTCAGTTGCAATGAATTATTGCTTGAGAATTGCGTTATAAAAAGTAAAAGTTACCAGAAGGAAATCATTAATGACACACCCATAGAGAAATAATTTAGACACACATCTGAAGATTTTCTAGTGTTGCTTGTTATTGATAAACTTCACATCCTTCAACAGGAAAGCGAATGTGAACAGATACGAGGCATATACAAGATGTAGATCGGAGAAAAATTAATGAAATTGCTTGAACAGAAGGAATAATGATTACTTTCTTTTAGCAAGTGTTCTATGAAAGGCCTGCGTAAATATGTGGAAAACCAATTTACGGAAAGGAATACTTCGTGAATAGCAATGGTTTTACACTTTCCCGGCGAATAACATTTGTGTAAATTTCTCGGGCTCGCCACCGGGTAAGATATTCATAGGCAGCCGACGTTTCGTTGCTGTTAGTAGCCTTGAGAATGGGTAACAAGTCGGAACCCGAAACGTCGGCTGCCTATGAATATCTTACCCGGTGGCGAGCCCGAGAAATTTACACAAATAGCAATGGTATTTAATATTGGTCCTGAATGAAGGGAGAACTTTTTGGAAGCTGTTACAAGGTAATAAATGAATGGGTATTCTGATGCCTCTGAAAATAGGAAGAGCAGGAAAATGGAGTAAGGATCTGTTTGAAAGTTTGAGATTGGGTGAAACTAAGGATTTCTTCTCCCATCCTAAACTTACCAATAAGTATACTTCTCTTGGTGAATATTACCGAATTCTAAGGCCCGGTCTTACCATGTCTGGCAATAGTTAACCTCAAGATTACGTAACCTTTTCGTAAACCTTATGTTAATTGTGTTCGGAGTCGGTGTTTTACATAATACTATACTAATTATTTATATCTTTCTCGACCAATAAAATATAGATTGTAATAAGATTCTTGAATTATGATTAATAAATAAAACCATTAATATGAATGAGGTCATTAATATATTTAACTCACAGCCAACGTTTCGCCAAATATTTTGGCTTCTTAAGGGCATTGAGCTTAAATATTGAACGGTAAACCACGTTCAACATTAACATTCAACATTAATCTCAATGGCCTAAAGATGCCTAAATATTTGGCTAAACGTTGGCTGTGAGTTAAATAAATTAGTGACCAAATATTCAAGAATCTTATTACTATCTATAATACTCTACGTTAGTGGGCGTGAAAGTTGAACGATGGAAAATCGTTTGAACTTTTGTTTTTGTGCAGGGACAATATTTTACCGGAGATTATGAAAAACGAACCAAAATGAAGTCATGGATAGTTGAAATTAATTTTAACTTTGTTGCCGTTTTGGTTATTTGTGTATTTTCATGAGTAGAAATGCCATCTGTTTCACGGGGTGCTGTAAATTTTCTTACTCGTTGGTAGGTAATTCCGTATTGGTATACAGTGTCAATTGATCATTCATTCCTGGAAGTATTTTTGCGCGTCATAATACGCTTATTTCTTCTCCTTTCATCTTTCATTACGGACGTAGTCGGCAGAAAAGGGGTCATTGCTCTCCCGGGGTCATTGTCTAGCTGCCTGAAAACGAGCATTCGATGTATTTAGTACAAATTCCCTTCTCGTATGTGGATCATCTCCCTAGTTTCGTGTCGTGTGATGATGGTGGTAGTGGGAAAAAAGTGGATGTTTATGATTTAATGATTTAAACCGAAGGAGGGGGGTTGTGGCTATGTTTCTTGCAAAGCCTTAGCTGTGAGAAAATCTATTTTCATTCTGCTTTCCCTTCGCGTTTTCCCTGTGAAGAACTTGATACTCTTCAAGGCTCGTAATTCGGTTCCAAAAACGCTTACGAGTTCTCCCTGTCTCCTCGTAAAAAGGTGGGTTTTATTTTTCATGCTTCCCCATGTTCCCTTTCCTTTGTTTTCTTCATCTGGGTTTAATCCTCTTCCTCCTACTTATAGTTCCGGCCCACTCCTTGTCTGAGATAGAATTTCCCTCTCTCTGGAATTTTAATCATAACCTTGGCTAAATTCTCTAGACCCAAAATATATTTTTTTGTATGTTGATGCTCTCGTTCTGCCGCGATATCTCGGTAGGTTATGCGGTGGCGAGCTAGTGTAGAGGTCGAGGGTTCGATTCTTCCTTCGGGAGATAGTTTTAGTAACACTTATACGGTGTGATATTTTCTTCATAGATTGAGCTTTTTAAGTCCAAGCGAACTGTTATTATGAATGAGGACTTGGGGGAAGCTGAAAATATTAAGTCTATTCATGTTAAAAATGTCGACGATTTTGAAGTCAATGACATTTGACTTCTCCTTATTTTAATCCTTATCAAATTTTTGCGAAGAAAATGACCTTACGAAAAGGTACATATGCATGCGGATTTATAAAATATTTTAACTGCCGACTCCTTGGGCAGAATTCTATGAATTATCATTGGTCGTTCAATCCTTGGATTGGTTGACTGCAGCCCTCCATCCTTCCCTATCTAATGCTAGCTCCTTTACCTCCTGGTAATCTTCCTATGTACTTTTCTCCTCATTTGGTCCATGAACTTAGTGCTTGGTCTCCCTCTGTGGGCTTTTGTTTCTATTTTGCCTTCAGTTATATTCTTCAAAAATCCATTGTGTTTTTCTTTTCCGTGGAGTTCTTCCATCCATGGAGTTCTTCTTTTCTGTGTGGTGTTCCATATGGTCCATTCCTCTTCTACTCTTCTGTACACTTCATAATTTCTGATTTTGTCCGTCCATTTTATCTTTAGCATCCTCCTCCGGCACCAGGTTTCGAAGGCTTCTATTATTTTCTGGTCAGCGTTTCCATTGGTCTATGCTTCCGATCCTTGGAGCTTGGAGTGCTACGCTCCACACGAATGTTTTCACATGTTATGAATTATTATATTAAAAAATCGTTTTAAATTCCGCGAGCAAATCGCGCGGAAATCTCGGGTAACATTTTCGGAAATTACCGTATTATATCCCGATCAGTTGTAATTGACCTAAATCGGTGGCCAGCTCTCTGGTTATGAGCCCTCTTTCTCTGGTTGTAATTTCGACTACGTCTCCGATTCGCGTCCCGACTTATTATCCCGACTCCTTTCACGCAACCACTTTGCGCGGGTCGTGTTTCCTGGCTTTTATCCATTCCCTATCATGACCTTCCTCCCCTTCCGTCTATGCCGGCAGATGTCTCCTCCTTGTATGCCCCTCCTCCTTTGCCTTCGTTCCTTATCGCCTATCCTCCACCGATCCAAGTGGTGGTAATTACAATGGGCGACCAAGAAAAAAAGTCTCAGGCGCCACTGGAGATAGGTGGGTGGTTTGGTGTCGGCGTGATTTTGAGGGAATGATGGAAGGGTGTTCATCCGTTGTTCCTCAAGGAAGCCTGATCGACCCTCATTTATTCATTATTTATATTAATTAATGAATTTATATTAATTATATTAAGTTCTCCAGTTAGCAGTAAATTAAGATTATTTGCAGACGATACAGGCATATATCGTGAAAGAAGCGAAAACGAGGGCTTAGAAGTTCTGGCATCGGACCTTAACAACGTTCGTTTGTGGTGCCAGGAGTGGGGGTTAGAATTAAATCGTAGTAAATGCACGACAGCTCACTTCCTACGAAAGTCACCACACAAATGCCATACCTATACTTCGGGTGGAGTAAACAAAATCTTCAGATACAGTAAAATATCTTGGAATTAATAATAATAATAATAATAATAATGTTTATTGCTCCAAAAGAATAATTGCAGAAAAAATACAAAGAATACATAATTAGATATTTGGAGCTTTAGGTAACCTATAAGGCGAACCTGTGTTGAGGTTACCATCAATTTGAACTATGACCATACATTGTTATATTTAGAACAAGAAAAAAATTTATAAATACCAACATTTCGAATGAATTCCTTTTAACAGTATGTTTACAAAAATAATAATTTTATTTAACAAAATATGTCTTCGATTTTTTCAAAAGTAAATAGCCAGTTTTTAACATATTTTAAGAAAGAAGCAAGATTTGGTGCACATTTGTACTCAGAGGGTAGCATATTATACATTTTAGGCCCAATATATAAAAAACTTCGCCTGTACAAAGACAATTTGGGCCTCGGCAAGGGTGTCAATATACTGCGAAAATTCCATGAACCTGGCCTATTTGAGTTGCCATGAACCTGGCCAATGAATTACCTTAAGTAACTATTTATTTGGTGTAACTATCATTACCCTCATCTCTCCACCTTTCATTACTCCATCTTGTAATCGCAATTCCATCCAACCATTGACCCGGGTCATAATCTCGGCATTGGCAGAGTTTTTCTGGTGAAATATATAATCCTTAGTAAGTTGCACTTCTAGAGACGCACGAATGAGAATTTGATTAATACCGAACTGATAGAAGTATACTGTTTCTCGGATTGAATGTTACTCCGTGCCTTTGAACCCCTCGTAAAGAGATGGCTAACGCTCTCGGCGGGTTTGTCTCCACTATTCCTGCATGCCCTGATCAACCCTACACTTCCTGCAATGGTTATGGCGGTCAAACTTAATTGTCGGTCACCTCGCAAAACAACCAATCATGCAACTTATGCTCCGGTATTTAGAGCGACACGTCGCTGCACATGAAATGCATCGAATATGGCGTCATTGTAAAGAAAAATATCTCAAATTCCTAATGATACCAAGGTACTATCCTGCTACTTGGTGAGTAACTTGCCAAAATACAGAAACCGCTTGTTTTACGGCTATGAGATTTAGAGAGACGTAAATTCTTGAGGTCGTTTTGACGCGCATATAGCTACGAGAATGCTACGGTTTGTAATTCATATGTTTTGTCAGTCGTTGTTTGGAGTTAATCATTACTCACCGGAATACCTATCATAAAAGGGGATCGGGTTGGTGTGGTGGCTAGAGTACTGGCTAACCACGCGGACGGCCAGGGATCAAATCCCTGTAACGGAGGATGTTTTTCAGAGGAAACCCGATCCCTACTTGAGTGTCTTGTGGAGAGCACTTCAAGTACAGTACTCCGTCTATCGAATGAGACGTTAAACCGTGGTCCCTTTGGCGCCTTTCGTTAAGCGCAGCCTAATGCCGACGCCGGGTGTCTATCCACCCTTCTTCCCTTGCCTGTCCCCTATAGCGCAAATGACCTTAGCCTTCGGTCGCCCCCACCCTAATATCCAATCCAACCTATCGCAAAATAGCGTATGTTTGAGCGTTTTCAGAGTACGGCGTGAAAAAATAAGTTAGTTAATGGTGAAGATTTGCGGGGTGTTCTGCCCATTTCATCCATGTCCTTTGACCATAGTTTCGCCTGCATTTCCTGCTTGTTCCTCCAGGCCAGTTAACTTACATGAAAGGCTATGGTTCAACGCGGTAGAAAACGCAGAAACCGTCGTATAGACGTATCCGCGGAAGCCTTCACTCCAAGTCGAGGTACAGCCCCAAATGTGTTATAAAAATGGCTCTTTCTTTTTCATGCTTCTTACGGTTGATTAATTTTTCTCTTTCTCCTTAGTCTCTTTTTTAAAAGAGAAAATTGCGCCCAGACTACCTTATTTTTATCTTCATGTCGTTCTTCTTTACCGCCACCCATCCGGCAGATGTCTCTTCTTCTGTTCTTTCCTCCCTTCGTCCTCATTCACTCCGCCTTTCCTCATTCGACCCCACTCCCATTCACAATTTATTATTCCTCCCGGGATATCCCCGCTTTCCGTGCCCCCCTAACCTCCTTCCCCCCCCCCACCCACCCATCCCTTCGGGATCATCTCACAGGACGAGAAGGGCTTCGTATCGGAGGTGTGGGGGTTGGAGAGGAGGGTATATTTATTTCTTAACCCCCTTTTTCTCCCTTATTTCTCCCCATTTCTCTTCCCGGGTCGATCGGAATGACTCACTGTGACTGGCGCCTGGCGCATTCGGCAGTCCCCCCCGATACGTCACGCCACCGACCCCATCTCTGCCTGAACATTACCCACTCGTTCTTTTTCGTGACGTCTCCGCTGCCATTCCTCGTTCACCCTCAACCCTCTCGTGTTTCTCTTCGGATATCCGAAATATTAACCTCCTCCCTGCGATGCGGTGCCTTTTATAACTTTGATAGTAACCTATAAATTACGAGTAGGATTGTATCTGAAATCTAGAATCCGACTTATTCACGCATATGCATGTTGGGCGCTTGGAAAAATTTCTTTGAAGAATAAGACTTTCAGCTTTCATTTTTATATTATTAATTATGAGTGGTGAGGAGATTGCGGAATGGGCTTAACCTTTCTGCAAATGTTCTTGCTCTACCCATTTTTCTTGCAAAGAAGTGTTCTAAGAAAATCGAATTTGGTTTTTGTTAAATTTCCAAAATTTTCGAAAAAAGTAAAAGGTAAATCATTATTTTTTCTCATCCCATTCTTCATGATGTTTCTGCTTCTATGCTATCCTTCTCACACATATAAGGTAAGCCTCCACTTACCGAATTCAATGCCGAATTAACTTTGACACTAACGACCAAATGAATAGAACCTGAGTTGGTGAAAATTTAGTAATGTATGTTTCATTTAACTGCTCTTGCAAAATTATCTTGACAAACTTATCTTAGTGTTTAGTTGAGGGTGAAATTGAAGCCATAGAGACCCTCAAGAGCTATACGATATTGTAACTTCTGAAGAGATAAATAATTTCATGAAAATTGCTCCCAGAAACTGCTTTATGTTTATGTCTGTTATTAGCTCTGTTTGCATAAATTGCAATATTTCACTGAAGTTGATGCTACTGCAATCAAACATGAGAAATATATTAAGTCTATGTAATTCATTTTTTTGTTGCTGTATTTTGATCGGGAAACCCTCTCGACATCATTTTAAACTCTTTTTTGTGGTTAGTGTAGGGGTGGTCATTAAAATATTTTGGGTTGTTGTAGTTTTGGGTGCTACTCTGTCAAAAATGCTTGTAAACATACCTTTAATTGCTGAAAATTAAATCATTCATATTCATTTTAGGTCGGTCAACCTCATCATGTACCCTCCTCCCGGCGTCTGCGAAATTGAACGATTCATTGGCATTTATTTTGTATTTCACTCCGTATTGAAAAGATTCATGACTCTGCTCTGTAGAGGTTTTCGAGATAGTGAAATCTACATCTACATACTACCCCGCGAGCCGCCGCATGGGCGTGTGGCAGGGGGTGGTAGGTCACCAGCCGTGTAAATTTTTAAAAAGCCGTGTAAAGTTTTGGAGGTGAAATGGTGACAAGTCCTATGAGAGAAATGAAGTTAGGTAAACCTTAAAATTTTAGTTTTTCATTTTCCATTTATGGATACTTTATTTTCGGAGTTGTAAGAGGTGGGTGTCGATTTTTGGGAGGTGTCGTTTGTTGGACATGTATTTTTCTCTTTGGAGGAATCATACGCATTTGCAGATGGGTGAAATAAGATGGTTTTACCTGCAAAATACGATTCTCGGGATTGTGGGATAATAGCCACATATACGTACTTACTGTTAGCTCGACTTACTTGTGTGATGAGTCTTGGTTGAAATCAGTGATGGTACCATGTATTAATTTACTCCTCGTGTATCTTCCTGCCGCAGATCACTTGTTCGCCTGTACTTACCGTGATAGCTTGTTTCGGGCCATCTCGCAACATTTTTCTTCGAGAAGCATTGGCTATTTTTTTATTAGCTGGAAAATGACCTTCATTTGCGATTTTTATTTAAAAGAAATCCATAGCTGAACTTTCACCTTTTGCGGTATTCTGCGCGTCGGGCTTGTAGCTGGGTATTTTTAGCGCGTTTCGTTCCAGTGGCCCAAGGGGAGAGAAATTTTGGATGATTGCGTTCATCTTGATATCAATGATATCAAATCTTGATATCGTATTGAAATCTTGACTCAAATCATAATATCAAATTTTGATAGCGGTTGGCATTTGGGGAAAATGAGAAAAATTCTTACTTGGTCGCCCTTTTTTCGGATTTTCAGTACTGCTTATTTTCCACTGCAGATGTTTTAAGTCCGAAATATCCGTGATTTTTTTCTTGGTGTGTATTTGTTTTTTCAGCGGCACCTTCCGCCTAATTGTGTCCTAATGACAACGAAAAGATTATCATCTAAGCGTGACCCGGTTAATTCGATCTTAGTGGGAAAAGGTGACTATCTACATACATACATACATACATACATACTACCCTGCGATACGCCGCATGTGCATGTGGCTGGGGGTGTTTCGCATGTTTGAAATTCATATACGAGTGTTTTATTAGGAACCTTGTCGCATGCCTTCTTGGACTCAATCAAGAGAGAGCGAATCATATGGAGAGGTGCCATGCTGACTGTTATGCTAATAAATCGGTTGGAATGCTCGCGACTTTGAAAGTTTCCGATTTTTATCCATAAACTTAAATAGCTGAAAAAATTTACACTGCCTGAAGCAAAATAGATTCTACGACAGAAGTGCCGACTCTGTAAAGATGACGAAAAGCCGCATGAAACTAAATTTCAAAGCTTGCCGCGCAAGTGTGGCGTCTATTTTACGATTTATTTCTCCAAAACGCTTTACGGCGTTAGCTGACGACCCTTTAATATATTTTGGTTTAACACCCAATTCACCGTGAAAAAAGTTTTTTTCACTTTCTGAGATTCCTCTCCTATGTTCAGGAGTGTTAGTTACGCCACCTAGCCATCTTGGCTCAGGGAGAAATTCCTTGGGTATTTGCGAACTAGATATTCAGTAAGAGATCTATATTCTTATCTAGGTGTAGTGGGATGATTTTCTCAAGATACATCACCGCAGTAAGTTATTTATTCTTTCATACGTGCACGTGACTGTTGACGTACCATTGCCTCTGCCATTTTCTCAATGAATGTAATTATGAAGTATTTTCTCTACGAATCCCTATGTACACATACTCTGCAAGCTGTATTAAAGTGACTGACTGTAGTGTTTAGTCCCTGCCCCTGAAAAGGGAGAGCGGGGAAGAAAATAATCCTGAAATATGAATCGAAATGTTTTCGAGGAAGAATAGGTTTATTTCGATCGTAAATGGCTTCTAGGAAAGCAATAATGTTTTTGCATGTCTTTTTGACGTTTTTTCTCTCATACTTTTTTCCCACTTTTGCATGACGTCAGTTGTCTTGTGGATCTAGTATCATTATATATTTCCTGTCATACTCATAACTTGTAAGGTATGAGTCTTTCTTCGTCCTGTGAGTGGCCTTCAAAAGTCTCAATTAGGGCATCGCCGTTAAACACGAATTAAAAATGTTTGTAATTGCTCGAGTTATCGTGTATGTATAATAAATATGTGTGCCTTTAGGCCAGTTGCAGGAACGACACACATGTGTTCCAGAGAGTTATGGGACTCATAAGCCGTGGCAACCATTCAGCAAGCGTTGCAGAAACATTCAATAAATTTATTGGTTAAACAAATGGCTGCATAACTTATGGAAAGGAGTTATGAGCTCCATAAATAGTCAAGATGGAGGATACGTAATGAACCGATTCGAGACTTTACTTTTTAAAATATGTAGTTGTTTTGAGACGAATGACCTGTTTATTTTCTCTGACTGAATGATTTTTATGTGCATTGGCAATTATATGAGGCAAAAAGCTGCATTACAAATAAATGAGGATATGACAGAATGGGTGGATCTTGGTAGAGGAGTAAGGCAGGGATGCTATCTGTCGCCAACCTTGTTCAATATGTATGTTGAGGACATGATCCATAAATCTTTTGATGGGAGAGAGGAAGGAGTCAGCATTGGAGGTAGGAAGATAAGAAGTATAAGATTCGCAGATGACATGGTAATATTAGCAGATGATATGCAAACACTTCAAAGGTTGATGAAGGTTTTGGAAGAAGGGATGAAGGAATATGGGGTGAAGATAAACCTAGGAAAGACATAGGTGATGCCAGTAAACTGTGAAAATTATACGAGTGTGAAAATAAATGAAGGTGTAATAGGAAAAATGAAAAGCTACCGGTACCTAGGAATGATGATGACAGACGACTTGAGAAGTATTGCAGAAATAAAAGCAAGGATAGCAATGGCAAATGAGGCCTTCAGCCAGAAGAAAAACTTGCTATCCAATAAAAGCCTGGATCTGGAGCTGAGAAAGCTAGCTAAATGTTATTTATGGAGCTTCATGTATGGATGTGAAGCGTGGACATTAGGTAAGAGGGAAAGGAATAGAATAGAAGCTTATGAAATTTGGATGTGGAAAAGGATGGAAAAAGTAAAATGGGTAGATAAGATGAGAAATGAAGAGGTTTTGAACAAAGTAAAAGAAGGAAGATCGCTCCTAAAGGAAATAAGGAAAAGGAAAGGAAACTGGTTGGGCCATGTGATGAGAGGGAAAAGTATAATAACTGTGGCACTTGAGGGTTCAATTGAAGGAAAGAAAAAGAGAGGAAGGAGAAGAATTTAATTGGTGGATCAGGTGAAGAACATCAACTATGACGAAGCAAAGAAAGAATCTTGGGACAGAAGCGGATGGAGACAGCCGTGGTGTACGGGACCTGCCAGCAGGCAGAACACCAGATGATGATGATGATAGCAACTATGCATAGGAAAAATTACCATAAAGTTTATCAGTGAAGGGAGATTAGATCAAGCATTCGAAGCAATTAACTATTGGATGATAAGTTATGAAACTGGTGGATGTGTTCCTGCAACCCGAATATTTTTATGAGTTTCATGACTTAATGGATCTCATAAATATTGATTCAATAACTAAACGTTCTTGCAACTGGCCATTAGTCTAAAATATTGTGATATTACTTATTTCACTGCCATATTCATGTGTTTGATGCTCTTAACTTTTAGTCGTGCGCGTATTACCATTGTTGATGTAGTATAAAGCAAGATGTGTTGCATACGTTCTAGGATACTGCTCGGTGTTCTTTTCGCACGTCCAATCACCCTATGCTATTTAATATGCTAATAATAGATTTCTAGTTCCATGTTCTAGATTGTTCGGCTAATGAGAAGGAATTCTGGGATAATTTTTGGCAATGTTCGAAATAGTTTCATTTGAAATTGTGGAATCATTATGTGTTTCCTTGAGTTACTAACCTAATTATCGTTAAAAGCTGAATGAAAAATGCACCTCTTGAATTTCTAATCAAAAAGCTTGGTATCATTTTTACGAATACAATAGTTGCACTCATTTGAGAAAAAACCGTATCCTAATGCTAATGTATAAATACTAACTTTTTTATATTCATATAATATAATATTCACATAGTAAAAAATGTGTTTGTTACATATAATAATATATACTATGCCTTTTTAATATAGAATATATATTAAATGCGCATAGCCTCGACCTTGGTCATCGTGTTGATTTCCTTAATTACATGCCACTTTACCGTACGTCTGGACATTAGGAAAGGATTACATTAGAAGCCATATTAATACAAATTGAAAAAGTTACCTTCAAAAGAGACAACGACTTCATCTTTAGTACGAATTGGAGGCCGGTAATAAATGTCATTCAAAAGATGGGTAATGGCTGTGGCAACAATGGGATACTATCGGCTACATATAACCGCCAGCATCCCTGCTACAGCTCTCATTATCCTGAGGACGATGGTTGAGTTTGCCGTCAAAACGTTGCTAATGTTCAAAAACTTCACAAAAAAAACGAAAAAGCCTTTACTAAAAATGGGTTATGTTATGTCAGGAACCTCTCGTAAAATTTAATAAAGTGCCGAAACACGTGTAGTAATGTTTGAGCGTTATTAAAAAAGTGTAAAGTACAACATCGAGTGTTTTTCATATGCATTTCCACGATTTCCACGAATATGCAGTTCCACGACATCTCGCCCGAAACTGTTGACTTCATTCGTAACTCTGGAAGTCGTCTTAAATGTAGACCTTAGTGATATCTTTAAGTGTAATTCTGTTTTTTTTTTCGAGTGCGAGCAATGGAGTTATTTTCTTGCTCGAGACAGAAACCGCCTTTTTCTTAATCCCGACTCAAAATTTCTGTTCATTCAATCGCTGGAACTGATCTGCTTCGATTTTAAGCGTGGTGAATTATTAATTGAACGTCATGTACAGAGTTTTCCATGCGTGATTGAAGTGTCCCACAGTGGACCGCTATGGTAAGTGGGAAAGTTGTAATACAATGGGGTTCAATAGAACTTTAATCCCGTGGGAAGGCTGCGGTAACGATGCATCGGAGAGCAAACTCGATTCATTTAAATTATGGGCTACCTCTGCGTACGAATTTCGCATTTCATGAGGCTAGACTATTTAAATTGCGTGCTCCCATGGGGCCTTTTAGTGCGTCTATGGGGTTTATGGTGTTGTATTGCCGTTTTTCCTTCGGTAACTTTCGTTTTACAGTGAGGGGTAAAATGAATTTGCGCATTTCAACTTTCGCCTGGTATTTCGGACTTTTGGACGGAGTCAGGTGTTAGGATAATTTGAGCGATCTTTAGCAGTCAATAATCAAGGCTCTGTTCGGCAAATGTGCTACCAATACCGACTTAAAAGGCACGTCCCTTTCTCAAGTATGTATTTCCGTTATATTCGCCGGACAGCCGTTATGCATTATTTCGCGAAAGAGGATTTAGCCGTAGCTTTTCCTTCGTTTCGCTGTTGTCGCTTACTTCCTGTTAGAGCCGTCTCTCATCTTTTTTCTTCCTCTTATTCTCATTGCTCCTCTTTTGCTCCCCATTACAATTACACTTAATTTACGTTTCCCCTGCCCGCGTCAATGCGAAGGTTTCCCAAAGAGCAATTCCCCACATTTTTTTCTCAAGAACTATTTATTCTGGGGATCGGGTTGGTGTGATGGCTAAAGTACTGGCTAACCATACGGACGGCCAGAATTCAAACTCTGCGGAGGAGGACATTTTTCAGAGGAAAATCCGATCCCTACTTGTGTCCACATTTGATCTCTAATTGATTATCTGTACAAGACTATCGAGTAGGGATCTTGTGGAGGCACAGTGCATTTGTGGTGTCTTGTGGGCACATCACAAGTACACTCCACAAGACATGTATGGATGCATGATACCCTGTCGGATAAGACTAAACTGTTTAAAACCTTGGTGCATTTCGTTAAGAGCCGGCTAATGCCTTCGCCGGGTTTCTCTCCTCCCTAATCTGTCCCCTACGGTAGAAATGACCTTAGTTGTCGGTCGCCTTCCCAATATCTAATCCAACTATTTTTTCTAAAAAAATGAAATTTACTCATGTGAAAGAATGCCGTTTTATCTACTCACTTCATGTTTCCACATTATCTCCCTCAAGTTCTATTGCCTTCAGTACGGTACGATACGGTAACGTGATAACCTGGTAAAGCTTTGGTGATGCCTCTCTCGATGACCGTTTCAATGCTCTGATTTCCCCTAGTTTAGCTAGTTCGGGAGTTTAGAAAAAAATATATGGAGCAATACTTTTCGAGCTACCCTCGTACATTCTTATTTGTCGGCCACATGTCGCGTGCTCTTTTTCCGCGATTACGAGCGATGCTATCGCATGGTCATTCTTGGCCTTATTTTATTGCACGGCCCTTCATCAAGACCCACCTCTTGAACATGCGCGCTCCGCTCGTATACCGTGTGTACGGCTGTCGCTTTCGCGAGTTAATGCCTCCTTATAACGATCGATTTTTTTCGCGTCTCGGCCAGAATGTTTAAAATTAAAACCACCGGAAGTAGGAAATGTGCTCGGGGTTTCATGTCGTGGGTTGCGTGTTAAGTTCAGAAGTTAAGTTTTTTTGTCACTTCCAAAGTCTCACGTTATCCTTTCGGATCCGCTCCATGCAGAACCGAAATAGATTGAGTCGCTATTGCATTTCTGGCGTGTGTACTTCATTGCCTTATTTTATCTTGGTCTATCGTCTATGGCCTTGGACTCGAATCAATGTATCTGCTCCTCATATATTCACCTTTTTTTATTTAAACTATTCAGGCGGAAGTGCTTATTTACTCTTTGTGAACAATGTGCCATATCGGCGATATCATATCCAACTTAATTTGTACCTTTATGTATTTTTGTGAAACATTTTTGGAAAATTTTCCCTTTTGGTGAGCATTTATGTATTCAGTAAAGTTATTTTTAATGAAATGCCAGTGAAATTTCTCTTCGCAACCCATTAGTTGCCCAAAAGTATAAATTTTCTTGCTTTTAACCTCTGTTTTTATATCTCAGGAATGATATGTAGAATTAATTAACCAGGTATAAAAATTGGACATCAAAAACCTCAGGCTTTGCGTGATCAGCAACGGATAAGTTAAAAGTCCGACCTGTTGGTAAAGCCAAGTCGCGTGATTAAATTTTTTTAACTCTAAGATAAAATAGAAAACCGCATGAACGAAGCTCAACGCTTTGCGTGCTCAAGAATAAAGAAATGTAACCTAGTTCTGGGGGCTATGCAAAATCGTGTTATTCTTTTTTGCCGATAATGTAAATTTATTTTGCTTTGAGTTGAATACGGTTCCGCTCATGAAATTGACCTTTTCTTAATGTGATTGTTTTCTAATATTTCTTCTCTAATTCGCGTTTTTTCCTCTGAGTCCCTACTGCTGCATCATTAACAAGTGAATAAATTATGGAAAAAGCTTCAACCAATTTTATTTTTCGAACAGGTTATTAAAAAAGGTATCGTTTGGTCTGTTAGGAAACCCAGAACGTTTAAAAATTTAGTGTTGATCGTATTTGACTTATTTAACGCTAAGAACATTAAAAACCAATACACCTTTGAAGATCCTAACCTAACAGCTTCTTCGATGAAGACATGCTTCTAAGAAGGATCCGTTTGTTCCGGTTTAGCCAAGCGTAATTGATAGCTGATATTTACTTATTGTCATTGCTGTGGCAAAAATAGCCATGATAAGTAATCGCCGATTTTCATTTTTTATTTTATGTGGCAAAATATACGCTGAATGGCCCCTTCCACTAGTCATAAAACCCTTCTTTCTCCAAGTGCCATAAATCATCATATATTTATCATCGCATTCAACTCGTTACCGGACTTCCATCCATCATTTATCCGTAAACCAATCTATGAATATTTTATCATTTCATCTCAATAAATATTATGAAAAAACTTTCGGACGTTTAATTCCCTGGCTCAGCTAATTTTTTTATTCTCTTTGCATCAGATTTTATTATTATAGCCAATGATACGTACGCCTTTTTCATTCAACATTTCTGAACTCCATTGGGCGGAATTTCTGCCTGGAAATATTGCTAACATGACTCGAAAACAAACCTAGGATATGCAACCGCTCAGAGTGAAGGATGCGGCATCCCATTCCGAGGAATTCCAATGCTTTCTAGA
The DNA here is from genome assembly GCA_963169105.1 of Ceriagrion tenellum. Classification (NCBI taxonomy): domain Eukaryota; kingdom Metazoa; phylum Arthropoda; class Insecta; order Odonata; family Coenagrionidae; genus Ceriagrion; species Ceriagrion tenellum. The sequence goes on along the minus strand of OY720643.1, from coordinate 37,938,953 downwards.
TAGATAGATAATATTTATTCCACTAAATTTTACAAAAAATGACTTTGACAATAAATTTTCGTTGGTGGAATATAGGCACCCCTGTGGTAAATAACCAGGGTTGGAGTAGCCATCATTTAAAGTTATCTTAACGAAAAAAAAGAAAAAAACAGCTGGCTGGTGCGGCCAAAAATAGATACAATTAATAAATACAATATACTAGATACAATGTAATAGATACAATAATAAATACAAAAATAGATAAATACATTCCAACATTAATTTTTATAAAGTCAAGAAACAGATTTTTTTAAATCATATGTTAATTGCAAGAACAAGGCAAGGGGAAGGCAAAGAGCAAAAGAAAAACAAAATTAATTACTAATGGTCATGAACCAGAGTATTAACATACAAACAAGGTTACAAATTATACATTTTTTATTTCACTTTGTAGTTCAATATTTAGAAATCTTTTTCAATATTGTCTGTAGAAAATAACCATGTTTTCAAGTCTCGTAGGAACAATTTAACATGCTTTGCAGAGGCAACGTGGAATGGTAGGCGATTGAACATTTTCGTTGCACAATACAAGTAAAACCTTCTAAAAGCGTCATTATTAAGTTTTGGGACAGGTACTCTATTCCTTGACCGTAATCCATGGTAGGAACATAGAAGACCGAGAATTCTTCACCGAAAATTTCCTTATATTGGTCTATTATCTAGCACCCGCACACGTGATGTTGCATTGAACTGAATGCGTTATGTGACATATCGGAGGTATGGAATGACGATGTTGATTGTCCAGGTTGTGCGCTTTATCTCATTTAGATTGAATGCATCAACTATACTTATTAATTCGATACGGCGCGGTGTATTTCGTCTTTTGCGGTGCATAATGCATATCGCAGAACTGTATTGAATGAATGTTGCCCATCCCTGTGCGTTCGACTTGTTTTTTTCGCAATTGTTTATTGTTTAGTGAATTTACCTTCTATGTTCTTGTAAATGTTTAGTGTTTTCTTCGCCTTTGATGCAATAGGGCTTTCCTCGATGGTCTCCACTGATGGCTACAGTTTCATATCCATTCCAGGGAACATTATTCAGGATTTATTTGTACTTCTGCCTGAAGATGATCCCGGGAGTGAGTAGGAAAGGGTCGCCATCAATGGAAAAGTAACTTGAGAAAGCCCTGCAACAATTTTGCGGTTTCATTCTGAAGTTTATTTTGTTATGGTTAACATATTTGCTGTCAAGCGTTTTAACTTTTTCCTACTTTCTTTTACAGGCTGTGTTCGCTCACCCTATCCCGTTTAGTTATCCTGAAGGCACTGGGCCCAGACCTTTCTTCCATCATCATTGCCGTCAAAATGCAGGTGAGTTGTGACGCGACACCTTTCTGAGAACTCCCGTCTGCCTCACTCTTAATGTCTTCCCTTTATATAAATGGTGTCCTGACGTCCCATTTTAGACACGTCGTGTACATTTTCGTAGACCATTTCTTTTCGCGCTATTTACGGTGTCACCTCTTGGGTTCCTTCCGTGCACTTTATACTGGCTTTCATTTTTTAAGACGTTTGAATTCTTTATGTGCCCGGATCGTTTTTAGGAAGGAGGAACCAGCATTCAAAGGTCAGTTCATCGCTATTTAAGGCCTAACTCGAGACCGACGTAGCAAAGGGTTATCCTTCTAAGATTTCTTTCCCCCAAGGCTCAGTTATGCATATGCATGGTAGGTTCCCGTCCTATTTTTTGCCCTGTAACCATGAAGAGTTTCCTACTCCTCGTATATTTTCTCACGACAGTATTAGCTCATTTTCTCACGATTCTTCCATTTTTTCTAGAGAGATTGTGCTTTGATATTCTTGTACGGAGATTTCTTCACACCCTCACGTGTGCGTAAGCGTGTGTAAACATTTACTCTGCGATCAAGCCAGAGTCTTGAGTTTTTATAGACCCCGGAAAGACTCTTCTCGTACTCTGCTTGTGTGAAGGTCACGTAACTCAGGGAAGAGGAACGTCATAGATCTTTCTCATGTGCCATATAATTATGATATCCAGCGAATAATTCCTCTTGAATTTAATATGGGGTTACTTAGTTGTATTTTGCTGTTTTGAACCCAGAACTGTTGCTGAGTGCTACGAGTTGCTACGTTGTGAGTGAGCGTAGTTGAAAATTACAACAGAAATGGCCATTTCGGCGCGGGGGTGTTTTGGCGCCGGCCGTTCGGGCGCGACTCCAGTTGAAAATTGCTGACGACGCTGCGTTTCCATGCTGTCCTTCTTAACCACTCCTTCAAAAACAACTGTCAGGAGAATAATATAAGCTCAAATCAGAAACGGAATTCATGCAATTATTGTGTTAAAATAGCGCTACTGATTGGTAATTCTAATTGATGTGTAGATAAAACATTAAAAAGAAATCATACGTCATCAATGAGCTATTACATGCGAGGAGAAATGTTATGATTAGTCAAAGTTACTAAAGTACCAATTCTAGTCTACATAGCAAGGGTGGTAATTACATTCAGAAAAATCAGCTACTTCTAGGAATAGTGTTTTAGGGTAACCCACGTCAGGAATTTGTCGAGTCAACCTTTCTTATCCCTTGCCGGAGTCGTCGTCAGGGTTGAATGCCCTTTGCCTTTATTATGTATCAAAGGCAAAAGGTCATTCAGCCCCGACGAGGTCTCCGGCAAGGGAGAAGAAACGTTTGTTCGACGAATTCCCGGCGCGAGTTACCAAAAAAATAGTGCTTGAAATACATGGACTGCGAAAGTTTTAATAATTTGACGAATAAGCTACTTCTCTCTTGCTTAACCCCTCTTGGAATACGCTGCCCGTGGATGGGATCCATATGAGGTTGGCTTAAAAACCGAGCTAGAACGTGTACAGCGAGTATCGGCAAGATACGATATAATATCGTACGTTAAAGGGTTATGATGATCTCCTTAGTGTTCCTGACCTTTTTCAAAAATTTGGATGGGAGTCGCTTTCAAACCATCAATTAATAATCATACTTGATCTTTTATGTAAATTCCGAAGCATTATATTTTCTGATGATGTTATTAACGTTTTACAATCTCCGGCATATTATTGTAGATCAGATCATGGATACAAAATTAGGGAAACTGACTGCAGAACAGACAAGTTTAAAATAGAATTCTTTCCCGCGATCGATAAGAGATCATTATGACTGCCTGTGGGGCTATGAAATAGGTTAGTCGACTGGTAGTGTAGCTTATTAGTTGATTTGTTCCATAATGCTTGTTTCTTAGTGTACAACATGGTACTAATATCAATTTTCATATGATTCCTGCATGACTCTTGTATCTCTAATCGTTTATATATTGCTAAAAAATATCTACATTAATACAAATAGTTTCCGTAGCATTGGTGCCATACCTACAGTGGAGTGGGTTGGTTGGTTATAGCCCAAATACAGCATCATTGCCTTTTTGACTAGTTTGTGCAGGTTCTTGCAAATGCATTTCTAGTCGTAGATTCGTTAACTTTACTGTGGTTCATAGTCGTGCATGCAGGTGATAACTCACTCTCTGACCGACACACCCTTGAGGTGGGTTGCATGGTAATATGTAGATGTCTTGTTCACTAGCTCTTGAAAAGTTCGGCCTTTTTTGGCCTCATTTGTGGCGTCCCACTCAATCTGTGACTCCTATGCTCCACTTTTTTCCTCATTTGCAATTTTATGCGGGAAAGTAGGTTCATTAGGCTAAGATTATTCTAGTAAGCAATTTGTATGGCTCGCGGAAGTTATACGGGACTCCGGTAGAATGGACCCGTGTACAAAGGGTCCTAGACCCAAGGGTGGACCCTTCGTCCACCTTCGAAACCCAATACGGGATGGAACCAGGTAACCCACGCTCTGGGAGGTTCCTTGTGGGAGTTAACCAGATGCAGTGTAACGTAAACTTAGCAACTACGGTTTGTAGCAATAATTAAATTTGCTCAACGTACTCTTGGTTATTAAGTGAGAGTGCGCGTCTTTCGGTCCATGTCCCACATTGAAAATTAACCATTTTACGAATCTTGTTAAGAATTCCGTGATCGTCGGCGTCACTCTTTTTCGCACAACTGAAGTGTGTAATAAAGTCTTTCTTTGAGGCTGTGAGCTAGTTAGTTTGGGAATCTCTAACTGATTAGTGGGAAAATATAGTTTAAATCTTTGACGCAAGTTCGAAGGGGATGATTTTTTTCCCAAACGTTCAACATATTTTTCCTGGCCAATCTATTACGACAGAAGCGATCGAAGGAATAAGTTAAATGAATTAGATGGCAGAACCGATTTATTTTAATTTTCACTTTTCCCTTTTACAGCAAGGTCCATTATGGTTGCGTACTCTATAAAACTGCCACCCACTCCCTGTATTGTACCATTTGAACTTGTGTTTAGTAACGTATCTATTAATTTAGTTATCTTTTGAAGAAAAGTTTGAAGAAAAAAGCCTGATTACAGCATCATTGTCAATTTCAAGAGCCCTTGTAATAACTACAAAATAGACTAACACTTGAACTTTGCTAGTTCAATTGAAGTATTGAATCATTCGTATGTCTGGTAATCTTTGGGTTCTGCAAGTATTTTTTGTATTATTTTTGCGACAGTTTTTCCGTGCTCTGCTGCCGGCTTCGTCGGGCTTTTTAAACAACCCGACCCGACTGTTTAAAAATCCCGACGAAGCCGGCAGCAGAGCACGGCGAAACTGTCGCAAAAATAATACAAAAAATACTCGCAGAACCCAAAGATTACCAGATATACATCACGAGCTGCGAAAATCTACAGAATAAGTTTATTGAATCATTCGTTTGGCAGTTCTACCTGGGACTCTTTATTTCGCAATTTTAAGTGGCATCTGTGTTCGCGATGCGAGACTGCAGGCTCAGAATTCGTGCATGGTCTATTTCCCCATCCCTCATTTAAACATTTGTACGTTAATTGTGGCAGTTCACCGATTTGTGCGGTGTAATTTTCAATTCTCAACCATTCATATTTTCAATTGAGTCCTCGTGTCAAGCGGCCGATATAAATAGTTAAGGTAGTTTGAGCGATATATCAATCCTCCTAGAAATCAGTGTATGTGGTTTTGTTTTAAATAAAAATCTCACCCTTCCAAAGGTACCAAAATATCAGGCCCTTAAGCGAACCAATTTCCGAGATTTTTGACCATATATCCCAGCTCTTTTACATTGGAAATGGTACGTGTATGCACTCCAGAGAGACTATTGTGAAAAAAATGAGGAATTTATAACACTTAGATCAAGTTAAAAAGTTAACAGTGTGGAGTTTATGTGTTTCCTTAACTATTTTTTAATCATATAGTTACCGCAGTAATTTTTTGTTTACCGCAGTAATTTGTTAATTAATTGTCAGAGTCGCAAAAAACCTTCCGTACTGAGTGTTTTAAAAGTGAAAGTTTTATAAAGAAAAGTTTTAGAAGTAGAAAAAAATTGACAAATTAAAAACTCAGGTAGCTATTTTTATTTAATTACTTAGAATTTAACCATTATTGTACATTATGTGCAAAATCTAGATTTGAATTACTATTTTTATCAATGTTTATAATGTGTAAAACCAGGTGATATGTATCATTTTTAATAGACAAAGTACCGCCTGACGACTCTTATCGATTCAGGCGGACTTTGTACAACTGCTATAGTTTTAATTCTGTAGTTATTAAATCCTTTTTGTAACCCATCCAACGGGAAATTTAAAAAAAAATTCCGTTACGTAAAAGTACATTATTGCATTATAAATAATGCAATATTCAATTCATGCTTCCTACAGCTGCTGAAATCAAAATGTATAATTTGAATATGGTTTCCATTATGACTAGGGAAATATCTCGTTCGAACTACCTTAAAAGAGTAGGAAAATATATGTCGTGCCCGGAGATGTCGACAGAATAGACGTTGCATTAATACTGTACCTTCTCCTTAATGTAAATTATTTGATTATTTTTCTTTTCAGGTGAACTGTTCGGCTATTCTCTGTGTCTATTTAATGTTTTTTTATGCTTTTAGAAAGTTGACTCTGTGCATAAACATCTATTATCGCTCGACCTGACTTTACATCCACGTGTTTAACATGCAGCAGTGATTGAGGTAGAAACGTTTTAGTATACCAAAGAGAGCTTTTAGGCTCATTGGAATTGGCCCTGCTGATTGTAGTAGACGATAATCGGTGTGAAGAGCAATGAAATTCGTCCTTGTTCAGCTCACAACTAGTTTTACTGGTGCTGAAAATGATGTCGGCGATATTCGATTTCTGCGCGTTTTACTCCATATCTGCGGAGCTAGCTGTGCCCGCGTAAAACATCCATCATGTAATCTAATACCTGGTAATGCACTTGTTTGCACGCTCGAATTTTGCTATAGAAATTATTTTGTGAAGCTGACATTTTGCAGCTGGCTTTTATATCTAAATTACAGCGTTTTAACTTCACTTTTTGTGTCACCTTAAATCCCATCAACATTTTGGTAGCGTGTTATCGTGGTAATGAGGCCAGACGACTTTGACATGCTGCGGTGAATAAGTTCCAGGCGAAACAGAATTGCGGTGATGTGTGCAGACTTGTGATGCAGACTTGTGCAGACTTGAGTGCGATGCAGGATGTGTGCAGACTTGTGTGCGAGATGTGTGCAGCTTGTGTGCAGACAGTGTAATGAGCGTATAGAGAAATCATTTAACCTTCATATTTTTAACATGGCATCTTGAACGTTTTTCTGCTCTCTACTGGGCTATAACCTGTATGTGGTGTGTGAATATGCACTTTGCTGACAAGTTTGTAAAAATGCGTCAATCGTTACTTAATAAAGTGTTTTATCGTTAATTAGCTACGCAATCTTGATGTCTCTCTGCAACTATTATGCATTTGAAGTTGCTAAAATAAATTTAAATAACCAAGAAGCAAGGAAAGATATCAGGAGCAGACTTGAAAACGCTAATCCGTTATAAGTATCGTACCAATTCAAAGAAGGTAAGAAGTGAGATAAACTTTTCATTCGTGGTGATTATTTGGAAATTTACCACTTTGTTAACTTTGTTTTAAATTTCCATGTACAAATTTAAGTTCTAATGCCGTGGGGAAATCCAGTTTAGTCTTAGTGAAATATTCGATTTGTTAATTTCGCGATGGGGGTAATCTACTCTAAGAATAATCTTCCGAACACTAAAAAGAAAGACTTGATAAGAAAATTCTATATTGCAGAGCTTTTGCGGTTTTTTAGGTGAGTAGAATTGAGGAGACAATAGAAGTAGTCAATGTGATATGCTGGGTGAAGCTGATAATCACCAAGTGGAGCACATAAAAAAGTTATTAAAAAGTTCTCTCTTATTCAGAAAATGCTGCAGGTTGAGTGATGCCGGTATTTATCAAAACCGTTTTCTGGCCACCAACCGATCATTATGCCCTTTTGGCTAACAACGCTATTTGAAAATCGAAGGTGTGAAAAAATGTCCTCTTCATTCACTTTTATCTTTCCGTTCTAAATTTACGCAGCCCACCTGCCCATTGAGAAAAATTTCGTTGCCTGAGGTCGTGCTTTAGGGACGGGACAGATAACCTGCGGAAATCGATGGTTACAAAAATAGCATTGTGAGATTGGGAAAGGCGATAGCTCATTCTCGATTCATCTTCGTATGTGTTATGAAGTTCGTAGGGTTTTTCTTTCGTTTTCGCAACGTATCAGTAAATTACCAGTTATTGATTTTCTATCGACATTTCCTCCTGCACCGCTCGTAAAACTTCTAAGTTTTTACCGTCTGTTGATTCCTTTCTAATTTTATGGGTAGAGTTTTTTTGCACTCTGGTCATGCTTTAATCTCTAAAATATGAACGTCCTATCGGAATTTCGTGCGAAATTAATCGGGCTCTATTACGAGTAAAATCCAAAAATTTTAGTTCAAGCTTTCTGAGTTTCTCTTTCTTTAAGATTCATTCATTATCTCTTGATGAGACGCAGTTTATTTTATTTTATTGATCCTTAAATCAAAGCTTTATATCAGCTAGTCCTTGAAAATTTTTGGTAGTTAAAATTTCCTCAATCATGTAGAATGGGAAAGAAAATCAGTTGTCTCAAGAAGATGCTTTCCGATTAAGATCAGTCTTAGATTCTGGAAGGAGATTCTCTGGCTTTCATCAAAACCTACCTACACGAGTAGAATGCTGAAAAAATACATTAAATCATTCGGTAGTTAACCCTTCTAACTAAGAGTTTATAGTGGATATGGCTTTTATTTTTTTCGAAAATAATTAATTTTTGACAATGATTAATTTTATCGAGGTAGGTCGAACACTTAATTGTTATTTTGCTCCGTTTGCTCCGTTTGTTTGTCTCACTGAACATCTTTTAATTTCATGTCCAATTTGCGAGCCAAAAGGCTTGGTTAGGTAGCATTTTTCTCTTCTTGTAGCGGACGTTTTTTTCTGTGAGTAGCTATTTTATGAATGAAATGACGTTTTACCCGTTTGACGGTGGAATCTCCCAGTCAGCATCATTTTTTTCAGCTGAATCTCTCGTTTGCAGGAAAAATATGGCCACGTCCGATGCTCTTCGGGCAATTCTAATATGTTTACTGGTCGCTCCTAACTGGACGAAAGCCGACGCCTTGCTAGGCTACACCCAGGAGTGTATATCTCGCGAAGGACTCGCAGCGGTCCCGTGTCAGGTCGATTGGGCCGCCGGATGGATATTACGTACGCGAGCCGACGAGGCTTATCAACGAGCGTGCGGCGCGGGTGATCGGGAGGGGGAAGGGGGTGTGGTGAGGAGACATTTGAGACTTCGGGGAGGGGGGTGTGCGAAGAGCGTGCTTCCCCTTTACCTCCCCCACCCACTCTCCCTTCTACTCTCGCACCCTTCTCAAGGGGCAAGGACCTTTCTCCCCGGAGCGCAAAGGATCGACGCCTCGGGGAGGAATGGGGAAGGAAAGGGGGTAGGGCGTGCCACGCCCCCGTTGGGCCCGTATTCCATCTGCCGCCGCTGCCGCTCCCGCCTACCGGTCACGGACCACGGGGGTATCCGACGCTACTATCACCCGTACACGTCGAGCGTGAGAACATGGTTCCATCACTTCTCTCTTTTTCATCGTTTTTCAAAACACTGTACGTTTCCACACGTTTTATTACGTTCTCCTACTGCTGTTTCGAGGTTTTACGTCATTTTTAAGTAGGTCACTACATAAATGATTGCTTGAAACCGGTTGTAGCAGAATGTTTGATAAAATGTTTGGAAGGGTATCAAGTGTTTGTAATCACCATGAAGGTGATTAACTTCCCCGAAGTTATCATGATCTCAAAAGAAAAGAGTTTTCTTATAATTCCTCACAATTGTGTAGAAATATGGCGAAGTTGCGTTGGTTTGAGATCATGATATCTATAATCAATTTCCACAAGATATATCCTCATTCGTCAAACTTTTTCCTCAAAGTTAATTCGCCTTTCATCGACTTTATTCCTCCCCCATTCTCTCCTTCACATGTCCGCATATCCGCTATAAAGGAAATTAATCTCATATTTCTAATTTGGTGTGCGCAAAGAGCGTGCATTAGGTTGTCTTATTGCGTTACTTTTTCTTGATTGTGGCCAAAAAAAAAGTCTTGTCAGAAATGCCAGTGTTTAGTTTATGTCCTTGTTCTATTTTTTAAAAAAGTCAATTTATTCCTCACCGAAGTCATTTTTATGAAATCGCTACTAAAAAAAAGAGTTTTCAGTACGCAGCGTGAAAAAAATAAGTGAATTTTTGTGTATGCTCAAATATTGTATGTTAAGTTAATTACTTAGTAGTTTTACTTCAGAGACTAAAGCCCTGGTCAACCCGTACGAGTTAATGTACGAATGCATGAACGCGTAAACTGGGAAATAGAACCTGTTCTACTTGCTTCATGCATTCGTTCATGAACTTGTACATGAACACGTACGGGTTAATGTATCGTGTAACCAGGCCTTAATCTCCTCGGTCCTGGCGTATTGTATACAATACACAGACGTTTGAATTTTTCCCGCTCAGCAACGCAAAATATTGGCAACGCCACTTGCTGATAAGCTTAAGATCATTAAGAAGCTTGATTCACAGATATCGCCCGTCGCGTGGCAGAGATATTAACTCTGCAAACATGGCTTACAATGCAAAACGTAAGTATGAATAATTTTCCAAAAATAATGCTGGATATGTCTCGGGATTGAGGAGGTTAAGTCTTAGTGTCATTAATGTTTTGGAATAAAATTTATTCATCTAAAGCAAGGGTGGCTAACCCGCGGCCCGCCTTGAACATTTTTCCGGTCCGCGAGATTCATCTTATATATTATTACAGGAAGGTCTTTTTCTGTCATTCCGTATATGCTCCGTTAATACTGCACCTACAGTGATAAATGAGGTATCATTTTAAACGTTGAATCACCGGCTTCTGACGAAAAATACAATCTCAATCTCAAATTTCACTATTTACCCATTAATTTGACTTAAAAGTTTCGATTTTTCCATGTCGATTACTCGCTGGAGGTATATCGACTCCACACATTTTTTTTATCCTAAACCTCAAAAAAAGGTTTAAAGTGAAAATAGTATGAAATGCGCATAGTGATTGTACATGGGTGAATGGTCATCTGGTAAGTCAATGCAATTAAAACTTTTTGATTTCATCTTTATTTGATATATTCACTCTTGAATTCATTAAATCCTTCAGGTCTCCCACCTCATAAGTTTTTGGTAAAGAAAAATGCCATAGTAATGTTGATCCGCAACCTCAACGCCAAGCAAGGGTTGATTAACGGTGCCAGGTTAATAATTACTAATTTAGGCGAATACACAATCACTGCTAAATTAATTGACTCGGGTAGAACAGTCATAATTACGAGAATTAAACTCACCCCTTCGGATCCGACCATGCCTTTACAAATGACAAGAAAACAATTCCCAATCAAAGTGGCCTTTGCAATGACAATTAATAAAGCAGAGGGTCAGACTCTTCAGAGAGCCGGATTGTACTTGCCAGAACCCGTTTTTTCGCATGGACAGTTGTATGTAGCATTTTCTAGAGTTCGCACTTTCCGTGATATTTATGTTTGTGTTAAAGAAACTCATAACCAAAAAGTTACAGACGACAACATTGTTACGTCTAATATTGTCTTTAAAGAAGTTTTGTAAATTGCGTGCCATTATCCAGTAACAGACGTCATGATTGTTCCAACTGGTACCAAACTCTCTTGCCTGTATTGTATTCATATGTTTTGTATATTTTTGCAAGAAAACAAGTTACACCTTCTTCTCTATTTAAAACCCAATTACACCGTTTCCTTAACATACTTATTCCCTGATAGCGTGAAAGTGCGAACTTTTCGCACGGGTTACCTAGTCACTCTTTAATACAATAACTTTAACACAAGAATAATAACTCATTATGTTTCAATTTTTCACTTCAAAATAATGTCTATAGTGGGTCTTAATCTAAAATGGGGATATATAATTTTATATGCGGCCCGCGGAGTTATGATGCATATCCAAAGTAGCCCGCGGAGTTATGATGCATTTCCAAAGTAGCCTGCAAGATCATTTTGGTTGGCCACCCCTGATCTAAAGAGTACTTAAAATTTAAAATTATTTTCGAATGTGCTCTCTGGTGGGACTAAGGGAAAATCTCGATTAAATTAGCTCGCATAACTTACTGTGCTTCTCTGCGTACGTACTGCTATGAATATCTCTTCAGGCATACCACCCAGCCAGCCGTTTCTGTGGCTTATGTAGGGGGTGTTAACACACCAAACTGGCTTTAGACTACTCGACTTAAGAAATCACTTTTTTTAATGAATAGGGTAAACTTTGTTTTTCCACGATGAATTTAACGACTTACGACCATGGTTTAGACGATTAACGTCATCATCAGGTCGTTAGGTTTAACGTCATCATCAGGTTAATCGTCGAAACCATGGTCGTAAATCATTAAATTCATTGTGGAAAAGCAAAGTTTACCCTATTCATTCAAAATGTTAAGCAAATTCCACAAAGTATCGCCGGAAACCACCAACTTGAGAAATCACGTTTGGGAATCACCATGGCCTCGCGCCGTAGTAGCCCGCCCACCATTGAGATGCACCGCAGAAAAAGTTACGACGAGATTCAAGCATGTGCGTGAGCGCAGCTGTGTCGCGAGTAACAAAAAATGAGTCCAATTTTAAAGGGCAAATCCAAGCCTCTTTCTCAAAATATTTTTTTTTCTGAATGAAATATGCGTGGGTGGCAGAATCCAACAGCTCAGCTAAGGGAGGTGGAGAGAAGAAAATATTTTTTATCCGACACATTGTTGCCGTGATTCTAAGAGTTTAGTAAGATGAGCGTATTAAATGTCCCTCTCCGCTCTCCACGCCCACGGCCCTCAGTGGTCCATTTTCGGAAAAAGTGGAAAAAAATATTAACTTCTTTTCCTATTGAAAAACTATATTCAAAATGAGTTATACGTATGAGTAGCGAGTTGGCAAATTTTACGAAAAAATAGAAAAACAATTGTCACATTGGGTAATTGTTACGATAAGAAATTATCAAATTGAGCGTGTAACATTAATCATCTTTGGGAAAGATCTCAGATTTGCAGATATAGTTCCCATGACTGGGAAAACGCCCATGCAGTTATTATAAAATGTTAAATCTTTACATAATGTTAGTACATACCTTATACAGTGTGATCCGTGCGCAATTTCTCAATTTCTACGTATAACTTGTCAACAGCTCGACCGTTCAATTACCTCTTCTGCTAGAATAAATCGACCCGCGCGTCCCACATGGATCGCTGAACTTTACGGTGTTGGCCAATCTCAGTTTAGCTGAATTGATTATTTCTATCTCTGGCATACCATGCTTTGGTGTGTCATGAATGGATATATTCAACTGGAAATGTTTTTGAACTTTTTCACGCTTTCCGAAAAAACATTTTTTTCCCTCTTTTTTCGAAAATTTCCCACTGTGCGGCCCCACCCAGAATCACTCTCAAACGAGTGGATCGTTTTCCCGAGTCATGAGCGCTCAATTTTTTCGATAAAGTCTCCGGAAGCACCATCTTTGCCCCCCTTTTTAACCGTGTTCCATGTTTCTCCTGCACTATGAACGGTCAATCGCACAACTATTTTATAAATAATCATCTTTGGATTACTACTTACTGTTTCCGATTTGAAAACGTGATGATTACGTGTATGCATCTATTCCCAGCAGCTATTCTCGCCTTCATTTCCTCTGATACTGTATAATTGTGGTTTATTATAAATAATTGTGGTTAATTATGAAGCCCAAGTACAGAATCTTTTTATTGTTTTCAGAATCATTGCTTCTCATCTCAATTATCATAGCTTCACATTTTCTAGCTCGACTTATTAACCACATAAATGCCTTCCTTCATTCACTTTTTGCCCTACTCTTTCTATTTCCTCGTCCATATTACGTTATTCCACCTCTAAATCTGTAGTACCACGTGCAGGGAGATTTACTTCTTCGGGATACGCTAAGAACTGATACGTTGTGTCGTATATAAATTTATATCCACTTTTCCCAGGGCTGAATCCAGGTTGCTATTACCCTTTCCCAATGTCAGGTTGTACAATTCCGTCTACTGAACATCGCCTTGCAGATGCCAGCCCTTTCTTAATTTATAACCAGATATTGCAGTAGGAATGTGAAATTGTAAGTTGCGCAACATTTTTCGCTGGTTCGTGTAATGTTTTTCACTCTCGTGTATCATTTGAAAACATCGAATAATTGTTTTAATTCTCTTATTTCCGAAAATTGTTTTACTCATTTTTTATTTTGTAATCCGTAATTTTTGTTCCTCCTCTCGCGACGCTTCGTTCGTCGTGCCTCGATGACGAAGTTGTTAATTAAAAATTTAAGAAATGAAAATTAAGGAGTCTTTGTGCTCCCTTTTGACGAAGAATTACTTACAGAATGAATAAATGAGTTTTTTAAAGGATTTATTTGTGTCCCTTGAAGAGCTCAAAAAGCTCTCTTTACTAATGCTCCTAAATGCTCTTTGTGTAAAAAATTAAAAGAAGAGAAATAATGTAATTGAAATAATGCTGAATTATATAAACTACGTTATTTCTCACATGGTACTGCGTTAAGGGCAGGTAACATAAACACGCTCCATGGACCGTAATTTACTTTCCTACAAATACGTGATATCTTCTAATTCCATTGCATTGTCGATTACGTGTTTGCGAATATTTTATCACAAGATAATTTATGAGTCTGTTGATGAAAATGAAATTTCTTTAATTACTTGGTTTGTACATTTTGTCCAAAAAAACAACCATAATTACAATTTTATTTGTCATTTGATGGCATTTACTAACCGCAATAGACAACGTCAAAAAATTTGACTGAAATAAGACACATTATATGCATACACACACTACTGTTGCTGTCAAGCGATAATTTGTTCAACATCTGAATCAAAATATTCCTGTACTGAGGAGAAGACTTGATCAATAAACCATTTACGCAAACTATTTTTAAATTTATCATGTCCACATTTGTATCTGTCCCAGGTAGCCTATTAAACAGCTTGTATCCCAAGTAGGTGAAAGACATGGCAGATTTTGCCAGTCTATGAAAAGTTACGACTATTGGTGTTTTCTCCCTGCGCTTGCTTTTCCCTCGGCAATTCTAACCGAAATCCATTGACTGCAGTTCGCTGCCGCAGTTGTTGTCTGTTGGTAAGTTTGTTGAATGTCCCAAAATGGTAAAAATAATATGTAATTGTGATTATACCTCGCTTGACGTGTTAAAATTCCGTAATTTACGCCAGAACGTTTTCAGAATTCCTCCGAAGGGAGACAAAATGTTGTAGTTTTCTAATGTGATTCGATTCCTCAAAATGAAAACGTGAGGGTAGAGGCCATTTGCTCAAACACCGTATGCGCTATGTTGAAAGGGTGGGAGTATGGGAGCAAAGTCTTGGTGGAATCAATAACATTTTGAATAATTTCTGCTGTGTAAAAAAGCCATCTCGACCTATATCATGATCACAAAATTTATTTGTTTGCTTTTTACTGACTTTAGTGCCGTAAAATCGTTGAAAATGGTATTACAACCTCAAAAATTAATTAATACGAAGCCGGGATTCGAGTACAAAATGAATGAAATACCGTTACCTTGTGATGATTTGAATACGCTGAAAAAAGAACGTTCTTCTTGGAATGGGAAAATGGCACTTTCTGCATTTATCAAATTTCCTGTGGAATTAGTATCCGGACCTTCCCGGGAAATTTATAAATTGCCTTTTATTCATAATTACTATGACTTCCGTTTGGGCTTCCTGATGAGGAGATAGTTCGTGGTTTCTTTCTGACTACATTCTTACGTGAATCGCCGTGTTAATTGGAAAAAGAATACTTCTTGTTGGATTCATTTATCATTATGTGTAATAATTTCTCTCGCATTATGATGGTCATTAGCATAGCCATTAGTTATCAGATTATGAGTAATCCAGTGCGGTCCGAAAATCGTATCGGAAGTAACTTAAACTTCAAGGTTATGGAGTGTATAAAATGCATGTTTATTTAATTTAACCTCGGTTATTCATATATATTACTAAATATGGGTATACTCGATGTAAACCTTGTTGATCCTTCTCCAATTCTTCCGCCATATTTTTCAATTTATTGGTACTATTTGAGTTGGTAGAACTGTTCTCCTCTGTCATTTTCCGTTTCTTCTTTTCTCGTTTAAGGAAATATTTCTCGTTAATGCCAGTTAAATCTCCTGCTAGATGCGTAGGTTCTAGCCGGACTACTACTACTTCTGAACCTACTTAGAGTAAAGTCTTTGAAAACTAATATTTCTAGTTTTCCTTCTGCTCTTGCTCCGTTTACATGAGAAGATATTTTCCTCGCACCTCTACTTTTTTGCATGAAAAACTAAATTTGTCCATTCGTTATTGTCAGGTCATCACGTTGATTTATAATTGCCGTGTTTTATATTAATGAGCGAGAAATCATGCAAATATCAATAAAAAATCTCCCAACCGCAACAAAACTGTTGTCTTTTTTTGCCTCGAATCCTCTTTATAAGCCATAATTTTTAACGAGCATCCCTTTCCTATGAGAGCACTACGTAAGTGATGAAGTTTTAATTCCAGACTATTAATGCCTAAGCGGCAAAGCTAAACGATAGGTCAAAACGTAGTATTTTCTGCATGTCTATGTAAACATTTTGAGCGAATTAATCTGTTTGATTAATCCTTGCCTTGGAGTTGCAGTTCGTGAGTGGGTCTCATCAAAAATTCATGAATGGCCGTGGCTCGGATAAAAGCCTTTCTCCCGCTTCGTTAATGGCAGCGGTTGGCCCCCGAGCTTTTAAAAGTGGGTGGATGTTAAGGCGGAGATAACCGACCGTTAACGCTCGTGTAACAGATGAAATGCTGAACCTCACAAGCACGCTCCGCTCCTGTGAACAGATGAAGATGATTCAACTAATCGCTTTGATCTCACTTGGCGTCTTAAGTTAACGTACCTTTTATTTGCTCATTTCTAAGTATGGAGTCCCACCCTTCCATACTTCCCATCGATTCTTCACTGATCATTTTCCGATCGGAAAGCCAAGTTTCGATTTCCAATCCCAATGCCTGAGAATTCGTTGCTAACTAGGCTTGCATCAGCAGCACTTATGACGTTTTTGCTGGAGCCAAAGGATATTCGTCGGAGGAGGATTCATGAGACCCCCAAAGAGATAAGTGCGAGACTTAATATGGAATCTCGGTTGGCGTTGTTTTTGCTTCATTTGTGGGTAACTTTGCCGATAATCATCCGTGTTTTAAAGGGCTCCAATTCCAAATTGAACTAATGTATATGATGAAGAAGAGGCTGGTAAGGAGCTTGATATGGAGCGTAGCGTTGTATGGTGCAGAAACGTGAACCCACAGAATGGAGGGCGAGAATAGGCTGCAGGCATTTGAGATGTGGGTGTGGAGGAGGATGGAGAAGGTGAGGTGGACGGAGAGGAAGACTAACGAGGAAGTGCTTGAGATGCTGGGCGAGGAAAGGAAACTTCAGAATGTAAGTCGGGATCGGCAGAGTAGGTTGCTCGAGGATGTAATAAGGGGCGATGGGTTGCTCAAGAATGTGATAGAGGGAAGGATGTTGTGCAAGCGAGGAAGAGGAAGAAAGAGAATATGTGTCGTGGACGGGACGAAGAAGGGTAGGTCGTATGCTGAGGCGAAAAAAGGTATACTAGAGCGAGATAGGCCCCTGAATGTGTAGAGGGTGGAGATTCTCTGGCATCCCACAAAACTTACCTTAGCCAGTAGAATACTTTTAAAAAATAGGAGTGGAATTCGTGAAACATTTCTGAGATATAACTGACTCTTGAAAGCTATAATGGAAGAAGAAATGAACGCAAAGAATAATCGAGGTCGAACAATGATGGAATTCAAAAAGCTAAAGCAAACTCGATCTTCGGGTTGACGATGTTTGATAATGTTGATAGTAGATCATAGTGGACGTGCCTCAAGCTGCTGTTAAATAAGTAACCTTGACATATTGTGATCCAAACGTCTACTAGTAGGTGTATTAATGCTAATTACATTCATAAATACTATAAATCCGAACGCTTAATTGGACTTCTTCGTGTGATCATGCTTTTATACTTTCGGGGGAATAATCTGAAAATAGTTTTTGATCGTGCGCATCAGTGAAGGTTGACTCAGTATTCCCATTTCAAGTTTTAGCTGTGCCGGCGTGCTTTTTATATGCATATACCCACGGATATTACATAAGATATAAGATTTATATTCTCCATGCTTACTCCTTTTAAGTAGAAACACCCAAGGTAGCTAGCCTCTTGGAATAGTCAAATGGAAAGGGCGCCGAGCGACTAATGCCTTTTTTATAATCTCGGGTTTTATATTTTCTTGGTATAAAAACCTAGTTCATGCGTTCTTCTATCGATGACGCCTACGTCAAATAACCTACTATAATTCAACACACTATCCCTAAATCTTTGTTTTCTCATGATTAACTAAAGGACCTCGTCAACTTGAGGTCAACGTAAACCAGACATGATAAAACTGGGCTTAAATAATAATTTTCTTCAATGAGTGGAGTTGATACACCTATCGCAATTTTTTTTCGTCGTCCCGTGTTTGATTTCGTTACGTGTTCTTATTTTATCAGGCTTCGATGGCTTATTTCTGAGGACTGAAAACATTACGTGATTCTTGGCACATTTTCCATCGTGGGTAAAACCACCATCCTGGGGACACCTGTTGCCCGTCGAAAGTATGTCTAGTCTAGCCTCATCCATCGCGCCACTCCCGCGCGATGTCGATCGTCTCCGTTCTGCCGCGACCTGCGGGCGGCGGGCTTCATGCTTCCTTCCGCCCTGGAGAGCGCTGTGGCCGAGTTCAAAGGGCGAGCCAGTGATCATGGTTTGGCCTCCCAAATGCTGTGGACTCCTCCCCAAAGGAAAAGCTAAAAATATTAATCTCTTTGAAATGAGCATCTACGTTCTATCCCGTCGGGCGCCGCAAGAGCGTGCGGCACGCAAGGGGTGTCGAGACAGTATGAGTTTTACTATAGTTACAGTTCTGTCTTAAAGTACAAAATTAAGCTCCTATTACTTGTTAAAGTGTACTACAGGGTTTATTAATTTATTAATGATAAACTAGAGCAATTTTGTTGACATTTGACCTGTCCCATATCATGTATATTATCGCTGGATTAATAAAATTATTATTATTATGAAAAAGAAGGCAATAGGGGAGGGAATCGGAAAAAGAGTAGGACGAAAAGTGAGATGTATTTTGACAAATATGATAGGAAATCTCACCCCGTTTTTGTGGTCATAATTGGTGGTGCACAGGGGAAAGAATTCTAGAGCCTTTTTGGCTGTGTATCGCTTCCGTCTGTTCTAGAGATGTGCTGTTGAGGTAGAATAGTACCTCAGAGTACACTCTGTGATAACACCATCCATTTCGACTTCAAACTCCAGAATTACGAATGTTGCTGGTAACTGTAGCCTAGTTCGTAACCTTCGAGTTTCTAGTGGCACCCTACCCCATCAGAAAAAAATCATTGACTGTTGAACTTGACTTGCAAAATTACTTTATAGGAGTTAGGAGGCTCATCAATTAAAAAAATGTTAATCCCACTGAAGTAACCCCAAAGAAAATTATTTGTCTGTTTACTTTCATCGCTATGAAGGGATGTGCAAAATTCAGAGCTAAAGACTCTTATCAAATCATTAAAAATCATTCGAAATCATGAGTTTATCGTATTTTAATTATTGACTCTTATTCACCCATTCAATCATTACTTGAAAATTTACAGTATTTGGGAAAACAGTCACGCTTACTGTTTCACTGCATAATTTTCAATCTTTCATGAATTTTGTGGTATTTATTTTGCAGAGTTCCAAACGCACCCTTCGTTCCAATGAAATGATGCTTCCACCAGGTGGACTTCTCGACACTGAACTGCAACTGAATTTTTCTCTCCAGGTGAGTGGCTTTTGAAATACTTGTTCTTGTGTAATCAGTTGATGCTAAAATGGGCTCAAATGAAATCAATATTTGAAACATAGCACTGCCAATTTTTTTACTTATGGTATTGCCTTAAATTTGTGGAGGCTCACTGTCCATATTTCCAAAGATTGAAATGTTCCAGTTAGCTTGTAAAGTAATCACTTTCAACGAAGATCTCTCATATTGCTGTACCACTTATCAAATCATTCATTTGTCCTATTTATGTGCAGCTTTTGTTATATTCTAATGTTGGCCAAAGCTATTTTTGCAAATACATTTGAAGTCCTTCTCTCACTTTTTTATTAGGAAACTGTATTTTGCAAACTAAAGGGTTATATCATTTTCAAGTCTTTGTTCATCATTTCTGTGAACTGTCTTTAGAATATTTGTTGGTACCAGATTTCTTGTACACTATCCGAGTCTTTCTCACTGACTTTTCCTCATTTCATTCCCTTTCTTAGTATCCTCATTTCTTGAAGAGGGATGGTAATAAGCTCCACGTAATGCTGCAGAGGAGAAAGAAATACAAGAACAGAACCATCCTTGGTTTCAAAACACTGGCCGAGGGTAGCATAAACATGTCACAGGTGAGTGTAATAATGTGTAATATAAGTTTTCACTATTATTTCATTTGATAGTACACTGCGATGAGCCTGTCACCTTGCTTTTGAAAGAATGTGTATTTGAGTGGTTGAATGTGTTCACTTGGAAGCAATAGCTCCCCTTAGGTCTTTTAGCTGGGCTTATGCTAGGGGCCCCATGCCAAGGAGGTGTATAGTTTTTTTTCCTTGGCCTGCTTCCATGTTTGTACGAATATCCTTAAAATTGAGAGAGTGGCCCTGCCTGGAAGGACAAAGACTTTGTACATTTTCTTGCTGAGTTTCTATTGGTATGGTGGCTAGTGTTCTAGTTTCCCATCCTCAGGGCTAAGGTTTAAGTCTCAGCTGTGATACATATTTTCCAATGGAATACTGATCCCCGTATAATGTGGAGAGCAGTTCAGGTGCAGCGCTCTATCCTTTGGAAGGTATATTAAATTGTGAAACCCAGGGACCTTTCATTAAGAATAGGGCCATGATGATGCTTGGTTTCACTCCACCCTCTTCTATTTTCCAAAGTATTCCTTCCATTGCCAACCTACCCAACTATCCCCAATGATGCAAATGACCTATTCTGTTAGTTGTTTCATCAAATAACCAAACTATCAAATTAATTTTGTGCCCTAAATGAATGTGGAAGTTAGAGGAAGTTAAGTTAATTTGAATTTTCTGCAAGAAAGAAACTATCATTTTACTAGTCTTTTATTGACTCCTTAAATATTTCTCAAAAGCTACATATAATTCTATTGTTTACTAGAAAGATGATTTAAAAGTAATATAAAATCATTTAGTAATATATTTTTTGTGCCTTTATAAAGTGCAGAAAAAGTCACCTTGATGTGAATTAAATGCTTTTACATTTTTCCAATAAAACAATGACAGTTATATTATAATTTTAAATCGACTTTCGGAGGCTGTGTACCATGGCCAAAAATGCTTCTGCTAACTTCTACTCACTTTTATTCAATGACTCTGCTTTGATACTTAAAGTAAGACCTATTTGTATAGGCCCTGTAATATGGATTAATATTTACGATAAGTGTCATAAATTTTCACTTGTTTCTTTCTACATGACTATTTTGATACGGGAAAAACTTGAATTTATTGAAAATCAGGTGATCACTATGATGCGTATGATATATATATTTTTAAATCTTTGCTTTTATTGTAAATTGGAATCCTTCATCTGTATGTAGGATCATTGTAATTTTGTATTCTGTGCATTATAATGCCACAGTAAGCCTCCCAGTGAACCCATGCAATGCATTTTACCCACTGTGCCATGAGTGATGTTCTTGTCCAGGGCAGAGAATTAATGGGAAGGTGAATATCTCTCCTGGGCTGCAGTGGAAGTTAGAAACAATGGGGAATTTTCGGCTGAGGTATATAGTCCCCTTTAGAACCTCAGCCAAAGAGCTTGCACGCCAGTTTTCTGACTCCTGAATTAGAGAAAATTGACCATTATATTTTAGAAGCTGTATGGTTTGACCACATGCCTACTTTTTCATTTGTACAGGTTTTGCAAAGGCAGATGGACCTAGAGTTGGACCTGTTCAGTGACACAAAGGAAAAGAGTAATGTGGTGGCGAGAGTCACAATGCTGTCTGTGAGCAGCCAGCCTGTCGATGCCGAGGATGGGACGGGTGGGGGTGGTGGAGGGAGCACAGACAGGTCATTCAGGTTACACCACCTTTACCGACAAAAACATCTTTCCATTGGAGAAAATGCAGGTGAGTGCCCAGGAATAGGATGTTTTCTATTTCAAATTAAAGGCAATACTGAACTTGGTGGCACTACCCTAGGTACAGCGAGATGCCTCTGAGAGGAAATAATATGAGGGTGTCATGACAAAGAGACACAGAGTCTCTCCAAAGATTTCCATGGTATTTTTTGAACTATCTGCTTGCTTATGCTTAGTTCACCCATCCTGGCCTCAAAAAGTCTTTGCTGACAAGTGTCACCAAGTTCTGTGATTTATTTACATAGCCATCATGATCTTCAATATTCTGCCAATACACGCCACTTTTTAAGGTGGGCAAAGCAATGGTCTTAAATTAAAGTTTGGAGTATCAATACACTTTAAAATCAGGTTTCATTTTGTGATTTGATAAACACCTCTGAAATATGAAGAAATTATTAGTAACACTAAAATGGGTGGCCAATATGAAAATTCACGGTAACGTCACAAGTCAGTACAGCATCTCCAACTCAGTTGGTGTCAGACGCTTCCCATTTCTACACCTTCAAAAGCTGCTTACTTACCAGTGTATTCCCTTTTAATGCTTTATAAGCTCCCTTGCATATCTTAGGAAAAATATCTCTAAAGACCATATGAGTGCATTTGTTTTTCAGAATATAGTATTTGTTTAACAAATCGCTACACAAATGTTCCGGATAATAATGCAATGACTCCTTTAAATCCTATCAGAAATTTTGGCTATATTGAATACTATTTCATGATGGCCACAAGTATCTTTTTCAGCATATAACTTAACATATGGATGATAATTTTACCAAACTTGAGCTAAAATAATACCGATTTCCGTGAGATGTCATCTGCTGCAAACAATCCTGTTCTTACCTTGGAGGGATACTGCATCCTCTACCAATTTAATGGTTTTAAAGCAGCAGATACAGCGGAGAAAGGATAGAAATGAATAATCATTTCAATTCTCTTTTCAGACGGCCGCGTTGGTGGTGATTTCTCCGATGAAGACGAAGAACTGTTTAGCAGTAATGAAGACGGCTCAGACTCAGAGCCAATGCTTGACGAGACAGGGGGAGGCAATGGAGGGAGTGTGGGGGTAGGTGGGGTGGGGGTAGTTGGGAGTGGTGGGGGAGGTGGAGGAGGCGGTGGTGGGGGCCTTGGGAGTGCAGCCCGCCGAGCAAGGAAAGCAGCGCGAGCGAAGATACCCACCAATGCAAGGGTAAGTTCTGACTCGCTTACGAAGAATGGTGACCACATACAGTGAAACCCCCTCTTAACAACCACTCCTATCAAGTGACCACCCCTCTCAACGACCAATTATCTGGGGAACCATCGGTCATCGCTTAATTCGGGGTTCTCTGTATGTGTGCATCGAATTAATATGCATTGAAATTTTCTAGGAGCCACTAAGTTATGAGGATATAAACGCTATCTGTATAGGTTTTAACAAAACCATTGCTTTAAGACTTTTATTTTATTTTTTCAAATCAGCCATCCATTCATTTGCATAATATGTACTCCTAGAAACTGAACTCCTGTCAAATGAAAACCCCTTTTAATGACCATTTTTCAGCAAAACTGTTGGTCGTCACTTAATTCAGGGTTCACTGTAAGTGTCCATCAAATTAATATGCATTGACATTTTCCTTGAGCAACTTAATTATGAGGATATAAACGCTATCTGTATAGGTTTTAAATAAACTGTCGCTGTAAGAGTTTTTTAATTTTTTCAAATCAGCCACCCATTCATTTGCATAATATGTACTCCTAGAAACTGAACCCCTGTCGAATGACAACCCCTCTTAATGACCATTTTTCAGCCGAATCGTTGGAGGTTGCTTAATACAGGTTTCACTATACTGTTATTCTTTTCGAATATCTCAGACCTGAGAGGCAGGATTAGAATGTGTGTGGTTTCATGAAGGGAAAGTTGCTTGTCATGATATTTTCCCTGAGCAATTTAGGATTCAGCCCACACACATACAGAGGCCCAGCCTCTCAGGGATTCAACTGCTCTCAAACGTCTGTGTGGTGCACTTCATGAATCTACTTGCTGTGTTGCCAAATTTCATATGCCTATGTAGGCCATTGGGATTTCTCTGCTAAAAGGATTGAAGGATAAGAATCTTGGCAACATCAAGCTCAAGCTCCCCCTTTCAGAGGCAGTTCCAGAATTTCCTGAAAGACACCTGCCTTTCAATCCCCAAAATGTTTGAAAAAATAATAGTCTCCCAGGTATATGTGAAGAGGTTTTGAGTAGTGGCTGGTTTATTGGCTTCCCATCCAGAGAATCCATGTGTGAATTGCAGCAGTAGTTGATATTTTTCAGTGGAGTCCCATTCTCAACATGGTTTTCGTGGGTTTGATCTCCTCAGGTAAATTACTTCATCGATTGAATGGACCAATGAGCAATAGACCTCTTGCTGCCTTTCATTAAGTTGTCTTATGCCAATTTTCTCTCGACCTGTCCTCCATTTCTCAAGTATGGTATATTTCGGCTCTTTAGATGAGCTTTTTTCTGCAATATAAACTCATGAATAATCAACTTGTAATTTAGATGATCAATGTCGAGTTGCGTGGAGACTTCACACAATGAGCTTTTGGTGACTGAGTAATGGTCAATTGAATTCCAAAAAACTTGACATTAAATTCGCAACTATTTTACATTATAATTACCAAGAAAAACATCACTACCTCTTGCTCTAATTTATGGAAACAATTGTCTACTCTAGTCTTTTTAATAAAATATTTGCTGGACTCTGCATGTAGTTGCATTTGAATATTATTGTTTTTACCGAAAAGTTGAGTAAAATTTAAAAATCCTTGTTTTTGACCACCTTAATATGTGAATACATTTTGTTTCTATTGCAGCAAAGGAACTTGAAACAGAGGTTCATAGCTTTACTTAAAAGGTTTAGGGTAAGTGAAGACCTGGGCAATGATGACCAAGAGGAAATTGACCAAAAACTTTCAGGTAAGACCAAACTTCTGAGAAGGTTTGCAAGTAGTAGTGCCTCTTATGTGGGAATGACTTAGTGGGAAATAAAATTCCTCTAGTTTTTTGTATAGTGACTGGTATTTCATGTGAAAAAGCAATTAATTTGGAAGGAGAAATTTGTAGATCTCTTTTTATAAATATTGAAAACTCCTTTTGGTGGGAAAACCAATCAAGTACATGATTTTGTAAACAAAGAGAAAATGTTTTGTCTTTAATATGGGATGAAGCATTTGTTCATAGTCATAATTATAGTGTCAATTCAGCTGTGCCATAGTGTAGATGTTGGGGCCTCCATGCTATGCTACCAATGCCAGCCCTTTTCCTCCTCATCACTGCTTAACTCTAAATTAGGGCTAAATCAGCTCCATATATTCTTTGTTAAAATGTGATGCTTAGTTCGTCAGCCATGACAGGTTGAGGATCCTTTCACTCAGTAGCATTAACTATTCCTGACAGTAGCTGGTGCAAAGTGAGAATACTTATCTCTCTCCCATTTCTTCCTGTCAATGATGTATTTCCAAACCATCACCTTAGCTGCAATGATCACTTCAATATCAAAGATCATGAACAATGTAGTAAAATAGTGAAATTTTTACAATTTTCATTTTGACTTAGAGTCATTAACATTTCCACTGAATTCTCTCTCTTTATGACACCACATCACTTGCATTACATGATTATAATGAAACTAAAATTTGCTCGTGGAGAGTTCTATAAAAATGTTTACGCTCCAAGCCAATTATGCCATGTTTGCCACCATTACTGGGTTGGATGAGGGTCTCGTATTAGAAGTGTGAAATAACTATTGTAGTATAAATGGTTCAAAAATCGTTTTGTGTGGCTGAAATTCTCAGTACTTAACTAAATATGTATACATGTCTAAATTTTTAACTTGGAGAATTTTTTTCACTTACTATGATGAAAACACATTCACAATCATGGATTATTTTGCAACTCAATAAGAATTACTACATAATTAATTTATTTTTAAGGTGTACAAACTGTGCCCTTTTAATTCTCTGGTATGATCTAACTTGTCATAAATTCCTCATTTTTCAAATTAATGCCCTTTAAAGTTTCTTACCCACACCATTTCTGATGGAAATTTGCTTTTATTTTTGGCAAGTAACTGGAAAAGGAGTATTGTTAGTGGCTGATATTTGGTGACATTTGAAAGATCAAGATCAGATTTTCTTTATGATGAGGCCAAAACTGTTAAGCTTATTGTGAAATGATATCAAACTCAAACCCCTTCTTCTATCAGAAAATAGTTTTGTATCAAAAGTTAAAGCATTTATGTGGACCCTTAAAATTTTAGTTGATTTATTTGATAAACTCCAGCATATAAATCTGTAAATTATCTTTGTATCATCGAGTGCTTCAGAAATTGTGGTCATTGACACTAAATATTTCTATTGTGGTTGGCTGTTCATGCAGTGAACTCCATCTTAAAGTTAACCAATGTATTTTCAATGATGTCTATAGAATTATGATGATAGGAAATCTATTCTCCCATATTGACGAAAGTTACTCATAGTTTCCTCCTTTTGCTGGGTTTTGAATAGGAGGCGATATGGATCCCACAGAGATTGAAGACTTATTTGAAGAGCTGGAGGATTTGAGTGACTCTGGTCCAGAGGCAGACACACTCAGCATCTCATCAACTCCTAAGCCATCACTCAGGCCCTTCTTTTCGAGCAGTCGGTCTCTCCTTCAGGAGTCTCTCAACTTACCTGGTAGGTATTCTGGCTCAGTTCTTTAGCCAAGAGATCAATTTATCATTCAAGTTTGAAACCCTCTTGTTATTGAGATTAACAGTCATCTTACCTATTCATTATAATAATCAGGCTAGTATACACACCCAGTATGAGATCTACACTTGTTTTTTTTCCTATCAAAATGGGAAAATAGTCATAAATCTGTCTTTGCATTATATGCCCCTGGTTTTGAGTGAGTGCAGTACTTTTCCATCTACAGAAATCGTAGCACATGTACTCAATAAAAGAAAAAGTAGCCTAAATGGAGAAATAGTTTTAGTATTTCCTTGATAGTGTTTTGTAAAGATTTTCTTGGATAAATTTTAAGTTTTTTTCTCAAGTAAATCATAAATATAAACTATACAGCACTCTTAGTTTCATGCTTCTAAACATTGGCTGTCTTTCACAAATATTGAATCATTATATTTTTTCATAACTAATTATGTTCATACCTGGGTATTTACCCTGGTTACATATTGCATCTTCCAATTTTCTACCAATGAATCATAAACATTAAAATTTGTTGAAAATTATTGCTTTTATAATTTTATTCTACAAAGACATATGGGCAGTTACATCTAGAGATTGACCATTCTGCGTTCTGCCATGGTATTTTACAGAAATAACTGTGGTAATTTTTTTAAATTACCTTGTGTTTTTCGTATTTTACAGTGACTACCAAAAATTACCATAATATAAGTAATATTCATTTATGTTTTTCATATTTTTCATACTGATATATTGTGAACATATTCTTCTAACCCAAGTCTATATTTATAATTCATTCAGGCCTAGTTATAAATACAGGCAGGTGCAACTCAGTTGTGGAATACTGTACAATTTTTACTTCTAGATTATTTATGGGGCTATCTCTTGAATGCAAATTTCTCATGCCAGGACAAAAGAGAGCCAAATTGCATTTGGCCTGCCATATTTTGTTTTTACATTTCTTTGATTGTAATATATTGCTGTAGCAATTTTAATAGTTTGTATAACACAAATTCCTTAGTATTAATCGTATTGGGTCTTCTATTAAATCCTCAATCAGCTATTAATTGCTAAAAATTAAAATTAGGGGGAAATTACAGTTAATTTAGAAAATTCTCATAACTTATCACGTTAATTTACTCATCTCAGAGTAGATTCTATCAGTGGGGAAAAATGGTCGGTCATTGGGAAGAGAAATAAAATGGATTGGAATTTGTGGTTTTTCGTTATGCAGAGAAAGGGATGGAGCGGTTCAGTGACGAGAGTTCCAAGAAGGCAGGTGACTCAGACTCTCACCCGGAGACGTGGACAGACCAGGAGCACAGTGATCCACAAGCACCTCGCATTCAGCTGTCACATGGTATGGCACAACAACAACAGCAGCCACATCAGCAAGGGGTTGCATCGTCATCACCACCACGGGGCTCAGAAGAGAAAGGGAAGGTAGGATTTGAAACTTGAGTTTTCAACTTCTGGCCTGTTTACGATCATTCAACTGGTTCATGTGCATGAGTGAGGGAATTGATGGTGGCACCCAATCTGTGGAGGGATTTGCTTATGGAATTTGCTCACTGGGTATGTGTAGTGGCTCTTGGGTTATTTTTCCTGATATCCACTCCAAGGTGGAGCTGCAGAGGAAAAAGATATTCTTTTGAACTCAGTAGAGGTTTTTCTTCCTACTTTTTTATTCCATAGTAAACCGATTAAAGTATTGGATTCTCCTTTAAGTATAATGAACCAGACCTATCTACAATGCTAGGTTCAAGAGTGAATGTTGACTGATGTACTGAGCCCCAATTTTGAGTGTATTGTTCCCCTTCCCTCAACCTTAATCTCAATCTGCTAGTTTTATGCCAACACCATCGCTAGCGTACAACTTGACACATGCAGTGAGTACAGGTGGTTCTCGACTTTCATACGCAATGCATTCCTGTGATGTGTACGAAAGTTGAACAATTGAGTCCCATACTAATTAGGGGTTTTGTTTTTGGCAAACGAAAAATGTTTTTTTAACCTTATTTATTGGGTAAGAATATTATTTTCAATGGAATGTGTTTAGTAAAACATGGCTGATATTTCAAGCAATATGAGATCATGGCTAAAAGTACACTGATATGTCTTCATAAAAGTTTTTTAAAAAAAGTTTTGTAATGTAAAAGTGAAACCTCAATATAAAATATATGTGAATTGGTAATTTGTACCTAGCTGAAGTTAGCGCTCTGCTGATAAGGTACTCTTTAATATGAAAGACAAGAAGCGTTACCTCCTTTAATTTTTAGACACTTAAACTTGATATAATTGAAACTTCTACCATTATAGACAAAATTTTGCCTTTTTTAAAGATACAAAAGATGAACAAAAATTAAAAGACACTTTGTTTCTTCAGCTGGAGGTTACCATTGGAGGTTTAGAAGTTAGTGCCGATTGGAATGTATCAGTGCTTACACATTTTAGCTGACACAAATGGCATTGAATTAGAGGAATGGAATAATGTACACCGCATGATGTATTGTCACCTGCTGGTAGGGAGCATTCTACAGGTAGATAAACGGCTATGGTCAAATTTTGGTGTGTACATACAGTGATACCTCACCATTACATTCCTGAAATTTACGTGATCCCTTGATTTATGAAATTCTCTCGAGGTCCCATGAATTTAGGTATATTTTTAATGCGGTGTTATCCCTCTATTTACACTTTTCATGTTGAAATATCCCGCTATTTACAACATTTGATTTGGATGAAGATGGTGGTGGGGGCATTTAATGCATACCAACTTATGACCTATGTCAGCAAAAAATTTATGCAACCCTGAGTTTGAACCCAAATATAAAGAGTGTGTGGTAGCTATTGATGACCTTGAATGGCTAGCAAGCAAACAATTCACACCCCAACTGTCTCATGCAGAGCTTCAAGAGGCCTGGCTGCCAAGGGGTTTCCAGGAAGGGCAGAGAGATCGGGAACTCATGAACAATGCATGGCCTTTTCTACTGCAATTTTGGGAATTGGGGAAAAAACTGAGAAGGGGTACACAGGTTACTACAGTATGTACTTGAGATGTGGCCTATGTAGAGCAGAATAACTTCTCCATTTTTAATAATCGCTTAGTAAATCTTGGTCTCTTTTTATTTGGTGCTGCAAGTATTTCCACACATCAGGTCTCCCACCGTGGGAGTATTTACCATTTAAGATCTAACTCTATAGGAACTAAAAATTTTATGGTTGTTAATGGGTTCTAATTGTGCCATTAAGCTGTTGATTCCGTATTTTGGTTGATTCCCATATCTTTAAATTTCGCTGGTAGTTAGTGGGTACTCGCTGGACTTTAGATCAACAAAGTCATTATCATGATTACCATAGAAGCCCTGGAAAGCACCTCCGTTTAAATCATTAGAGTAGAAAGATCTCCATTTATTGGACATGGTAAACTAAATGTCGAAAGAATGACACCTGATATTATTACTGTTAATTCATGAGCACTCGAAGAAACTCCGTGACCTTGCTGATGCTGGCTGGGCAATTTCAAGTACAATAGCTTTGCCCTTGAATAGGCCTCCCTTCAAATTCAGACATTTACTGTCATATTTTTCTTCAAGGTGGCAGGGAAATGCACTGGTTGGAAATATTTGTTTATGTGATAGAGTTGGCTCTTCTGTTCCAAAGTTTAGTGATAGATGTGTATTAAAATTCTGGAAATTCTACATAAAATGAAGATCACTTTTGTTAATTTCTTGGATACTGATGTGGTACTGCATAAAATTGAGAAACTATGAAAAATCAAGTATATACCATTGAAATTCCCGATAGTTCCTGCCATACTTAACTGGCACTACAAAAAATTGAGACCTTCGTAAAATCGAAAACTAGATAAATTCAAGGTGCGTAAAGTAGAGGTTTTACTTTAATGGCATAACATAAAAGCTGAAGATTGAGGAACACTGGACAAATGCTAAGAGCTGTTTTTCATCGCGAGTAAGATACGTCTCTGATAGGCTACCCTTTTGCCTCCTGATAATGTAAAATTTTCTCAGGGCTCATTGTCAATTCATATGGTACGTAATTATTTTGCAGATATCCAGTGTTAAATTAATTCAGTAGGTACTATTTGCTGGAATGGAATTTTACTTCAGTAATGAAAAATTAAGTCAATCAGGTTGATTGCTTTTCACATCCACTAGCTCTTATCTTTAATATCCAGGAGATGGGAGTCCGCTATGATAGCTCTTATGATTGTGCATCAAATAAAAAATTTATTTTCTTTATTTGTGTTGCCTCTCCTTGAAATTTTTAGGTGTTAACTTTTCATGCAATGCTTAGGTCGGAGATATAATTATAATTTGTGTAGTGGAACTTGATTCCCTACCAAATGAGTTTGAGTTAGTGATTGTAAGTCTCTAATTATTCATTTCAAAATAAGGCCCATGATCCTTGGAGTAAATCATTTATAATTATCTAAATCTTCTTTCTATTGATTTCATATTATTAATCTAACGTTAATGATCATTTTGTTATTGGTTAATTTACCTTTGATCTCACAAAAAAAACTCTTATCATAAGTAACTTTGGAAGTTATGTTTTACATATCTCATGCTATGAACGTCATAATCACATGAATGATAGTTATGAGACCAAAACACTTTTTATCGTACAAAAGTTTTAGCTGTCATTTTGCTTTGAAACATTTTTTTTAGTTCAGGATTTGAGATGCATTTTATACTTGTTGCATAGAGGAAATAAAATGCCTTGAAATGTATTCAATTCCTTGTCTTGAATTTGCTCTTCCGGTTCCTCTCCTGGATGAGAAAAATCAGCCATCCTATAGTTTTTATTGAGTTATTTATTGAAGAACAATAATATTCAGGTGATCACTATCCTTTGCAATTTTTTCTTGGCGATGAAAGTTCTGGCACTTATGACTTACCTGGCTTCTAATGGAGAGGTACTACGTCCATCATAGGTCCTAAATTATTTAATAGCCTGTAACATGTGAATGTGTCATGTCCAAAATCATAATATTTTTCAATGTATTCTGTAAGTACTTAGCTGAGTTTAAAATAATATCCTTAAATAGTAGTTGCTTACTCCGAAAGTAGTGCTAATCACCATTTCTACTTCCCATGTTCTTGATAACTTAGACAAATACCCATTTTCTGTTTTCATATTTCTCTTTAGACAACTTTTGCAATACTGTTTGGACAAATCTGTGTAGGAGAAAACACCACCAACTGTATTTTTAAGCTTTTACCTTAGGTTACTTCCTTTCCATCCTATGTCCTATTCTATGTGGGTCTACATCTATGATTTAAGTCAGAAAGATGGGGATAATTCAGCCCGTCTATCTCCTTTGTGTGCCCTTCTCAAGGCCACTCTGAATCTTAATTGAAACCTTTACTCATCATCCTGATGTTTATTTTCCTTTCTCTATTTGAGCATTGCTTTTTAAAACAATTATATAAAACTCATCCATTATGAATCATGATAGACCAGAATTGCATTTTGGCAATGTATATAAGCATGTAAAAATGAGTATGAGATTCTTTCAGCCTTGAGAAGCCAGCTGGATTGCTCCAAAAACTGATGTGGTAGCAAAACATGCATCCATGTTGGAGACAACCTGAAAGTCACAAGTTTTCATCGCAATGTGATGGAATAAAAGATATCTTTCAGTCCTTCATGCTTGACTTTCCTAATGTACCCTAATTAAAATTTACTTTTTCTGTTTGGGAATTCTTGAATGTTGAAGATCCATAGGGTATTAAGTTTGATGTACCTATGTAAATTTTCCCTGCTAACGTGCCTCAGCAACTCAAATCACATATGGCTAGGCCTTTTGAATTTTGAGCTTTTCAATAATTTATAACCATTTTCCCACATTTTTCAAAAGGCTGTTTTAGTCTTTTACTTTGAAATTATTTTTTCTTTCTTTCCCAATACTTTGTTAGCTTAGTTCCTCCTGGGAACTGATAATATGAGTGATCTAAGTCTTTCCCATCAGTTGGTGGGTTGTTGTCTATTTGGAATGATCTGAAAACAATTAAGTGGCCTTAATGGTGCCTATACCTATTTTAATCAGCATGGTGGATAAGATATCTGTGACATCAACATGGCTTTAGGGCTATGTTTAATACTTGTTGGGAGCGTAACATGGTTGGAAATCCGAGAAAAAGGAGGGTGTAAATCAGGTAGGTCATAGCAATGAAAAATATGAGTGCCATATATTTTTCAAGGAATCGATCAATTATATATATAGAGTTCTATAAATTATCTTATAAATAAGATAGAATGAATTAACAATTAAATCCACTTTATTGTCCAGTTAGTATTTGATTTTAGTGTTACTATGTTCTAGGTACTTGGGCAAGGCTTCATGTTTTAGTGTATCTTGACTTTATTAGTTAGTGAATCAAAATTGGATGAAAAATAATTAATATTATACCCACTTTTCGCACTTTCCTTAATGCTGGAATCCTCTTTTTCTTTTTTTAATGAAAACATTTATCTTGTGTGATGCTCAGGGATAAGGCAACATTTACTGTTCAGGTAAATTATATTTTGTGAGTAATGATTTCAGTTAAACTTTAGTTCAAGTGAATTTTTTCTTTTATAATGGGTTTCAGTCTCATGTAATTGAATACATACCTAGTTAGATTCTTTGCACAAGTTTGTAGCCCCTAAAAATGCTCTAGGCATTTATGGTTTCTGAGAATGTATATTAATTTTATTTTTATGACTAATTTATTTTGCGTGAAATAATTTGGGAGATAATGAAAGTTCTCAAACCAGCTGTCAAACTATTCCATTGAAGAATTCATCTGATTCATCTAGTGAAGGAAAACATTCTGACAGCATGTATGTACCTATTAACATTGTGGGAGTTGTGACACCATTGACTTTCTAATTTTACAGGTAATAGTTTTTTGCTATAGATTTAAATCCTTCCTCTGTCATAGAAATCTGTGCAGTAAAATTGCTGTCAAATCATTTTGATGTGATCTATCTTTTATTATCTCATTTAAATGACAGCTATATGTTTTTTGTTTAATTTTCTTTCTTCATTTCCATGCAAAACAATTTTACTATTTCCATAATGATCGTAGTTTTTATTTAAGGGAATGCAAATGACCTACATCCTATTTAAGTATTTTTTTGATAATTAGTTCTTATTGCCAAACAACTTGGAAAATAACCCAGGTTCTCTCTTCAAGTCGTATGCATTGGCAAAGCTTAAATCGCCACTTACTTCATTTTCCCTTGAATACCTTTCCTACCAATTTTCAGAATGGCATGTCGTCATACACTTTTCACTGTGTTTGTAAATATATTGTAGAAGATAAGTATGCTGATATGGAAGAGTATATTCATGATACTTCATATTTCTGTGGTTAAGCGGTGCCAACATAAAAGTACTATTCTTGTTAGGAAGTTTTTCTCTAATGGCAATATGTAGAAATTATTCTTCTGTGTTCAAAAAGAATATTTTATCCTTCATTTTTTATCAAGTAGAACAACTTAATTATCCAAGTAGTGCAAATTGGTACTGCTTGGATAGATTTAGCTTAAGCTTATATTCAAATGCTTCTCTGTTTTGAGTAGATTACTTCAGCACAATTAGGAACAGCAATACTATCCCTGCGAATAAAAAGTGAATTCGCTGATGTAAATATGATGCTTAGTTATTGTGTAAATGCTTAAATTTTCAGGCTATTCTAGCCCTCTTGCCTTAGATTAGCTAATTCGGGATGTTTTGAAGGCTGTGTGTGAAAAATCCTTTCGTTAAAGTTTTAGTGAATGTCTTGCTAATCTCCTTCAGCTATTAGGATGTGTATTATGTTTTTAAGTTAGTTGCTCTGTAGGTCTGCCTCTGCTTTCTATGTTCTGCTAATTTTTAAAGATATATTTCAGAAATACGAAGGTAATACAAAGAAAATGAACAAGGCTTCATGTTGAGTATGGAATGATTGATGCCTTGTAGAGGAGAAGTGGCATTCATTATGTTTTGAGACACATAGAGGCTGAAAGTTTCAACAGAGGTATTGACTGCTGAGCTCCAGATTCTCATTATTTCTGAGTTTTACTAGCCATTGCAAGTTTTTACTGTAATGAGCATACTGTAAAATAGGCATATTGGAAAATTATGCCAAATATGAACTTCTCTTTGGAAGAAGAGAATGCAATGCCAAGACATGACCCCACAAAAGACTGTCATAATCTTCTTTTGTGAGCTAGAATAAAAAAGAATTTCAAAGTAAATCCCCTGTGGGAGAATAATGTAAAGAACCATGCTATTGCAAAGGGTAACAATTGCTTTATCTAATCACACTATTTTAGAATGGGTTTAGAATTTTCCTCTAAAGTGGTATTTTTCTCATTCATTATTTACTGCTGTAATGTTTAGCTTCTGACCATCTCATGAAGTATTGACTAAAAATGTCCTTTCCTCATAATTTTTCTTGGCCTCAGTATGTAGCTTTCATGAAATCTAATAAAGTAATAATAGTTGTCAATTGTTGGCTCAGTCAACGTGTAAATAGTAAAAAATTCCATATATTAGATGGGCTATGTGCACAGTAGTCTCAAACATTTTAACTTAGAAGTGTTTGTCTGTTATAACTGTTAGAATTTAGCTTTCTATTTGGTGTGTTTCGTTGAATAATGAAATCCTCCAAAGATGGTTTTGAAAAGTCTAGTTAGATGCATCACATGGTGCATTAAATGGGCGATGTTTTGTCAATGAAAAATTTCATAACTAATCAGTTTTTGATTTGGTTTATTCATTTGTTGCCTTTTTATTTCTTTGTCTCTTTTATTTTAGTGGTTGTGAGCAATGTGGTCTGATTGTTAAGGAGAGAAAAAGGGCAAATGATAGAATCTATTGCTAAATTCATTCAGGTGTGGGTGTCACAGGGTGGTAGATGTTATATATTACATAGTATTACATATTATCTCCTTAGGCCAAGTTAAATCTTTAGTGTTGAATAATTGTACTATAAATCATGTTGAATAAGGAAAATAGAAAATTTGGAATTTTGATTACCCATTTGGAGGTTTGGATCATCCAAGTATTTGTTTGATGCAGGAAGAGTAATAGACAAATGCCCAAATTGTGGTCTTCAAGCTTGTTTATCTGCCTCTATATCAAAGTTTTTCAATTTTATGCATTAAATTTAAGTAATGTCTATGGTATTTTATGCCACACCTGTGTGCAGACATTACTTCTGCTGAATCTTACACTCTTTTGATTGCTTGACTTAAAGAATCAGTGTTCTGCTGCTGCAAGCATCATGCAAAAGTTTATTTATCTGAAATAACTTTGAAAGTTAACCCTTTGAGTGCGGCATGAAGTGATATCCATGTACATGCGAAGGCAGTGTTCT
Organism: Ceriagrion tenellum; assembly: GCA_963169105.1. NCBI lineage: Eukaryota > Metazoa > Arthropoda > Insecta > Odonata > Coenagrionidae > Ceriagrion > Ceriagrion tenellum. Next base: position 37,903,034 of record OY720643.1, on the reverse strand, counting down.
AATATTATTTTTCTATATAAGCTGTTAAATAACCTGGTTGACTCCCCTGCCTTACTAAGTGAAATTCACATAAAAGTTCTATCTTATTCCATAAGATATGACACTCCTTTTGATACTAGTTATCATTCACGTAATTATACTTACTTTTCCCCACTTGAACAAATAATGCGTGATGGAAACTCATGTCATAACTTGGACCTATTTTTTGCTTCTTTGCCTTCTGTTATAAAGTTCCTGAGAGGGATACCAGATAGGATGCTCCCTGATACTTAATTTGCTATAATTTATGTAAATGTGTGATTATTAATCAATAATTACTTCTTGTCCTCCTACTGCGTGATTATTCTGTATTTGTATTTTATTGTTGTTTTGAGGTTTCATAATTTTTACAAAATGTACTTGGTTATCTTTGATATGATACCTCCATTTTATAAAGACATTGCTTTGTAACTGGGCCTTGGCCCGTTGATAAATAAATATGAAATATGAAATATCACGTCATGGGCGTCTTTATGGAGGTGTTGATGACATGATATCACATCAAGGGTATCATGAGTGTTTCAGCTTTCACTAGGTCCCCTAGTGAAAGTTAGTACACTCATGGTACCCATGGTGTGATATCATGTCATCAGCACCAGGGTAAAGACTACCATGATGTGATATCAGGTCATGCTGCACTCAAAGGGTAAACATATTTTGAAGATTTTTTTGTCATATTTCACTGGAACATATCTACCCCAATTCAACTATGCCAATGCTCTAATTTGGTCCCCAATTATAATGGCTCAATAGGCCTAATATTTTTCATTCTGGCTCTTCTTTCATTTTCCTCCTATTTTTTTGCCTTCTTATTTCTACCAACCCTTAAGTCTTTCATGGCAGAATTCATGGAAACAACTGATGTTGTAGGGAGGGAAGTAGGATGTGATACTTCCTTGTGAAAATCTACATTTTTGGGAATCCCTACTATGTGTATATAGACTTGAGTGACTACATTTCAACTAGCTTTCCACGCATCGTTAGATGTCATGCTTTCAAATTTGTTTAATATTGTGGTACCTCTGAAGCTGCTATGTAATAGATGTCATTTAATTATTCTGCGCTATCCATTGAGTAGAGCCATTCAGTATTTCTTTCAGAAAAATATATTGGTGATGGAATGTAATATTTTCCTGGAAATCCCAAAAAAGTCTATTGAAGTCAAATTTTGATTACAATAAATATCTCAGATGGATATTGTGGATATATTTTCAACTAGCTTATTAGAAATACTGGAATGATGGAATTGGTACTGATTACACACACATTATTCACTGATCATAGGAATTTTGATTCATTTTTAAAATCATGAAGGCTAGCATCATCTTGATCCCTTCATTAGCCTGTATTTTTCATTTCTTATGCTTTTATTTATACTTCGGAAGTCTCTTTCTTGAAACGGGGGCACATTGAGTGAATGAATCAGAAGATGTTTGTTTTAATGCTTGTAACATTGTATGTAATTGTTGTAATAATTTCCTTGGCTTATAAATGGCCACGGTACCATAAAATTGCTTAAAAACATGCTTAAAATTGCTTAAAAGTATGCGTTTAGTATTGACTTATGTCTTTCTCACATATGCAGCTACTTTTCGGTTTTCATGTTTTATTCTCTCATTTAAGTACCACATGTACATTCTCATATGGCCTAATTATTATCATTTATTCACCTTTATTATGTGACAAATTTCTAATTAGATCTGAATCATTTATGATATCCCTTATGTGGTGATCATTCCCTACTTTTCTTTTTTTCTCTGAATCCTTTGTATTCTTTCCTGCAGCATTTTTCGTTTGTCCTTGTGATTTCCTGTGACCAATTTGTATGCCGTGTCCTTTCTAAGACTCAATTTTACAGTACTGCACTCCATGCACAAATATTTAATGCAAGTGAAATAGAGAGGTATAAAATGGTGATCCTTGCTCAGATTTTGTCTGAGAATCATAGGAATTTCAAGTATCTCTTCATATACACGTCTGATTTTGAAAAAACTTGATAGGTTTCTAGCTCAATGAAAAAAAATCTTCTAAAAAAAACGATTAGTGAATAAATATGCTATTGATTCCTGAGCTGGGCTTTTGACAACTTAGCCATGTGTTCATAACAGAGAAATATCAGTTGGAGAAAATCATATCTTAGTAGGTACATAATTAATGCAAACAAAGTTATTTAGCTGTCATCCAAAAATATGCATATACATCCATAAACAGCTTTCTCAATAGTCTGTACTAATTTGTCATCACATTTCTACTTTAATGGGGATTATCTAAGTTTCATTGTTAATAAATATAGGCTTCAGTAGGTTCATTCTGGGTGAGTTTGATTAATTAATGAAGGAATAATGTATAAACTTTTCCTGAAGTTTGTATTTGGATTGTAGAAATGTGCAAGTAATTCAAAAATATCCCTTGCTTTGCACTTGTATTTCCTGTCATCACTTATGCTGCATATAGAAAGGCCTTTACAAATAACATCATGCCATGAATGAGTAGATTGACTGTTGTGAAAAAAAATCATTTTGACTTGGGCTGTTTCATTTTTGGGCATCAACTAGAACAGAGTTATGATGTCACATCCTTGATGAATTCTGAGAATAATTTACTAAAATCAATATTTACCGAGACTGATGCATTCAAATTTCTTAGACTTAATTATTCAGAGTTCTTGCAGAAGCTGGCACCAACTTTCCCGTTAAAAAAATCAAATATGTTACCAGTCTTAATGGGATAAATGTTAATGAACCTGAGTGCAAAATGAAGATTAGGCATCAAATAATGGCCAAGTCAAATGATTTTTTTAATTGAAAAATCTTTGCTGGTTCAAAGTAATGCTTTAACGCTCTGTATGTAAATTTGTATGACTTGATGTAATCTTCCTTAGAGGCACAAAATTTCCCTAATATATCCACAAAATCCTGTACATGTCTTCAACTTATATCAATTGATAATTGAGAGCCATACTTTACTCATTCAGTAGAAATAAGAAGCTCCTCTTTTCCTTCATCTATGAAATAGCTGACTCAGTATTTTATAAAAATTACTCAGATCTTTTCAATGGTAGTTTAATGAAGTATTTAATGAGGAAACAGTGCTGCTTAATTTGTTTATTGGTAAATTTGTAATTAGCAGAATACAAGCTCTATTTTTCTTTGTATTACTCACAACTTAGATGACACTGGAGTAAGCTTGTAATATTCCATTTGATTTATCAAGTGATGAACAATGTATGGCGTTGCAAGCTTAGTGGGTGTATCAATATGCTAGATCTCACAAAGGTGGAGTTAGGGGGAGGGAGAAAATTCCAAGAGAGTGGTGATGTGAGGGGCCACCAATGAGAGGAGGAGGAAGGAAAGTCCATGGGTGGAAATGAATTGCAGTAAAACTAGTGAAGACCAGATCAAGGGAAAATCAATAGATTGTTGGGTAGCATAAGGAGAATAGGTACTGAATTAATGGGGTAGAGTTTAGAAGGGACTAGGGCATTTCACTCATCATCTTCATGGACAGAAATAGATAAAATTGGATAGTGGAATATTAGGAAGTTTATTCTTGTGTCATCATATCCTAATTCCACCAGGTGAACTTGCCTACCATTGATTTCATTCACAACTCAGATTTCAAGTATACTTTCCTGTTTTTTAGTCAGATGGTCCTCCTGATCATACAATAGTTGGAGAAATTGGTTGTATATTTTTCATTTTAATTGTGTTTTTACTCTCTCAATATGCAAAAGTTCCCAAAGTCTGATTGTCTGATTATGTTCACTTTGATAATTTATTACAAACTTGTTCATGAAAACAAAGTAGAGAATCTGTATAAGCAAACCTGCACAGATAGCTAAATTTTCATGAGACCTCCCTGAAGATATTGAAGACATTGTAGAGGTGCTGTAGATATTGGGTAAATATGCCATGTTCTCTCAATGAAAGTTGTTGTTCACTTTCCACAGAATTTTATTCACACCGACCAAGGTTTCGACTTAAACTATGTCATTTTCAAGGTATGCCATAGCTTATGTTTAAACCTTGGTTGATTTTAATAAAATTCTGTGGAAAGTGAAAAACAACTTTTATTGTGAGATCATGGCGTCTGTACTCTATTTCCACAAAATACCGCCTGATACGTTAAACTTAATTTTGGTAAATATTTTTTGCCATGTGGGTTTTCTTCTGGTTCAGTATTTTCTGCATTACCATTCGGGATGGGGTAAAGGTGGTGGGGAGGATATTGGAGCTGAGGTGGGGGAAAGGTAGGGTGCCCCTTTAAAGGATAACAGAGTGGGTTTTGTGTGGGTGGCGGCCAGCCAATATGTGTATTCAAGTGTCCTTCTCTCTCTCTCTCTCACGTCCTTTGTGCCGTGGCACAGCAGGAGGTGGTGGGGGAGAGGAGGGGAGGCCGGCTCTTTGCCCCCCGAGGAGACCGCTCGAGCGGGACGGCAGGCGGAAGGGGACGGAAGAAATCCTCCTCGCTGCTGAGTTCTGAGAGCAGTGTGAGTGGGGGAGGGGGGAGGTGCCTCGGGGGTGGGGGGGGACCCCCGCCCCCTTCGTCTTCCCCAGAGTGCCTCCTCTGTGTGGGTCTACGCGTTCTCCCCTAATCTGACTCTCTTGCTGTTGTTGTTGTGCCTCCTCATAACAAGGGACGTCTCTTCCCCCTCCCTTTGCGTGCCACCCCCTCCCCTCCTCCTCTTTTGTTCTGAAAGCCTATTTGGTGCTTTGCCACAACTAACATCTCCTCCGTTTGGCATTCCAAGATGCCATTTGACCAGGTCAGACTTGTAGCTTTCAATGAACCAGTGTACATAAATAGAGGGTGTTTCAGGAGGATTTTGCATTATTTCTTGAGGGTGAAAGGGATGTGTCTTCAAACATTTCTTGTTCAATGAAATGTGGTCATCACTCCTTGCTGACGGAGCAATGGCAACGTAAACATTTTCAATTCCAGCATTAATTTTCAAAGATCTAGTTTCTTTTAATTATAAATTGTTTTGCAGTTGCTATGAGAACACCAATTAAAGGTTATTTTCCAAGATGGCTGTCACTCTGCATCACATATGGCAATTTCAAAGTGTACTGAATAAAATGTGTTTGTGTTTCCATAGCTCCAAGAGTAAGGAGTTGTGACCCCTTGTCCATCAGATAAAAGTGCTGAAACAATGTCCCCTTTGCCCTCTGACGTTATGCAGATTCCTCCTCAACACCCTCTGTTCTTTGAGACTACCGTGGATTTGGATTTTTTAAACTATCATTTTGACAACATACAGACAATTAATTTAATTGAAAGAAAAAAACCCTCAACCAGCCTGTTGCATTTGCATAATCTGTGTGGACTTAGTTCACAGTCATTGACTCATGCCTCATGTATGAAATTCCCTAGAAATGATTTTGAGCCTGTTTGAGTTTATCATTTTCTATTAATTTCTTGTCTTATTAAATACATCCAAAATCAGTCGACCCTAGCATTTCTCTAGCATTAAACCATTAACTCTGCTGATGATAACTTTCTCATGGGGTTTGTCTCCCTGATTACTGTGATACATCTATATTTAAATCTTCATTTGTGTGTTACTGAGAAAGAACTACATAAAACATGAGCAATCCAATGGAAACCAACTCGTATTACCGTTATAAGTGCTCATCTCTATTTTATTCAATGCTCTAAATCAATCCCACATATTTTGTGATTGTGACTGAAGGCTTCTTGTAATCAAATAAATATGAAGAAGTCAAAAATATTGAAATCTCTGAATTTTACTCGCTGAGAGTAATCCAATATCATTAATGGTTTTGGTGATTATATTATCTTTACTGTTTCTTTGGAAAAGTTTGCTTTTGTTGTTTGCTGATGGACCTATACATTTCCTAATTTTTAATCATCAGTTGCCCACCAAATCGCTTCTTTCATTTAAGTCTAATGATATGTGCACTAGTCAACCATTCTACTGGAGTTAAATAATAAATGAAATCTTGCGGTATGAATTTAACTCATTAAAAAAGACAACATTGCCACTGTTAGTCTGAAGTTTTGGTGTGAGTTTTGGGCCCATAAGACGTCCACATGGTTATTTTTTTTTAGCTTTTTTGTCATGTAGTTGCTAAACTTTTGAAGAAGTTTTTTAAAATCAGGTCTAGTTGAGGGAGGAACAAATAGTGGTTTTAGGAATATTTAAAGGATGAAACTCAGAATAGACCTTCAAAAATCAAAGAAATGGAATTGTAACAATTTGCGTGAATAGCTTTGCTTATAATAAAAGTCAGTACATATGAGCTGGGATGTCCATGGTGAGATAGTCTCAGGAGAAATCATGAAAAGTCTCAGGAGATTTCATTCAAATGCACATGTTGCAAAGAATGGTAATTAGTGGGAGAAAGTAGGGCTTGAAGAAAGCTGTATGTCATTGTATGTATAAACATATATATGAGTCATTTCACCTCAATTCAACTACTTATTCAACAGCAAGATTGTCCTTTGGAGTCTCAGATTTTGCTCCAAGTTGGTGGAAGGGTAGCATGTGACGTCAAATGAAGAAATCTGAGACTGTTTTGAGAAAAAAAGTTTTGCGTGATTTATGCATATTTAAATTTTTTCACATTTTTGCTAAAATATGTGCCCTGAATCATGTTTTTACATATATCTCAGCTTCTATTAATCGTAGAGCAACAATATATACCTCATTATGAAGTGTAGAAATTTTAATGATAGTAATACTATAAAAAATTGATTTCATTTAATTTCATGTTGTTGTGTAATTTTAAAGTTTCAAAAATTGTTAATCAACTCTTCTCAAATACTTTATCTTAAAATCGGCTGAAACTTTTTTATTAATGTATACATACCTAACTTACCTCCTCTGAAAAAAAATCCCATGGCTATTCATGAACATGCTTATAAAAGCTTTTAAACATTTGCATTTTTCTCATGCCCACCTCCATCAGCTCAGCCCTGGAGCTCGATCATCTTGTCTCATTTTTTCAATGATGAGCATCATTGAAATTCCACATCTACCATTAGCTTGAGCTTTAAAGTCAGGAATCATCCTTATGTGGCAAAGTTGAATATAATTTATCATATGAAATATGCTTTATATGACAACGACTAATATTGAATACAGTTGAGTGCCATGAGCATGTAAATATACATATTAGTATGTAAGTTGGGTCAAGTTGCAAATTAGCCTGTTTTCCATGCAAAGCTTCCTCTTCATGGTAGATCTCCGTAATAACATTCTTAATGTTTTGGAGTTTTTTTAGGTATTATATTGACATTTTTATAATAATATTTACAGAATAACATCATATTTCTATGTGAGTAAAGGATATTTTATGATGAAATATGCCTGTTCATGGTGTAAAAGAGAATTCAAGAGAATTATCCCTTGACTGCTTAATATGCTGTCACGAAGTTCTGGTATTTTCATCAATATACTTATATCTATTTCACAAAGTCTTGCCATTTGCTTCTCTACTCCACCTGTCTTACCATATCAAACAAACCCATGCCTGTATTGCAAAATACAGTTAATGCAGTTTTCAGTTATCTCTTTAAATGGTTGATCCAACCAGACAAGCAAGTGAAATACACCCAAGCGCTGAAATTCTCTCTCTATCCCATTGTCTTCCCTAAGTGCCTTTAGCTTTTCGATGAACTACTTTTTAAGTTTTCATTGTGTATTCAGTGATTGAAATTTGCTGAAAATAGTTTAATCATATGACATATCAAAATATGGAAGAACTGTGATAGATCTTGCATATAGATACATTTAGATTAAATTTGTCTTCATTATCTTGCAAAATGTCATAGCATATCAAAATTATGTTCCATCTATGGCGCTAATAAACTTAATGTACCTATATGACTGTTAATAATTCTGGAGAATGTATATATAACCCAGGATAATTTATCAACTCCACATATTCATTCCCATGGGTTATATTTTTCAAAGTAACACACTGAGGTTGCTCAATAACAAGCAGAAATCGCCTGTTGAATAGAAATTGGACAACTTTTAGTTGTTATCAAGGAGTATAGAGAACCTCACTGTACTATATCTCTCCATATCTCTATTCTCCATGGTTGTTATATTTCACAGGCTTTTGATCCCTTTTCATCTATAGATTATTCTTTGTCATCATTTGCAGCGTTTCTAATATGAGTCTTTTAGTGAATTTCACATCCTTTTACATTTTTTCAAGCCTTATACTACATGTTTTTCACTGCAAAGTAAACAAGGCTATAGCCATCCTGAAATACTTTACCATTCATCCATCCTAGTTAACACAAAATGTTTAATACAGCTGTATATTTCATGTAAAAGAGGCTCTCATGCCCTTGTGTAACATTCAGCTGTATTTATTCAACCACTTATGATCCTATGTATTAAGGTTGCCTTCTCAATTTAAAAAATCTACTATTATACCAAAGGTGGCAGCACCAATGTAAAAAAGAAAGTTCTATAACCTTGGCAGCAGTCTTCTTAGCACAATGAAAATATCCTTGGCATTAGAAAATTTGTTTAAATATCTCTGTGCGAGCATAACATGGGCTAAGGTCGTTGAGTCTTAAAGCCTGAGGCATATTAGAGCATGGGTTTCAAGGGGTTAAATGAATTTTGTAGCATGCAGCTAAAAGCTTCCTTTATGCAATTTTTTTCTCCTGTTACCTGCTACATATTAGTTTTTAGTATTCAAAAGGTGTTTGAGGCAGTAATTTCAGAAGGGTGTGTGATCTCTGATGCTGTTCAAACTTAATTATGCAGCAGCAGAATTATTTTTTTATATTCTTGCTTATATTATTTAGTAATAAAACTTTGGGTTCTATTTTAATGTAATATAATAGAATCACAGAGTGCTGGATCATTAAGTCTGCAGCATGTATTCATTTGGAATATGTATGTATATATTTCTGGATCCCTTGCGTTGTTGTTATCAATGGCGTTACAAGGTGCTAGCTACTGATTGTGTTAATCATTTGGCTGCTGTGGGCTGGATGTCAGAGTTGTCTCCCCAGTGATGAATATTCTGATGAGCCATTTCAAGATTCTACATCATTTTAATGATCATCCTTAGAGATTAGGACGTTCAACTGAGCCAGCATAGATATGAGTGATGTTTTTCATTTGAATGATTTTTAACCATCTAAAATTTAATTTTTTAAATATTATTGTTAATCTATCAGCTTTTCACTTGATGAGCATAGCATAATTAACGTAGAGGGCCGTTCTACCAGTCATGCATATAATTTTTATCAGATATTTGACTCTATAAGTGTCTCTAATGACTGAGGCCATCAAAGGATATGATGAAGTTAGTAATTGATGCAGATGGTGGAATAAATTTGCACTTATCAATGACCTTGATCTCATCATAAAGGCTTTGCCAAATTGCATTAATTACCATTTGAGGGTAGTTTATGGATATTTTTACTCATGAACCAAGAACGATAAGTCTTCTTCCATCCTCCTCAGAACTTTTTCTTGTGCAATTTTGGCTTCCAGTCTTCCAGTTTCTTTCAATACGTTTCTTTATGGAAACACCTGGATAATTGGAGAAATATACTTATAAATAAGAAATACTATTATAAGTCAGGAAGCTATTTATGATATATGGCTAATTCTCTTCAATTCATTTGACGCTCACTCTGGTTAATTCCCAAATGATTTTCTTGAAAATGTCAAGACATAGATGAATATTCTCTTTAAGAATATCATTTTTGCAAGAATTTTCTTAATTTTTACAATGAAATACAAATATCTTTTTGAAAGAAAAATTCCAGAGCCAAAAACTATTTCTAGGAAGTCTGCATAAAGTGAAGCTGAAATGTATGTTGTGTGTTGCAGTAAAATTTTCTTTTTCATTGGGCCAAGTTATCCACTATTTATGAATGTACATATATTTTTCCAATGGATTGTTTAGGAATCTAATCACTTCAACTCAATGATGATTTCAATATGGTTGACTCCATATACAATTGGTTATCTGAAAATAATTGGAGTATAAAATTTCAAGTTCATAATCTACTAGATCATTTTCCTTTGAGTGCAGTATCTATCTCTTTGTTCTTTCTCTTACCCTTTAAAGTTCAATAGCATAATGAAACTGAAAATAAAAAGCGGTAACTATAATGATAGGGATGAACTACAAAGTGCCATAGTGGTGCTTTAGGCTGAGGAAAAACCTTCGGTCCCTTGATCTCTTGCCCTTTGATCCCTTCAACCCTCAATGAATTGATTTCTTCATATCGGACACCACTTGTGGAAGTTAATAATGCTTAAAATGTGCATGAAGGTCAAATTATAGCTGTATGGAAAATGGCCTTGATGGATGAAAATTTTGGTGCAAAAATTCCTCTGAGGAAAACTCATTTGTGTTGATAGGGACTCTAATCTGGATCCCTTGCTATTTTCTGAGTGCTTTAGCCAAATAAGCCTCTGAGACAACCTTCTCCCCTGTAGATTCCGTGTACTCTCTCAGTATCCTCAAATTTGATGATAATGAATGCAAATTTTGGCCAAAGTAGTCATTTTTATTTTCTCATAATCTATAAATGTGATCATTCCCTCTCTTTTCAAGAGTATCAGTCTCATGAATTTGTATATACAATTCAAACTAGTGTTACTCAAACTTTTTTGAGCCACTACCTCCTTGGGACATCAAACCTATACCCAGTGCTCATGAGCAACCCAGCCATGAGCTTTAGAATGATTGACTACATGGACAAATCAGGATGTTATGAAAAAGATAACTGAAACAATTATGATTTAATTAGTGGTATTTCAAATGCAACTGATAGATGGTTCATTCATACCAGGACATGTATGGTATCATTCAATCAGGGCTCTACCTCTGGTATCCCATTTTACTCCCCCTAGATTCAAGCTATGTCTCCCAGAGGACAGTAGTGCCCACTTTAGGAACCACTGGTTTAGACTATCTATCCAATGTAGAATTTGTATAAAGGAAATATATAGACTGTGTAACTCTGAGCCTCAGTTAATTCATAGAATAATTAAAGGACCTCCTTATTTTAAAAATTAGCTCCATCTCAGTGGGAAATTCAGTCATATCAAAGTCAAAACAACAATTTTGAAAGTTGGTGTTGTGGAAATTCTCTCCTCATTCCAACAAAGATCATTTGCTTTCAGTTAAACTATTTTACAACATGTTGAAGTGATCATTGTGCACTCTTTCCCCACAAAAATTCTTCCATATCTTGTATCATTCTGAAACTTCCTTCTTATCTCGCTATTAAGTGTTGAATTTGAGTAGTTGTAATCAAAACAACTTACCGCAAAACTTCCTTGTTAGCATAAAAAATCCTTTGATTTATACCCATGTGGTTAGCAGACAAAGAGAATCTGAGATTCAAATAATTCCTTGAGAATGATCTCAACTGTCAAGCTTAGGACAGTGAATTCAAAATCAAAGCGTACATGTTCTAACTAACTAGACTATGCCAATCTAGTTGGGAATGAGTCTATTTTAGAGCAATGCTATCTAAATTTTATCTCATGATAAGTCTTTTCTTGGCGGTGTACATTTTAATAGCCAATTTGATCACTAGAGTAACCAATGACAATATTTTAACTTTTTCCATATCAATTACTTAATGGTACGCATCAGAGTCATTAATAGCCCACATCAGATAAGAGTCTGTAGTTGTGGCCAACACTTGCTACTGTTGATCTTTACTCATTGCATTGCATCAAGGTAGCATCTTTCCTTGCATGTGATCATGAAATTTAATTGATCTGGCTTCTTTTATTAATAGAGATTCTTCTTTTCCTTTTTTCTTGCCATGTATTCGACTCTATTATACTCTGTTTACTGTTTATTTTAGATTCAAATGGATTGCTTATTTGCATTGTGCCCCAAACATTTCTTGAAATGCTGATTCATAATTTTCTTTATGAACATAGGTCTGAAACTAGCAAATAATTTATTGCTCAATTTTCTCACCTCCAGTGAAAATATTATTGATTTTTTACAACAACAATATTATTTGTGTAATAGAGCTTGCCAATGTTTGTAAGATTTATGACAGCATTTAAGAATGTGTTTAATACATTTTCAATTTCCCTCTTCTGTAAAAATTTTAGCTTTATATAAATTTTAGTAACCAATTACACTGAAATGGTATTCATTAGTTATTGTCATCTCCTGAGAAAAGGCAGGTATGTATCCTGTGTTACAGCATGAATGCTGGTTTTTCATGAAAAATTAGGTGTGTACAATTTCGGAAATGGAAGCAAAGCTCAATCCAATACTAGCTGCTCTTTACTCTATATTTTTTGTTCCATCCTAAAGCTACTTTATTTTTTCATGTCAACTATTACTATGGTGTTCCCAAAGTATTTTTTAAAAGTTGATTTACATTTTGTCTGTATGGTAGTCTTTCTAAGCCATGCTTGTGGTGAAAAATAAAAACGTGCATAAATTCATCGTTTATTTTCATCAGCTAAATCTTCATTTTACTGCTAACTTCAAGATTGGGGTGCATGATCTCAAACCTTTTGCAATCTTAGATAAGCTTCAATTGCTAAAATTTTAAGCACAAATTTGGAGAAGTTTTTTTTTTCATTTTAGAGTCATCCAACTCCTCTTGTACATATCAATGTTAATTTAATAATGAACAGTCTTTCAAAAAAGGCTTATTGGTCATAACTGTTCACTTCAATCTTGAATTTTAGTGAAAAAAATCTTTAAAGTTTACTATTATTCAAGGAATGCTCATGAAAATCGTGATTGGTTCTGACCTGGTGTAAGTGGCACATCCTTCCTCCTTGGCTCCGACCTTACGAATTCCACCCATGTCTGCCTTTTTGCATCCTTTGGTCCACTTGTGTCTTTCTCTTCCTCCTACCAAATAAAAATTTAATTTTAATTTTCTAATTCTTGCTTTTTTCTCTCTCCTTTTATCATGAACTTGACTGTTTCCTCTTTCTTTTTCTAAGAATAAAAGTAATCGGAAATGATCATGATGACATTGACACTTGTGGGACATATATTGTCCTTCTACTAGTGCCTGCCTTACATTCCTGCTGCTACCTGTGAAACACTAAAAGTGGAAGTGGTGTTCAGTGTGTGCGCTTGACATGCGACCATCTTTGTGTGTTTGTGCTGTGATTTTTATGTGCCTCGGATTTTTCCTTGGAAGTTCATATAATCTCTGAGTATCAATTTAATGCATGTTTTTCTAATGCTTTTGTTGTGATTGCAAGGCATTGAAGCATCCCATTTTATATGGATAACCATTTTGTAGCTGTGAGACATATAACCAAAGCTCAGAGGATGTTGTGAAATGCCTGTTTGCTTAATCTTTTTTTCAACTTGTGTGAATGATAAAATATGATAACAGTGTCAATATATAAACAGCTTATAGAAATCCCGTGGCTCTGAACTGGCATAAAAGAAGTGTGACGTATTAACTTGTCAAATTGTTAATGACATATTAACGTATATTTATTATGAGGTGGAATGTAAATATGACATGAAAATCTTCATGATAGTTGTCTTTTGTTAAATCTTGTTCTTGGAAATTGTTTTTGTTCATTGATAGTTCATACCTATAATTTACCTTCCTCTGAATTATATTGCTGGAGTATCCTTCATTGACATATTTTTATAGTTATTGTGGTTTATCAATAAATGTTCATTACTCTAGAAGGTCTTGCATACTTATTTAGCCATCTCCACCTTAATACAGAATAAAACATCTCAATAGTTAACATTTTGTTAGATATGAGGTATGATCCCTGAGTATTTATCAACTGAATGATTATGTACCCCTTGATACACATAGATTTGAATGATGCTGTTTGAATTGGACTCATATATACATAATTTATTGATGTTAATGTTTCTTGTTGGTGTTGTGACTATATAAGTGGTGATGTAGGTGAATGCTTTTTTTCATGTAGAGGCCACTGAAGACTTTCAATCTGGTACAAAATTACAAATTTGATTTTGGGATAGACTATGAGGTTGGTATTTGGAATAAGGCATGTGTTATAAAATGCATTTAGTAGCTCAAATACTGGAGAAGTTGAATGTGTTATTTTTTCTGTATATTATTACGAGGTATATTTGAGATAATAGGATGACTGTGATGAAAATTGATTGTCAACTCATACATTAGAGCATGTTAAGTAAACTCAATTGAGTTTTGGCTTGGATGCAGTTCAGCCAATGTTTAACCTTTAGCCTCCTCTGATTACTAGGTAACAATGGTCTTAATTTGCTCATTACTCAGAATCAAGGTGTTTCCAATTTATATATTGGTGTGAATAAGATGTTACATTGGGAAAATATGACTTTCTTCTGTCTGACAATATACAGTATAATTAGGTCTTGGGCTGCTCATTTACCTCATAGGCCTGAGTCTAAAATGTTAGTAAGAACTGTTCGTAATGTGAGTTAATAACTTACCATGGAGGAATGCTTCTTCATTTGCCCATAAACTGAAAATAAATTGGTATTTATACTCATCCTGATGCAGTTTTACCATTTTGTGATTGTTACGTGGAATTGGAAACCTGATCAATGTATGAGAAACTAACTTATGAGAAGTTTTTATCATCACAATCGAATAACCTCATTTACTACTTATTTAATGCTCAGTTTTTTATGTAGAAATATTTGATCCTTAGCCTTCAAATTTTCGGGAACTCACTTATTATTTGACTTATTAAATATTTTCCTTTATTGCAATAATAATTGAATCAGTTTCCATTTTTATCCTAAATGTTTGCCTTATCTTGAAAAAATATGCATTATTGATACAGGCAATTTACAGATGCAGTCTCTGAGAATATCCTTGCAGTTTTCTTTTTCCCTCTCGTACGACAAATTATTATATTTCATGCTATACATTCATGACATTATAAGTGTGTTGAGGATCAGTGTAAACTGTGCATGTGCAGTGGTGCCTTTATGTAGATGTAACTTCTTATCTTTATATTGTTTTGAAAACCTTTGGCACTCAGAGGTGTATGAATCAGTTCATTCCCACTGATAATTCTCTTCATCTTTTGCCTGCTTTCTTTTTACCTAATTGTGCATTTTGTTTAGAACCATCTGATAACTCAAGAAAAATGGTCGTGATACTGTGAGTGGTTGATTATTGTTTATCAGTGACAAATTTCCATTAAACTGAAGTGGCATTGGTGTTTCATTTTCTTACTTTGAAGATATAATCAATTCTGACAGTGAATGACTTTGCTTTGAGGTAATTGGTTGTAACTTAGTGTTAAAAGCATGGTATTGTGAAGTAAGCATGTTTTGCCATAGTTCTTCCAAGTGTATTTAGTTCATGGAAACAAGTATTTTTTTCAAGGTAACGTAACTGACTGGGGATACAGTTTTTATTGTGTAATCTGCTGATCCTGCTTATCTCTGACAAAATGTATATCATTTGTCTCTGAACTCATTAAAAAACATACTGGCAGCATGTCAAACTTATATTATCTTTTCCATTGCCAGTGAATAGGAGCAAAATTATTAAAATGCACTATCTCCCTCTTCATCTTGCTAGAGAGAGAAATTGTTGTAGAAGATGTTTCCAAACTTCTTTATCTATAAAATCTTTTTCGGCTCTTGTGCTTGTTTTTACATACTCTTTCTTATTTTTGTGTGTAATATATTTAGAGAAGTAAAGGGATTTAGTTCTTATAATTTTACAATCCATTTGATTTCATGTGCATTGCACAGCATGTGATAGGGAAAAACACTTCATCAGGTGCAAAATGTTTTCCCAACTCGGAGCTCATCTCTTCAAAGTCAAGTCTTCAAATGGTGAAAAAATTTCAAATTTTATAAATTTTTCTTTATTTGGATCCTTTAGCATTCTACCACCTGAACATAATTATAATTTATTTCCCTACTCATGCTCATTTCAGCTTTGTTTTTGTATCTTGTACAACCTTCCTTCATGTATTTAAAAATTGGGTGATTCATTGTGATCACCATACAAAATATCCTTTTAAAAATTATCAGTAATAATTAAATTTCAGTCCATTTAAATTGTGACACGAAGTAGAGAATTCCATTTTGGGGGTTAATTTAAAACCAGATTCTTGGCTTAATGATTGTGCTCTTGGCATTAAACTGTTTTGGTTAATGAAATAGTTAACTAAATTAATCTCCTCTTTTGCTGCAATACATGGGACTCAATATTTACAAAATTCATTATCTTTTCAATATTTCCAGTTTTTGTTGCAATATTTCCTATTTTGGCTTACCTTACCCTCGTTCATATATATTTCGGCTACAAGTCTTGCTGCTTCTACTAATTAATATGCTATTTTCTTTTATCATTTTCTTTATTAAGCTTTTTAAGACCACTTAGATTAACAATTAATTTTTAGCAAATTTAACTAAGATATCATTATAATTGTCTGATGTCATGCCAAAATTGTAATTAAAACTTCATAGAAGGCACTATACTTTTCACTGAATATAGATTCCCTC
This sequence comes from Ceriagrion tenellum, assembly GCA_963169105.1. Lineage (NCBI taxonomy): Eukaryota > Metazoa > Arthropoda > Insecta > Odonata > Coenagrionidae > Ceriagrion > Ceriagrion tenellum. The sequence goes on along the minus strand of OY720643.1, from coordinate 37,886,535 downwards.
TGAAGCACGTTCAGTCATGTAGAGTAGTGCAGTAATATGCTTGACACCAACTTATGTGGTTATCTCAGGCTATATTGATTTTTCATTTCATGGAAAGATCATAGACACAACATTAAGTGATGAGATAGGCCTTAGGCATGGTCTTTAGGTTCCCATAATTGGGGGTTTCCAGAGATCTTGACTTAAATGTATTTCATCATCAGTACAATGAAGCAAAATAACTTTTTTCCAATTTCAATTTTGTAATTTTTCCTTCAATATGTATCATTAATTTGGGAGGTGTAGAAGTAGCAATGTGTTAAAAAGAGTTGGGAACATACTTGTGTTTAGATGGCTATATCATTATAAATTTCTGTACATAAGGTGAGAGGCCTAATAACTATTTCAGTACATTGACATCAAACTAGCTAAGACAAGTTAAAATATTGGAATCTTATCTAAGTAGATTGCTTCTTTTTTCCTAACATTTAACAGATAACTTCCTTTTTAGTAAATAATGGAGTTTACGCTTGGGGTGATTATCACAAATTCGAAGTAATTGTTATCTATCTTTGAAATTGGTGGACATTGTCTGAAAGTATGTTAGACATTGGTTTAAGAACAAGTAAAGTACCAGTTAATTGTTAAAAAAATGGAAGGTATATATATTTTTCAAAATTGTTAATTTTTAGGTAGAACAAGTTAATGTAAACTAGACCGATGTATGACAGATATTTTCTATGTTTTATAAATCATGTTTTTAATTTTGTATCAATAATGAAGCATAATTTTCCCCATTTTATCATAAATGTCAGTCAGTGTGGCACTTTATGATCTTCTTCGTGCAACAAAATGTAAACTTTTGGGTTCTATGTAATTTTTTATATGATAATCCATAGGCATGTATTGTTTTTGTTCTGTTGAGGTTGTCAGTGAAATATAAACATTTATGCACATAACTACTGAATACACTCAAGTAATTCAAACAGTGCTTGGTTCTGCTGCTGTAAATTACCTCCAATTTTTTTAGAAAGCCCAAAATATCACTTGTTTTCACTTTTCCAAGAAGGAATTAACCCCTGCTAAACTCCTATAGCACTTTGCGGAAAGTGTTTTTGGTGGCATAACAGCAATTACATGTGCATGTCTCACCCCAGCTGTACAGGATCCATTATCGCTTTTTAGAAATAGTAAGATGCCTTTGAAATATCATTGACGAGACTATTATTTTGTAAAATTTGACCTATTCTAGCCACGGAAAATGCTTCTGGAGCAGTTATCCAGGATCTTGCCTCCAGCAGAAGACTGGATCCCTGACCATGTAGCTTTGGTATCTGCAGCAGATCCTGCTGGTGCTCTTTTGGCTGCAAGACTTCAAGAGAGACAGCTCAAAGTGGTGTCTACAATCAGTGGTGCTGACGTTCGGGCCACTCTCACCTGCCTTGTAGCAAAAATACAAAAGTTGTAAGTTGACAAGAGCTTAATGAATGCTGTGTTTCTGACCTCTTCTCACAGTCACTTCATGCTAGCCAAAGGTTCTGACTTACCACAAAACTTTTCCATAAAGTGTTGGCTATCCCAGCTAGAAAAGGGCGCTGCGCCAATGCCACCGTGCTGCCGACAAATTTGGCTATGCCACCACCACCGACTCAAAACTTACGGCGTGCCGCCGCCGCCAAAAACACCGTCGGCGGTGCCGTGGCATGACACACTAGGGTGATCCTGCCCTTATTTTCCAGAAACCAGAATTTCTTTTGGAACAACCCCTGATTGGTGCCATTAGGTTAGGAAATAGAAGATGTAAAAATTGCCATTGGAGGAGATGTGCCATATTGCCCCTAAAGTTATTAAATATCACCATATTTTCCAGTCATTCCTGACGATTACAGACCACTTGGGTATTTTAAATTACTTTTACGTAATTACAAACGTTTCATCATGAATTTGACATGCTCCATGTCGAATATTTTCCATTTCTGCGGAGTAGTTTCCGAGACACGACACTGAGATAGCGCATGCTAGCCAAGTTGCCGGGTGCTCTTAGGAACTGGAATCATTCCGTAAAAGTTGACTTGCAGCTTCGATTTTGACGCTCTGACTTTGAAAGCCGACTAGTCGACACAAAAAGTTTACTGTCGTCCACTTTTTCCGACTTCAGCTCAAGTTCCAAATACAAAGTTTACACGCTTCTATATAGCAAAAAAACCGAAACTATGATAATTTATGATTTTAATTAAAGTTGATCATGGTTCGATTGTATTGGGGCCAAAATATTGAAGATCATTGTACACAGCACAAAAATTGTACGTGGAATAATAGTTTTATTCTAAAAAAACAATATATAGGAAATAGAGAAATATTCTGAATCCTTGAGGAGATGAAGAACCTGTTCGATGAGAAAATGATAATAAGGAGAGTATTTTCGGGGAAGGAACGAGCATGACCAAGCCAAAGAATGAAGGACTGGTAAAAGAGAACACTTGATAAAGTAATGATAGTTGTGTAATCTCATCCCATGGATGGCTGAAAGGAAACGATTAATTATAAAGAGAGCCATCAAAGGCTCTTGTGGATCCGGATCATTTCCTTTCTCTTGGTCTGCTTGAAAGGGTCCCTCGCTACCTAGACTAGTTCTTTTTTGCTGTTGATGGTATTCTAAGATTCAAGCTCAGTCTTGTGCGCGGTCCTTGATAAAGTGATGTGAGTTGTAGTGCCCCCGTTCGTCAGTCCCTATGCTAATGTTGAGGTTGTGGCTGCTGAAACCGAATCACCTCCTTCCTCTTGCACCGAAACTGTGCGACACCTACACGAACTCGTCAAGGAGCACTCGACAGTTGAGCCTTCTAGGATCGAAACTGTAGAGAGGGAGTGCCCTCTGTACCTTTCCAGTTCCAGAGGACGTCGCCAACAACGATGCTGTGGCACTGAAGGGTTCCGTGGCTGGCAATGGTGCGGCGGGGTGAAAATATTTGTGCATAGGCTGGTTCGATGGGCAATGATAAATGGCCATCGTTGTCGATGGTCGTCCATTGTCGATGGTTGATGATGATCTTCGATTGTCGATGATTGTCAATTGTCGTTGAACAGGCACCGTTTCGTCCGTATGCCAGGACACAATAGATGGCAGATAACTACATGCCAATTTTCCAATTTACCGGTCAGTTACCATCGACTCGACAAGCTTATGGTCCGTTTGCTAAATAATTGGCCATCGTTTGACTGTCGTTAATCAATCAATCATTGGCATAACCAATCAACAATGACAATCAATCAATTGAATCCAATCAATCAATTGAAAGTTGAAAATTGATTGACAATCGTATTTAGGTATTTGATGACCACCATCGACATCAATGTGAAAATGTCGATCAATCGAACCATTAAACATCCCTATCTGTACGTGGTGGCCATCAGCAAGCGTAGTGTACGCATATTCTTTGTTGTTGGACTTTTTCAAACAGCCAAGAAAAACCACAAGGCTCTTCTCCGTGTCAGAAAACTAGATATTATGCATCAGAATGACGATGTATGTAGGTTTCGTGATCCAGCGATAGGCGGTAGCTATAATAATAATTTAGTCATGTACGTTGCGTACCAAAGAAAATTTATTGTTTACACCAACTATTATTAACATGGTTTAAAAAAAAATTTACTGTATTTTTTTATTTGTGACAGTTCACATACAAAGAATTATATTAATAGATTACTTTATGCTCATTACGATGTTTTAAACATAAATACGAACTTCGTGGCTTTTCATAAATGCGTAGATACGACTATTTGCCAGTTTACGCCGACAGCGCCCGTTTTTCCCCCAACGCCGCCGCCGAGGTCAACCTTCACGGCGCCCATCTCTAATCCCAGCATGTCTGTCACCTCCTAACTTTGTCGTCTGACCCTCATTCTGCCAGCAATGAGGTATTTTCTGATTCTAATCACTATTTAATTCATAATTAGGGGATTCTGCATGAAATCAATGTCAGGCCCTTGTCACGTCTGTATCAATGCAAGTGATTAATACATTATGTTGTGTGGGAAGCCACTATTATAAGCAGGTCTTAACTAGATCAAAATAGAATTCTGAAAATTACCATGGTAATATTCGTAAATGAGTAATCATCCAGTACCATTGAAAATAAACCTATGGAAAAATGCCCAATATTCTTTTTCATCATCATAAATTTCCATTAAGTAATACCTGGACTCACCAAATTAGTCAACATGAATACTTTCATTTTATCTTTCCGCCTTATGGCTCTCAAGTTAGTTCTTATGCATGTCCGTAAATCTTTCAGCTTCCCTTCAACTCAATGACAGCCTAAGTCAAGGCAGTATCTGACAGATAAATACAAACAATAATGTGCACTTAACAGAAAACTGAGACTGAATGAAGTTTAGTTTCTACTCAGAATGTAGTCAAGGAATATTACGGTGATTAGATGGGGCATGTCTTGCAGTGTAACTTAATTGCACTTGTGCAGGGAAAGGCAGGTGGCAGCCAAGAGAGAAATAATGGTCTAGATTTTCCCAGATTAGAATGAGAAGAACAAGACAATCGACACAAACGTGGATGGACAATGCTGGGGGAAATTTGATGAGCTAGATTCTTAGAGAGGATTATTCTTATGAAGATTATCTAAACAATGTATTACCTGAGTTGTTTCAACCATTTAACATAGGTAGTAGCATAATTGTTTAAATTGTGGAAGTTTACTGTGCATAGTGATTTATTCATAAACTAATGTTGAAGGGCAATGCATGTTTTGAAAGATTAAACTGGCTGTGGATGAAATTTGCAGAGGAATTAAGGGTGCATACCGGTTTTGACGTTGAGGTGTAATAAAGATTGTTGTATTATCTCACTCTCGGTGTAAAATATTACAGAGTACATTGTGGTTACTCCAGTATTACCTGATATTCTGTCATCTAGGGTTTTATATCCATGATGTATTAAAATGAAGACTTGTGATGAAAACCAATCAATCTCATGTACTCTGAACAAGTGCTTTATGTTGTTAGTTATTCCCATGGTTCTCATGTCACCTCAGGGCATGAGGAGTTGGGTAATTCATATATGATAGAGTGATTAAATTCTCCTTTACCTTGCAGCTGCAACAGTAATGCCAAGCCTCCTTCTCCAATCAAAGTGATCCTTGCTGGTTCTGACAGCTTCATCAACTCAGTCCTAAGGCACTACGTGGAGCAGTTATCATTCAAGTCATCAGAGTGGCAGAATTATATCAGGTTCCTCATTATTCCCTTAGGTAAGCTCATTGGGATTTTTCATCAAGGCCTGTGAATCCATAAATAGAGACCTCCTAAAGGTGGGTTTATTTTCAAGCAGAAATAGGCATTACCTTTTGAAAAAGTGTTTTTTGACCTGAAAATCAGTGATTTTTAAGGCAAAATATTTGGTGTGAATGAAGTGCCCTCCTCTCATAATGCTGCAGCCTTACATTTTTTTGCAATTAGTGTTGGATGTAAGTAATTGATGAGGTAAAATTAGGACGATGAAGATGATGATATATATAGTAATGGAAGGATATATTTTTCCTCTGCTTATCTGCACTTTTACTATATTTTATTTGAAAAAAGACACTTTTCTGCTCTCCAAATCTGGAGTAAAATACATATAATTAAAAAATTATTATTGGAAAACCCAGGATATTTGACTAATAGTTATGTACATATTTATAAAGATGGTGACATTGCGGTTCCACTGTATAATTCAAACCTCTATCACATCATTAGTTTTGGAATTTGCCGAGTTTTACAACTTTTACAACAGCTCGTGAAATGCTCAACATAGGAACAATGTTTTTTCCTTTGGTATGTTAGAAACATGTTTGGCTAACTGTCAAAATCTCTCATCTCTTGGATAAATGTTAAGAAAATGGCAGTAATATTAAGTCGGGTCAGGTTATTAATCGGGTTTTGAGCGCTGAAAACAGGGCCTTTTTTCAAAACAAATATCGTAAAAGCATAGATAAGGATATGAAAATTTTTAGCACCCATCACTGCATGTATAAATGATCATTTATTTGTACACATTTTATTTCGTTAAAATCAGTTGACCCTACTTGAAGATACAGCATCCTAAACTCAATGGACAATGGACAGTAATCATATAAATTATCAATTTTTATTAATGCTATTTACTTTTGCCTTCTCATATTTGTCCGATTATTGAAAATACATTTTTCATTACCAGAACAACAAAAAACAAAACTCAATTAGTTTAAAAGATTTCATAAATGCTACAAACTTGAACTGATTAATGAACTGAGGGCACTTTTTGCCTCTGAAACTGATACTGGCATGTCTGTAACACTTGGAGTTTATGGTGGATTCTTAAATTTACACCTTTTTGCTCTTTATCCTTTAGGTAGTAACTCATTGTCCCGGTATCTCGGCAGTCTTGATGTTTTGTATGCGTCAGCCTTCTCAGGGGATACTTGGCGGGAGTTGATAGAACGGGCAACAGAGGGCTCTGCTGCATCAGTGGCCACGTCCCCGACTCCCTCCCCACTCACCTCTGCCCTCCCACCCAATTCATCCACCCTCAACTCACTCAATTCCACAAACGACTCCGATAGCCTGGCTGCCTCGTCTCCTGAGTGGAGAGAGGCCCTGAGCAGGGTGCAGAGGTATCTGCGAGGTGCCACTGCGACACTTCAACTGCCCATTGCCGAAGCCATGATCACCTACAAGGAGAGAAGGTATTTCTTATTTTTCCATCAGTTCTCCATAGCTCTTGTATTGTGAAGGTAAAATTATGCAAGAAACTATTCCTCATGCAAATAATTAAGGAGGTAGAGTCATAGAATGTGACTCCTCATTTCTTTTTCATATTTTAATTAGAAATACCTGTCATACAGTTTCAAGATAAACACCAATGGAAAGAAAATATAATTAAGATTCTTAATCTTTTGATCAAATTTTGTTTTCCTCTTGAATTTATGAAATTAAGAACAAAAAATATTCATTAAATTGCTCAAAAATACATGTTTTTGGTGAACTATCCCCTTGACAACTGACAATATAATGTTGACTTCAAGTCTCAGGTAAATATATAGGGAAAGCATAGGCCTATTATGAATCAATCAGGAATGATGAATGGCGTTTGCCATAAGGAAAGCATAACCTGAGCAATGGAAAAATAATTTGAGGCACGCCCAAGAAAAACAGATATGTGGAGTGTGGCTAAATGATTGATAATCATAAAATAACTGGGCATTAAAATTAGATTAGACTTCAGCATCCAATTTTTTATTCAATATGGCTTAGAATTGTAATTTTTACCCCTGGAATTATGGTCCAATCGATTTACTGCAAACTGAGGGGTTTTTTTTTATTTATCAGTTGATTTTCATCACATTTGCTGTAAGCTCAGTTATATAACCAGACAAATATTAACCAGCAATGAACACTCACTAATTCAACTTTTGAGATTGGTAAAATATGTAAATCAATGATTTAGCTTCATTGATTTAAGTTTTCATGTCTCTTGGCAAACTGTAAAAGATAGGAAACCCTGGCTAGAGAGGAAAATGTTGTGTGCAAGAGTGAAATTCGAAGGAATATCACTGAGTACAATCTAATTCCAATGGTGTACTCCTGAAAGGATCAGTAAGATCATCATGGTGATAGCCATCATAAGCAAAAAGCATTTGGATTATAGGTGAAAATTCTAACCTATCAATAAAAGTGACCTGCACGTGAGGGCAGTTGTTACTAGGGATAATAACATTTGTTACTTCACCATTAAATGTGACATGATATTATTTTATATTACTTTATTCTTGTAAACCCATTAGTATAGGATTTTATTTAACATTATTAAAACTTTTTTCATAGTACTTTAATAATACATTATCGGGCCAAATTATACAGCGCAATGACTCATTTGACATATGTTGTAGAAAGGGAATATACTTGTGCTCTACGATATCACTCCATATAAAATTATCTCCTATGAATTTTGACCATGTGCCCAATGAGCTAAAGTTGAAAATAGCTAGCAATAAGGCAGAGGTGTTTTCCTCATTGTTAAAGTAAATACTTCATTTATTGCCATACATAAATTTCATACCACATTCCAGTCCATAAATTGCATTCACATACCAGTTATCGCTTGCTAACAAATAGAATGGCTTCTGTGGAAAACATCTGCAAATGATTTTATCTGAAAACTTGGTTTCAAGATGTTGTGATACCTATTAGATTTCACCTTTGGAATATAAACCAATTTCTTCTTATCAAAGGATTAGACTTGTAAATATTTGTTTGATGTTTTAAATAGAAGTGGTAGCCAGTGATGAATAAATTTTAATTAAATTCATCTGTTCTCACCTATGTTATTTTTATCTCTTTCCAGTTCTGATGATGAATCATCTCAGATCTTCATTCCATTTGTGAATGTAAGTATGTGATGTTGTATCATATGTTACTCAGTGAGTTCAAAGTTGTGAGCAAGGGCTAAAATAAATACAAAAGGAATCTATTCCTATTGACTAAAATATTATTTACGGTACAGCTGTATGGAAAATATTTTTTCTAAATTTTATTTAATAACTTTAATTGGTGAAGATTTCTGTTTAACCATGGCTCTAGTTGGGGAAAATTCACCTCTCCTAAAATTCTGCCTTGCTAATTTGGAAATTACATCATGTGACAAAAGTACTCATGTTATTCCATAAAAGCAGAGGTTTCTAGCCTAGCTTGTCGGAAGTTGTGTAGGTACCTTCATAAATTAGTTCTTCGTATTTTTCACTCTTTCAATTTCTGGATTTGATAGTTGCTGTCAAAACTGTTGTTGAGAATTAAAGATTGTAGAATAATCAAAGCCCTATGTACTTTGGTGAGTGGCATTAGTAATTCCACTCTAATTTGTCTTTTTTCTCCAATATATTTTTTTTTCAAATATTGGTAGATTTCTGTTAAATGATGGTAAAATGCTGTCAAAGTTACTGATTCGGGAGGATGTTGATCAAGAGACAACATTGGTGAAGCTACCAGGAATCCCTGCCGATGCTAAATTAGATTCATTAGATATTTATAGATAGATAGAAATTAGATAATTAATGTGTTCAGATATCCTAAGTTGGTAGTGAACTCTCGAAGATAGTTTTTCTGATCAAAGAGTGAAAGGGTAGACTGCGTAAAGTATATTTATGGGGGTTGTACATTGCTCTTTTTCATAGCAGACTGTTTAATGGAATAAAAATATGGGGTAATTGCCTTAATATTGAGGAAGTCCTTTTGATCCAGAAGAGGGTGGCAAGGATCCCAGCCAAAGCAAAAACTTACGATGGATGTAAACCCTAATTCTTTTAGGAAAGTTATTTGATTGTGATTAATGTATTGTTCTTCAGAGTTTTTACTAATATGAGGATTAATATAAATATGTATAGAGGTAATTGTGGTATCCATCAGGATGAGACTAGGTATATACAGTGCGTAGACGTGCCATCATGCAGAAAGCCATGGTCAATACCACTTGCTGTGAATAAAAATGTTAATCAAGTTACCAGTTGAATTCTTGTGTAAACCTATCAATTCTTTTACAACCTCCCTTAAAGCATGTCTACTTACCAATTCATTCTACAAAAATTAAGAAATTTTAGAAATAAATGGGATCAACACTGAGGTGCAGGTGTCATAGTATTATGTACGTACACTATTGGATTTGATTGTAACTATTACTTCTATTAATTTTAGTTGGGTTACTTGATTTTAGACACTGTACTTTAATTTGTTTCTTCTATACATTTTAACAAATCCTATTGCTATGTTGGGCGTAAGGTTACTAATAAAGCTAACCAATTAAATCTCTGTCCATTTTCCTTCAGGATGTGAGGCTTGGATCTACAGAAGGATCAACGTCAGCATCAGTAGATCTGGAAGACTCAATGGTCATGGGGCCGGCATTTGGTGGTGGAAACTTGATCTCAAGCATCTCCTCTGGGTCGAATCTGACTGGAGGAACCCAGCAGCTGCTGGGACCTGTTGGCCAATCAGGGGCCTCTTCAGGGTCTCCCCCTGCAGTCCTTCAGGTCGGACAGCAAAACCCATTACTGCACCCATCTGTCCAGGGCTCAGGACCCGTGCCAGCTTCTCCTGCTGTGACTCCTGGACCAGACCCTGCATCTGTGATCTCAATCCCCCAACAACAACAGCAGCAGGTCATCGAGAGGAGAGATGGGCAGGGAAACCAACGGACGACTCCTCCTGGATCTCCCAACTTCACCACCCTTTACATTGGCCAACAGCCCCTGCAGCCACAAGTTCAGGCTCCAGCTCCAAAGTGAGTTTTCTTTGCTTTTTAAGTGTTATGGCTGTAACTGGACTGAACTGGTTGAATTTTGAAGATGTTTCAAATCCTGAGTAGTAACACACCACCTCCGGAACAGTTATTTCAGACCAAATATATTAACCTGGGATAACTTATTTGTATTTCTAACGTATCTGTATTGTAATTGTACCTATTTTTACTCGCTTTTATTTAACTTCACTCGTGTGTCAGGGTCCTGTGTGTCAGGGTCTTGTGTGTCAGGATCAAATTTTGTAATCAATTTTTAACTACCTTCCTGACCATCTAGAGATCTGAAATTGTGCACATAGGTTCATTTCTGGTGACAATGCAATATTCAGTCATAAAAAAGTCGAAAATGAAATGATTATTAAAGAAATGTGCTCTTTAAAAAAATATATTTTTTATCCTGTAGTGTATGCAATATTGTAAACTTCTGTGTCAACCCGACAGAGTAAAAATGTTGCTGAGCATCCCATCGAAGACAATTTTTTCAGCCCATAGAAATGGGTGTATTTGAATGAAATTTAGTACTTTTATTTTGTTAAATAAAAGCAATTTTTTAAATATTTTTATTTATTTATCATATGGTACTGTTGTCATCTTATATAGCTGATGCTACATCACCGACTTAAAATCATGGTTCACTGAAAATTGAATTTGCCTAAGCTCTAATATGAAGATTATCCACATTTCATTGTAAACACCTTCTGAAAGTTTAAATAAAATTTACTTTAAATGTAATAATATGCATCTCTAGCTTAAAATATTCATGGCAAGGATTGTCTTTTAATCGAGCAAGTAGATACCATTAAATACTTAGGAATATATATTGACCAATTCCTCGGCTGGAGTAATCATCAGAAAAATTGAAAAACTATATGACTTCCGCATTAATTTTTACCTATTGAAATACATCTACCCATTCCCACTATTGAGACCAGTTTATTCTTAACTATTTATAACTAATAATGGTTAATTCAAAGTTGCAATTTGGGATAAGCTGTTGGGGTGGTGCCTACCAATCTAAATTGAATCCAGTTATTGTGGCTCAGAAAAAAAATAATAAGATGTTAGTAAAATATTACATACAGTTAGGTTTCTACCATCCTTTTTGTGAAAAATTGTAATGTATTGATTTTTTTTAAATATGATATATACGGAGTGCTCTCCTTAAGACTGACTTTTTTTGAGTTTGAAGTTTGCCTGATGTTTAATTTTTTCCAGTTACCTCAACACAAGATGTTATTGTTCATGAGGTATACTTAGTTCATGTAATTTATTTTTTCCATTTATTGTAATAATGTCTTTTTAGTGTATTTATTGTGTTGATAAATAACTGAATTAATACAATAATAATAATAATAATAATAAATACAATTATCGTAGCAAACAGCTCAAGTCTTTTGCTTTGTTTGTTGTTGATTACCTTAAGCTATATTAATTCATATTAGACATGTATATATGATTACATTTTTATAGTCAGAGGTCATTTATGTTGACTCTTGTTGCTTCTCAGGGAATCTCTGCTGGAGCCAATGGAGTTGCAGCTGGATTACTGGCTCTCCCCAGGAAAGGGAGGTGATGGGATGGGGGGTGGGACTGGTGGGGGAATCACAAGTGGTGGGGGCATGTTCAGTGGGGTGGTTGGTGGTGGTGGAGGGGGCGGAGGAGGGGGCGGAGGGGCAGGAGGGGGTGGGGGTGGCAAAGGAGCCAAGGGTGATGCTCCCTCAGCCACCAAGTCAACACTCAAGACTACGTTCCGTTCGCTGGCTGTGCAAAGACTGCCTCCATTTGGTGAAGTTCCATCTCCTCACTTTGTTATTAGTTACTCCACAAAAGAAAAGAAGCAGAAGAGTGAGTCATTTTTCTTAGTTTTGATTGATAAATATAATTAATTTTCTAGGTGCTAGAAATATTCCGCCAACAATAGTTTACACAGAATGTGTTTAAAAAAAAAGTTTTGCAAGGATACCATTGGATAGAGTATGAAAATCCTAGACAGGGTGTCCATAGACTGGGAAATGGGGAATTATTCGTGAATTTTCAGCATCAGGAAATGTTTGTAAATAATTCGTGAATTTCTTGTAGGTATTAGTCGGAAATTTTAATAGTTATCATTTCAAGACAAAAAAATCCTTATTTTATAAATAAAATAAAAAACAATGACGTAAATATATCTGTTATTGGATTATTGTACATGATGTAATGGATTTACTGATGGTGTGAATAAATAAATCAAAGAAGGAAACTTAGTAGAAGGAGTAAAGTAAAAAAAGTAAAGTAGAAAAACTTAAGAGTAAGCCTACTTCTGGTTTAATCTTCTAACAACAAATGTCAAACTTACCACCAATAAAACTACATATTTGATTACTTTATTTTAACACTTATTTAATTACTTTATTCTTGGGTTGGGCTCTTTATTCTTACTTGTGGGTTTAGCTAGAAAAAGCCATACTACTGAAACCTTTAAACATCAATTTGGCTAATATAAAAATCGTTATATTCATACCTGGAATTTTGTATAAATTTAGCCTTGAAACCCTGGAATTATGCTTGAATTTAATATTTTGACTTAAGTGGACACCCTGCTAGATGATTTTACCTTGCAAAATTTTATAGTTTACTAGCAGACCCGACAGACATTGTCCTGCCCAAACGTAGGATTGTCTGCTATTAGCGGGTTTAGCTAACGTTTTTTCAATAAACTATGTACTAAGTGACATTTGACATTAAGTTTGACATTTTAATCTTACGTTTCGTCAAAACAACGCCAAGCTACAACGCGAGTTCGACGACTTGCAAATGTAATGATGCGTAGGTCAAATACCACAGAATTAGACATCAGCGCCACCTAAGGTACACAAACATAACTATAGATTATTCTCAGATGGTCTATTATTTATGAATTTCTCAGAAGGTTTTAAAGGTCAATTATTCATGAACTTATGATTGTTTCATTTAACAAATATTGAGAGGTGATGGGGTGAAATTTTGGGGTTATGTGTTCTGATATGCAAAAAATCTTTTTAAAATAAACAAAAAATTAGTTTAAAAAAATTTCCTAGTACCCATTTGCAGTGCCACCTATTGGGTCCAATTATGAATCTAAACCATCCAGGGACCCACTCAAACACACAAAAAATTTCATCAAAATCGGTCCAGCCGTTTCAGAGGAGTTCAGTGACATACACGTGTACAGAAGAATTATATACATAAAGACTAGCGGACCCGACAGACATTGTTCTACCCAAACATTGACTTGCCAGCTATCAGCGGGTTCAGCAAACATTTTTTCGATATTCGAATTTTCAATGAACTACGTACTAAGTGACATTTGACATTGAGTTTGACATTTCAATCTTTTCATTTCGTCAAAACAACGCCAAGCTACGGCACAAGTGTGATGACTTGCGCATGCAATGATGTGTACATCAAATAACACAATTTGACATCAGCGCCACCTATGGTACACAAACATAACTATAAATTATTCTCAGATGGTCAATTATTCATAAACTTTCCTTTTAAAGATATTGGGGGAGAGAGAGGAGGGGTGAAATTTTGGGGTTATGGTACCAACACCATCTACCACCTCGAGAGGGCGACAGGCTTCTCGATTTTGACCACCGATGATCGCACAACAGGGAACGATGACCTTGTGAAAGCGACAGCTCCGTGACTTTTCTTGACAAACCCTCGATGGCTAGGTACAGCTTATCATCTGTCGATATGCTGTTGGGAGAAACGGCATGGACAGCCTTATGCGGAGTTGACACCTCGATGATCTTGTCAGCGAGCTCCGACGGCTTGTCTAGGGGTAACTCAGTTGCCGGAAGAGGTTATCCGGAAGAGCGGTCGTTCTGGCAAGGGAGCAAAGATGCCACAAGAATTGGGAAGGCTTGCCATCGCCGAGGTCCTCGTCTGACAGTAACTGGTGAATGCACTGCTCCTCAGAGGCTGACAGACATTCTATAAGCTTCGATCGTAGAGTCGAATAGCGATTCTGAGACAGAGGATTCATGATTATGCCGTCAACCTCACAGGCCACACGAGAATCTAAATGTGAGGAAACATAATGGAACTTCGTTACCTCGCTTGTGATCTCCGGCAGCACGAACTGAGATTCCACCTGTGAAAACCGAAGACTCGGTTTCTCAGGCCAAAGTAGTGGTAGTTTCACGGCGACACAACGAACCGCAGGCGGATTCTGCTCGGAGTCTGTGTGGCTGCGTCTTGAATCAGAATCATTTAGTTGCTGATGGAGCTGGGCATTTTCTTCACATAAGCATTGAAGCTCGTCGTTGCACGGCAAAACCATTTTCACCAAATGTTGACTGTTAATTCTCCTTGTCGGGGTCACCAATGTGGAGATGGGTTAGTGAGGAGACCTCCACGTTTATCAAATCAATTTATTAGAGCCTTTATCAATGTCCACTACAATCTCAGTCCTCTGACTTAGTTACATGAACATCAACAAATCAGCAAGGCCTCCTTGGCAACAATAGAGAAGATGATGGCACCATTTACGGTCACCACAAAAATGTCGTCCAAAAAATTTCCTAGAATCCAATCGCAGCACCACTTACCAGGTCCATTTGTGAATCTAAACCATCCAGGGACCTACTCAAATACACGTAAGAAATTTCATCAAAATCGGTCCAGCCGTTTAGGAGTTCAGTGACTTACGTACAGAAGGATAATATATATATATATAAAGATAGAACTAGATATAGTTTATCTGAAATTAAGCTTTGAAAATTGGAAATTGTGGTGATCCATGTACGAGAGAAGAATTGGTTTAATAATGGTGGCATGGTCAATTTTTTCTTTCAGTAATGCGCCTGGGGAAGAAGAAGGAGAAGGATAAGGAGAGTGAGCCAAAGAGTCAAGTGGTTGATGGAGTCTCTCGCCTCATCTGCTCCCCCAAAACACACAACATTCCCATGAGAGGTGAATTGATAGTTTTTTTTTGTCCCTCATTGGCCTTGGTTATATAACATCAGATTAACTTCAAAAGTTGAATGCTGCAGTCCTCATTTTCATTGGGTGTTGAATGGAAGTTAGGTTTTTAGGTAGAGCAGAAGACTGTTGGTCAGTTGACTTAAACGTTGCTAATCTGAGATTTTAAATTCGTCAGTTATAATGCCCAGAAAAATTCTAACCATACATTATAAAGCAGGGTGTATTCTGCGAAACAAATAGCATTATATTGAATAAACCCTTGTATCAAATGTAGATTTTTATCCTCAAATTGCTGCTGAAAAAGAGGCTACTCATTTTGAAGGAGTTCAAGTCCCCTAGGAGGTTTATTCTGTCATCAGGGTGCATGGTGCTATTAGCTGGATGATGGCATCAGTAACAATTCCTTTAATTTTACCAATGCCATCTGAGTTGCAGGCATCCAAGGCTGTGAGATGTTATCACTGAAATAGAATCAATATGGATTTTTATATTATTCTGCATTGGTAAATTTAATTACCAATTAATGAAAGAACAGAATTGAATGAAAGGGGCATTAAGAGTGCTTATGTGATAATGTTTAGGAAAATCATGGCATAATTAGCATTAATGTAATTTTACCTGTAATTATACATATTTAATATTGTGGATTTAACTAATGTAGAAAAATAAGGATAGAATAGCCTTCAGGGGAACTTTTATTTTCCTTTAAGGCATTTGCCCTTAAGTAGGGTGAATGTCTCGTGAATGTGCATGGTAAATGAAGTTGTATGAGAATTGATATGGATCTTAAAACTGTATTTCAAAAAGAAGTTTAATAATGCCTACTAATTTGTGTCAAATATTCATCTTCATTCCTTGATTAGTCTTGGTATTAACTCAACCTTAATGAATATATTTTTTTCCTCAGTGTGCATTGATGGAACGGAATGGGCAGGCGTTAAGTTTTTCCAGCTCTCAGCCCAGTGGCAGACGCACATCAAGCACTTCCCAGTTGCATTGTTTGCCCTGCCCGAATCATCTACCTAATGAGACTTTGATTCATGTTTGCATGATCTGCTTGTGCGTTTTTTAAGTGAAGTAATATTTGCATCAGGCACTGTTTCTCAGTCTCGCGTGAAGTGATGGCTGTGACTGATTACCTGTGCAAGAATTTTGCAGTTTGCTAGTGATTATTTATCTCGCCTCTGACGTGCATTGGGGTGCAAGACAGGGTGAGGCCAGGCATTAATGCTCATTTTGCTCTCCTTATCACAGTGGGGATGGGGTGAGAAATATCGGAAGTCTGCTGTCACATGATGTAGGTCATTGGGAGAGTGGTATTGTGCCGTAACTGCAACTGTCTTCCCATTTATTTTTAATTGATTGAAGCCAAGATTGAGTGCAGCCACTGCCATCTTCGTGCCATGCTAGTGGATTCTGTCATGGAAATGACTGTTGGAATGTGTTTTTCCCTGCAAACAATTCAAATATACCAAGATCATGCTGGATGTCCACTGATATATGGGGTGCTCAGATACCTCCGGTCTGGCTGGGTCGAGGCTTAACGTGCCCATCCAGTGAGGTCTGTACTGAGGCAAGAACATGTGGCTGTTTGAATGTGATATAGTTACGCACAAGTGTACCACATTAAGCCAAAGGAGTAGCACACAGCGCTATTGCTCACATCAAGAACTTCTTGTGGATCTGATGAGCCGCAGTGATGTTGAAACCAAGATTACATTTTCTCACAAGAAGGAATAGTGGATGAGGAATATTAATAGTGTTTCTCAGACCCGATCACGCTTGGATGTAACTGTTTCCTGCTGTGGTATTACCCGGGAGAACCAAGGGGCGGTGTGGAATTTTTTCCCAACATTATCTCCTCTTCCTTCGACCACTGCTTTTTCATCTAGTGTCTCATCCATGCCAAATGCTATTCCATTCTAACTCTTTATATATCTCTCTATCTCCTTACAACTACTGTGGCTCTCATCTCTGTGCGTGTGTGTCTCTATGTAAACTGTAATTCTAGTGATTTCTGGCTCTTTCTGTCTCTTTCCCTCTTACAAAACTCCAGCCTCAAGTATTCACCTGTTTAGTTGCCTTTGGGATAAACAATAAATTTTGCTCACTTTTATAATTTCAGTTTTTAAAATGTACCTTGTTATTTGTAACTGTGATTCTCTTTCTGTAGCAAAAGTAAAGGTGGCAGTCAGTGTTAAAAGTGGAATGCAATCAAGTATCAGGTCTGCTTGGTGGAAAGAGTTAATGAAACTTCTTGTTGGATTAACCAAAGAATCATTTTTATGGCCCTAGATGTAAATTTTTTGTAATTGATGATTGTACTGGGAAAGAAGGAAACATTTTCCCAAGGAGGCCTGTGGTTACATAATAATTATTAATTTAGCTAAAACTGGGAGAGTGAAAAATTTCAATTTTCATCATACAACTGTGGACATGTTTGGTAATATCAAATGCATATATTTTTGTTTTTAAAATTAAAGGCTTCCAAATTGTTTACTGAGAGGTAATTGTTTCATATAAATCTCTTTAAAAAAGAATTTGTACTTGGTGGAAATAAGTGAAGTAAATATGTATAACCAGGCTGGTAATGAAAGCATTTCTAAAACGAACTGCTTGTTTGTATGGCCATTATGTATTGTTGGCCAATATTGGAACCTGGCTTTAACAAGTGAGATTTCTTTTTCGATCAGTAGCTTCCATTTCTTCCTGGATTGTTTGATTTATCTATCGGTAATTCATACATCATTTGTCAGAGTAGTGGCTATTCCTTGACTGTCAAAATATTTATATTTTTCTACAGAGAGCTCTGATGCTTAGGCATTGGAACTGCATCTGATTTTCCCTACTTTTCATTGTATTTATTTTCCCAGTCACCACGTTGATAAAACCTTATTTCTTCTTAACTTTGATCAGAGAAAGCAATAAAATTGTTAATGGCGATTGAAAAAAATTGATACTGCCAAATTGGAACTGTGAATGTAATATAAATATTATAGCTTATTATTATTATTGGAAAAATGTGTGTAACACGTTATCAATTTGGAAGATACCATTGTTATGTAATTAGTGCCTCTTGTCCATTGAGTCATTTTGATGCGACTTGGAGATTCTTGAAACTCATGTATAGTGTGAATATGTGTCTGAAAATATGTTAAAAATATGGAAACCCTTTAAAAGGATTTGCTCATATTAATGTAAATGCAAGAAGTAAAAAGCAAAACTCATCATGGACACTGATTTTAATTTCTTCCATTTTATAAAACCAGGCAAATACTTTTATGTGAATATGTATATAATGTAGACTATGTACATAATCTTACATTAATATTAGAATACATGTTTCTTCTTATACCCAGTGAAAATGTGTTTTCTGAGAATACTGGCTTTCTCCTGTTTTTGTTTTTTCAGCCACACATGTTCTTGGTTGGTCTCATCAGATTTAGAGAAATCTTATAGTTTTTTTATGTAATGCGTAATGAATTACATATTTTCGTCCCTGACAAATGTAAGCAAGATATAAATTGGCCTCTCTGGCATCAGTGGCATGGTACTGCAGTAGGGAATTTAGGATAAGGTGAAGATCTCATCTAGGCAACAGCAGAAGACAGATCTAAAAGGGCTTTTTTGGCCAAGGTATGCAGATCCCATAAGATGCTAATCATCAAAACCAGTCATGTGCAACATGTCCCAGTGGAAAACGACTAAATTTTTTTAGTCGTTCTTAAAGGGTCTTGCATGAACTATATTACCAACTTAAGGGGGAGGGGGTCGCCTTAACCCTCCTGTTCTCCTCAGGAGGGCTAAGGCGACCCCATCCCCCTTAAGTTGGTAATGTAGTTCATGTTCCCCTCCTCCATTATGACCTGAAACAAAATTTAGATAGGCATAACTTTTTTATGCCAGAATATTATGACTTTGTTTGTGTTGGTATTTCACATTTCCTAAAGCATGATAATCCATTATAATTTCTTTTTTTTTAGTTTCAAAACAAAAAAGTTACACTCGTGTCCCTTGGGTCAATATGACCCAATGATTTTGGCAACCAATTTTTTCATATTTTTTGGGAAATTTCACTTGGAAAAATACTTTTTCTGCCAGTTTTTCTGTACGGTTAGAAGGCATTATGTGAGAATGGAGATGGCTTGTGCTAGCCACACCACTCATTTGATGTCAGGCTGCAGGCGGAGGGACCACCCTTGTTGAGGGTAGTGAAATTAGCTAGACTGTGGGATGGATCCGAATTCGAATCAATGGTTGGCCAGCAAAGAAGGCGTGAGGGTGGTCGCCAGTTTTTCTAGTTAGAGATTGGTAACTTTCCCCTCCATCTCTATTAGTCTCATAGGGAACTTCATATTTGTTTGGTGCAAAGTTTTATTGGAGGCTTACTGCCCCTAAATTTCCCTTCCAACTTGACACATCCTCCTGCCGACAGTGGGGAGGATGTGAATGCCATCCGCAAAGAGGTGGCAAACTTTTTTCCACTTCGGGAACTTGCTTGGAAAGGGTTAATGGGAACTCTAAGACAGTCTGAGAATGTCTGGATTAGTATATTTTGTGTAAAAAAGTGTCTCTGAGCATTCATGCTGATTTAAGGCCTCCACACACCTGAGCGGCCACGGTGGCGGCCGTGCCCATGCGGTTGTGACGTAGGCCATGTGGCCACCGCTGTGCACACACCTAAGCGGTCGTGGCCACGGAAATGCTGTATTGTTGGTGTGAGCGACAAACCTTGACTATTCATGAGGTATATCTGAATTTACGAAGGCATATGTGCAATGGAAGTAGATAATATTTCTGATGTAAAATTACAATCAAGAAGATTTCGACACTTTCGCATTCCCAATACCCAGTTTCGTTGGTGAGATACCTTGAGGAAGTTGAAAATTGCTTGGTATAAGCCGCCGTGGCCTGCAGGCAAACTTGACCGGTCATGTTCGGCCGCCACTGCGGCAGTCTACCGCTGAACAGGCCGCAGCCGTGGCCACCTGGCCGCTCTGGTATGTGTGCACGCACTGAATGCGCCATTGTTGTTTGACCGTGAATTGCGCCCGCCACCGAGGCCGCTCAGGTGTGTGAAGGCCTTAAAGAGGATATAAATATGGGAACCCTTACCGACTGGCCTCAGTTATGTTTCATTGACATTCAGTGATGTTGGATTCCACTAGGAAGATACCAATTTAGTTATCGAGGATATCGTGTTTGTGTCTGACATGGGAACTCATGAATTTTTCCTGAAGAGGCACTGGTGGCGATACAAAACACATCTGACAGTGAGGAAGAAGTATCAGAAGAATAGAATCATATGAGTGATGATTACATTCAGCCTACCTCCGAGTCAGACCTATGACTCTTCAGACAGATTAAAAGGGACAATGTTCAGTGAAAAGACAGAAATATCACTTGGATAACTGAACCCTATCCCGGGTATGGAAGAGTATCATTTGCTACTATAAGCAAAGGTCCAACAAGATATACAACATCCAAGGTGGGTGATGTATGATCTTATATAGATGTCTTTTTGAAGAATAGCATGAAGGAAATTCTGTTGAAAGTATCAAACATTGATGGTTGAAGAGTGTATGGTGACTACTGGCAAGATATGGATGCAATTATATTCTATGCATACATTGGTATTCTATGACTCACTGGTGTTTATAGGTGTCAAGAGGAATCAATCAAGAGTCTGCGAATCCCAGAAACATGTAGACCCATTTTTTCTGCTACAGTGCTACTAAAAACTTTTCAATTGCACCTCACATGTGTCATGATTCAGCAACAAGTTCGACTGATGATTGAGAAGAGCAGATGACAAACTCGCGGTCATCAGAGATCTCTGGGAGCATTGGAGTGGACATAATTCCAAATTTCTACAAGCCTGGTGCTAATATTACTGTGATGAGCAGTTTGTTGGTTTCCATTCAAGCAATATATTCATTGCAAACTGACAAAATATGGGCTCTATGTATTATTGATAATTCCTACTTTTTGAAGGTACAGGCCTAGGTTTGAAGGAACTATGCAGGGAAAACACCAGTTCAAGACATGAGAAAAATTAGAACAAATGTGTGTAATGGATCTAAACTGTGAGCTGAGGGGCCAGAACAGTACATGTAACAATTTTTTCACATCATACATATTAGGTCAAGCTCTTCTCGAATGTAATATCACGATGTTTTGGACGAGGAAAAATAAAACTGAACTCCCTTATCTGTCAAGGAAAGCTGTTCACAGGTCAAAATTCTATTTTACAAAAGACACTGCAGTTGTATCCCATATCCCAAAGAAGGATGGAAATATTTTTCAAACGAGCACATTGCATAACAGTAAGGAAGTAACTGAGTAGATACGAATCCAAAGATGATACTTGACTAAAATAGTACAAAGGGGTCAGTTGACCCGCTAGATAAGTTTATTGCCAAGCATGCATGCAGGAGGAAAACTAATCGTTGACCCGTAACTGTATTTGATAATATTGTTGATAAAACAGCATACAGTGCTTTCGTGCAGTGGATAGAAATTATTCCCCTCTAGGACAAAAACCTTCTCTACCAGAGAGGAATATTTCTTGAGGGAGTGGTCATACATTCTATCACCCCAAACATTGAAAGCGGCTGCCATGAAATGAACCAGCAATGACTAATATTAGGAAGATACAAGCTGCTGATTCTTGTACAAAAGTTCTTAGTGGTTCCAAAAAAGCTTAAAATAAGGCTAGTTGAAAATCTTGTCCCTTCAAATGCGACAACTAAAGATCTGCAATTTGCTCTAATTGTAGCAAGTATATTTGCAGGGTCCACGCTTCATATTGTTGTCCAGAATGTCAAAAGAAATGCCCGAACAATAATTGGTGTTCAACATATTATTGACATGAGTGCTAAATATAATGCATTACTAGTGGTTTAATTCAACATATTATTGCCCAGAAAGACAAAAGAGAAGTATTAACAATTATTTGAATTTAAAATATTCTTTTACAGCATGTTAAATACCTTGCATTAATAGAAGTTGGAGTCCGATCAATAGATTGGTACGATGACATATATGTAGAATGATAAGTTAATACTTATTCAACGAAAAATAATTGTTTACCGCTGGCTTTATTGTGCTTACTAACGATATAACATGTAATAACTAGACAAAAACATGTAATATTTTATTGCCACAATTTACAACATCTTAGCATCCTGGGTCATTATGACTCAAAGGAATATGAGTGTATAGTAGTGATAAGGGAAACAAGAGGGTTAAAACCTATAGCAGGTAATAAGGGGGAGGGGGTGGGGTGTCAGTCAAAGTAACGTAGTTGTTATAATGTGCCTGTTCACGTTTCTTACTTATCAACATCACAGTGACGATACTACAGAGTTTAACATGAGTAAGGGCACATCTTAATTTGCCTTATTTCAACCTACCCCTAAAAATACTCACTCAATAATTGAGAAATTATTTTTGAATTGTGTTTCATTTTTAGAGACTATGTTACATGTCGGGGGGGTTGGGAAATATGCTACGGTTGTCAACTAAGGGGAGAGGGGATAAAAAAATCACCGAAAACTGTAGCATAGTTTATGCACGACCCCTAAATTCTAGCATGTCAGTGTGGCGATAACATTATTGAAGGAAGAGATTATTAAAAGGGTCTGATCTATTCATTGAAAACCATTGAAGTAGATGAAGAGAACTTTGGGGGACATTAGATGCTTATTTTTTCAGCATTTGTTCAGCCTTGTTTTAGTATTTACCCTTATACCTTTACTGGGTTACTTTGAATACTGCGACATAATAGAGCTAGATGAAGCTCATTTTTTTCATTTTGACTCATACTATAGCCACGCAAGTGTCAAAATTTGTGACCAAAAAGAAGATTTTTACTTATATTTAATGGGCATATGCTACTTGAAGATGTTTGGCAGTTTTTCTTTCACAATATGGAGATATTTTTCCTCAGCTTACAAACTGGAGAGGACTGGTGGGGAACAACTTAAATAGAACTAAAAATTAAGGAACATTGTAGAAAAAATATAATTATATTGTTTGAATGTTTATTTTTTTATTTTACACTAAACTTTTATTAATGTCAAAATCAATGATGAAACATATTTCATCTGAGACCCTCAATCAGTATCTGCATGATCAATACAGACCCTATTTTGAGTATCAATATGTAAAAAGTAATGAAGAGCACTGTTTGAGATCACATTCCTATAAAAAGAGGGGGAATGTGGCTAATTTACTTTCCCTTTAAGTTCCTTCACTCTTTTGTTGTACTTTTTACAATACTGATGAACTAGAATTCTAAGTAAAAGATTCAATATGAATCTAATCATCTTTCCTCCATGTTTCTCACACGTCGTTAACCAAATGGCATAGGGGCGATTCCCGTAGATCTTTGTTAATTTGGCTATCAACCCCCTGTCATACATGGCATTTGTCAGTGCTTGATCACAGAATTTGATAATGTCACCAATAAACTGGCACAGCTTTTCTGATGGATTCACTAAATGTTTGGATTTGTCTTCAATCACAAAATTTTCAGAAGTATCGAGACTAGAAACTAAAGCATGGCACTTTTCACAAGTAATCTTCCTAACAACAAGTCTGGCTATGAATGCACTGACCCACATCACTGATTGGGCTTCGAAGTAAGCCAGCTGGGGCTCTTCCCAAGCCCATAGTGTGTCCAATTCTGGAATATCTGAGTAACTGCTTTTAAGTTGCTTTTGGTTGAACTGCTCATCTGTTTTGCAATCTGATCTTATATCCAACAGAAGGTAATCTTCTGGATTTTCCATTTGAATTTTATGGCTTGACTTTAACAAAGACTCATACAGAAGATAAGATTTTAGATTAGCTAAAAATTGGGTAGCCGTTATTCCTTTCTTGCCATGCCCCACAGCTGAAAATAACCTTCTCATAGGGTCCAAATTCAATCTCCGCACAGAAAATTTCTTGATATTTTCACGCAGCAAAATATCCCTCAGTGTTAAGCAGCTTTCAATATTGTTAGTCCATCCATCCTGAGCGATGGTATGAACCACCTGCAACGAAATAAAAATGATATTAACTGACCTCTCATAAATTTCTTGTACACAATATATCATTCATTGAGATGGCAAACTGTTTGCAATAATTAGACACTTAGGACTGAGTTATGTCACTGAGAAACAGAATACAGTGCACACATTCAGAGAAAGGAAATTCACAACAATATTTTTTAGTTTAAACCCGTGTACATGCCTGAGTAAAGAAATTCTAGGCATCACTTCCCTAAGAATCATTGTAAGATAAATTCTAGTATTAAAAAGGTTTCAATCAAATGTAATTTGTCCTTTTAAGATGTCCTTTCAGGAAATAATTTCAGAATGCAGGAAAGTGAAGAAAATGGCCATCACCTTAAAAGCACTAGGATCATAAAATTTCCAGTCTGATATGAAATCCATGGCCTCTGCCCAAATAGCAGCATGAGTGGATGTTTCACTGACAATGGAATGCATCTTCTTGTTTTCTCTGGGCTTTTTTTGCTTACGGTAGAAACTGTCATACAAATTGTCAACTGTCCTGATGACATAGGCTGTGGCAAATGCTTCCCAAGGCACAGGCATTCTCTCAGGAGCATCTGCAAAAATTAATTCAAAAAAATTAACTTATATGCAAGTTGATTTTGACCATTACAGTGGACTCTCATTATTATAAAGTTCACAGGACCAAAAAATTGGCGGTTTGTAATAACGGACTTCGTATCAACGTATTTTTTCATAAACATCACAAAAAATGTCCCTAAGCATATTTTCCTGGTCTCTTCAATATTTATAGTTACAGCCATGCTGTGGAATGATTTCTGATGTTTAGGTACGATTGAAGATCATTATGCACATTGATATGAAATCCAATGCACACATCTAATTATTGATTACAGAATCACACAATTTCTTCTCCTAACTGTTGTAAGCGGGAAATTTATTAAGTCGGAAGATTAATTCCCCATAAATACTGCTCTGCTGCTGAGGCAGTTATGATGTTGCAAAATTAAAGCAGAAGAATCTCAATTCTAATGTACTGATTTTGTCGAATTAGATCTCACAATAGTAAATGAGTGGTCCCAGCTGATTCTCAAGTAAACTTATGGAATCATCATTTTACATAGATGTGATTTAACCATTTTATACTAGGTTGCTTTGGTCCCTTGTGAAGGGATTGATTTGATTTTATGATATGAAACAACAGAACATCAAGAAACCAGCAAAACGGCCAAATTCTAGCTGATCTGTAATGAAAATCTTCAAGTTAATGCAGTACTATTGTGAAATTCAATGGTAGCAAATCAATTGGCAGCATTTCTATGGTGTATACCAATCCACATTTAAAGAATACAAATTTTTTACTTTTCCACAGAGTTTATTTTATGTGGTACGATGCGTTTCACCAACTTGCGGCATCATCAGGTACAAAACCACAACCACACCAGTGATTTTTTCCCCGAAATCCTACACACCCTTCCCAAAGGATTGAAGATGGACACTCTCGAACAAATTGAGATAAGAAGGCACTTAGCAAACCCCAACACACCCCTCTGTAATGAGCAATCGTTTCCACAGTCCTCTCCACTCCTCTCTGAAAAATTAACCCTGGAAAAATCAACCTTTTCATCCAACTGACTGCATCCTCATCTCCTTCCTTTTTCCTTTCCCACTCGACCCTCCCCCCCGCGTCCATATTTTCCCGTATCCCTCCGCCTTACCCTACTTCGCCACATCATGCTACTGTCGAACTGCTGCCTTACCCTCCGCCCACACCCTCCCTTTCCCCTCCCCCATCCTTCTGCCTTTTGTAAACAATGTAGCAAGTTAGAACACATGGGCGGAGAATCAAATAAGTGAAATAAAAAGTACGTAACCCGTGTATTCCTTTTCCATCCCCCCGCCCACACCCCCCCTTGCCCTCCTTCTGCCTTTTGTATATATACCTGTACTGTTTGGACTGAATTTTTGTACCTGATGAGGCCGCAAGTCGGTGAAATGCATCGTGCCATGTTCTCCATGCATCACTCGAAGGATTTAGAATTACCCTCTTCATTTTCTCTTTTCCAACTATCTGAGCACATGCCAATCAATATATACTAAAAGCAATCAATTACATGTGCTGGCAATTTTGTGTTGCGTGTGGAAAGTGCTATGTGAAGTGTGCTAAATGAAGTTATTACAGTATTTGCTATTTGTCCGAGGCCTCATGGACTGAGACGCTTAAAGCACGCCTCAGACTGTTAGTTACATGACATGTCTGGCAGGCGATTCGGCTCACGCCGCGGGATTACAACTTCCGCCCCCGGTTTGCAAGCTTTCGCTTATTACCGAGGACAATGGAAGAGGTGGGAGGAAAGGATGGGTAGGGAAGGTTAGCGAAACCACTGCCCCTTCGAGACCGACACCAATGAGGCGGATTGAGGTCAAAAGGACCTCAAGGGCCTCCGCCTCCCCGAAGTGCTCGTTTTAGTTTGGTTCCCCCAAACAACTGAGACGAGTAACCGTCGGCTCCGCTTTCGCTAGAGCCTACCGCACATCTCTGCGTACCGAGAGAGCCTGTTGCCCAAATATTTGGGATTAGGTATCCCTCTGATTCGCTTTTTGGGTTGCCGCCGTGCGGTCTGCCGACTTACGTCATTGGAGTGAGGATCACCGGACCCAATGGAGGGTCAAAACGGACCAATTTTGGTCAAATGTGTGAGTACAACCCACTCCTCAATAGGTCACGACAACCCATCGACATGTCTGGCAGTCATGAATACCTTGTTCCTTTAAGGCCTACAACAATCTGCAGGGGAAGAGGATGCCTTAGTAACTTAATTGGCTAAAGCACTCAGCCAGAAATTGAGGGATCCAGGTTTGAGCTCTAGCCAAGATGAATTATTTTTCCTGAGTGGAATATTCACTTGTCAGTGACTCAGTAAAGGTAATGTCGCAGCCAGTCCTGCTATTCTCAAAATTGACAATTTAGACTATTACACAAAGACATACTTGAGGGTGGCCATAAATTTAAATTTATGCTAGGTTTTTTAAATTCATTGCAGAAATGCTGAGTGTTGGTCGCTGGGTCATCAAACATCAACTCAACCAATTTTTAGAGAGGTCCCATGCCCACAAACTTAGTTTCATAATCATAAATTATACTGTTAATTTATAAATTCTTAATAATAGTGTCTAAATGTCTAATCTAGGCATTACTATCATCTGTTAGAAATTAAGCTAATTCTGTGCTGAGCAGTTAAGCTGAGGTTTTTTTGATAGTCTTCTCAGCTTCATCTGCTAAAACTCAACCCTCTGTGTTTTCACTTAATGAAACATCCATAAAACAACCCTGGGCTAAGCTTGATTTATAGCTGATCAGTTTAAGTCCATTCCACATCAAAGTTTTAAATCCCTGACACATTATTGTAGACCCTTAAAATCACAATCACCCTACAAAATTGAAGATATCATAGGGAAAACATATTCGAAAAATAAAAGTTATGCAGCATGAATGTCATTAACGACAGAATTTAACAAACGAAACCGATTAGATTATTCCTAAATTAGTACTGAGGCAGTGATTAACCTTACAATTAGTTCCAATTAAGCACTTTCAAAGTTTACAAAAAAAGTACACTATGCTCAGAACTTTTTTCACACATTTACAAGAAATTGAACTTACCTGTTGTTGCATACACGTGCATTGCAGAAGCCACAGTGCAGCTCAGGGTTTCCCAGACCAGGTTCATCTGCTTCATCATTGACTCAGTAGGTTCCAAATGGTTCTTTGATAACTTTTTAGCAAGACAAAATTCTTCCTCCCTTTCCCTTTCATACAATATTTTCAAATGGCTCCATTTTGCTGTCTTTCCTTTGAACTGGATATGGTGCTTCATGAAGAAATCTCTAAAATTCATCAATAGAGCAGGAGGATCATAAAATTTTACAACTTTGTTGCCAGCTGCTGTGATAAAAGGTCCATATGTTTCAATTGCGATGTATGACTGCAGCACAGATGTATTCCTTGCCCTGGGATCACAAACAATGGCTGACACAGTCAATCCTATCCCAGTGACAGACTCAATTACTTCCGCAAGGATTCGCCTCTGAATGACAAGAGGCATCTCCTTATGACAGAAGTAGTAAGCCACTGGCTGGTACCAATTCCTCAGCACACTTCTTAACATAAACACTAGTGCATAGCTAGCAGGCATTCTGCTTTGCCCATGAGCTCCCAAATCCTCAAATCCAATTATCTTATCTGGTCCCAGCTGATAGTGGAGTCCAGGCTCCAATGGAAATTCATCCATCAAAAGTACACATATTTTGTCTTTAGGGTTCTTCATTTGCTTCACCTTATAAGTCAGATTTTCAAAAATTGAACTGTTCATTCCTGTAGAAATGTCAAAAGAGTTGAGAAGATTTCTTAGTTCATTACAAGGTGGAAGAGCTAATATGTTCTCCAGAATTATGTACAACTTAGGTGTTTCTTTGTTGATCATTAGCGCTTTAATTTTCTCATCCATTGTCCATAAATTTGCAATATCTTCTTGTTCATCCGCAGAGAACTGCTCTGCAAATAGTAGCGCAGCAGAATGTGACATTTCCCGGTCTAACTTCCGTGATTTTTTGGAAAGGCAAATAGAAGCTATGCCTTCAATGCTTTTGTACTGACGCCTGCATCTAAGAAGAAACTTGTACACAGCCAATTGCTTCGCCTGAAGCTCTTGAATTAACATAGAATTTTTCTGAGAAAGCTGTATTTGACTATTGCTATTTTTCAAATCCCACAACAGCATTCTGATTTCACGTTTCTGACTGCTATTGGCTGTAGGGCATTCACTCCCAGATTCTATTATTTTGTTCAGGTCAAAATATGCATTGGCTGCAATAAACAAGTCTTGTTAATTGCATGTTTGTCAAAAATGGAAAAGACAATTAAATAAGTATGGTCATCATTAGCTAACCTCTCAACTCCCCAAGGGTCAACCTCAAAGGGTTGATCAGCTCTCTCTCCAAGCTTTCTCCAGGGCGATTACCTATGGTGAAATATAAAGGAATTAGCAATATTTTTATTTACTGGGCAAAATAATGAACAGATGATCATATTTGTTCTTTAAACTTGTACAATAGATGAGATGTAATGTTACATTCTTCAAATATAAAGAGGAAAGTTGGTTTGGGATTCTGACAGGTAACATATGATCATCAGCTTCCAATAAGGGAGAAACATTGGCTAAATCATTACCACTCCGAAGCTTAAATTTGCAAGATCTCAATTAAAGGGCAGGTGATACCAATACCGCCGGCCATAGTCAGAATAACCTTTTGCCTGAATGTTCATGAATATTATTGCTCAGTAATCCATCGGTATGGGTATGTTTAAATGGGAGTATGTTAAAATCTAGAGGATTTAGACAAATGGAGGGCCTCATAAATCCATTTATTCATCTCAGCATACGTGGTGCCCTTCTCCAGCCTGTCTATAAAACTTATTCCCTTTCTTCCTCTTCCCTCCTTGCCCTACATCACTCCTTCCATGCTACCCTTTGGCCCTCATTACCACTTCAACCTGCTTTGCCTCATTCAGAAGTTTCCTTCCCTCACCAAACACTTCCACGTTGATCTTCCTTTCCGTCAACCGCATCTTCTCTATCCTCGTCAATACCCGCATCTCGAAAGTCAACAGCCAAATCTAGTCTCTTCACCATGCAACCCAGAACTCATATCTAAATCTTCACCAGCCCCTTCTTTAAAGACACCTTTAAGTTTGCTGTCATCAGCTCCCTCCTATTACTCAACTCTTTCTTCGCTAAAGATATTTTCCTCCTTATGTCTTTGCTTCTACACTAATTTTCTTCCAGCGTACTACTTGAGTAATTAAAATGCTCTACTTGTTGCAGTTTATGCCTTCCTACTTTCCGACCAGCCTCGCTTTCTTTGTTCTGCAGGATCTCATAACCTTTGCATAGTATATATTTCTTCTGTGCACCCTAAACTGATTTTCTCATGCATGTACTGACATACTACATGATTTTCTCATGCATGGCTTGCTATCCTTTAAATGATCGACTAATCAACGCCTGGTCGTCCGAATCTACTTCATGGTCTGGCCTCCTACTGTGATTCTAATATCTTGCTCTCCCCGTGCTTCTCTTGCCATCTCCTCGGTATAAATATTAAAAAGAACAAGCGACAACAGGCAACCCATGACCAACAACTTCCCACCCCGTTTCTCCCTGTGCCACGGTGCCATCCTCACCCTTAGGGCCATGAATAACTTTCTGACGAGTTTCTTGCCTCGCCAATCTACGACTTCCTCAAGTATCTGCATTAGTTTTTCCGGTAAATGTACGGACACTGTCAGGCGAATATTTACGAATTAACCCATAGGAAATGAAATACATCGAAAGGGCCGTGAAACCTAATTGATTGATTTAAATAAATGTGAACTGGAAATATTTTTTAAATGACTAACCGGCCGAGGTCGACTGTTTCTTAAAAATCCTGGGTACTGCATTCCACTTCAATTGCCGTTTTCCAGTTTCAATAAATTGGAGACGGTCAAAATGATCGGAGCAAATTTTGGCATCCCCCAGTTTTGAATAATCTTTCTCTAATTCAATGTTTCTTGCCAGTCTCAACCACTGGACAGCCAAGCTAGGATCCTTCGGAAATTTATGGAAGTTCACATTTGCAGAGGAGGACGTATTTTTGCACCCCAGCACAGCACATTTCGCCATTTTGGCGTACAATAAAATAATCTCTACATCACTGCATTTCCTTTTAATAACGTAATAGGGTTGTCTTTCATAACTTCATTTTCAAACCACGGAACAATCACAAACAGTCATCAAATGACCCCAAAGCTGGCCATCCCAGGGCAAATGCCGCTCGCGCCGCGTCTCCACCATGGTGGCCACCAAAGATAACCGAAATAAATAATAAGCATGGGCACCACCATTAAAATCAGTCGAGTTTGACTAATGTCACTACTAGCAAAGGGCGGACAATCAAATATCCGCCGTAATCCGTTAGTGAGTGAAACAAGCTATTGATATTCGTGGATGTCGTATCTAGTCTTATTCAGCTCTGTTGCACTCAGTAGTTTTTTTGTCGAAAATTAGGGGTTGATACATGTGCCTAACATGGCCACAGTCTTTGTTTAGACTGTGACATGGCTCTCTGGGGTAAGTTTGGACTCACGTTGTTACTTTCCCGTGATTTTTATGCTCCTGTAATCCTGGAGATAATTAAATACTATTTTTCTCTAATATTCACCAGCGCTCTGGTGTATTTTCCAAAATCCTACTATTTGAAAACTACTAAAGTGACCTGAAACTCGAGTATATCTTTAACGACGAGTGATGTACAATGCATGAAGTTTTGTGTGGAATCCGGCAAGGTTGTCTGACAGTTTTTCATAGAAGTGTTCCCGCTCTCAGTGGAAGTTAATATAAGTATGTATTATCACTGACACCATTGCTGTTCTCACAAGTTGCGAAGACCTTGCAATGCATGTTTGGCAGAGAGCAGAAAAGAGCTTTGATTAGCTTCAAGCTCCCAAGTATATCCTAAGTAGAAAAACTCTGGAGTTATAACCTCCCGTATCCTGACACTCAAAGTTCCTGTAGTAGAGCTGGACAATAGCTGTAATTAGGGGTATAAAGCTACAATGAAGGGCTTTATGGTAAGGATATTTGGCTTATAACTTAGACAAAGAAAGGGAGCGTGACATAGACTAGTGCCTCCAGCATTGGATGAGTAACCTTGACCGAATTGTAAAAATTTGAGCATGAATGGGAAAATGGCTGTTGGAATGAGTTATGTGGTGCCTTAAAGAGTTTCTCAAGATTTGTAGAGGTACAGATGGGATGAGACGTTTTGGAAGAATTGGTTGAATAAACTGGGAAGGAGTGTGGCCTTAGGACTATAAGAAGATGGAGCTAATACCTATTCAAGGTTAAGCAAAAGCATATGAAGACTTAAACGATATGATGCATGTCACAGGCAGCAAAAATAATTCTTGGGACCCAGAAATCAGTGGATAGAGAGCATAGCTTACTAATACCTGGTTGTCAATTTTCCTGTTACCTGGTAACCTCAAGTATGTGAACAGGTTTGGATGTAGTAGATGGATTGGTGCTTGTGACTCCAAAGGAATGATCGTCTTCTAGGTGAATCTGCCCTCTGTCAGGTTTCAATTGAACTGCTCCCTCCATGCTCGTCTAACCTGTGCTGCCTCCCTCAGCTCTTTGTAACTCCTTCCATTCATAATAACCGTAAACATATTATTTCTTCATCTTCCTCTCATTCTCCTTCCTTCCCATATTCTTTTCAGCTGGCAATCTTTCCTTGGGACATGCCCCATCCAGTTCGCCTTCTTCTTTCTTACTGATCTTCAAATATTCCTTTTCTCATTCATCTGTGCCACCACTTCCTCATTTCTCACTTTATCTTTCCATTTTAATCTTCCCATTCTTCCATTGCCACATTTCAGAACCCTCTAGATATTTCTACTCTTTCCTGCTGACTGTCCATGTTTCAGCTCCACAAAGCACAACACTCCAAATAAAACAATTGGCAAATCTTTTCCTTAAGCCTATGTCTATTGTTTTGGCTGAAGGTATTAGGTTGATTTTACTGAAGGCTGCCTTTCCCTGTGATATTCTACTTCTTATTTCCTCCGTACAACTTCAATTCCATGTTATAACACTTCCTAGGTATCTAAAGGATGGTATTTATTCTAGCCTTTTTCCATCCATTGTCACATTTAGAACTACCTCATCTTTTCCTACCTTCATTACTTTAGTTTTCCCGATGTTTAACTTAATTCCAAAAGGTTTCCCCACCCTCTCGATTTTATCCACCATGTCATGTAACTTCGTGTTATCCTGTACTTCTCTAATCTTTACAGGTAATTAAACACAATGGACCAAGTTCTCCAAGAATGAAAACATGGAGTGGTACAGAGGAAATTAGAAGTAGAATATCACAGGGAAAGGCAGCCTTCAGTAAAGTCATGAAAATAAATTAGATGAAGTCTAAAATCTTAGTATGTGTTAGAGAAAAGAAGAATGTAGAAGTCACCCTGAGATGAGAGAAATTAGAGCGAGGGGAATCCTTCACCTATCACGAAAGTACCTTCACATGGGACAGAAGTAGTGCATCGGACATCAAGAGAATAATAGCCTAAGCTAAGGAAGCATTGTGGTAAAAAGGCAACTGCTGTGTTCTAAGAAGATAGGACTACTAGCTGGAAACAGTAAATGAAAACATCGAAGTGGAGCTAGGTACTAAGGATGGGAAGCATGGACAATTAGAAAAGTAGATCAGAACAGGCTATAAAACCTGGTGCTGAAGAAGGATGCTGAAGGTAAAATGGATGGACAGAACAATAAATGATGAAAAAGTTACAATGGCTTCCATGGTTTTCTTGTTTGTTGGTATTTTATGGGTACTCCCTGCATTGCCACATTTTTGTGGGCGACCATTTTGCCTGCATTCCAGTCGACTGCATCAGGGCATCAGGATGATCAGAACGCCGGATGTCCTGATGAAGCCGACCAGAATGCCAGCAAAACGGTTGTCCACGAAACTGGTGCAACGTGGGGAGAACTCAAAAAATACAATGAAGAAATGATGAAATTTATAGAAGAGGAAAGGACCTTATGGACCACTTTTCAGAAAAGAAGAACCAAATGGATTGGATACACACTGAGGCACAATGAGTTTTTGAAGAACATAATTGAAGGTAAAATAGAAGGAAATGTCCCCTTGGGTAGACTGAGGAATAAGTTCATAGAACAAAGAAAGTACATGGGAAGAGCTACTAGGAAGTTAGGGACCTAGCATTAGAAAGGGAAGGGTGGAGGGGTGCAGTCAACCTATCTTAGGATTGAACAACCAATTAATGTTTCCGATCTGAATGTTTCCGTAGTATTTGGCTTTCAGGTACTCTTGTGTGTGATATTCATTGCTGATAACAATTTCTCCCTCCCAATGTTTCTGGCATCTTACAGTGTGAAGGTGCTTAGTAGGAAAACCTAAGTAACTTTTCTGCATCAGATTTGCTTGGAAAACCTTGGGTCTTTAATCAGCAAAATTTTCCTTGGCACACCCTTACCCCATTCCATTTAATGTATTATGCTGGTAAAGCAAAATGCCACTAATTAGATTTACTCAAAACCTCCCCTAGAGGAGGACTAATTGATACCCTCTAAGCCTTGGTTCCAGCTGATATCCATGACCATCTGTTCATGCCATCAGAGAGCCATATGGCTTCACATCGTTTAAAGTCTATCAACTTTTTGACATGCTGACCCCATCTGAAACTGCCAACTGACGAATGTTTGATATAAACATATCTTTGTTCTTACCTGAGCTGATGGTAATGGTGAAATTTTTAGATATCTTGAAAGTAGATGGATTTAAAAGTACTTGGAGAAATGGTTGTGGAGAAGAAGTTGATTCACTTACTTAACTGCAGAGAGTCAATTACAGTAGCATATTAGTTATTCGTATCTTAACTTATTATTAGTGTTACTGATGACATAGGAACATGTGTGCCTATCCTCCTCAGAAGCTATTGTGCTAAACCTCCCCCCCCCCCCCAATTCCAATTTTCCCCCCCTTACAATTCGATTATTCCTTCCGGATTTGTTTTAAATTTGAATAAAAAATAAATAAAAATAATATTGTCATTAAAAAGTAATATTTAAAAAAAGAAAAGGATTTTAAATTTCACCAAAAGTATTTATTTTTATTCTAAAAATCCTATCATATATTTTTTTATGAATATTATTTTATCTCCTTTCATGAAAGATTTTTTCCAAATCTCACCCCCCCTCTGCCCCAAAAATAATATTTAGATTGCCTCAGATTATATTTGTCACTCTTGTTGTCCAGATTTTTAAATTTTATTTTCCATTCCTCCCAAAAATTTCAATGGTGCAACTTGAACCATGTAACCCTGGCACAGGCAACCCTGGGTAGGAATACGTATCATGGTCCTGCTCCACTATATTGATCTGGGCATTTGACTAAGCATCTCCAGCAAAGACTATCATTCCACAGCTCTTGTCTCATGGTTTAATGTCCTTTCATCTCTATTTAATTCAACAATGATACTCAAACGATATCGTACTGTCCATCAAATTTATTTCAAACTCTTACAACACGTGTTTCAACTGTCTAGCAGTTATCACAGGTCTTACCTGATGTTATTTACATGAAATTTATTTCAAACACTTACAACACGTGTTTCAACTGTCTAGCAGTCATCATCAGGTAAGACCTGTGATAACTGCTAGACAGTTGAAACACGTGTTGTAAGAGTTTGAAATAAATTTGGTAGACAGTACGCTATCATTTGAGTATAATTGTTGAGTATGCTGTTCTACAATATCTCGCCGGAGAAAGTGGAGTCTATTTAATTCTTTGCTTCATCTTCCCTTCTTGATCTTCCTCTCAATCTTTTACCTTCTCTTTTTTCGAGCAGCAGAAAATTCTTTTCATGACTGATTTTCAATCCATGGAGCTTAATTTTTTTATTCCATTCATTCAGTTGATTTTGTACTACATTGGCTTGTTCACCCCTTATCATTAAATCATTTGCTAATATCATGAAATCAACCTTGTCTTTGAATGTCTTCTTTACTTCTATTGTTATGTGTTTCATTATGTGGTGACAGAACACTGCATAGTTTGTCCTTTTTTTAATATCAAACCTATCACTATTTTCTACTTTTGTTCTCAGTGTGAGAGTTAAAAATAAAATAACAAGTCCTCCAATGGTAGAGAAAAAGGAGCATTATGAAATAAAAACTCAGCATTTCTTATACATATATATTTATATACATACATTTTATTTATTTGAGCAACTGTCATATATTATCCAGCATTGATGCCATCATTTTCATTAGCTCTAGGTTTATTGTTACCCACCTTTAAGCTGAGAGCATAATTTTAAAGACTAATAGACTAATCTCCCAAAAATACCAATATGTCTCTCTTTCTACTGCCCTTTATCTGCTTTTTTGAAAGTTCTTCATACATGAATGCGATGTGAGTTTCATATTTAGTATGAGCTAACCTCCTCTTTAATTTATTTGTGGTTGTGAGTAATCCTGAATCATGGGTCCATACATGGTCTACCAGCATGATGGCAGCTGGAATTTCATGGTCTGATAGATGGCCTGAAAAGATAACAAAAATGATGTAAATGTTTTAAGTGAAAAATGACACTTCAGGTGTTAAACAACTGTTTTTAGAAACTTCATCACAAAAATTGAATGTCTGAGTAAATGTTGTGTACAGTGAATTTTATGTTTGTAATGGCCTGAATACAAGATGGGTTTGTTTATTGAGGGATATTATAGGGAAAAAATTTGTATGCTTAGATATATTTCAAGGTGGAGAGAAGCATGGAGACTGTTTACTATAAAGCATTATGGTTAATTAATAATTATAGAGATTATCTCTAAAATTGTTCTCCCTTAGCTTCAGTCATAGTAATCGGATGATATGGAATACTTAATTCTCAGTGGTACTGTATTTAACACTTTAACCAGCATTATAAATACCATCTTCACTTTCATCCTGAGATTTCTCTAGAAGATTTCTTTCATCGTCACATTCCAAATGAGACGTCTCACTGCATACAATAAACAAAGATATAACATCTATAATTGTTAAAATTATTAGGTCAAGCAAACTCAGTCATCCAAGAAGTACTCTAGATATTTGGTTCCACACTACCTCTAGCCACTTGAGCATCAGTAGCTTGGTGAATAAACGTTTCTGGTACACCACCACTTTGACACCAGCCATGATACTCTGAGGGCAATGCTTTCCATTTTAAAACAATCAGTGGTGAGAGTTTTCTTCCATTGGCAGTAGAGGCAAGCATTGTCTTCACAGAGTTTTTCATTGCTTAATATTTCTTATTAGCTCATTAAATGCATCTTATTATTCACTATTGTTTTTGGAGGTACATATATACATACAAATTTATTGGTATTTGCTCAGCATTTCCCATCTCACGCCACTGATGGTTAAATGCTTCGTGGTCAGCAATCACTTAGCTAAGTACAGTGAAACTTTTTTAAGCGACCACTGATGGTTCGACTGAAAAATGGTCATAAAGAGGTAATCGTTTTACAGGGGTTCAGTTTTTGGAAGTACACATTATGCAAATGAATGCATGGCTGATTTGAAAAACTTAGAAAATTCTTGAACAGATGGTTTTTTTATAACCTACACTTATGGCTTTTTCACCATGTTTTTATTAGCTTGCTTTCCTGTCTGTCTGTTTATTTGTCTGTTCAGTACACATTTTGCAATCAATTTTAAACTCACTTCCCGATGAGCTAGAGACTTGAAACTTTTAGTATGACTCAGAACTGGATGGCAATGCAATAATAATATGTATATAGTATAATACTTAATAATAATTAATAATGATAAAAGTTTGCACCAGGGGAAGAAGCGGAGCACAAAATTAAACAGCCTGTATCATCGATTGCGAAACTATTGGCGAATTTATTCGTATTATGCGCTAAACTGTACAACTCCATTGGTAGATAGGTATAACAATTTTCCATTTCAGATATGATCACTTAAGACTAAACGCAGAAAATAATTATTTAAATTAAAAAATTTTTATTAAACCACTTTTTTTAAACGGACTAAGAAGTATAAAATAATTTGCATATGCATATTCCTGAAAATTTGTGATTGTGAAATTTAATAGCTATGAAAATACTTGTATGATTTAAAATGAAAAACATGGGGTGCGTGCAATAGATAATTGTAAGGAGTATCAGGAGTAGCTTTTGTAGAGAAAACTCGCACAACAGTTCATATCATTTGCAGTACAGTAAAACTGTTTGTGACTTAAGTGAACTTTTCATCTTTTCCATTTTAAATCTTACAAGTATTTTCATAGCTATTAAAATTCACAAATTTTCAGGACAATCTGACCGGGGTTAGGAATCTGTATGGGGCTAGGAGAAATTATTTTATACTTTTTAGTCCATTTTAATATCGGGGTGGTTTAAAAATTTTTTATTTAAATAATTATTTCCTCATAATTATTTGCTCCTGGGACATTGTAATGCATATCAATTTGATGTACACATAGAGTGAAGCCTGAATTAAGCGACCACTGATGATTCCGCTAAAAAATGATCATTGAGAGGGGTGGTTGCTTGGTAGAAGTGGTCGTTCCAAGTGGTTTCACTGTAAAAAAAAATGGGAATCATAAATCTCTTGCATGACTTGCCTTAAATAATGCTCTTAAGATCCTTAAGCCTTTTGCTGCTTTTAAAGCTCTCAAGACTATGGCCTCATGTGGCATGGGAGTACTCATATTCCTGAGCTTGCACGCAAAACCTGCAATAATGGCTTCTTCTCCAGTCATTCCTCCTTTATTTAGTCCTCTTGGAGCTTCTCTTGTTGAGTTGCAAGCCTTCAATATGTGCTCATATTTCATCCATTGACAAAGGTTGCACTCTGACATACAGAATGACCTTCCAGCCTGTGTGATTGATGTTTCTTTTGCTTTTGAAATTGATTGTAGTCTGAAATCAGTGTCATAACTTTCATTCTCATGTAAGAGCATGACCAATTAATGTGTAAAATTTTTCAACCCTCATAGTGGTTAAAAGCTGAACTCTTGAAGATAATCTCTTCATGCTGAATTGACGCGTCACTCATTGTCTGTTTCTATCTGTTCCTCTAATAGTTCACTTTACTGTAAAACCAGCCAAACATTCCACCATTATTCGTCTTTTAGAGTTTCGAAATAGTGTCACTAGGAGTGACTGCGGGGTCATTGTACTGGGCTATTTACATCCCACTGTCCCAACATTTTCAGAAATAAACTGTGTACATATACTGACTTTTACTACAATCAGCTCTTCATCTTCTCATTTTTCAGATTAGCCAGTCAATAATGCCAATATTGTATTCTGCCTGACATGTTTGAAAACTATGTTTTTGTTCATTATAACTTGGTAATCAAGTTTGATTTGGAAATCGCATGCAACCTTTTTTACTCCACACGCCATGACATGTGGGTTGCCAATGTTGTGTGGATTGCGTCCTGGAATCATATTTTCTTTGGGCATGAAAATAAGTTTCGTAGTCATTTTTGAGCTACTCCAAGTGGAAAAAATAACATTTTTATAGTCAGGTTGATGCAGTAATTCTTGATTTTGCAAAGTGACAGTTAAGTCTCTCTGGGAACCACGGGGAATTTCAATGTTAAATACTTGATGTTACACAGTATCTCAATTCTCTTCAGTTTTTTGATTTGACAGAGCACTACTTTAGTCCTTTAGAGTGAAAAATTAGTGAATGTATGTAGATTTGCAGTATTTCAGTATATATTACTCACAGAACTTTGGATTAGGAGAGCCAATTCATCACATAGCAAACATATCCAACTAGATAAATCATATAATTTCCCAAGCCCCATATCAAATAATCATAAAATGACACTAAGTTGGAAGGTTGAATTCATTAAATTATTTGCTCTGAAAACAATAAAAGCATAAGCACTATTTACCTTTGTTAAGTGACAGAGACACATTGCAAAAGCAGATGGAAATATGAGAAGGAATAAGGTTATGCAATTATTCATTGAATTCTCTTCTCCTCTAGGATCTGCTAAGTGAAGGTTGTGGCTCTTTAATAAGAATATTGCTATGAGTACTTGATCTTTATTTGAAGTAGAATCTGTCTAATTATAGTCATTGGTATGATTTGCCTAACAGGCAAAAATTAGTTCTGTCTGAATTCAGTCAGATGTATTGTGCATGAAATTAGAAAATTTCTTTCAACTCTGATTTGCCTGGAGTTATTCAGTCAAGATTCATTTTTTTGAGCATCAAGTCAATTAAATTTTTAGGGTCCTCGAAACAGTCATGGTCATCCCCAAATTATGTTTGCTGTTAATTCTTTCTACGTAAGCAAAATAAAACTTACATGATTTTGCATGTTTGACAGTGAGACTAGCGACAGTAGTTTTAATCTTCCATTCCAAATGCGACTGTCCATATGGTGAAAATTTGTATTCCAAAGTGGAGATATGTCCTGATATGTATTCCTTATCTGGTACCAAAATTGCCACTAGAGATTTATGGCTTTCATCCCCATACAGGTAGATGTTGTTCACCCAATAACTTGTTTTATAAATTGCTTCTAGTTTTCCCAATGCTACACATCTTCCAGTCTGAAGCTTAATTATGTCAGTCTTTCGATCTAGAGGAGAAAAAGAACCAATCAGAAGGAGGCACCAAATGCCAACGTTTCGGCTAGCATCTTGCTCACCATCATTAGGGATGTAAAAATGACACAAAATTAGCTGCCTTATATGTGCAGGTGGTTTATATATCCTGCCAAAAGGTTAGATGACTGCTGATTGGTCGACTGTTTTCACCCTTTGTTGTTAGTTATCCCGAACCTTCTGGATGACTCTTAAATTGGGCTTCCATGTGTTGCTGAAATGGAACCCCAAATTCTGGTTGAAATTCATTTTAATTTGAAAAAATAACTTTTACACAGCACTGGTCATATGGAATATATGCTGCTGCAGATGGTGTACTATCTGCAGAGTTCCTTCTTGACCCAGGATTTGGCTGCCTTCCTTACCACATGTTGGGCTGTTGATGATTGGTCCAAATCTTTAAGTATGATGGTTTTAGATTGAAACACAGGCACTGGCTGTTGAAATAAATATTTAAGGACGCAATACGTTTCTTGATGGAGTGTTTACAATATTGTGTCACCTGAGAGGCTGTACTTGCTTCACTAATAAATGAAATACACTCCACTTTTGAGTTACTTTCATACTGTGTAAAAGTTTTACATATTAACTTAATTTACTAATTGAAAGTTTGACTAATCAAGATATTTGTTCTAATTAACATGGAATTCCTCAGAGTTGAACTAAGTTTTATTTCATTTATTGAAAATCATTTTCCTTTGAGAGATTTCAATTTCGTATTTGGTAAGGTGATCCCAGTAGTCTTTGGAAGAGCAAAGCAAATGGGCACTATCACATATTATCCTATGGTCCATGTGAAAAATATGCTCCACTATGGTTGATTTCTGCCATTGACCCAGCCTTGGGTGGTGTTTATGATCTTTAATCCTAGTTTCCACTGTGCAGCGCGTCTCCCAAATGTAAACCTTCCCTCACTCTCAGGGGACCTGGTACCCCTGTGAAGTTTTGAAACCAATGTGATCTTTTGCCTTTACCAAGGTTTCTCTCATTTTTCTGCCCATTTGTGGATCACCTCAGTGTCATACTTTATCAAAGTGTGAAACTTTTTCCTAATAAAGCGGAAATTTACAGCTTGCAGACTCCGGCTCAAGGATTTTTATCAGCATCCTTATCTTTGGCTTCTCAGGAAATAAAGGACCTTAGACAGGGTCATTTCAGTTTCCCACCGAGAGGAATTATTTTTTTTGACCAATTTATACTTATGCTGTACCAATCAGTGGTTACTTGACCTCTTGGTAGAGTGTATAAACCACCTGGGTGTATAAGGCAGCTAATTTGTGTCACTTTTAGAGTCCTGATGGGTAGCGAGATGCTTGCTGAAAAGTTAGTAAACATGGAAACATTGACTCAGTGTGTAACCCAAGATGAGATCACTCATGCCAGAACAGAATTTTAAAATTTTGTTGGAGAAAAAATGGATATTAACTGATTTATTTTATGTTGAAAACTATCATAAATAGTTTGTGTGCCATCATATACTTACCAACAAATTCAAATGATCCATCTCTATGCATTATGACTACATCACCAGTACGAAACCAGTGAGTACCTCCATCTTCAAAAAATTCATCTTTCTTGCCATGAGGATCAGTGCTCCATGGGCTGACACAGTCTCCTCCTATGACTAGCTCCAGTGCTGGCTTGTTCATCACACAGATAGTCTTAGATATATCTTCCAAGCGAACATACACTCCTTCCATAGGCTTTCCAAGAAGTCCATATTTAAAATCTTCCACTGTGAATCAAAGTTACCCATTTTACCATATAAGATCAAAGTTATGAAGCTAATTTGATCTAATTTCTGTCATTCATTAGGTATTCTATCGTACATCTAACACCACCCTGTGAGCAAGGGCATGTGGCAGGGGTTTACAGAACAAGCTATGAAGAAACGATAGAACCCCACCAGGAGTTTAGCTTAAGAAAGAAATTAGAATAAAATTATTTGGTGTGAGCAAACCTATTCCATATGTTTTTATAACCACTCTCAATACAAATTTTGAGAGCCGTGCATTACACTCAATGGAAACTAAGAAGAATGCTTATCACAGTCCATTATCAAGTCATAGGGCATCTCATCTCCTCAGTATAATTTAGCCACCTTCAGTTTGACCCACCAGCTCAGCACAATTTATTGGGCTCTGTTTTTGTGGTTGTCATTGATTGTATGTGGGAAGAAGGATTTTTTTCACTTGTGTAATCCAACTTTTTCAGCTAATGGTAGCCTGGTTTGTAGCCTACAAGTGACTCCTTCATTTTCCCTTTTACATGAAAGAGAATGTTCCTTCCATGAAAGTTACTCTCTCAAGGAAAACCCAGATTCTTTTGCATTGATTAGAAATGATGCAACATCAGCTGACTTATCCAGATCTAATATGCGGTGTATACTTGTGTATCAGCAAACTTGTGAATAGTCCAATCCCCAGTTTTTTAACCAAAAAAAAACTACTCTTTCATGTGATTCATATTTACTAACCTTGAGTTTTTCTATATGTGGGAGCCCTAAATAAATAGGGTAGATGTTTTTCATCTTAATATCTTGAATCTCACAATCAACTTGCGTCTACAGAATGATCTTAGTCACCATAATCGTTTGGTATTATTGTACTTAAAGATAAACTGAAAGTTTTTTTTTGCCATCTGTGACATGCAGAGAAGAAAAGTTTTTAGGTATCCAGTTTTAGCTGAAATATGGTATGTAGAAGTTGTAGAAGACAAGAATTAAGCTTACATGAGCAAATAGAAGCATTAATCTTATAGTTCATGAAGTAATTCATCCAACGTCCTTCCCTCTATCATGTTCTTGTGCAGCCCATCGCCCCTCACCACCCCTTCCAGTCACCTTCCCTGTCTCATCCTTATCTCTTCCTTCTGGGATCTCATCCTTACGGGACCCTGGTCAAATAGATTTAGCCAAAAAAATAATAAAATACAGAGGAAAACAGCGAACTCCGTTAAAAACTACTACAAGCGTGCATATAGTGTCTCACAACTTTTAGAGGGATTAAGGTGGAAGCCCCTAGAGACTCAGAGGCTACCTTAGGTTGCATGATGGGCAAGGGCCTTGCCTCATTGAAACACCAGGTCCCATAAGATCACTGAAGTTAAGCAATGTTGGGCCCGGACGAGGGTTGGATGGTTGACCATTCATACCTTCACCGTGGTGTTCTTGTCCCCTGTCTGCATGCGGCAGGCAGGTTAAACAAGGGGTTGGCGCAATAGACCACTCAAGGTCTAGGTGCCTGAGCTCCTGATGAAGGCTCCCCCAACTAACAATCTAGGTTGTTTGATAGATTCAGAACTGATATTTTTCAGAGCAACATAAAGAATATTATCATGACTCCTCACGACATCTCTAGGTCTGACAGATGCGATAAAATAAGAGATACACTGCTGAACAGATAGGTTCAAAAACTCTTTCTTTCCATGCACAATAAGCGTCCACAATAAAAACTGAGCTCCATTAAATACACTCCCATAATACATGTCACCATTTCACCTCCCAAAACATTTCTATACACAGCTGATGACCTAACACCCCCTGCCACATGCCCATGTGGCGGCTCGCAGGGTATTACTTATGTAGATGTACATGTCCCATTTTTTTGGCCCCTTCTACTACATAAACTTAGAGGTTTTACTGTATGTCTTTCTCCATCGAATGCTTCAACTCCTGCAAAAGTATTAAATAGCTAGCCAGTATCATCATAGGCTTTCTATGAATTTCAATATGTTAATTCTCCATCTCTCTAGAAGAAGAGTAGGGTTCATAGTTCAGACAAACCAGCCATTCAAGTCACAGATACCCAGAATAACTAGAAAATTTTCCAGAAACACTCACAGCTTTGGCAAAACCCTGTGCCTGAATTTTCTGCCAGCATGTATGTCTGAATCACTGGTGTACAAAGAGTCACAGAACAATATATTTGAGTTGAGGCTGGCAAATCGGCTCCACCACAAATGATCATTCTTAATCTGCCTCCAACCATCCTGGCCATTTTTGAAAATATAATTCTAAGAGGAAAAACGAAGTGTCAGTAGATTATATGCAAATGTTATAACTGTACTTGTATAATGTTATAACTCTACTTAGGTGGTACATTGGATGTAAAAAAATATACTGATAGGATTTTTACCATTGGGTCCAAAACTCTTGCATCTTTGGTGCTATGATCAGCAAATTTTGAAAATTAAATCATTGGTGATGTAGGT
Organism: Ceriagrion tenellum; assembly: GCA_963169105.1. NCBI lineage: Eukaryota > Metazoa > Arthropoda > Insecta > Odonata > Coenagrionidae > Ceriagrion > Ceriagrion tenellum. The sequence continues at coordinate 37,841,771 of OY720643.1, read as the reverse complement.
AAATCTTTTTTGGAATAATGTACCTCAAACACTATCAAAAAGCTACTACACTATGACTCTCTAGAAGTAAGAAACCTCTAATCAATATTTTGATGAAAGGGCATGAATTGGTGCAGTTGGTACAGATCACTTACCTGGGGATATTCTAGGTGATAATGGTTATAGTAACGAGGATGTAAGGTAGGGAACTGCATTGTCAAATGGAACACCTTATATGAATTGCTGAGTGAAAATCTGGGAGCCACCATAAAAAAATATGAAAACCCTTAGGAATATAAATTAGGGAGTTGTGAAATTATGAGTAGGGAAGTGGAAAATGTAAGGCAAGTGCAGAGGCTTTAGGATAATTATACGAATATGTAATGGAAGATATGAGGTCAGACAGGATTTAAAGAGTTGATAAGGAATTGTTAATATTAGAAAACCAACCATATGTTGAGATGGGTAAATTACTGCAATTTTCATTTGAGGTAAATTACCATGGTAAGTAATGGTAATTTTGGAAAATTACCATAATTTTCCAGTAATTTTAAATTTTCTGCAATTGATAGCTAATAGCAGAGGAGTTATTAGGAAAGCCAACAGTACTAGCAAGGTGCAAATGGCATCTAAACTATTACTATTGCTACATTAATGTATTATAAATAGAACTACAAAACAAATGTGGTAGCCCAAAGACAATATGGAGTTCTTTTGTTTGGTGTGAGAAATTGTCGTTCAAACTGTTAAAATGATAGCCCAACAAATATTCCACAAATGAGTTGTACATGCCTTATTTATAATTAAGATTGTATGAAATATATAATAACTTTGCTTAAAATAATAAATTTGGAATGTATCACAATGAAAATTACCTGTGACGGAGGTGAATATTACCAAAAATTACGGTAATTTTCAGGGGTTGTAGTAAATTACATAAAATACCATGGTAATTTTCATAAATTACCGCAGTAATTTTCATAAATTAGCACAGTAATTTTCAGAATGGCCCATTTCTAGCCGTATAAAGGATACCAAAGAAAGAACTCCCCGTGTTTAAGATATTTTAAGGTGGACCTACCTTTTATAAACGTATATTGTATGTGTGTATGTATTTCATTTTTGTTCATGGTTGTATACCTATGATGAAGAATAATGTTAACCTTAGGACTAAAGGAATAACTGCATTATTATGTCTATGCTAAGGTTTTGCTAACGCTATCAGTCAAGAAAGGTACATAATCATTCACTATCAGAAACATACACAAATATAAGATGTTTGCATTATGCTCAAAAATTGTTGTTTAGTGTACATTATCAAGTTGAGATATTATGACACAGATGTTCTACTCAATTTACTTTTTTTAAATGTCTTAAACCAGAATCTTAAATTTGTAAAAGGACGATTAAAAGTTTGATCTTAAATCTTGATGATAAGTATCTGAAATGAGATGGCATGTTGCCCTCAAAGAGAGACACTGTAAGAACACCACTAGCATGCATTATAATCCAATTGTCAAAATGAATAATGCTTTAGAATCTATAATTGAAAAATATTGAAAGATAAAGCAATGGTAAATCATACCGGTCAGTAATTGGCGTCCTAAATTGCTTTGGCATCCAAAACTTTTTATAAATAATCCCAAATTTTACCAGGCTCCGAGAAAATATTCCAAGTTTGTTTATCCTTCTGCTAATTGATTTGTTAAACTGCTTCATCAGATGAGGGTATGCGAACATAATAGTAGGCCGTAAAACAGTGGCATCTCCATGAGTACCAAATACAACCTTCATGTTTTTATCTTGATTTACCATGTTGCTTGAGAACCCAATGGAACCACCAGCCATGGCTATTGTCAGTTCTGATGGTGAATAAAATATGTTTTATGCATTATGATCAACAAGAAAAACCAATTATATTTACAATTCATGTTCAGTATCTCAGGATATAATCATGCATTAGGTAGACAAATTAATAGGGCCTTCAAAACTGCACTTCTTTCTACAGAAAACTTTTATGAATTAATTTTCCAGTTTCTACTGGTATTCATTCATGGAGTGACCGAAGAAAGGTTAAAGTGAGGATGTATTTAATGTATTATGTACCAATTGTGGGATATGCAACAGAAACTGGTTATGAATAAAAGGGAATTATGTACACTGCATGCTGGGCAAGTGAAGTTATTGACGAGATTAACAGGTACAAGTAGAATGGACAGAGAAATGAATGCAGACATTCACAATAAATTGGGAGTTAGTTACATAAAAAATGTAGTACAAGTTAATAGATTCGTATGGCTGGGACTCTGAAAAAGAATAAAAAGCTCCAGAATTCCCAGGATTTGATAAGAGAAGAGTAAAGGTGGGAATCAACCTTGAGGTAGAACACATAAATGATGGTTAGTTGAAGTGAAAAGAGACTCAAAGAAGGGAGACATATCTTGGGAGGAAAAGTGTAAAGAGGAAAAATGGAACGACAGAAAAAGATGGCAAAGCTTGGCTAACACTTGGACATACTTTTGTAATTAGTAAATGGTGGTTTGGTAATTACCTATACGTAGATTTTAAAGCTTTAAGAATTTCAATGAGCTTTTGTCGTAGGAATTTGACATTGATGTCATGGGCATTATTTTTATCTCTAAAACCTGTATGTATTCTACTTGAAATGGTAAAAACCATTTACATTCATATAAAATATGCAACTTACCTAATATTAATTCAATAAAATTTGATTGAGGAATGTAGCTAATCATCACATCACTTGAGGTAAACTGAAGGCGAGAATAGTAACATTTAATTGCAGATACCAAATTATGCTGCGTTAGTACCACCGCCTTTGGATGGCTAGTTGTAGCATTTGTGAATATAATTATAGCAACATCATTGGGATTTGACAGGCTTCCTTCTATAATAAAGATCAAGTCAATGTACTGTGAATCAAATGGTAACTGAATCATTTTATACACTCAACAAAATACTATGCACACAGAAACTTTTATTGGTTTCATTACAAATGAAATTCCTTTTGCTGACTACCCAACATAAAAAATCAGTTGTATGTGACCAGAAAATCAAAATTCTTAAGCAGAGTTGATCAAATGATTAGTATCCATTAACTAAAACTGGTTCTCTAGGTGAAGTACTCAGCTCATGGATATCAGCAACAAGTAGTGAATTTTCTGTACTATGGTGCTTAGATTATTATTAGTGTTTTACATTGAATTCTTCGTAAATGTAACACTCATTTGGGGAGTGCTCACAATGCTGGTACTCTGTACTATGCCTGTACTTCCATGATAATTCCAGTACTAATACTTCCATGAAAAGTACTGGTAATACTAGCAATGTGTACTAATTAAATAGTCCTAGAGTACTGCATCCAATGTCAGTATTAAAGTAATCAAGCACTATCTATGTACTGCCTCCAGTTCTACCATCTGCATGCATGCAGTAGCATGCAAATGCTACTTATTGGTACTTCAGTACTTCCAGGACTACATATTGGAAAGGGATCAATGGTCAATACTGAATTTTACTACCAAGTAGTTACTGTCAAAACCTTAACATTCTGTCATAAAATAATAGATAGTTTTCATCGCCATGCCTTGAAATCTTCATCAATTTGAAACAAATGGATGAAAAGTTAGCATAAAATCTTCATTATCATCTACTCTTACCAATTATTAAGTTTTTTCCCCTCTCTATAACTTCTGTTAATGAATGAACTGGAATTGTTCTAGGAAGTGAGCTCGGAACTGATTCTTTTCCATCTTGCTCAACATAAATAATGAGCTTAATTGTTGCCAGGGCACCAGTACTACTGAGAACCTTTGAAACCAACTCTTCAGTAGTTATCATGGCTGATGGTCCTGTATCTTTCATTATTTGAACTAAATCAACTAAATCCATTGATAGGTCCAATACAATCACTGAAAATAAAGTAAATTAAAAATGTCTCGAACAGAGTTATAGTACTGTTCAATGGTGTTTCAACTGATTCCTGTGACTATATTTGTACAATCCACTAACCTATTATATCTCTATCAAAACAGGCCAGGGCTGACTGAACCCATTCTGGTCTTCTATCCAATAATAATGCTAGAGACATTTTTGGCTCTACCCCGAGGGAACGTAATCCTCGACTCAGTGGCAATATTTTATCTCTCATTTCATTAAATGTTTCCCATTTGTAAGGTCCAACAAGATACTGAATAGTAAAGGAAGGAATGATGTTTTTAATTGCCGTAATTTAAGGAGTGAGGTATGAAACACACCCAAAGCTCTTGCATTAAGTGAGTCACCCTAATTTTTGGCAGTTGATCAACCCTTCTGTGAATCACCTTTTGCAATGGGGATTCTGCATATTTCTCCCTTTATAAGGCTTTCTACCTTGTCCCTTGTTCAATCTTCCCTCAAAAACTTACCCAGACGTGACTGTGGACCAACAAAAAGTGAGATTATTTTTTGGTGGGAAAGAGGGTTATTTTTTCGTAAAAGTTTCCCTCAGAAAGTCTGTAAGAAAGGGGTCTTACTTATCTCTTAATGGTAACTAATTACATTATGCAATTATAATGTTTAGAATTTATGACATCTAGATGATGGCCTGAAGCTACTTCGATACTTACTTTGACGATCATTAACATGGTGTCCAAATTAAGAGCAGCTGCCAATGCTACTATGTGTCAACAATGGAGTACCCCATGGATGACTGCTAGGCCCCTATTCCATTTTTTAGGATGCTAAATGGCCTTCAATGTAATGTGTCACAGATTCTTTTTTGTATGTTTACCAAAGGCACAGCATTTATGTGTAATCTCAATTACTTGAGCACAGGACCATCCTTAGTAATAAAAAAAAAAAATGGAGCCTGGTGTAAACAAAAGTCGGAGGCCCCTTAACTTAGCATTCCTGTATTAATGCATGTACTACCTATCTTTTGCATACATTTCATGGAGAGAATGAAATCATCCAACAAATTGGCTAATGACTTCAAAAATTTATCAATGAATGTACTCACTATGTTTAATGACTGTAGACCAACAAAAGTAAGGTAATTTTTTGGTGCGGAGGAGGGTTATTTTTTCCTAAAAATGTCCCTCAGAAAGTCTCTAAGAAAGGGGTTTTTATATCATACAGGTAACTTAGGGCAATTATAAAATTTAGAATGAATTTATCTAAAACATCACCATTAAAAATAAAAAACCACAACTAATTAAGACCCTTTTCAAACCATGGAAAATGCACAAATGACAGTAAGCAATCTCAAGATGGCGGTAGAGTTGGTATGGATGTGAGAGAGTTTGTGAAACAAGAAATAACTGCCAAAACAGGCTCTGTAGTAATTTGAAAGATGATAATCCTATAATATTTGTCATAAAAAATAGCCTTAGCAGCCAAATTACTTTTTTGGAGTTTTTTTTGTGGTAGTACAATGGTGAAAGTGATAGCAATTTATCTTCGGCTGTGAGAAATTTCCTTCCGGCATTCAATTGATACAAGGGTGTACTTGAGAGACTGAACACTGGGCAAGCTCAAGGGGATTTTTTTTACTGAAGACTGATGTTTAAAAGATTGCATACATAAATTTGTTTAATGAGACGTGATGCATTTTTGGTTTCACTTCCATAGTTTTAGTAGCAAATGGATGCTGCATGGTGAAAAATATCCTAACCTCAAGTTTTAGCTCAACGACTACTTATAGATTGTAGATTATTTTATGGATGTTTGTCATTGAAAACCAGTGCCTACCCATGATCACACATGCAGTTAAATGATTGCTCTGCAGTGCTCAGAGTCAGAAAATCGAAGGAAGGTTGTAAAGGCTGTGGAATTCAACCTACAGTGTGACAACTGTTGCACTTCATGCTCACCCCTGTGCTTGTCATTGTTTGTCATCTCTATAAATGCCAAGAGAATTGAAATTTTTGATCCAGAGGTGTTCTCAAATGGCTTAGTTCCTGTGCGGACAGTTTTTTTTGCTTTCAAAATAAAAAAACCACCTCTTAATTGACTGAACTTTCACCCTGGTCCTGGGCTGCAGTAGTTCAAATTGCTGTAGTATTGAAAAGAATTCTCTTTTCCTACCAAACTGATCATTTTTAGTGTATGAATGCCAATGTATGATTGGTTAAATGTCATCAGAGTTAAGTGTCTGGTTCCGTTACTATGTCAGAGGGAAATGCTCGTACTAGATGCTTTCTGGTGTGACCTCTAAAAAATGTGAAGAATAGAATGGATGATATGCATGTGGACTTAAGGCTGTATTCATAGTCGTTACCTGGGTGTCCCCCAGGCGTGGGGGAGCCCCTTGGCTCAGAAATAGTATTCATAGTCGTTACCCAGGGGACTGTTGTCCCCTAACCCTCCCCCAGGCCGTCGATTTCCTGGGTAAGGCATGAAGCTTACCCAAAGCTCCCCTAACGCAGTACTGCTGCCCACGCGTGGGACGAATTGATACTATTGTACTAATGGCAGTACACGATAATATCAACATCTTTCCATAGTAACGTCTTCTGTTTACAAACACCAGTACTTATTGAATCACCCTCGTATTCCTCGTCATTCAAATTACATAAATATTCAAGTAATATTGTAAACATTTTCTCATATTCCTTCAATCATTTTTCATCAACATTTTGTAACAGTATGCAGTATTATTGTTTATAGCGTGCTTGGTTACGGTGAGAAATGAGCATCGAGAACCATTCAGCAAAACTGTTCATATGTATTTTTGCGTGGGATTGTTGCCAAATCTCTTACCCAGGCGTCCCCTGGCTGGGTGTTACCCAGGTAAGGTTTATGAATCGCTCAGCGTAGGGGACCCCTAGGTGTTACCTGGCTAGGGGATACCCAGGTAACCCCTAGGAATACGACTATGAACACAGGCATTAGTTTTTAGTACTGGAGCATTGAAATCAAAATTGCAAGGTTTGAAAGTCAAGATAAAAGTCTTCTAAGGACAAAGAAAATATCGGTTCCTGTATTAGGGAAGGATAACATAACAGGGACCTTATCACCACAGTCCATTGTGCATAGATTTATGAAATTCTAGTCATCTGACTGCATGGATTGAAGCAAAGATGATTTTTAGGACAAAGAGAGTGCTAGCAATGATTCTGAGCATAAACTTGGGTAAGTAAGGGGTGTCACCTAGCATATGGGCTCCATTTCCCTCATGTACCTCCCTATTACTCCCTCACTGATACATCCTTCTATATGGTCAAAAACTTACAAACATATTTAAAAATAAAGCTATTTTTAACAAACAACTAAATTTATGTTTTTAGCATAAAATGTGAGAAAACTAGTAAATCTGCATCATTGCCAAAGCGAAAAATGTAGGTCCATATTAATGGTCAATGAAATTAATATAACAACTAAGCATAATGAAAAGATAATGATTTTTATTTACATGAATACTTTAGGTAGGTACTCTCATTTTTAACATGATCTGCAATGCTGTGCATGTTTCAAGTAAAAATTAATGTTTTAAAGGAATAAATTAAAAGCTTCTGTGGCTGATGGAGATACCCATGAAATATGCCAATTTAGGGACTTATGGGGAGTATAATAAGATAACAACAAGCATCTATGAGGTAGAGGTTTCTTGCGAAAATGCTGTCTAAAGACAAACTTTCCAATGTTCGAGTAAGAAAAATGAGGAGGTTTGCAACAAAACAAGTACATATATTGAATAAACCACAAATAAAACCAGTATATTTCAGCAGCTTACCAATTATGTACTTAAAGGGTCAGCCAAATTGTGTTCTGACTTCGAAAACTCCAATATAAATCACTAATGTGGCAAAGTGCGAAATTCCAGGTTTTCTCTGTTAAAATCAGCTAAGTGATGTGCACTCCATTCTACCTCCAAGTTAAAAGAGTCTGAGTGGTAAGGCCGCTATAGGAGGGGAAGTTTTCAGCTAGATTGAAGGTGGAATTGGTGAGTTGTGGAATAAAGCGATTCATCTACATCTATGTAATACCCTGCGAGCCACCGCATGTGGCGGTTCTTAGGTCACCAGCCATGTAAAAATTGAGGTTTTAGGAGGAGAAATGGTGACGGGTATAATGGAAGTGTATTCAGTGGAGCTCAGTTTTAATTGTGGTCGCTTATTGTGCATGGAAAGATTGAGTTTTTGTATCTAACTGTTCGGCAATTTATCTCTCTTATTTTATTGATCCTGTCAGATCTAGACATGTAGTGAGGCATCATGATGATATTCTCTGTGTCACTCTGAAATACCAGTTCTGAATTTCTAAAGCAACCTAAGCCTAGCGAGTAGCCTTGGAGTCTCTAGGGGCTCCCACTTTAATCCCTCTAACAGTTGTGAGACACTATATGTTTGCTCATAGAAGTTTTTAACAAAGCGTGTTGATTTCCTTTGTATTTTATTTATTTTTTTGCTAAACCTTTATGACCAGGGTCCCAAATGCTCACAGTGTATTCATGGCGTGGCCTAACCAGAGCAAAGTAGCATCTCTCTTTTACTTTTTCATCCGAGGACCTTCCTATTATAAGCTTAACAAAACCTAGTTTCTTTAATGCTGTGCCACATATGTTTTGTATGTGTGTTGTCCAAGATATATCAGTCTGTGTCTTCAATTATTTCACAGTAGATAACTGTATCATCTGCAAATAATCTTAATTTACTGCTAACTCGAGAACTTAGATCATTAGGATTGGTAGCATTGGAGGGAAGGAAAATTGTGGGATGAGTGATGCAGGGGAGGTTTTCAATTGGAGCTTAGGAAACTGCTTTACATCCCAGCCTCAGACCAATTTTCTTGAAATGATGAAAATAATCAATTGGCAATCTTTTCCCTTATAATGCCGTTAAATCACCCAGACAAAGAAGAGCTGGTATATTTTGAGCTAGGAGGCTAATTTCACTTGGAATTGTAGATATCCTCAACCCATGTCAAACTATCTAAGGTAATTTTCATGGAAACCGAAGGAACTTTTTCCCAGGGACTGTTGCTGTTTAGGATCAATTTATTTTGTCTTTTTAATTGCCATTTATTTCAAGGCATTAAGTTTTATGATTGTACCTCCATGGGTAATCACTTAGTTACTTTCAAGATAGAAAAGAGCTATCAAGAGTATTCCCAATTCACCTCCTTATAATAAAAGGGCAGATCTGACTTGCCAACTTGCATTATTTGCTGTCATAGCCACTCCTACCCTTGTCCTCCTCCTGTGACAACAAGAATTCTGATTACCATTAACAATTAAATTTGACTTATTTTTACTTGTAATTATTCCTTTTTTCCAATTGTAATTTTAATTGTGATCTATTCCTAAAGTAATCAAACATTTGTAAAATTGTTACTTTTGGGTTCATTAGTAAACAATGCATAATCAACAAAATAAAAATTCTCTCCAATGGCCGTAAAAATTGGCATCACTCGTCAAGAGGCCGTAGAGCTCATTCTGCATTGATTTAATGCATAATCAGTTGGTGATTCTGTCAATTAGTCAGGTCTTCAAATGTAAGAGAGTGGTTTACAATTGTGTATTTTGACTATTTGACTTGATTGATGTACTGATGGAAGAGATCACAAGTGAGAACAAATGGTTATGGAGGAAATCTTGTCTGAGGAGGAGGAGAAAAAGATTTAAGAACCCCTCACTTCTTTTGAGGTTAGGGAGATGTGTAAAAATGTAAAAAAGTAAAATTCGCTATTATATTGAAGTGTTTTGGATGACAATCATGTTTTAGGCAAATTAGGCAATCGTACTATTATGTAGATATATGCATTAATATAAGAATGATTGCTAAGAATAAGAACAGGATTTTTTTTATTAGCATGACTCCATGCATTAGCAGTTCTAGCGCTAACTTAGGGAATTCTTTTAATTGGGACCTATAAATGCATTTTCTATACCTCGTGAAGAGCTGTGGAAAATAATTCAGGGTACATATTTTTAATAATTTTCCACTGTATTAGCAGTCTGAGATTCATTAATTATGTATTTCTATAACATGAAGAATATGGTTCTATTAGGTTACTTAGGAATATTCTTTTATTTGATTGATATTTTCTTGCATTTTGAAAAATGTTCTCAATTATGGGTAGCATATGAAATATTTTTATTAAATTATACCTCACACTACTGTGAAAACAAAATTGAGGTCTACTGTTAATGTGATAGTACAGAGCTATGCTTGATATCTCAGATTATCAGCTGATTAGTTGCAATATGTGTGTGCTACCTGAAGTCTCAAAGTTGGTAATCTACTTCTAACCTGATCCCAAAATAGTACCTGAAGATTTGACCACTTTTTAAACAATGTGCAAATTTACTGATTATCACATAGCCTTATTTTGAACAACCTTATATATTATTGTTCCATCTTGCTGGGAGGACTCTCTCACATTCAAAATCTCACGAGTTCCCAAGCATTTCTGAGTTCTATGACGATATGATGAAACTCTTAGTAGATTGGTCACAGTTTTTAGCCCAGTGTGAGGATCATCATGCTTGTCTCTATGGTCAGTGCAGATGTATGTCTTGCCTTTATAACCACCAATTTTCACTTCCTTTACCTATTTAACAAAATCAAACATAGATCCACTTAATATTGGCAAAAAAATAGCTGGAGCAAAAGAGAGAGAAGCTTTCTAATTGTTGCACGAGGTAGAAGCAGAAGATTAACCCCACACATCACATTGCCATTGTAGCTGCATTGTCATAATGTTGCTAGTGCAGCAGAGAAACAGTGCTGTAAGGCTGCAACCTTGCAGCAATGTTTCATTTTCAAGGTTATACCAGTTATACCTCGGGGCAGAGTTGTAGCAAGGTTGCTAATGCACATTTTGTAGCATTGCAATGTTGTGGCTAGATTAATACTGTAATGACAAATCTAGGTTAAAAGAGCAATATTGTAGCTATGTAAATTCTTAATTAACCTTGCCAATGCAATATTGTTTAATTAAACTTTCTGTGGCATTACAGCAAGAGATGGGCCATTCTGAATATAAGCATGGTAATTTTAGTAAATTACTGTGGTGTTTTACATAATTTACTGCTGCCCCTGAAAATTACCATAATTTTCAGTTATATTCTCCTCCGTCTCAGATATTTTCCTTACCGATATATTCCAAACACATTATTTTAAAACAAGTCTATATATATTTCACATAATTTGGATCATAAATTAAGGTACATGCAACTCATTTGCTGAATATTTTTACTTGTGGAATATTTGAGGGGCTATCATTTTCACAGTATGAACAAAAGTTTCTCATACCACACAAAAGAACTCCGAATTGTGTGTGGGCTGCCGTATTTGATTTTAAAGTTTCTTCATCTCTAAAACATGAATGTAGCAATACATAGTAACGGTTATAATTGCATTTACCCCTCCCTATCACTATTGGCATTCCTATTAAATCCTCTATTTGCTATTAATTGCAGAAAATTCAAAATTACCAGAAAATGATGGTAGTTTCAAAAAGATACCATTATTTACCACAGTAATTTACCTCAAATGAAAATTACGGTAATTTACCCATCTCTAATCACAGCAGCACTGAAAAAACAAGGATGATGTTTCTTGCATATATCTAAAATTGCTACAGTTATCCCCTAGCACTCCCAGGAGAAAACTTGCAGTATCAACCTTGCTTAAATCTTGATTAACCTTTCAAAAATAACATAGCTCCTCTATTAACTGGCAGAATTAAGGGTTACGATTGATGCTTTGTTCATGTGCCATATATTACAACAGTTCTTCTTGAGATCAAGTGGGAAGAATACTGTTGAAACAACCAAGCTGAAGCCTAGAAATATAAAACAAGGTAGTATTCGCAGTGTTAATAATAATTAACCTTGTGGTAACTACCTTATTTTTTCAACATTGCCACAGCATTACATCAGCATTGGTGATGTTGCCAAGGTCTTCACATCCTTAGTGTATTATTGCCGTAAGTTTACATTCTTTATGGATCTGGACTGGTAGGATCATAAATGAGGGTGCGTATGAAAGTATAGAGGAGGAAGAAACCTTATGGAGCACAATCACACAAATGGATAGGTGACCCTTTTATACTCATATATTTGTCAGTGACATATAATAATAGAAATTTCCATGAGGAAGACTGAGGGGAAAATACTTAGGCCTTACTCAGTAAAATGGAACTTGAAAAATTAGCTACAAGGGCATTAATGAGTCAACCAGGATCTGAGTAAAGTGATGGCCTTAGTTAACCAATCTTAGGATTAATGACTGATGATGAACATATTAACAGGTCTCCCATTCCTTGCCACCAGTCACTCTAAATGACCCAAGTTTTGAGTAATACTCCAGTGCATTATTCAATGGAAACATTCTGCTTCTGAAAAATGGAAGCAGAGACAAAAATTGACTACAGAATGACTATCTTGGAAGTCCTATCATGTGGGACGGAAGAAGCACAATGGACATCAAGCAGAGAAAAGACCAAGCTAAGAAGGCATTCATGGGTAAAAGACAACTGCTGTGCTCAAAGGAGATAGAACTACGAACCAGGAAACAGTATGTGAAAACCTCTGTGTGGAGCATAGCAATCCATGGATTGGAAGCATGAACCATTGGAAAAGCTGACCAGAACAGACTAGAAGCCTTTGAAACCTGGTGCTGGGAGGAGGATGCTGAAGATAAAATGGAGGGATGAAATAAATAATTAAGGATAAAGAAGAGTAGAAGAGGAAAACATTATATAGAACACCATACAGAAAAGAAGAACGAGATGGATTGGACACACCTTGAAACACAATGGCTTTGTGAGGAACATAATTGAAGGTAAAATAGAAGGAAAGGTCCCCAGAGGAAGACCCAGGAATAAGTTCATGGACCGAATAAAGAGGAAAGTATATAGTTAGAGATACCAGGAGATAAGGGAACTAGCATTAGATAGGGAAGGGTGGAGGGCTGCAGTCAACCAACCTTAGGATTGAACGACCTATGAATTCAGAATGCACAATCGAGGGTGAAGGACTTTCTTTCCATGAAAATTTTCCTTGCGATGGACATGGCATGTTCATTACCTCCAAGAGGAATGGGGGCAGTGGAAGTCCTCCATTCTCAATGATCTCACTACTGCAAAAGCCTTAAATGAACTTCATTGCTTCCTTGGCCTTCAGTACTTGAGTATTTTTCTGGAGTCATTTCAAGATAATATTGGAGTTAAAAGTTAGAAATGTAGTTAATCAATAAACACATTTGGGGAAGGGAATTGTGTGACCAAATAATCCATAGTGATGGCCTTTGATTTAATCACATGATCTGGAAAAAAATTATAAACTTTTCCTTTATTTCTAAACCAAAACAATTCATTTCAATTGTGCTATTATCTTGGACTGACTCCTAATATTACATGATTTAACCGCCTTGACGCTCAATGGTACAAGGAAGGCAGCAGGTTTACTTTTGGATATTAGGATTACTTTTGTGAGTTATTCCATTTAGAGAATAAAAATGCAGTTTCTCTCGATCCAATACAGAATAGCGTTTACCCCAAAAATTGGGTGAGACTAGTGAAATCAATATTTTTCAGAAACACAGCAAGATAGTTGAAAGTGAGGGATTATATAGAAGGACAGGAGTTACAATTAGAAAAATCTGGTTCTTGAAAATTCTTAAGTAGATGGCTTAAATTTTCAAGATGCCATTGCATAGGGAAACAATGCATCAGGTAAAAAAGGGAATTAAATTATTCATCAGGTATTTAGACCAATATAATCAATGGTTGGTGAGTACACTTTTTGGAAATTAATATTCATCTTAAAAATGAAAACAACTTAGTTTTTTCCACCAATGTATTAAAAACTCAAATCGACTGGTTTCGGCCTTTTCAGGCCATTATCAAGATTACAGAGTAAAATTCCAAGAGACAGCACAGTTTATATAAGAGATCTCAAGGAGAGGGAGATGGCTGAAATAAGGGGGGGGATGAGAGGTGATTGGGAAAAACTGCAGGGGAAGATACAAACAGGGGGTGATGCCAGGCTCAAGGACTACGGCGATGGAGGTACTGGCACAGAAAACAAGGGGGAGGTGGTTGAAGGGATAATGTCATTGAGTAGTTTATCGCCATGCACATTGTAATATGACAGAATTTCACAATTTTCTAGGAAGTCCAACTTCCCCCCCTTGTCACAAACGTGTAACAGCTTAAGGGTAAAATTGGATCTGTCCAACTTCGATTGCGACGAAAACATGCCATAGCCACATCCACTTCACTTTCTCCAATCCTCTGATCCGGCGCTAAGTGGGTGAAGTTACCCTTAATTAATATTTTAACATGTAAACTATATAGGCATTTCCCAAAAAATAAATACAAAATTTCCGTGTATAATTCTGTGACACTCCAGATATTATTATTTAGTTCTAAGGATGAAATTGACATGAATGATAAAAGTGGGGTATATTTACTCAAATGTGGTACTCCTGAATGTAACTCGTAGTATGTTGGTCCAACTGGACGAAAGTTGAATATAAGAATAATGGAACATTTTAAATCCAGTCAATTGTGACAAAAAGTCAAATTTTGCAGAGCATCTAATTGATGAGGGTCACAGATCCAATTTTACCCTTAAGCTGTTACACGTTTGTGACAAGGGGGGGAAGTTGGACTTCCTGGAAAATTGTGAAATTCTGTCATATTACAATGTGCACCGCAATAAACTACTCGATGACGTAAGCCCTTCAACCGCCTCACCCTTGTTCTCTGTGCCAGTACCTCCATCGCCGTAGTCCTTGAGCCTGGCATCTCCACCTGTTTGTATCTTCCCCTGCAGTTTTGCCAAATCACCTCTCATCCCCCCCCCTTATTTCAGCCATCTCCCTCTCCTTGAGATCTCTTATATAAACTGTGCTGTCTCTTGGTATTTTACTCTGTAGTCTATGTAATGGCCAGAAAAGGCCGAAACTGGTCGAATTGTGTTTTTAATATATTTGTGGAAAAAACTAAGTTGTTTTCATTTTTAAGATATTTAGACCAATAAACTAATAGCAACTAATGTAATAACAGCAATTTAATAAAATGTTGATATGGTTCAGCATTAATTTAGTGATTTACCCACCTTAATGCCTTTTGCTCGTCCCAATTTACGCCATGGGAAGTAAATTATCATATAAATAGGGAATGTAATAATGTCATAAATGATAATAAAAAAATAGATAATGATGATTAATGAAGTTTCAATAATTCCTTCCATTATTGGTATTCTTAGAGAGCCAGGTAATCCTCAGTAATACTGTCAAAATTAAAATAAGAAGTATTAATTTAAGAAATGTCCTTATGCAATAGGTATTAAGCACATGTTTTCAGAAAGATTGCGGAGTTCAGCAACTAGCATTAGAGCATTGTCTTGTCATAGAGGACTTTTTTTTTATTTAAAAAAATCTGAACCCAAAGCAGGCTATATCTTCCATAGGTTTCACTAGCAAATTTGTTCAAAGATAATGTTCACATTGAAAGTGGACACCTTAGGTGCGTGTGTCACTTATTCAGCATACTCTGCTTGTATTTGGGGAATCTGATTTCAAAACCAGGAAATTAATTTTTGTCCAGACTATTTATTTTTCCTGCTGCCAATTTCACTCAGGTGTATTAAAGAATCTGTGGCAAATGTTGACTAAAGGAAGCTGATATTTACCTTAAGATTATTATTATAATAAAAAAACTTCCGTAGAATCTTTTTACCCTCTTTAAATTCTTTCCTCATTGGTGGACCATGTCCAGCTCACCAGGTCATTTAGATGTAAGAAGCACTACCACCATGTCAAAAGTCCTTTGGGGAGCACTTAACACTCAACTCCACAACTAAGGCACAAGATTCAGGATCACATAATGTATTGCAATTTAAATTAAAAATGCTGACATGCGTGTATCATAATTTTTTTGCAATGGAGGATGACACCCTTGTATTATTTTTTCAATTCTCCTCATTGCTAAATAATATTAGTATTTGTTTTACGATTGCCCCTTGCCTCTCTGTGGAAGTGGTACAGCTGTTTTAATATTTATTCAGGAATATTCTAGTAATTTCATACATTCCCAAGCAGTGGTAATTTTTAAGCAGATATGTCATATTCAACCTATAATATTGACCAATTATGCATCTGTTATATTTATCAAAAATATTGACTTCTGTATCTTGTCCTTATTTTTCTCTTCTTGGTAGTGTACAGCTTCATGAGGTTTGTCATGTTTTTTTATACTGAAGAGTTACTGCATGTATGAGTCTCATGTTCTACTGGAGACAGTATCCGAAATATTAATTATTTTTTTATTTAAAGAACAAAGTCTTAGGTGCGGCAAGTAGGTTTCACTTGGTCTATTTAACGCTATCAAAAGCAAAATATACGGAAAGAGAAAATTATCTTTATCCTTGTTGGATAGGCAACGTGTGGGACAAACAGCTAATCAAGACGAGGCGGTATATTAAAAAGATGATGGACGGACTTTCGTAAGACTGGTTCCAGCAGCGTCAGAATAGCTAACCTACCGCTTAACTCATCGCATAAAGGAATTTTTTAGAAACAAACAAAGCCGTCGAAATAGTTATTATCTCCAACTTACAAAACGAAAATTTTGATTGGTGACGTTTCCTGAGGAAATTTTATTTATTAAGGCAAAGCACCGGCTAAATGCTATGTAAAGCTTGAAGATTGTGTCAGATTGGTTTGGCGAGCGGACCATTTGATCGCCCGTATCGTTGATGCTTTCAGCTTATTTTGACTGTCGATGTTAACGCTTAAGATTTACCGGTAGCTGTCGGATCGCCACTTTGTCTAAGGGTTCATGCGGAGGTCTACAGAGGAAGTTGACGATGACGAGAAAGTGATGGTAGAGATTTGCCCCAGTGTTCGAAATAGCATACAAATGTCCTGCGCGATATTATAACTGTGAAACACAGCTTATGGAAGCACTTCTTTATCACCTGCCTCTCTTCAGCTATCCAATAACTTATTAAACTTTACATGCCAAGTTTTCACAAATACGTTTATTACGCATTTCGAGCGAAATGTAAACGATGAAATATTTGTTGAATCGTCAAAGATAGATAGTATACTACCTTTATAAAGATTGTGAGCTCCCTTCATCAAAATTAGTGTAAGAATCACGTTTACCAAGTAATTAGTGACAAGTATCTGGCATTGCGTTTGGTAGATCAAAGATAGCTAATTCTAATGATTTTCCATATCGTTTCTCGCATTTACCTTGTTAGGTTGCCACTTACTTTACACGTTATATTCATTGCACTTAAATATAAAATGCTGCTACTGACTTTTGAATGAAATTCTCAAATTAGCCAAGTATTCCGACTCTTCCAAGACTTGTACTTATTCCAAAGAACTGCTGGAAGAATAACTTTATCAAGTAGTTTCCTCGTAGGTAGTAAGAACATCAAAAACTTAAAACAATATTTACGCATCCACATCAATAAATGATCGTCCCGAAGGCCGTAACCAGGGAAACAATTCTCGTTCTACAGACGAAAATCAGCTCAATGACAATCGGGTGATTGTTGAGCGAAAACATCTTCCGCACATACGTCCGACACCGCTTTGGTTTTTTATGGGTTTATTACCACCCATTATGGGTTCGTGCAACTACATTTTATACAACCACGAATTGAATACCGGTACCATTAAAATAAGTCTGTTAGACTTAACCATACATCGAACAGACACAATTTGGGAGATTCTGTAACGGGGGACATCTCTTTTTTGCAGTGCGGCACTAATTAATTTACTCTCACGCATTACCACAAATATCTTATTTACACTCAGGATCCGTAGAATACGGACTACGGATTATTCCGTGGGTTTGAGTACCGGGCTATGGCTGTCCAGCTTTGGTGCCGTCCTTCCGAAATTTTCCCGATACAGGGACATATCGTAGATCGATCAAAAATACGAGCCTACCCAAGCAGCAGATAATAGCCATACAATATCCATATAATGTTACAAAATAACTTTCTTAATATCCATAAAATATCCAGCTTATCCGTGTAACCTTCCATGGATATCCAGAGGATATCCGAAGTTCCCGCTAGTGGATATCCATAGAATATCCAGGGTTAACATCCATGCAACATTACCCCTCAGTTATATGGATATCCATGCAATATCCATGGTGCAGAAAAACCCAAAAAAACCACCCTCCCAATCGCATATAATTTTGAATTTCACACTATTTTTAGCCTGTTTATATTGACCCACCCCTATTGTAAAAACAGAGTTGCAGCATCAAGCCTTCCTGGAGATCATCTCAACGATGAATCATTAGCCATCCATTGGGAAATACATGTTGAGATACAATACTTCATTGGAAGAACATCGTAAAGCTAACTGAAGCTACTTAAATTTTTTTAGTCATACTATTCATCAGCACACAAGTTATAACATTGAATGAATTTCACATTCACTTAGATGGAAAGAACGAAAGAAGAAACTCAGATTTGCTGAATTTGGTAGAAGCTAGTATATTCATTTATTTTTGAATTCCTTCACCTAAAAAATTACCTTTTCCACATTTATGACAAAAAATTCCCTCGCATATATTTAATTTGGAATCAGGATTAGAAGGAGTACATATTGGACTAAGTTTTCACAAACTTTATTGAACTAAAAAATCACACAACATCCACAGCATCATTATTTTATGTTTGTTTCTCATTCCCTCCAACACGGAATTTCGCGTGGCGTAGCCAGTCCTTCACATATACCTCTATTTCTTTGTTGGTTGTGCCACTCCATTGGGATTTTCTAAATACATCTGGCGAAAGATTGAAAAATTATTAGTCCAGTCACAATTATTTACAAATCACATCAAAGACAAGTTAGAAAACTATCCAATGAATGACATAAGACTTCTTTTGTTGTAGTAGTTAAATTTGGAAACATCTTGAATTAAGAATAAAGTCATTGATGTTTTTTGACTTTAACATTAATAATAGCAGGCGTAACTATTGAATTGAATAATTATGACAAAAATAACTTAAGCGTATTCCACACTAGAACTCAGGGTTGTTATTGAGGTGTCTCAGAGTCGTAATTGAGGTTGGAATTAAAGCTCTACTTGGAATGTACAATGTTATTTCTTGTCATGATTGGCAGTAACTTCTTTTTCTCATTTCTGACAGGTAATTCTTAAACTATGAGGTAAAGTTTATCGCAGGTAACTTTAGGGCACTAGATATATGAAATTATAGTTCGCAATGTACATAATACAACTACATATTTATCTTTTTGTTCAAGAACTACCCATTGCTGAGAAAAATTAGTTAATGCCACTGCTTCTAAACCTCAAAAACATTCAGCACTCAGAGATACAAAAATGGCTGCTGTATTAAGACTTCTCAAGTAAAAATCTCTTTTGCAACAGTTTTAACTCTTATTTTCATCTCATTTTCACCACTCATTAGGAATTCCTTTGCAATTTGAAACACGGGAAAATGAGTTTAAATGTCAAAAATGAGTTTCTAGCATTGTTGAAAATGATTTTCAAAATAGTTGCAAGGGAGATTCAAATGAGTTCAAAAATAGTTGAAAATCAGATTAAATAGAGGGAAAAAGAGATTTAATTGAGTTGAAGAAGAGTGAAAATGAGATTCAATTGAGTTGAAAATAGTGAATATGAGATCAAACAGTTGAAAATGAGTTCAAAAAGAGGCAGTCGAAAATCAGATTTAATGGAGAAAAAATGAGATTTAATGGAGTTCAAAAACAGTGAAAACTAGATTTAATCCGACCATCCCCAGTTGCACTTTGTCTCTACTAGCACAATGCGTTTTCAGCATATGCTTAGCACATTTTCAACATATGTGTAAGGCATATTTTGAGCAAGTGCTGAGCATACGTAAATGTCCAGGAGGGCATATGCTAAAAATATGCTCAACAGATGTTTCACATTCCTGTATTACATACCAAATATCACATCCTTGAGTATGAGTTTTGAAAATATTTTCTTTTTCTTCTGACCCAGCCAACTGTACTCTGCAGCTACTGAGTCGGTCATTAAAGCCCGCATCATTCTCCGGGTCATATCTTTAGGAGAATTGCCACCAATAATCCTCAATTCATAAGTCTGAGAAGAAAAGTATTGAGAACATCATTGTCACCTCATTAAATTGTAATATCAACTGGCACATGGACAATGAAATTAAAGTATTACCAATTGCTGCTTATAAGTCCCATCCAGTAATTTCTTCTCCTCCTCAAGCAGCTGAACCTGGGTGGCTATAGGGTACGACCCAAGTACTGTAATTGTAACCTCGGTTGCATCCCGTGATGGAGAAGCTGGTGCCTCCAGAGCCCTCAGTCTTTTGTTAATGTCAATGACAGAGTGCTTAATGAAAGTCACTGCTCTCAACAATTCCTCTTCAAAACCTGATAGTTAAAAGTGCATTTACAATGGTTGCAATATAGATGTATCCATTGAGTTCGTAATGTGAAGCCAGTTTAGTTGGCCAGGGGAACTTCATGCACACAAATGTATACCAAGTACTTACTTGATCTTTTACTACTACATCCTTGGGGAGTATCCGATGGGAATGCATCAGTGTTGGCCCCAGGTAAAGGAGTGGCCTGAGCATCACTATGCTCTACCAATGTGGGTGGCATAGGGAATCCTGGAGTTGAGGTATTTTGTACTTCCTCCTCACTCTCTGAGCTCCATCGAACCTCACATCTTTTCCTTTTGCCAACTCCCTTTTCCGCATCTGAAGTGAGGTCACTGGTTTCCTCAGCTAAGGCACATTTTTCCCTCGCTTTCTGAAGGGAACCTGAGAAAATCAATGAAAAAATTTAAATAAAGCCCAAGAAACAAGTCTATACTGCCCTCACCTTCATTACTTGCACTTAAGTACCCATCAGTACTAAAAAAACTGCAAGTTTTATCTATATGCTGACAATCTACAGATCTATTTACATTCAACTGTTAATTGTTTAAGTGACAACATAAAGTATATATACATCAACAATGACCTGGCTAGACTTAACACTTGGAGCAAAACAAATCTTCTAAACATAAATCCAAACAAGTCACAAGCCATTGTAATTGGATACCCAAGGATTCTTGCTCTCACTCAGACAAATGAACTTATTATTATTTTCATTATTAAAGTAAGTGAATATTTCATGAGGAGACCATTCTCACTGACAAGCTAGTCTAATACATACAACATGAGTTTTGCTCTTCCCGAGCTTTTTGTTCCAATAAATCTACAACAGCATATATGCACAGAACAGAAAATCTGGGAGATACAGTTCACAAAGGTTTTCAAGATTACTATAAAAATAAAGAGAGTATTAAGAGGAATACTCTTAGTGTTTTACTCACAGTACATTCTCTGTCCTACTGTCTTGGCTTGATATGTTAGCCAAGAATCCTGGGGCTCAACCTCTTTTTCCACCATGCCCCTTAGCCTCTCCACTCCCTTAAAATTAGGCCATCTACATTTTCCAGCAGAGTACCATGACATTGGTACCACCTCCACACTATTTTCTTCCAAGAAGTGGACGACAATCCACATGATGGTTCTGTAGGAGGTACAATACTTACATTACTTAAAGAAGTCATTTTAATAATCCTACTTAAGCAAATCACATATATTGTTAGATACCATTCAATGAATATCAACTGAGAATACATACTCTCCATCATTGATGATCCAAATTAAGGAAAAATGATATTAAAAGAGGTATGTGTGCAGCCGAATAAGTTGAATGAGAATGATATTTACAAATTTCTTTTAGATAAAATTTAATTAAAACCGCAGAATATCAGAATTTAGTGCAAAATGGCATGGCAAAATTAAAAGCCCTGACTCCAGTTATTGCCAATCAAACCGTTGTAATTCGAACATAATAACTTTTCCATGATATGGAGAGAATTACCTCTTTCTTGTCAACGTTGGCCACATGGATGTCTATTTCCATATCTTCTGTATCTACAATTATAACTTTTTCAATATTTATATTTAATAGGAGTTTAGAACATGATAACTCCATCATCAATCCTTAAAAAGATTCAGCAAAATTTTCCTTAGATTTGTGGCACAAAACCATGGCATGATGGCGCAACAAAAAAGGTTTCCAGAAGATATAGTATGTAAAATAAGTATATTTACAAATAGAGTAGTGCCTATGGAGGAAAATGAAGAGAGCTCCCACGAGAAAAGTTTTCCAGTCCCTAAGTCAGTCTGTTTCTCTGTAGCAATAGATAACCTCAAATTCTATCGAGGCAACTTGAATTCAAAAGAGGTATCACAACCACCTGTGATTCAAGTTGAAGATGGACATACTTCATGTTAATATCCCTTACAGGAACACATTTTAAAGGTGAAAGATTATCAACCTTATAAATGCCCAACTTCGAACTCTCACAGGGTAGGGAATACAAATTACATCTTGTTAGGTATGTTCTGCCAAGAACAACCATTTCTTTGGACTTCATACAATAAGCAATGTTATCTACCATGAGAATATCACCATTGGCAATCCTGCAAACATTGTTTGGCTGTGAAGTGGACAGACTGAAACTTTCAAAAGAAATTTTCTTATATTGACGAGAATTGCAACAATGTGATAGCAAGGGACCTTCGTGGTGTGGTCTGAAATAACGTGGAAATCCAGACCTTTTTTTCCCCTTCTCCACTTCATTATTGGTTATCTCACTGTACCTCCTGATGACTTGCTCAAGGGGTTTATTTGGAGACCTTACAAGGCGTTTCAGCTTCTGCATGTAGTTCTCAAATCTAAAAGCACTACAGGAATCCAATTGTCCAAATCTGTTGAAGTCGTCCACTAAATGCAGAACATTATGGATATTATGGGATATTAGATCTTTCCCATAAATCACTCCAAAAGACAAATGGAAATGCTCCAAGAGACTTTGGGCATAGGTGACAAGGGAAGGCACTGAATGTTTGTCCAACAAAATACGCATTGCTGCATGGAGTGACATAAAATTTATTCTAACTTCGCCACTAACATCACTTTGGGACATGACTATTGGCCCAGTGTACAATAGGAACTGACGAAATTCAGTGGCTTTCCACCTTGAGACTTCTTCCATCCTTCGGGGTCGACGAGCAAAGTCCTCAGGAATAGAGGAACTTAAAGACAACAAAATTTCTGAAAGTTTAATAGTTAGTCTTGAAGGAAATCTGATGGGAATTCTACCATGCAACCAGATATTTATTAATTTGTGCATCACTCCCAGGCAAATGAGATGCATGTAATCCAATGGAAAGGAATGAACAAGATCTAATTCAGGAATTTCAGTCAGAATCGACTCTCCTAGGTGATAATCTTCATCATCCTGCCGTATGAAGCTGGCATGTGTTCTTTTCACTCCAACCTTGCCTGGAAAACATGTGCGCTTGTTCAAATACTCTCCTTCTATTGAACATCGAGAACATGAAGAGTAGCCTGTGTGACCCTTAACGCACAAAACGAAGGATTTAGCCGGGGCATCACAACAGATTCCAAGTATTTCCACTGGTAGCACGGTTCCATCTGCCTGCTTCAAACCATTTTTCACAAGATAAATTGCTTCATCAACAAACTCCCTGAGGAAATCGTTGGCATTTCCGGGTTTCTCATTACCGTGGTATATACCAATGGGAAACAAATCGGAATTTCTAAGAGGCACTAAATGGGCTAAAATGGGCCAAAACTGACTCCTGGAGCTTTTAGTTAATTGTAATCCATCTATTCCGATAAAAAGTTTGATTTCAGAGGGCTTCTCATTCAAATCTTGTACGGCGTTCATGATGCCGTTCTTCATTCCAAAATGAAAATAACTCCCGGGGGCAACTATTCTTAAAGAAGTAGACACCTCAGTTTTTAGAAGCGTTCTTGGATCTGACGGCAAGGTAGAAAAACAACGCATTTTCCTAAGTTCAGACAAAAGATCACTTATAGCACTATGTGTGATATTGTGCTTGATCGCCCAACCCCCAATAACTCGTTTTATTTCTGACACACTTATTCCCTCTTCGTTATCATCACCCGTGTCGGAAACAGAGCCCTCGTCGCTATCACTCACGTCGGAAGTAGGTGTGTGTCCATTACTACCACCTCGAAAGAAATACGGCGGCTGAGAACTTTGGGTGGTCACTGACTCTTCGGAATCAGTAGAGGAGAAATTGGGAAATCGGGATGCAATAAGGTTATCCACTCTTGAATCAGTAGTTTCTGTGTTTCCGCCAACACTTGACATAGTCTCCCTCAACGGTTCACCATTTACCACTCCAACCTTGTTTAACGTTAGGATATCATTTCTTATCAACTTATTCTGAGCACGCCTACTTAAAAGATTAAAGGGCTTCCTTTGGCCTGCCATTTCATCTATAGGGAAATACGAGTCGATATGCTGCAACAGGAAGAAATGCATCATGAGGCACCAAAGGAAAGCCACATGGAAATGTCAGGATGATATAATTATTAACTTACCGTTTACAAAATTCCGGTATTCAATTCCTATGCTTCGCTGCAACCTTCCGCAACTCCACAGATTTCAATCTTCAATTACTTCGCAGATTCCACTGGATTCTCCTTTCGACTCGTGCGTACTCGTCCGATGGTCGGTAAATGAATAAAACAAACAACGACACCATGGCAACTCGCACTTCCGTTCGGATAACGCCACCAGTTAGCGCTCGATTCGGTGCAATTTTATTTTTAATTAATGAAAATTTAGAAATAGCGGCGATTCAATTTAAACGACAAAATAATAATTTCAAATATTGAGTCAATTTTATAATTCATTCACACGTACATCGTGATTATTCACCGTTTCTCCATATTAAGTTTCTGTATATATGACCTTGTATGTATGCCCTTCTTCTGTCTCCTATCTCACACTAATCATCTCCTACATCCAATTGAGAAATAAAAAAATAAAAAATAACAGTGCTACATTCATTTTACATAACTCAATATTCACTAAAAATAAATAAGTTCTAAGTTGGTCGGAAATATTTTATGAATATCGCATGGATATCATCGTAAGGATATTGTGATCATAATATCCATAGGATATCCATATAATGTTACAGGTTGGACCTAACTTCTTTTGGATATTGGTAACCATTTATGGATATCCATACAACATTGTCTGCTACTTGGGTAGTGGGGAGGTATACAACGGTCTACCACATTATTACCGTAGATATTTCGGGGAATTTATGAGTACTGATTCGCCAATCTTGAATACGCTGTGACTGCACACAGGGCAAATTCTATGAACATTTGACTAGGTCACTGAGGCTGGCAATCGTCTTTATTTTCCCGGACATGTTCTCATTCAGCATGGACTGTCTGAAATGTCCAGCTTATTGGCTTTCAAAATTTGAAACCACATCATCATAGCTTGTAATTGGTAACCACGGTAATGACATTGTCACAATAGCCATGGTAATAGGAATACGCACTGTCCATGCACCTCAGAGGTCGCGGTTTCGAGTCCCGCCATGGTCATGGCTGCTGAATTTTTCTTAGGATTAGGGACTTCAGCTATATGGGTCCATGTACCTGTAGTAGTCGGGACATGGAAAAATCGAAATCAACCACTATTTACAAAACTGTTCACCAAACAGGAAAAAACTGTAAGAATAAAGACGCCCACATAATTATACGAGACATCTGAACTAAATTACCAAAGATACCACCATAACACTGCGGCATCAAAAACCTTCTGGAGTATACTTCTCAAACACATGACCAGTTAAAATCGTTGCGTCATTACTACGGTAGGTAATATTATTATTCAAACATAACAATGGTATAATCAGAGTAAATTAGGGGAATGAAGAAAATGCTGCCTTCTAAAGTAAAGACCACAATCAAAGACGTCTCCGATGCGTTAATTGAGGTATTTGCCATCAGTGTCACAGGAGACACATATTTGAGAAATATGGTGCCATTTGGCCGATTCATGGTGTAAAAAGGATGAGCGTCCTCTCATTAGTTCTCATTTTATGGTTCAAAAATTTCTTTTCCAGTGAAAGAACGGCAGTTCAACTTACCATGCCAGATAGGCTTTGCCAAATGTCGCCGTTGATGTGTGGGTTGCCTATCGTAATTATACTTAAGGGGTGTTGGGGTTCGTGATGCTTATCAACCTGTACAACGTATCCATGACAGAAATGGTCTTAAATTAAGTTTTGCCGAGGTGCTGGATGAAAGTGAGTTTGGGGTTGAAGACACCTAGGTTATTATGAAAGGAAGAAAGTGGCATCAGTTCATTAAATAGTGTATCTGTTGGGAGGTGCTTTAGGTTTTAAAGAAAAGGATACTTATGTTTACTTCAAAGGGTTAATTTTTCGTCGTCACAGCAAGCATCATGCCTCAATTGAGGTGAGAGAATGCTGCAAGGACCAAAAGTCCTCAGCCTTCTCAATTTTTTAAAAGATTTTGCAGTCGTCCACATAGAGGAGGACTCCACAAGAGTAGGAGAGAACTCAGCTGTTTATGTCATCAATGAAAAGGGCAAAGAGAAGAGGTCCAAGAATGCTACCTTGAGGAATGCTATAAGAAATGGGTGGACTTAACCGGCGCAGAAGTCTCTCAAAGGGCAATGCTTTCCCTGCTACGAGTAGCATGATAATTTCCTGTACTCCTCTCTACGGAGCTCTCTTGTGGCGATGAATCGCTCAGGTATTTCTTTTGCCCGTTTTGGAACCCCACTCTGCGGGAAACCGTGCCCTTCCCCCGGGCACTCGGCTCGACCCCCCAACCCTTAGCAGCCCCTCTCTCAGCAGGAGGCCACTGTAAGTTTGTTGCATTAACATTGTTTTGTTTAATAATTCTTTGCTGTATACTTCAAAAACTTATACCTATAAATGTATTTCTAATGTTATTCTGAGCATTTTACAATTTTAAACGAAATTCTAGCGTTAATATTAACAAATTTAGAGTTCTATTTAGAGCTCAAACTATTGAGAGTTCCACACAAGAGCTCCGTTACTAGCAACGCTAGTATTTCATTTGAAATTTGCTAAGACTCAACAAAAGACATATGATTCACTTATTAAGTTAAAAATTTTGTAGATTGAAAAAAATAATTGCCTCGAAAAACCATTGCAAATACAATAAATTAACCGCGGATTCATGCAGCAAGGAGGGCTACCAATGATGCGGATGGTCGAGGTCACTTGCCAAGGAAAGGGTCTGGGCTGTCCCTAAGCTGGGTCGGAGGGGTTTACTGCATACCTAGGATTATTGCTGCAGTATCGGTCTGTTCCCTTCCCTTGCGTCGGCTATACCCGACATTAGGTCTTTTGAGTTGGTTTTTCTCCTTCGGCCAGAGCCGACATTCGTTCGTTTGCATAGGAAAATTCACTTCGGATATAGCCGACGCTAGGTGCGAAAGGGTTAAGGAAGTGGCTCCATCAAGAATAACATGCTGAGTGTCAAAGAGAGCAGTGATATGGTAATGCAAAAACGTGAGGAGCCTCCTGGAAGGAAGCCATGCTGCTGAGATGAAATGTATGGGATGGTCAATAATAGAAGGCGGTCATGAATAATGTGTTCAAATGGGATGGAAAGAATGGGAAGATTAGATACTGGACAATAATTATTAACATTTTCGTTAGAGCTGAATTTTGAAATGGGAGTCACAAGTGCTGTTTTCCAGGATAAGGGGAAAGAACCAGCTGTGAGAAAAATTTGAATTATTTGTTCAGAAGGATAAAAAGGGAGTCCGTGGTTTGTTGTAGGTAGAGTGAGCCAAGGTCATCAGCTGCATTGGCTTTTTATGGAGGAAAAAATTTGAGGAAGGAGAGGATCTCATGAGGCAAGACAAAGACCATTGAGAGGGAGTGAGGGTGCACCAGAAGAAGTGTTGGAAGGTCAATTTGTGGGTTGGGTGTAGCAGCAGTCAAGGAAAGGTAACCGTTGAAGAGGAAGTCGTTCTCCGAAGCATCAGGATTCATGGACCTGCTTACCTGCTGGAATACCCAAGAAACATTTATCCAGCAGATACACTGGTAAAACCCAAGATTTTTCATAACTGGTGAAAGCTGACTGTGGTGCAGCTCCCAAGAAAGGCCCCTGATCCAATATGACAATGCTAGGTATCCAAGCAGCATTTTTTTCTGGAGTTGAGTAGTGACCAGATACACTTGGGTTCAGTTATCAAGTCATTGGAAATTGTCTTTACAAGCATAGGAGATTATGTGTTAACTGATGGAGGTGTAAAAATGTGGCATAGGTGTGAGGGTAGGCAAAGGATTTTCAGTTTCCACTCAGCCCAATTGTTTGGAAGCACAAGGCACATTTCCAACTAGAGCCATGTGGATTCTTCTTGAACTCTTCAAGATGGAACTACGTTGGCAGTGACACCATTCACAAAATCATAAAAAAATGTCCAAGGCATTGTCTGGAGACATGCTTTCCAGAAGGTCCCAGGGTAGGGGGGAGTGTGCATAGATAATTGCAGGCCAAATGACCTTACTCCAGGTTTTCACTGGTCAAGTGGGGTGGGGGAAGAATAAGGATGGTGGGGGGCATGGAATGGGTAGGGCAGGGGAAATGAGAACTCGAGAGAAGATTGGTTGAACTTGAAAATGTTTCTGCTCGTGGTGGGAGGGGGAGCACAGAATTAGGTCCAAAGTTGACAAATTTATGGTTTGAAAGAGAGTACACTGGAAGACACTCCATTAGCCATAAATGAAGTGGTCAACAAAAAAAATACCATTGGAGTCAAAGCTATTACTGACCAAAGATTAGTTCATCACCAAGATCTAATGATAGACACATCCTTCTCTTGCTTAACCTGACAGAGTTGGTATTCATTTATGAAAGAATCAATAGTCAAAAAAGTTTGGGGGCCTCTACATTACCAATGCCCATGCAATTCACAAATTTAGGCCCTTTCTCTTAGAGGTGAGGACTGTATAAATAAACATTAATCCTTAACTGGTTCAGTTCAATTAGACAAGTTTTTTGTGAGAAAATAAAGTTATTTACAGTCCAGTTGGTGAATGCATACTTTAAAACTAAAGCCATTGAATCAAAATAATACCCACATACTACTTAAAACTCAATCAAAAGTCTCATCTCTTCCATGCAGAGGTTTTATATAATGCATTATGTAACAACTTCTACCAAAGCTTTGAAAGTTTTGTCTATAAAAGAAATAAACATATCTCTGTATTATTCTACGACATTTATTTACTCCCTACTGCTTTCATCACATACTGGTCGTTATCAAGAGAAAAACTTCCTTACAGAATGACACGTACATGTGTGAACTAGTAGGGAGGTAATAAAAATCATGAAGAATATTACAAAGTACAGTTTCTCGATTGTTTTTCTTATGGTGTTGCATAATATATGTCAGACAGCTAATATGAAAGTAAGATATCCTAACTGGTAAACTCCAAATATTTTATTTAAAGCATATTTATATACATTCTATAATATAATACATATAGAGCCTACATTCAAATAAAAAATGAGCACGATATCAAACATGATCAAGGTGTCAACATTGTGGAATTAAACATGTACAGCAACAACATTTTATCACCATGTAACTTAATATTTAGGTATGGCTAACACAAAGAATGCTGCTCTGAGATACTGAACTCCACCTTAGTGCATCATACAAGCTCCAGGCCATGCACAAGGAAATATTTCATAAGGAATAGACAGCCAGTTGACAAATTTTTAAGTCATTTATATATCCACAATAGTCAATTGTTGAGTAGGTCAGGTTTTTCATTTAATATCACAGCATATTCAGCACCTAAATAATTTACACACAGGTAAATACCCAGTTGATTAAATAGTGCTTCAAATCATTATTTATATCTCTATGTAGAGAAAAAGGGAACAGTTACTTTCGCAAGATAATTTTACTATTGTTAAAAAATCACTTCCCCCATTATCATATGCAATCAAATTAATCAATAACCTCCACTTAAAATTCACTTTAACATAGTTTTACAAAGCACCCTTCATTCGTGTGTTGTTTATACACAATAGGTGAGCAAAGTGGCTTAAATGAGTTCAAGCTTTCATGCACATGTGTACCATGATATTCCAAATTCAACACAAAAATTCAAGTGATTTATCAAACAAATGCAAGTTAAAATATTTTGATAACCTCATATTACATAAACTGCTCAGCATCTAACCCTTCATGTGAGCATTTATTATCAAGGCATGTAATAATAATCTCAAAAGATTGTTTTCTTTTCCTGGAAAGGCCAGCTTCATTAGGATTAACAGTGCCAATGCAAAAATGCACACTGTGAACTTTTGTTATCAAATTTGAAAAGTATGTGCATTGTGTAAAATACCCAAATTTTCCCAGCAAATACAGGTATTGACTTATACTTAGCTATTTACATTGTAAAATTTTGGGTATAATCATACTCTATTGTAGGAATTACGGCCTGAACAAATTTAAGGAACACTATAAGGTACATATGAACACCTAATTCTCCACCTCCATCAGTGACAGTTTGTATAATCTTCTTCATGACTTCAGCGTGCCTGTAAAGAGATTCCAAATTAGACTTCATTCCTCCAGAAATAAAACTAAAATTGTATGGTATAACATTGTTTTCAGAGTTACTGAAGTTAAAGCACAAACTCTTATCATGGAAGTAGGAGATTATCAACAAAGAACTCAACTACTGATTGAAATATCAAAATTGATACATAACGTGGCTAAAACAAAGAAGTACAGTACTATGCTGACTAATTCAAGACTTGATACACTAACTGGACTTCAATTATTAGCAAACTGCTAATAATAGCAATTCAGGACTGAGTGAGGTAAGTAATGTTTTGGGGGCCATTGGACACCAGTGCAGTGCCCACAAATACCAACCAAAATCGAACACATGCCACTTCAACCAGAAAACTCCACCAGTGACAGAGGAGAAGCTGTTGTCACTGCAACACATGACCGTTCGTATTCTAGGTCAAAGACTGGCAAACTTTGCTTCACCTTGTTCTGAGTGTATTTCCTTGGAATTCGCCATTGACAAAACACTTAATATCATGAATAAAAAATTAGCAGGATTTTGTACTTAATGTCATTTCTCACATGTTCTAATTATTGCCAATTACTCTCTCACAAGAAAGATGACTCATTTTTTTAATTGTATTACAAATATTTTTTTCCAGATCTCCCAATGATTTCCAGATTCTTCTTTCTTACCAAGAAATGTTCTCTACTTGACATCAGCACAAAAATCAATCACTGCAGTTTTTCGATGCAATACATGCGATTTTTCGATGAACATTGTTGTGCTTAGAACATATACTCATATGTTCAACTCATATACTTAATGAACTGAGGTCTCTCTATTATCATCAATGTTGAGTCTTCTTAAGTCCTCTGGTTCTTCTTGTTAGTCTGCAAGATTCTCTGCCTCCTGTTTTATCTCCCTCTGCTGTCCTTGTTCAGCTTCCTTCCCTCTTTCATCTCTATTTGCCGTTACATTTTCTCTAGCACTTCTCTACTTTGCTACAATGTTAGCTTGCATTTTGTGATATGCATAGTCCAAAGGGCTAATAAGTTTTGAATGGAAATTATTCATTATTTCCCGACAGACTGGGCCTTATCACATTTTTCCTATCAGAATTTACACTTGTCTCAATAGTTAGAATAAATAAAGTTTTAAAATGTGAGTGTCCAACTGATCATTTCATCGGCTGAATGTTTAATTCAGGGCATTAACTTTGGTCTTTAAAATTAAAACTGAATGAAAAATATTGTTGAGTTGGAGGAAAAATGAAACAGCTCAAGAATAATAAAACATTATGAATTCATATCCCTGAGTCAGGAACATTTTTCAACAACTCCAACCTATTTTTTGAGAATATCTTTTTAATGTAGTTTCAATTCTTTGAAAAATAATGCCTAATTAAGTTAACCTTAAGATTCAGGAATAGCCAGAAATATGAACATGCACTTAATAATTCATATGATAAAAGGTTTTTCTACTAAAAGAATGAAGAAAACAATGCAAGAATTTCTACTGGGAATGAAAATAATGAGTAATCAACATAAGCTTACCGACAAGGGTGAACGGAAGCCATAGGAGGTCCAGGCAGATGTGGATGGGTTTCCATTGTGACAGTCTTTTTGGCATGATCTTGACTAACATCTTCATACATCTGTTCCACTGTCAGAGGAACTCGACTCTAGATATTAACAATAAGTTCATTGTTAGAAACTCACAACATTAAAGAAACGTGACAATTGCATGGAATATTCCACAGAAATACACAGTAACATTAAATTAACAAACTGGCAGTTGATTTAGCATCATCACCCAAGTATTTTCATATATAAATCAGTACCTCACCTCACTAAACCTTTTCAACAAGGATGGTATTCAATACATGCATTTGGGAATGCTTTATTTTTCATACTTCAATAGCCAGTAACTTCAGGCTATCATATTGTGTGTTTTACTATTTTAATGAGAATTTCCACAGTTTGGCATAGTTTTTAGCAACTGTATTGGCGAGAGATTTTCCATCAACTGATTTTTGCCTTATATCATTGCTGTTACTCAAAGAGATTTTATTCAAACTTCTTCAGGTTGCCTTAACAACACTCACAGTACTAATAAAAAGACTCATACCAAAGCTAAGCAGCAAAGTTCAGGCAGCAGCCAGAGTAAATTATTAATCCCATTTATGCCCAACAGGCCATTTACCACACATGAATTCTAAAAACTGCTTTGAAACACGTGAGGTAACTTAAAGTCCTACTTTGTATGTGTCACATGCTGAACGCTCTAGTCTAGCATCCTAAGTCTGACACTTGCAAGAGGAAGATCACATAATGGTATTGACTAGCCAACAAGAAATGGAATCAAACTTCACGTCTTCTGATCAAAGACTATATTAAAAACCTATTATTCTCAACAGTGACAAGCAATGGACACACATGCATTCATTTTCTATGATCAAAATGCAATTCCACTTTCTGTAGTTTCACCAGGCCACAAAGGAATTGGTCTAATTTCTTAGGAAGAAGAGTCCTTGATATTAAAGTACCCACTCACACCCTCCTCGTGGAGCCTGATGGGAATCAGGATCATTCTAGCTGCCCAAGAATGGTGGGGGTTGCTGAGTTGCCAGCAAGCCAACAGACTTTTTTGTGAGGGGTGATTGGCAGATGCCTGCAACTTTCGCCATTTGTTTAACGGTTGCACAAATGGTCACTGCCAAGTTGCTAAGGAGCAAACTATCGTAAAAGAGGCTTGGGGCTGATTTTTTAATAGAGCGGAGTCCAGATTTCTAAAATCTAAAGAAAAGTACAGGTTTTGAAGTTTAATATGTGGTCAAAGTAACTGTGGCCAGGATTTGAGCCATTACCTTTTCCAAATTCCCAAATAACACTCCTTTATACCCCTGGGTCTGGAGCCCCTCCTGTCTTTGCCAATGCCAGATTTTTAGGGATAAAACATTCTGTGAATGTTCCCTGCCAGCCAGAAAGCCTACCCACCATTTTTACTGCTTTTCATATTTGTGATTTTCATGTCAATTCTGCCATAAAAAGATCAAAATTGACCTAAAGTGGTACAATGTTAAAACTATGGCGTTCACAATGTTACAAATTAGGCAGAGACAAGGAAACAACAGGCAAGAAGACAACAAAATCATCCATATTAATCATGTCAAGACTAGCATGACAGAATTATTAAACACATCCTTCAAAATAGAATTTCACAGGCCAGTTAGATTCCATTGGCCTCTAATAAGGATAACAAAGCATCAATGTTAGGAAGTTTAAAGAAGTCATCTTTAGGAAGTCCAAATAAAAATTTAATTTTTGTTCATCTTCTAGCCAAAAATGGCAATCTTTAGACAGATTGGAGAATTTAGGATATAAGATAGGGTAAAACTATATCCTAAAAATAGCCTCAGCAAATGATTGCTCAAGAATTGGTTACTACCTCATCATATCCAGACAGCCATAGTCGAGGAGTCTGGTAATATTTGTCATAAGTAATATGCAAGTCATAAGTTCTGGTATGCACTATTTCCCCTCCAATATTCTTGTCATCATTTTGGTTGTTTGCTTCTTTCATTTTTTCTGCAAGTGCCCGAGGGTCCAGGGTAGCCTGCAAGAAAAAGGATAAACATATCACAACAAAAACCCAGAGCGAGGGGGTTCTGAAGTATTTCATGTGAGATATGACTTTAACACTACTGAAGAGACATTTAACTTCAACAGATCAGGTGCCTATAAGTCATAATGAGGCATTTATAACAAAAATGTACACAAAACTCCAACTTTTATTTTATAAATTTTGATTAGGCCACAGAGGGAGGTGTAAGAAAACCACTTTTTGGTGTAAATATTTCACATGCACTAACTCCACCACTGACTGATTAAAGTACTCCACATACTGAAGGATTTAACACAGGTTTCCGAATATTTGTATACTTTTTTTTACATAAGAATCACAGCATCCCTGCAAAATTCTATCACCAACATACCAGGTGAATCACTTCATTGAAAATATTAAGTAATATACTTAAGAATTTTCCCAAGTATGACCCTTCACCATGGGTGCTGTTTCCAACAGATCTGCCAATGAGCATTGCGTTTTCTAAGGCCCTCTTCCGCAGTAACCAACAGAGCATTTGTGACAGTGAGTTTAATATTGAGAATACATTCTAGTTATCCCCTTTCATGCCATACTTAACCCTCTAACACAAAAGAAGTATGATAATATCATATCTAGGCAGTAGGGGCACTGGGCAGAATTTCCATCTCCTACTTAGCCAGGCGTTTTCTCGCCAACAGTGATGTGGGCAAGCCTATTGTTGTGATGGAGAATCCAAATTTCAGTGATGTCTGAACAGATTTACCTAACCCTTCTCCTTCACTGTTTAAGCACATTTTATAGCAAGGAACAGCATTGACTGCAGTTCCAGCCACAGTCACAAACTCTTGATAAACAATTCCCTTTGATCAAGATCTCTTAGCAAAAAAATAGCATTATTTTCACTTTTGACTGAAACACTCCATGAAACTGTCTTTAGGTTATGGGGTCATACTAAAACACCACGCATCGTCAAAAGTTAAACTCAGTCCAAAGTCACAATCACCACACAATCAGACAGCAAAAAACTACTGAGCAAATCTAGCCATCTTCTTGGGTCATTTAGTCCTAAGATTGGTTGACTGCAGCCCTCCACCCTTCCCATTCTAATGAAAGTTCCTTTACTAAAGAAAGAAAATTACTTCCTGGTAGCTCTCCTTATGTGCTTATCTCTTTATTTGGTTCATAGAATTATTCGTGGGTCTTCTCCCTCTATTTTACCATCAACTATGTTCTTCAGAAGCCCTGTGTCAGGGTGTCTCCAATCGATCTGTTTGTTCTTTTCTGAATAGAGATCCATATGGTCCTATCCATTTAAATTCTGTGAACTTCAATCATTTCTTATTTTGTCCATTCATTTTATCATCAGCATCCTCCTCCAGTGCTAGGTTTTGAAGGCTAATACCTAGTCTGTTCTGGTCAGCTTTCCAAAGTCCATGTCTCTGATCCATAGAGTGCTATGCTTCACAGGAATGTTTTCACATAATGTTTTCTGGTTTGTAGTCATTGCTTCTTTGATCACAGCCATTGTCTTTTCCCCATGAACACTCACTTAGCTAGGGCTAATCACTGCTTGATGTCTGTAGTACTTATTCCATCCCACGTGATGGTACTTCCAAGATAGGTAAAGGAATTCTCTTGCTCTAATTTCTCTCCTCTCAATGTGACATTTGCACTTAGTTCCTGTTTCACTGATTAGGATTTTGGGCTGTCTTATTTATTTTCATGTTGTATTCTTGGAGATCTTAGTCCAATGCACTTAGCAACCTTTGAAGATCATCGCCATTTCCAGCTATGACTTCACATTCAATCCCAATCTAACCACACATCAGTCAACATCATCCATACCAATGAGTTGTAATGAGCATGCTGAATACATTTTTAGAAGACTTCAAGAAACTCCTTGAACCACAGCAGACCAACGAGAAACACACCAATGCCCGAAAGTCAAACTTGGAAGAGATTTTAGCAAACTCACAAATGTCAATAAAAAATATTTGAATTGAGAGTCACATTACTCTGAGGAAAAAAATTCTACCTCCTACCTAAAAATGTTATTATTTACACTATTTCAACATTTGATTTTTGCAACATTTGAGATAAATTTTAGGATATGCCTAGGTAAAAATAAATCTATGATCACGTTTCTGTTTTTCTAATCTCTCAGTTATTCTTACAGTTTTGGAACTTCATCTGACGCATGTTTGTCATCATGAAAAGAAAAAAAGTAAAACATCAGTGCTGAGATTGTTTAAATATCTCATAAGTTTTGTTAAACTTCCTCTACATTACGCAGCTAAAATAATCCCAAGCAAAGCTTACTTATGTTTCAAAATAAAGCACAGCTACTTGATGGTTAAGCCTGAATCACACATTCGTTTATCATGAGCATACAAGACCAGAGATCCTATGAACAATAGCTTTTCCATGATAGAGAAAGTGAGAGATTATATGAAAGTTGAAGATTTAAGTGCATTAAGGTCTAGGAGTATTCGTATGAAATAGTATACATACTTTATCACTTTCGAACATTCCACTTTCTTCGAATGCTTCCATATCTACCGCCTCCTCATCATCATCGTCGTCATCATTGATGTCACCCTTCGTGCCAACTTCATCTGCTTTTCCACAGGGCTGAAGAGAAAACATTTCCCATAAGATGATAGCAATATTTCCCTATGATTTTTACAAACCCTGATGTGAGCGAAGATGCAAATGCTTTACCGAACATTCAAATCAAGTTTTGGCTAAGGCTAGTATTTTGTTTCACAAGTAACCGATGGAATTTTGACAAGGAAATACCTTTGAATCGAGGGTCATCTCAGAGACCTTATCTTCAATGCCACCTGAGCCACCAACATCAAAGTGATGAGTATCAACCCATCCCCCATCTCCATCATCCGATTCAATCACCTTTTCCAGTTCATCACAGTATTCTATCTGTAGGGAATAAATAGAAAGTCAAATTTTCAACCTCATAGGCACGTACTGGCATTTGCGGTACATGGTAGGCGTTCATGTGCTGGACAAACAATGACAAGAGGTGAACCTTTGACTTGAACCCTTAACCAAACATGTAGTACAGGAATGTTACCAAATAGTCACCAACAAAAGATTACAAGCAAAATTTAAGTAGCCAGAAATGATAGCTGGACTGGAGCTTAATGGCCAGCAATGGAAATACCATTAGGCCACACAAATTCATACAACTTCGATCGAGAAACGATCGTTCAACAGTAATGGACAGAACGATTTGCTATATAATTCCATGTCATACCTGTTTACATCTTCTTGAGCAAGGAACGTTGCGCGTAATTAAGAATTGCTTAGTTTTTGGTAAATACGATTTCACTTTGCCATCATCACCAGTAGCCCATTGCCAAGTTGGGCAGTGGTGAACAAGGTGATCACCCGCGGCAACGAATTCTTCTGGCGTCAAAACCCCTGTGTCTCGAAACTTGGATTCCTGGAATGAATTTCCCCCGAGTGATCAAAAGCAAAGCAGTTATCTGAGTGGCAAGTGAAAGAAACAGTCCAAACTTAGCAATCACTGGCCTGACTATCACATAAATATCAAAATGAATCCATCACGTCCACACTAATAAAATACGACGTACGCAACAGAGATAAATTAATCACAGCGTAGAAGAGTAAAGTATCATTGGTATAATCACGAAAAAATGTCAAACTTCATGGAAAAATAGATACCTTTAATACAGGTGTCAAGTACTCAGCTACCCCCAATGCGGTTCCTTTAACTGAATTAATGACACTCTGCATATCGTATAATTTTAAATTCCTAAAATCTTAATAGAGAGCAATACTCAGCTCTGACACATGCCAACCCACTTCCAAAGGAAGAGCGCTATGCGATACCGCGTTACGACGGTGGCGTCTGGTGGCGTCACTGAAAAAATTCAT
This sequence comes from Ceriagrion tenellum, assembly GCA_963169105.1. NCBI lineage: Eukaryota > Metazoa > Arthropoda > Insecta > Odonata > Coenagrionidae > Ceriagrion > Ceriagrion tenellum. Next base: position 37,803,778 of record OY720643.1, on the reverse strand, counting down.
TAATGTGTCAATTCTAGATTGTTCTTTGTGTTACATGAGATTATGTGAACAAAAAGCCACAGAAAATTATTAATGATTAATTAAAAATATTTTTGTGTATTAAACCTCGGTTCTTTTAAAATAATATTCTTAAAGCTTGATTTCACTTGAGTAGTTGTACCTGCAAATTTTCACGAGTTCAAATGGCCATTAGAGGGAATTACCGCTACAATAAGAATTATCACTAATGAAAGTTAACTTCAGGTGAATTGAAAAATTAGAGTCTCATGATCAAGGTGAGCGTATAAGAGAAATATTCTGAGTGAAAGTGTTGATCGAGAGAAGGCTGTAAGTCAGTAAATTTCTGATGCCGCATGATTGCTCCATAGTGCAGATTGCAATTAAAATGTCCCTTTCTGAACTGCGTATTTGAGCTAATAGTGTCATGATGTCTTGCAGCGTATTCAACGTTGGAATCCATATGAGAGTCAATTGATGGTTCTGTCGTGTGTATGCTGTCTGTCTTGCCCGTCCTCTACAGGTAACCAGCCTATCGAAAACATTCAGGAATCTGTAGATTTAAGGTGACATCCCTAATGATGTTTTGAAGGTTAGGCACGATATTTATTACATCAGTTCTTTCATAAACAACTATGTACCAATTCGTCATGCCGTTCCCTTTCAGGGTAGGTACAGTCACAAGAGCTTAATTCTCGATGGTAGGCCTTTGGAAACTGACTTGATTTAAATTATTTCATATTGCCCTATCTTTGCCTACTCTTCTTGTTCCCTTGGAGAACCCCTGCTGTGTTAAACACACTCCCTTATGCTTACTACTATAAATCCGATTATTCCCCCTGTATCTTCTTAGTTAAAATTAGGTACCTACTAGTAAATGTCAGTGTTCTTCTCACCAGCGAAAAAATCCACTAAGTCGACGTTTGTCAACATTTTTTTAAAGTTTCTAAAGGAAACTATAGACCCTAGATGGTTATTATATGTAACAGAAAGTAGGAGAAATGCAATAATAATTCCACCGTATTCATTCCTTTCTCCTCGAGATAAAATCACCGTGTTCCACTTTCATTTCTCCTAGCAAATAAACCTAGCTAGCTTTGAGGCATTCAATCTCAGTTCCATTTTCCGCTCGGGTTCACACTTCACGGAATTATCATAGGTACTTTTGTAATATTCATCATCAAATTAACATATTTTTATTGGAAACCTTTCGTTTCTTCTACAGTCGTTTATTTAGGAACGTCTACTGTCAGTTCTGGGACCATCACGTCCTCGAATCTCAGGACAGCCATTGTTTCCACCCGGCTATTCTCATGCGATCTTTCAACAAATGTTTCATAATCAGTCTCTAATTCTGCCATTTATACTTTCGCCGACGAGAAGTGTGACAATTAGGAGGTCTACGATAAATATGACAAGGAAATAATCCTCTCTCGATGGACCACTTCCCTTGCTTTCTTCTATTTTCATGTTTTTTGTTTTTTTTTCGACCATGTATATACATGGTCTAAGCTTTTTTCTTTGACAATTGAATGTCAATTGGCCGTCTATGATTTTCTGCCCAGCGTTTAATTATGAACACTGTAAACTCTGTTTGAAGTGTTCATGATAAACTGTAGTATCCATGGATTTTATATTCACAGATATCGCATCTCGTCTAGTAATCAAATTGGTATACTAAATTGAGAGGAAAAACTTGAGGAAGAACCACGAGTGATGCCTGATGCCACGTAAACTCAAGCAGGATCTCGTTTCTGGAAGCCTTGGTATGTATTGTTTGCGAGATGAAAGACTTAATTTGAGGGAAAATTATGGAGCGATGATATTTAATATTTACGGGAAAGAGTTAAGCACTTCAATACTTTTGCATAAGTCCCTTGGTACCGTCTCAGATAGCGTGCAAGTGTGTACTTCAATTGGTTTTTACTTACTATTCTTGGCTTGCATAGGTCTGCTTCACGCTTCAATTGGTTTTTACTTACTATTCTTGGCACGCATAGGCCTGCAGCAGGTTTCACTCCATGTTGTCTCAATCATGAAACTGTCCCAAATAACATAGTAAAGCAAGTTTGCAGTAGCATGCTGCTTATTTCCCCGCTGTCCAGGCCCTTGCTATTTTACAGGAGTAGGAGAAATGTTATTTGACTGCCCCAAAAAAGATTTTTTGATTCTCTTATTGTCATTTCCATTCCCTTCAAGAGCTCATTTCCTAATCTGTACGGAATCACCAAGTTTTGAATTTTACTAGGTAAAGGCTTTATGGGAATTATTTTGTATTCCTGAGGGTGTGAATTTAAGCCACATTTTCCATTTTTTATACTTTCTGTTCCCTTTGGCATTCGTTAATTATTCGTACACTGAACACCTGTAGCGTTTTCCCACGTTAGCCTGGCCTCAGACCGGTTTGAAGGCCTGACTAGCAAACCTGAAGCAAGCATATGCTTGCACAGCAAACTTTCCAGACTTGACAGAAACAAACTTGCAGCAAGTACGACTACTAGAGACGAGGATTTTTCTGGGAGGTCTGCTACAAACATGCAGTTATACTTTGCAAACCAGCATTAAGTTTGTCTGCTTGATCTACTGACTCGGAGTTAGTTTGCTGCAAATGTATACGTTTCTTCCCTACGCATCCAAAAAATTGGTAAAAATACGTTCGAAATCAACCGGTGGCGTTCCGAAGGTCCACAGACTTCCTTACAGCTGACGGGCTGACCCTTGGGTCGCGTCAGAAATGTAACGGTGGGTAGATCGTGCATTTTCTCTATTATTTTTCGGTATCAATTTATTGCTTACCGCAATGCTAAATAAATCGCCAAAAACTTCGGCGTGGAAGGTGTTTTCAGCGAGCGATGTCAGAAATACCAGTAATGTAAGACCTCAAGTATGTTCATTAAGTAAATCGCTGGAAACTTGAAAACATTAAGTAAATTGCTGAAAATTGCAGTAATGAAAATAAATTGTTATCATGAATTTCCGTAGTTCGTGCTTCTTACGACTGGTCGATTTTTGAAATCAAATCCGAATAAATTCTCAATTATGACCGTGGAAAAACCTCGCTCGAACTATCTGTAGCAAGCTCAATTAACGATATTTTCATGTAATTCTGTAATTTTCATAAAAATGTAATATTTTTTTATTATGAGAAACTTTTGATTGAATTTTGAAAAAATTAATGAGGATAGAAATCTTGAAAACCCTAAACACCCTTTTCCTCTTTTGATGGCGAAGTCGGTCAAAAAATTAAAATGTTAACAATTAATTTCAAGTAAGTTAATTGAAAGACTACTATATTTTAGTAGTGATACAGAGTTGTAATGTACCTATCTTATAACAAATTTTGAACGCAATGGCAAGACGAAAGGGTTAGTTAACTCGCGTTCAACTGGTGATTTGAAACCTCTTACGAATAAGTGTCTTTACGGATGGTCTCAATGATTTCAGGCTCAACGTAGTGGAAGTTCATGGTAAATAATGAAAAAATAAAACTTTCTTTTATTTTTTCATTACTTATATTTGCGGATACTTGTGAAATCTGCTGCGTTCAGCGATATGAAGGTTGTCGGGCACTATTCAATTGATCCATTCTTATTTTCCTCTGTCAAAATCCATCACGCGACATTTTAGTGCTGTTTGCGATGCAGTCGAACGGTTTTCTTTTGAATTTCTTGAGTAGGATATCTCTCCTGAATGGTTCTGGCTACAAAATGTCCCGCTTTTACGTCCATAAGTTATAACTGAAACAGTTTTTGTTTTGTCATAAAGCTTTCTTCGAAGCCAAACCTCGCAGCTGAAGGTTCTAACTCGATAAAGCTTGCAATACCGCCTTAATAGCGCTGCCATGTAACTTTTAGTATGTTTTTTTTACTCTTGATATGGTTATCTAGTGAGAATAACAAACAAGTTTGAAGTGAGCATTATCTTCTGCGACCTGGATAGACTGATATGGGTTAAAAGGGAGTTCAAGTGTAAACTTATATAGCCACTACATTCAAAACGTGATTGAACAAGTAAAGGAACCAAGGTCTCTCCCTCTTCATGGCAAGGATATAATTAGGCCTCTATGTAGGCTAGACATTGGATTGCGGAAGGGTATAAAAATAGTCATCGCTGGATGATGTTTCCTGTTAAATTTCCTCCTATGTTTTATACTTAATTCTATGAAATGCTTGACTGTCTGATTCTCTCACAACCTCGTGGATCCTCCTTTTATGATTAAAGTGCTCAATCTTTAAGGGAATTTTCGAAAGTTGATTTCAAAGCAAATAGGAAGGGTTGAAATGTATTTTTACTAATGTCCACAGATATTTTTAAGCAGTTGAGAAATTTTTTTGCTTATATTCGTAAATGTTTCTGACAAGTGTATGTGGCATGAAGACAAATAGATTTCTATTCTGTATTTCAACAGGTGAAATAACGCTGAGTAATATTTGAAAAATTCATTGTGTCGGGATAAAATTGTCGGATATCCGACTTAGGTATCGCCCATGATGGGTTCCGAACTGGTGCCAGTAACTCGTGAAACGCATTAATTGGCGCATGATTTCAGATCCAATCTTACGTAAAAATCATTGACATTTTTACAATCCACATTCTTTAAAAGTCGCTCAGCATCTTAAAATGTGTTCATTGTGTGAAAGCACATCTAATCACCATTACAAAATAATTCGTGCAAATGTGCGATGAAGGACGCTTGTAGTATATGGTTTTCATTGAAGATCACGTGAAATTTATTTGTTCAAAAATTTTGAAGTAGTTTCTCTGGACTTCATCCTGCCTTTATTGCTTCGCTCCAGTTTTCAGGAAGCATGTGCATATGTATATACAATTTGTCTGACTAGGTGGCCTCCCTAACAAGTGCCTTCGTCGTTTTGCTTTTGGAGAGGCAACTGAGGTTATTTTCGCCACTGAGGACAGCTGAGGAGGTTGGTGAGGGAAGGAGTATTTGGGAATGAAGTTAGTATTGAGAATGAGAGAAACTCGTAGTCGGCATTAGCGTGCTTCTCCTAGCGGAAAGCGCCAAGGGAGCCCTCAATATCGTCTCATCCGAAGGACGGTGTACTGCATTCCATTTGTCACTCGCGATGTATCGAGCTGCCTCTGACAAAAATCTCCTGCATTGCCGGTATTTGAACTTGGACCCTAGGAATTGGAAACCAGCATTCTAACAACCTTACCAAACCGATCCAAGATAGAGAAAGAGATTACATCTTTTCCTTTTCATAAGGTGTAGTTACGTCTGTTGTATTTCTTCACACTTACTTAGTTCAGCTAAAGAGTTCTTTTAATGTCTTTCCTAAGGTATTCGGGTTTTTTGGTGACTAAGAAGGGTAGTATTTTAACCCCGCACTGTAATATTGCATAAAATTTACGCGTGGTTAGTTCCGTAGTTCTTTGAAAATGCCCGAACCATAACTCCAGAACTGATAGAAGAATAAAAATAAGAGAGATACGCGTCCAAAATCATAGGTACAAAATTCCTCATCCACGCACCATTAGCTAGCATGACGAGACTCTCTTCATACAAACAGTTCGCTTTCGTTCTTTCCCTCATCCAATTTCTCTTTCCTTTCCCTCCCTTTTTCATGGTTAGTGCCCTAACCACGGAGTAGGGCAGTAACCATGGAAACCACGGATTAGGGCGTTTCCTACTTCGTGGCCCTCTCTCTGCCACACCGTTCTATGGCGGATAAAATGTAGTTTTAGTGCAATAAGATATGAATTTTCTATCACATTCTATTTTCCGTGTCTCGTCATTAGTTTAACCTTTAATTTGTAAACAGCGGATACGTCTATGTGGGCGTGGGTTGACATATTTACTCAACGAATGGCAGAAACGTATTATTTTGGATTTGCCCTTATCGCGAATTTATTTATTTAGTTATTTTCACTGCCCCGAATACAGCACATTAGGCCATTTTACATCAGGTGAACAACAGTAACAGTGGACGAGACACAGACACCTATGTCCTGGGCAGATAATATTCTACCCAGGCGGGACTCGAACCCGCGACCCTTGGGTTAGTAGGCGAGGACTTTACCTCGCCGCCACCGGGGCCGACAAATGAATGTTCTGCATTCGATGTTAGCGGGAGAATCAATGCATATTTGCAGCTTAGCGGGATCCCGTAATGGTACTTCACGAGTGGACGATCTTTTATAGCTTTTAAATGCGCTTGTTAAATTGATTACATTCCAGTATACAGCGTTGGCACCGATATCCTCCAATGAGAGTCGCTGTAAGGCAAGGGAGTGGCTCAGTGGTTCCCATTCCAAACCTTTCCTGCGCACCCGTTCTATTTCGCGCGCAACATTTGGGCCAATTAGGGCTCACGTAGTAACCCACTCATGCCTTAAAAATACTCGGACAGCTTTATGGAAGTTTAAAAGAATGCTGCAATGCACATCTGAGAACCGCTGCAATGCCTGTAATCCTGCTTTATTTTCCTTTCGATGTGATTTTTTGCGATCTGACTGAGAGAGGAGGGCCCTTATATGTTTTTGCGATATGATTAGAGGTTTAGCCGTGGAATATTATTTATGGCCTCCTGAACGCCATTTCCTTCTGAAGTACCTTTTAAATTTTGTCTTTCTTTTATTTCGAGTAACGATTTTTTTCTATTATATGAAACGGCTCGTGAATCTCTTTGATTGGAGAAAAAATGGGAATAACTCGTTTTGAAACTTGTATACATACTTCCTGGGTCATTAGTAGTAGTAGTAATAGTAGTAGTAGTTTATCATCCGTTAGCAAAATGCATTGCATGGAGTCGTCAGATAGAAAATAGAAGGAAGTGAACACAAAACAGGAACATAGTAGAGGCATACAATACATAAATGGATAATTTACAATACATACAACAATTAAGGGTACTGCAAATGAAGTACACTGCACATACTGGAAATATTACAAATACAAAGAACACTCAAAGGAATAATTTACATTAATCTGATTACTTGGAGGGCTCACCAAGGTCAAGTACACCTTGTGAATTTATATTCCATGAATTCCTTGGTATCATAAAATAGGTTTTATGCATGATATTTTTAGCTTAATTTTTATATTTTCTGGACATCTGATTGATTATGACAGTTTATTATACAGGATAAATCCTTTTAAGTGATGCTGTTGAGAATTTCTAATGTTTTGTGGCTGTTCAGGAGTAGTAGTTGTTCGTGTGTTGTAATTATGAAGGTCAGAATTTTTTTCAAAGGTGTAACGGTTTTTGTGAATGAAGTTAACTGTTTCCATAATATAAATGCAAGGTACTGTTCTGCTGCTGTTTTTACCTTTGGCCCGAGTACCATTGGTTCCTGGATCTTTATGGTGGTTTTAATGGCGGGACTAAAGTTGTAGTATCTATGGTCTTCCGATACTAAATTGGAAACACTAAATTAGAAGGTTAAAGAAGTGATTGACCAAACAGGTCCAGCGACGTATAGAGCATATTGTCTCTCTCATCGTCCTCAGTAATCAGTCCAAAGATTGGTTTGCTGGTGCTTTCTTTCATTGCCCTTTCCGCTAATTCCGCCCCTAGTAATTCTTCTCCTTCCATAGTTGAATTAACGATTTTAAAAATGAACGATTAAAATTTATCGTTAAAAATGTACGAATTTCCACAGAGAAAAAAATCATCCGCCTTGATCGTGGCTAGTCCCGCATAGCTTGAAATTTGTTAACTATTTAACTTAACCGTTACTTTTAAGAAGAGTTAACTTTTAACTTTTTATCGTTAAAATTATACATTGACTAATACAAAACTAACTTCAGTTAATTTTTTTTGTTAATTTTTGGCGAATGTCGACCTATTTGAATTTGGGCGCAAAGCTTGCCCAACAGACGCAGTGCAATGTGAAAGGATGCTTAGTGCTGCAGGACTTCTTTTTTAAGACAGGAGAGGACGATTGTCCGATACAAACTTTGAAAAGAGGAAGATATTAAAGTTTAATGACTTTTTAAGTAAAAGTTCAATAATTTTTTTCTTGAATTTGAAGTTTGTATATATGCTATCCCCATTGCGAAAAATAGCCTTTAAAAGTGACTTTAACTTTAATCAGTTACTTTTTCAGAAAAGTAACTTTTAACTTTGACTAGTTACTTTTTACAGAGATTAACTTGAACTGTAATCAGGTAATTTTATTTTGGTAACTTTCCCAACTATGCCTCATTCATAGTTCTTTCTATTATTTGTTCAAAATGCTATTATGTGTAAGAATGTGTCCAATAAGTTTTTATTCTTATTCTCGAAATTTTTATTCGACATTTTTCTCCCCGGCTCTTCGTGGTACGCCTTCGGGTGATTTTTTCTGACCATTTGATCTTATCTTTCTTCGATACCAGGACATCTCCAATGCTTCCAATATTCTTTCCCATACTGCTATTTTGCTCTGCTGACTGTAATTGCGCTAGACATATCGTTGGTCTTTAAGGTGTAAGTTGGGAGGAGGACAGAGAAAAATAGTAAATATAAAGGCTGATAAATCTACTGGCAGTGGAAGAGATTTTTCAGGAACTTGTTTCCTTACTTGGGTGTTGCGTGGTGGTAAAACTTGAGTTGCAAATCATCGTCCTTCAGGAGGAGTGCGAAACCTTGATTCCATTGGCTCCTTTCCCTGAGAGCACACACATATCGAAGCTAGGTTTCTCTACGACATTCCTCCGTCGTCCACGTATTCATCCTTAACGAAACACTCATTTATTCATCATAGCGCCAGACCTCAGCTATCAGTCGTCTCCCTTAATGTCTCACCTCGAAGAAAGGCGAGCGAAATATTAAGAACGATTGGGTAAGAAGGGACAATGTCCGAGAGATTTAGATGAAGCCGAGGCAGATGAATGATATGATGAGAGACAATTGGATGATAATGGCCGGGATGAAAGAAGACGGAAACCATGAGTGGTTTAGATGGAATGAAAATTGATTCAGGGTACTTTTTGAATTGGAAAATGCAATATGGCAACCAATTCACTTGCCATTATTCCAATTGATAAGTAAGTTTTAGTATCCACGCCGATTTTTAAGCCCCTTTAACACGGGGCACGAACTTGCGCAATTTTAAACTGCATAGTTTCCTCAATCTGGCGTGCAATAACAATTAATGATCGAGCAGGGGCTGTTTTGCCATTTCACGCTCATGCATTCGCGCATACATTCTTGCAATTCACCGCTTTACTCGATTCAATTTGAAATGAACGTTCGTACATAATCAGCTTGGTCAATTACATTTTGGATCAGATTGATTGGATTTTGGGAAGGCGACCGACAGCTAAGGTCATTTGCGCCATTGGGGGCAGGTAAGGGAGGAAGGGTGGATGGAAACTCGGCGTCGGAATTAGCCTTCTCTTCACGAAAGAGCCAAGAGGACCGCGGTTTAACGTCTCATCCGATAGACGAAGCACTGTACTTGAAGTGCACTCCACAAGACACCCAAGTAGGGATCGGATTTCCTCTGAAAAACAGCCTCTTCTGCAGGGATTTGAACCCTGGCCTTTCGTATGGATAGCCAATACTCTACCCACCACCCTAACCCGATCCCCCGTGCAATTACGTGCCCCGTGTAAAACGGGCTTTAGTTATCCTTGTCTCGTTGTCATTTACAGGTCGGCTTTCCTCGCAAACCGCGCATTTTACCTGTATTAACTTTGTCTCGTAAGCCCTTCCCTCTTGAAGCTCAAAATTCCTTTTCTATCCTTCCACTTTTCCCCTACTCCTCAGTCCCCAGTCTATCGATCCTTCAACACCTTCTCACCTCACAATGCGTCATCCATACACGTTTTCTGCTTCCTCCGAATCTCTACGAATAGTTTCCTTTAATCCTGTACAGTTTGAGCTCTCTGTAGTTTGCCTTCCTCGCGCCCCAGCTAGCTCTCTCCATCCTACAGTCACGGCTCCAGCTCTGGAACTTTTGCTACTTGAACTGCTGCAACTACTATTTTGGCCTCCTCTACAGTTTATTTTGATGTACCTAAATTATATTTGTATTTAATTACCCTGCTTTATATTTTATGCTAAATATATTTCAATTTTGATCACAACATAATGGATGTTACAAAAATCATCTATCCATCGTTCTGACAATTCTCCAGTGTACGTGAACACTCGCTCCGTCTATCGATCCAAGGAAGTAATCATTTCTTTGTTTTCCCTCAGATTCCCGTTCATCCACTTTATTATCCAAAATTCTGCGTATTTCAATAAATTGCTCCAAATACCCCATCCTGTGCTCTCCTTACGTTAATTCCTCATTTCTCCTAATTGTACCTATGCTTGGCGGAAACTGTTCAAATACAACTATCACTGGTTATTATGATCTTAGTACTGCGGAGAATGATTCAACGTAAACTTTCTGGTAATTGCCCGTGGCTGCTTACACCACCGCGATATGGATAATTTGGCTATTATTACGGTCGGCACTACCTCGATGGACCTGGAATCGAATCCTAGTCTTAGCGAAGATTATTTTCTTCCCGGTTAATTTTCACATTCATCTTATTGTTCTTGTCCATCCAAACAAAATATTCACCTACGTTGCACGAATAATTTAAAATGCTTTTAAGTTCTGGCTTTTCGTTGTTAAAAGGGAAGCTGTCCAGGCAAAGTGGCCTTGAGTTGCCACCGGGTAATTGAGGTTGTTGATTAGTTGTTTTCATGGCAAGCCTTCGGGTTGAACGGAGCGGAATGAGAAGCTGTTTCTTACATGGTGTCCGAACTCACGGAATTTGCGTGAACAGTCGAGAGTTTTGAAGCTAATTGTAAGGTAATATTCGTGCTGTAAGCTCTCCCTCTGATTTCCCGCCTCGAGGGCCATGCGCTGTATCATTGCCACGTGATAATCTTTTCTCGGGATCACTTCCCCAGCGGTCCTCTGACCTCAACCACCCGCTTTCGCCACTTGCGTTGTCCTGTTTGTGCTCCCGGTTCTTTCTCACAGAACCGACTCTTCTGCCCTCTATGCAGCGTCTTCGTCATGCACTCTTTTCCTCGGTCATGCGCTGCAGACCTCCAGCGGCGGCGGCTAGAAACATTCCTCGCATCGGCAGCAAGCTGCGATCCTTTTCCCCCGTTCTCCGGGGGATTCAGGGGGATTGAAGTTGAGGTTCTCTACTTCATTAGCTCTTTGTCTCGCTTGTATTCTGTGTAATTAACCCATGATGAGTGTAAAAACGTTCATTTTAAGGCTTTTTATTGACCATCTGAAAAGACTTTTATATTGAGAATCGGTCAAATATTCCCAGAGAAGAGGGCTGTAAATTCAAAAGTTACTTGAAACTGATGAAAAGTTAAGAAAAACTTTCTCTTTTCAATTTGACAGTCGGTTAGATAGGTGAAGGTAGTGCTCACTGATGTAATACTAATTAGATGCTCTCGGGATAAACAATGTGGAAATCCCATATCACCTAAGCAAAAAAACACCCTATATTTTCACATTTCACCCGTATGGAAAAACGAGTAGAAATATACCTGGTATTTTTGACTTCGGGGAAGAAATACTAAATGCAGTAGCCTTCGAGGTTAGACAACCGTGGGCATTCCTGGACGTGGTGCATTAAATGTCTCCCACTATTTTTTATGTTAGGTTTTTCACCTAATATAAACTCTTTGTATGAAAAATACTAAGATAAAAATAAATGTTGTATTTGCCCCTCTTTGCATTAAATGATTTCGTTAAATTTCATTTATTGACTATTTATTTAAAAACTGAGGCCTCGTTCCATTATTCCGATTTTTATTTATTTTCCTTTTTCTGCCCACCCGATGCCTCGACGTTCCTTCTGCAGAAGCCTTGCTTTCTCTGCGCGTAAAATACATATAATTAAAAATCATTATTGGAAATCCCAGGATATTTGACTAATGACTATGTACATATTTATAACGCTAGCGTTATTGCAGTTACAACGGTATAACTCAAACCTCTATCGCATCGTTAGTTTCGGAATTAGCCGAGGTTTACAACTTTTACAACAGATCGTGTAAAACTCAACATAGAAACATTTTTTTCCTTTTATATGTTAAAATCATGTGTGGCTAATTTATAGAAAAGTATTTCATCACTAGAATAAATATTAAAAGAATGGTGATAGCGTAAAGTCGGACCACCGGGTTTTGAGCGCCGAAAATAGGGCCCTTAAAAAAAAAATCGTAAAAGTATACATAACGATACGAAATTTTTTTACAAACATTAGTAAACGTAGAAATGATTGTTCTATCGTATGCATTTCATTTCGTTAAAATCGGTTGACCCTACTTGAAGATACAGCGTCCTAAACTCAACCAACTCGACTTTTTTAATGGACAGTAGGCACCACATCTGCCCAGTCCCTGATAGAAGAAGCGATAGTAGTACTCCCAGACCTGAAGATGACACGAAGTGTCGAAGCCCGGGTCGTGTTTATAAACCTCAGGTGGAGTTAACAACGTCATTTTATTTGTCTGTAATGTATAACTTCCACGAAGTAAAGCGTGCGACAATTTCCTTTGTTTATATTTTCTATTTTGTGTTCGATTAAGATTCTGATCTCTTTTTTAAATTAATAAGATACCTACTTCACTGTCACATTCCGTTTCCCGTTGAAAATTTGTTGCATTTGCAATTGGTGCTCGTGAAGAAGGAATTTTAGTGTCTTTCAGTTGAGATATGCTTAAATAAATGGTGAAAAAAAGAAATCCCACAGCGAATTACATGCTTTTCTAATGGGAGTAAAAGTTTTCAGTGAGTTTAGCGTATCAGGCGATATTTTGTGGATATGGAGTACAGATGCCATGATTTCACAATAAAAAAAATTCCTCCTTGACAATGACATAGCTAATGTCGAAAACTTGGTCGGTGAGAATAAATTTCTGTGGTAAGTGTACAACAACTCATATTGTGAGATCATGGCACCCTTCAAATTGTCTCGATGTCCGCGGTTTCTACTATTTTTCCTGTCGCTTTGCCTACGACTCGTATTTATCAACATTTCAACTTCCTATGTGGCCTGTGAGTCTTTTATAAACTGGCGTGACTGACTGATAAACATTAGTGAAATTGTTGTAATCATGCAAATATTCAAACAGTTGTATTGGAGTTGCTTAAGAGCTATCTTAGGTGCCTCTCCCCTTGGTCTCTCGGGAATGAACCGTGCAAAATAGGGAAGGGTTCAGTTTTCTGGCCATTGTGATAGGGGAGGGGAGGGAAGGATGAGCGGGAATGTGACTGACTCGATGGCATTGGCGTAATTAGAGGGTGGGGCCAGGAGGACTGTGCCTCTCCACCCTCCTAATCTTTTCCCGTAACTGTGATTTCCATGCAAGGTGGGGTTTCTCAAATTCCGGATTTCTTCACGTTCGCACATTCCATTCCCTGATTTATCCCTGAAGTTGGTCAGACCTCACCCAAATGAATGGTGTTCTCAACTTCATTGGGGTACAGATGGCGGTCTCCACCCGGAAGGATGTTGTGTCGTGAAACATGGGCTATGTGTTATCCAAGGGGAAGGTGTAACTGAGTATAACCTATCGACGAGTATAGATTATGTAGTTATGGTAGAAGAGCCAAATCAGTTGCTTTCTAGAAAATATATAACCCAAACAACAAATTAAAATGTTTATTTATACTATTATTGATGACACTTTGAACTTTTATTAGGACTAAATTTAATCATTAAAGTGATAAAACTTTTGGTTACTTTTATGCGTTATTTGCTTGATGATGTTCACCAATTCTGCTTGTATCTGTAGGCCCTGGCAGCATGTCGTAACGTAAGACACGGAATGCCAAACTGTTCAGCAGAGATGATATTAAATTACATTAGAACAAATTCGTGAGCGTGCTGTATCAGCTGGGACCTCATTTATAGCTCGTTTAACTGAGTAGGTGTAACCGAGTGCCATAAACTTTAATATTTTCTGCAAGGTACTGCAATGGATGTTGTCTTGGCCAACATGAAGATAGGTTGTTAATTTATTTGCATTCCGGACGATTTTGTTGGTCCGTATGTCCCTGGAATCCCAATAGGCTGCTAAGCCTGTCATCAGGTTTTCCAGGGACCGGACCAATAAAACTTGACATACATCCATGCCCTTGGTGGTGAAAAACCCACCCAGGCGGGACTCGAACTCGCGACCCTCAGTTTAGCTGGCGAGGACTTTACCCCGCCGTCACTGGGGCCGGGAAATTGATGCATCATCTTTGTAAATTACCGAAAAATTTAATTGTAGCCGATAGTAATAACTTCAGAAAAAATTACCAATCACAATTACAAGTAGATTTTAATTACTTACATGTATAATCGCAGACTCTGGAACTATCACATAGTTAGATTCTAACAGTAAGTGCATTATACTTGAAAACATTCTGTGTTACGGCATACTGTTGCATGAAAAATGTATGTGGTGAAGATCTGGCATATTGTTAGTGATGCACTAAAGGTCGAATGATAGATGGTCGAAAAAAGTGTCAAAATAAACGATTGTGAGCAGATACTCTTGCATTATATCGAAAACTGGAGATATCGGTTTTACCACGCCGGACATTTTATGCGGGGTGAGTTGTCAGTGATGATGAGTGAGTTATTACGCTTAAGTACGGAGCCTACTCAGTAGGACAGGAGTTTGATGGAACTGATCTATTGCAACTATTATGGGCCTTTAGTGTGCGAAAAAAAGTGACATTCAAAATCTATCGGGTCTGCAGTCTGATTCCTTAATCTTATGCCTGTTAGTTGCTGATATAACCTTCACTGTATCTGAACTAACGCCATTTAGAGATGCCCTCTGCTCGAGGTTGTGTTACAAATCTTTAATCCAACATATAATGTCGTGATCTATTCGATAAGCTTTCTGTTAAACAAGTAATTTGAAAGGAGAACGTTAATGGAAGCTTTTATGAAATCTAAAACTGTGGCGTCTACCTGGACAAGTTTTTTTTTCCAAGGAAAGAATTTTGTGAAGAAAAAGGGCTGGCTGGGTTTCGCAAAATCTGCCAAAATCCATGCTAATTTTGATTAACGAGTTTTGACCATCCAAAATACCCCATAATAGAACTGATGTCCCCGTTTTGTCCGAAATAGACTGGAAGGAAATAATTCTTTCCTCTTCGGTCCTGAAAATAACCTGACTCTAAATGAATCCTTTTCTTGATGGGCATAATGAACTAAAACATACATAATGCATAAGCTTATTTAATTTAATTGTTGAATTTAATGTAATTGTTGTAATTATTCACGCATGTCGACATCAGAACTATTTAGATTAATCAGGATGGATACTATTTAGTTACTTTATTGGTGTGAAATACCTCTTTTTTCAGAGTTTAAATTAATCTTTCCCATTGTTTAAATGGTTTAAATAATTTGATGGAAAAGTGTTTCTAGAAATGAATTTTGATAATTTTTCACCAGAACTCCATAGAAAGGAATAGATTTTTCTGTCAAATACATTTTTAAAATGTTTATTAGTTAAAACTGGCAAATTAACGTAGAGCATTTTATTATTATTCTGTTTCTGATGCTGAAAGTTTGGACCAGAAAGTCTGGATACAATGTTTAATTCTTCAAAGGATTACTTTTTGAATTTGTAGGAATTAGTTCAGCTATTGGTACATCGTCCTCACTTGAATATTTACCGTTATCTTCGTCACAGTTTGCCTCGTATTCCTCGCTACTCGATATTTCGCTCGGAATATCCACATCAGTTTACTCTAGCCGGTCTAAAAGTGCATCAGGTTTACCACTGACATGCTCTAAAACAAGTATCACAATAATAAGGTAAACCTAATGTGGGGTGGTTCTCTAGAGGTAAGGTCGTAAATATAATAAAAACAGCAGTTTTGATATACCATTTAAAATTTTTTTAAATATATTGAGTTGTTCTGAAGTGTGTTGCAGTTGACCTTTAGTTTACATATATTTACAGCCCTGAAGATGGAATAATTAAAATTCTGAAACTTTGGTGAAGAGTTGCTGTTTTTATAATATTTAGGTACGACCTTACCTCGAGAGGACCTAATGGAGGTCGATATGGTGAACAATGAGGTAAACTGAATGTCCACAAACGAGTATACTGATTCATTGAAAGGTATCAATCAAGTTACTTATCTCATGATAAATATAATAAATAAAATGGATGGTTTCTGTAGTTCTTAGAAAACATTTCACTCTAACTAAATTTTAGTTACCCGAAATATCGATTACTCTACTTCTATAAATTTTTTGTCGCTACCATGTTGATTTAAAAAAAAACGAAAGCGGATATGCATAATAAGTTTCCTTCCACCGGGAGTCTTCATGGTAAATTGGGAAGAGGAAATGTCCAAATATGAGTGAACCTGGGCAATATTCGACTATAAATAGGTACGCTCTCAGGAATCCTTAAACCGGATGCTCATATATGAGGACAGAAGGACCGAAAAGGTCAAAGTTACTAGGCTCTTCCTAATCATCGCTCTTAAAAATATGTTTGCGATTTTGAATCATAATAGAAGCGATGTTCAGCTAGAGATTTTTGAAATATCATTTACAAGTTAGGTGCTATTTCTGACGCTAGCTCTTAATAAAATCGGGCGTAAATTTGACCGGGACCGCTTATGTTGCTGTTTTTGCTTTCTTATATTTTTTGCTTAACTTCTTATGTTCCTCGTCGTGGAGATCCTGATGGGCGTTTCTCATTTTTGTGGTCAAACTTCGTTGTCGCTTGAGAGAGTTCCGGACGTCCTCATTATACCACATAGGTTCTATATTCTTCTTTTTGAGTTTACTAGGTATTTATAGCTGTTCGTGTGCTGCTACGAAAAGTATACCATGTATCATCAGATTTTGGCTAACATCATTAAAGTTTTTTTTATAAGAGGCTAGTATTTCCCGTAAAATTATCACGAGAGTAAAGATTACAAAAGTTTTGGGAGTAGTTTGCAAGCGAAATTGCAGCATGAAAAAGTAACAATTATTGGTACAAATTAGTCTATTGTAATCTTCAACGGCAATCGGATTTCTTGAAATCTATTACTTCCCATCACTGTGTATCACATATCTGGTGAACGTACCATCGAGGTCTTTCTCTAGTAGCTTCATAATCTACAACCGGCATCGGAATTACCCTCACACGCCACGGAATCCGTTTTAGGTGATATTGTGTGTTGATTATATCCGTCTCAATATTTCATTCATGGTATAGCCATAAATTACGAATTGAACTAATTTGGTTTACGCTTCGCTTCGTTTTTTTTGTAATCCTATAGTATATCTTACAAAGTGAAATTTACGGTTTGCCAGAACGAAGCATACTTAGCGTGAAGCAGTCAAGCTAGCACATGCTACCATACGCATGTATTCAAGGGAATAGTCCGGGAAGATAAAAAAAATTAATACTCCACTTTCTCTTAATATCGTGTTTACTCTGAATTATTATTGATGGTGCTGTAGTGTAGCTCTTCAAAGTTAGAGCATGACTGCTAACAGTATGATAGCCTTACTCATTAAAAATTTAATTGGACATTTTTGGTAACGTTTGGACTCTTCATCGAAATAATCGACTAAATATTTGTAATTTATATTTATCTATCATGTTTGAAGTCATTTAATTAGATATTAACTGTTTGAAGCTGATTGAGTGTGCTAATATCTCCAGTGGAGGGGAGTATGCGGCTATAAGTAATCCGATTCCCGGTAACGTTAATTAACGTTACGGTAATTCCCGTTTACATTTGACTCACTTCTACTTGTAATCGTTACTTTTTTCAAATTTAAAATTTTACTCGTAATCTACTCCAAACGTAATCATTTCATTTGTGTTACCGTTAAATTCTGGGTAATTTGTTATCGGTTGGTGATAATGTCTATTACTCGGATTTTAGACTGCAAGAGCAGCAGTTTACAATCGTTGATTTCGATTATTTAATTTGACCATTGTCTTCTTCTTTGGATTTTAAAGCCAAGTTTTCATCACAGACCTTTCCCGTGCACCATATTTCTCGATTTTCAAAAGTTATACACTCATTATCACAACATTCTGTCGCTTGATACAAAATATGTAGTATTTCGTATATCCACTCGGTTGGATATACAAGGCACAATTCCACGCGGCGTCCTCATTTTTAGTCACAGTCAGGTGTTGATTCACTCTTCAATCAGCCGAAACGAATTAATTGCAGTCTAGCAAAGCTAAATTGGGACGATTATGGAAATAATGATCTCACAGATGCGTTCCGGAGGATCCAGCAGGAATTAATAATATTCCAGAACTATCGCGCGCAATCCAAGGTTTAGAAAACGAAAACTTCACCTTTTCCTAAGAAATATCCCTCCATTATAGATCTGTACTACGCCAATTGGGATCGCATCAGTGCAGGCATAGTTGACGCGACAGAGACTCCAGCATTTATCTCGGACTCAATAACGTCGACAAGACATGAGGACTTAACAGCAGGCTTTTATTTATTGTTCCTTCCAATATTTACATGGCTTAAGGGAGGGCAACAAAAACCATACACCTACGAAAATGGTGTGAAGATCTCTTCACTTTAAATGCATTCCTCGCACTTCCCCTTCCTAATGGCCGAACAAATAAAAGCTAGCTTTTCCTTATATCTGTCATCCATAGATTTCACCTCTTCAATTGCATTCCTATTCCTTCTTCCAATTTCTGAAAACGATTTCGTATTTCAATTCCCAATGGAAAAGTTATTCGATTGTGTTTTCGGGAAAACTCATGAACTAGCTAATACGAAATAAGATTGGAGGAAAGAAGCGCAAGCTGTATCCTGCGCGGATGATGGTGGGATGCCGCGCGTCGGAGGTGCACGATGGTCGTCATAACATCTCACACGCTCCTCTCCGTGAAATCCGCCTGACTTCATCGACTTGTAGGAGCTGTATACTCGCTGGTCCTAGACGCTCTTTCATCCTCTAGAATGGGGTTGAAAATTGAGTCAATGCATATACATAAGAGACTTGGAACCGCTCTTAAGAAGTTGAATTTCAGAGTGGTGGGTGTCTTAATATCCCCACCGTGAGATCTTCGTGTGTGCAGTTCGTTTCCAAGACCAGTTCAGCTCCAATTACGAGACTTGCCTGACGCAAGTAGCCTATGGAAATATATTTGTCTGCGTCATTTAAATCAGAAGATTTCACTTGAAAACTAGTCATTTGTACATCAAACGCAATGGAACAATGGGACCACGGCTAAAGCAGTGACTTGGTAAACTTGATACCTGAAAAAAGGGTTATTTGCCTTTCACAGGCTGAATTTTAAAGGGTCATTTAAAGGGCTTTATTAAGTTGTCATCACCTTCAATCGAAACCTAGAGGCTGGCTCGGTTTTTAATTTACAGGTCACACCGCAATATGGCTTCGTTTCAATACGGTTTTCAGCATAGAAATGGGTTAACCTACCGATTATAAATTAGTCTAAGCCAAATTTTATGTTTTTTAATAATATTTCATGAGTTTTAGGATTCCATTTTCTTGGGTTATGCTCACATTCTTTATTTCTATTATTCTTTTGCAGGAGAACTGGAAAAATTATATGTACATTTTAAAAAAATTGGTAACACATAAAATTGAATACCATAGTAATCAATTATATTTAAAGTAATTGTTATCAATTACTGTAAATGTATTTCACCAGCTATATTTGAGTATTATCGCAAATCTTACTCGAGTAAAGGTGTATTCCGAATCCAGTTCTTTTGTATATCTCCCTTATTTCAACTCAGTGGCCCGATGTATGCGCCGAAGCAGTGAGGGAATAGTAGTAGTACTTTCATAATCTCCTCAGCAAGCCGGTTGGTTAGCTCTCTGCCTTAATCGGAGTTTCGTCTTACAAACTTTCTCTGTTCGCAGTCGTTGATAACGATTCGTAATGTACTTGAAGCTCGTCGTATTATCGATATGCCGTACCTTAATGCTCAGTGCCGCTATTGAGTAGCAATGATATTTTCCCATTGTTCCTCTGGTTAACGTGACAGGAGATGAGTAAAATCTTTCTTCGAAGGAATGCAATGGGAGGAAGTGACCAAATGCGGCGCATCCTCCCCCGCATCCTCCAAGTCGTCTGCGCGTGACGTAAGTGCCTCAGTAGTTTCTGCACAGTGTATGCTCAATGAGATAGCTTCGCATGGCTTTGGTATACTACAGCAAGTAACACTCCAGCATTAAATGTATATTATTCTATAAGTGTCGGTGATAGAATAGAATTACACTCGAAAAGGACTAACCATATTTTTAGAAATATATTATGATGAGAAGTATAGTGTTCTACATAAAATGCTTGCCCCTTCAAACACGTAGAAAGTTATTATTTTCGCAGAAGAGTCACCACATTTTTAGAAAATGTTATGATGAAAATCAAAGTGTATCTGCATGCCGTAAAGAACTAGTATGTTAGCCGCAAAAAGACGTGGAAAGTAATCGAGATAAAGAAACTCAAATTGGACTCGAGTTTTTAGTAGACAAATGTTATGATGAAAATACTTTGAGAAAAATGTAATGATAAAAAGCAAAGTGAATTCGGATGACGGAAAGAACTAGGATTCTGGTCCCCATTAAACTCGTGAAATAGTCGCGAGAAAGAATAAGGAAGTTACATAGAACCAGAGTTATGTTCTTTTACCAAGACGAGGTTATAGGGCAAGATTGGTAGATTTATCGATTCAAATAAAATGAGGGAATTAGGCTTTAGGGACGGACGAATAGCCTTAGTACTTCTTTCTCCTCGCTTCGCTCTAGACTATGACTGAATAACTAAAAATTAATGATAAGCCTAAATAAAATGTGGTAGCAATTGTGTGTATGAGATACTTTTCCCACTTATTGCAGAAAAATGGCCGAAAATCCTCGACCTTTTGCCTTTATGGCTGCTCTTTGGATGCTGCGTAGGTGTGGACCAAGTAGACGACGTGGTAGCCCAATAGGTAGGGAGTTCGGTGACCTATCCGAGGGTCTCCTGTTCAAAACCGGTTGAAGCCTCTTTCGAATTTCCCGTTCTTTCCGAAGCTGTGGGATTCTATTTCCGGGACCTATTCATCGAAGCCACTCCCAATGTGTTCAGCAACTATGCAGAAATTCTGTTCGAAACTCAAAATCGCAAAAAGCAGACTTGAAAAAAGCATGATAATTTAATTTTAAAACAAATTTTCGGCTGAACATTACAGTACTGATACACGTAGTTCGATGAATTGTTACTTTTTTCCACACTGATTGCTCATTTGGTTGTGGATGTACAGGTAGCAATATATTGAGGGATGAGTTTTTTATCTTTACGCGTCACTAATAGACTATTTTCACGGTAAATTTACGGTCTAGTACATAGAGTTGTGTAGCTCCACTCCACTGTGTCAGCCAAGATGTTAATTTTTCCAGTCTTCTGCTGTATTTTGCGTGTTAGACAAAGCCCGATGGGGTTTTTGTAATCGTGTCCTCCTCGCCAACGCTCATCTGCATTGCTAATTTATCGTTAGTATGCATTCGTAGCATCGCTCCCTTGCGCATCGAACGGTGAAAAGGTGGATCCATAAATTTTTCGACACATGTATGACCAATAGTGATGAAAGCCATTATAAAAGTCGGGAGAATTTAGTTGGTAAGTTCGAGTTGAAACTTCTTTTTTCATATGGCATCAATTTTGATTTTGTACGAATTTTAGGATAATATTCCAGTTTTCATTCAAAATGTTTTAAAGTTGATTGCCCTCGAAAAGTTTTTTTCTTATTTTGCTGGTGAAGTAATTTTTCCACCACGTGCGAGTAAAAATTCATAAGGCGTATTTATTTTCCTATGATGATCTTTGAATTATTGCCTGAAAACTATTTATGAAACTCGCATAAAACTCATTGGAACTCATATTAACAAATCTAATTGTTTTTGTTATCAATTTAAAGGACCTAATCGAATTAGTCTTCCTTAGAAACCTTATGTGGCTTGTGGTGCATTGATTGCAAAGACGACTCAAAATTACTCAAATGATGGGTATATTTTTTGGACTTCTTCGAACCGTAGGAATAAAGTTGTTTACCACTGTTTTAAGGTTGGTACTTGTATGAACCACCCGTAACTATGCGTCGAAGTGTGAGCTAACCAGTGTCGAAAGCCTCAAGAATGTTAATCAGAACATGCATGTCTACGTGTTACTTCCAGAACTTCTTCCTCTCGTCGCACCTTCTTCATTCCTCTAACCGTAAAGAAAAAGCAGATAATGTTCATACTTGTACGGGTACTTTTTATTTTACTCTCTCAGCTATATGTTTTGACGGCGATATTTTTAGATAATATATGAATTTAGCCGTCTATCGATGTTTATTTATTTCACCTCAAATAGCATGATAAGCATTTTACATTTGGTGTTATTAACATCAAAAAGAGACGTGTACAAACACTCATGTCCTGATTGGGAAAAATTCCTTCAAGACGCAAAGACGCAACCTTTGGACTATCGGGTGAGGACTTATTTTCCAAAAGCTCCTCGTTACATCATGCGAAATTTTTCACAGCCGAACCTCTGGTTCTTGCTTTTCCAGTTACTTCGTTTCTTTTTTTTACCGATAGGATTTCTAAATTATGGCGGAACATCTTGAATTATTTCGAGAAACAGTTGTCTTTCTCTTGTATTTGATTTCTTTTATTGGATCAAAAGTTATCAGAAATGAATTCCAAATGGTCGTAGAGTATCAATGTTGGGTGCAACGAAAGTGAAAGAGCTGTACTCTTTCAATTTTCTTTTTCTATAAATTCAATTTCAAAAATCTCTCGTGCTTGCACTTCGAGGTAATTTTCACCTCATTCGAATCTCACATTGAAATATATAATAAAAATATTCCGTGGAACGGAATATAATGATAGAAAATTTACTGTAGATATTCATTCGGAAATACAGTTCTTGTTTTAATATGGAAAATAGTGTTATACAGGGGAAGTTAATGTAGTCAAGACAGATTTAGTAAAAAGTAGCATTTTGTCCCATGGATTTCAAGACATCTAAAATGATTTGTCTCGGGTCTTAGAAATCAACTTGTTTTTCATCTATTTTTTATCTTTCGTTTTCTATGAAAAGATCTTAGCCCAGCATTTCGATTTTGAGCCATTCTTTCTGTATCAGACACCTTTTCGCTAGATTCAGGATAATAATAAATAATGATGGGTGGCTTTCAGATGTAGCGATTTGGGTACGATTACTCCCTCCTTCAGCTCCAATAATGGCGGAACATCTTGCATTCTTTCGTGAAAAAGTTGTCCTTCTCATGTATTTAATTTCTTTTATTGGATCAAAAATTATCGAAAATTTACGAGCCATCTTCCTTTTCAGCAATACATGGTGCTCGTTTATAGAATTGTAAATTCAGTTCTTAGGTACGTGACTGACAGAAGTCAGTATAATGATAACAGTTTTTGCAGCATCTTCAAAGGATACATGCGCTAGGCCTAAAATCAGTCCTATTAATGGTCGTTTCAATGTCTGATAGAATCGTTTTGTTCAGTAGGTACCTTGGTTAGTTTTTTCAGTATTAATGGTATATAGAAACTGAAGTGCAATTGCGTTGTACCCGACGAACTATTCTGTCAATGTCTCATAACTTATGTAATGACGAACAAATCATTACAAACATAACTATAAAAATTAATTTTACAATCGAGTTCAAAACTTAAATGAAATCTTCGGAATCCTCTTTCATGACAAATTCAATCCAATATCAGCGGGGAAACATTAAATACTACGGTGTCAGTTGAAATTCAAACATGGCGGGTGAATTGTTTTGAAGAAATTGCCATGAGAAAAAATCGGCCTGGACCGGGAATCGAACCACGGATCTTTGGTTTGCCGGACCAATGCGCAGACCACTACGCTATCCAGGCTTCCTAAGAATTGATATTGGTTTTTTCTCATGGCAATTTCTTCAAAACAATTCACCCGCCATGTTTGAATTTCAACTGGCTAAGCACGGCATATGTGCTGGTGAAGGATACTGACTCTTGGTTGTGGCTTCTTTGAAGTCCTCTTCTCCCTTGCGTTGCCATCTTTGATGGACCGCAAGGGCCTAAGATCTAGTTACCTTGTATCCACCAAAAATTGCCATGGGAATTAGGAAGCCTGGATAGCGTAGTGGTCTACGTATTGGTCCGGCAAACCAACCGGTCCGTGGTTCGAATCCCGGTCCAGGCTGATTTTTTCTCATGGCAATTTCTTCAACTACGGTGTCAGATTGACGTCACGATTTTGTGTACTACCGAAATGCACTGGAGTACTGCCGTACTATTAGGGCAGTATTACAACTACAGACATGAGTATAGCTCATTTTCCACATGCTTGGCGACGTATGCTGGTTAACTTAGATTGCTAACTGATCCGCGCATCAGTGACTACTGACTTGAAGTGCAGTATTAATGGTCTATGTAATTATCTTACACTTGGCTAACTTGTGACCCAGAGAAGTGGTATTAGAGTAGATTATCTGTTCCTTGCACCGGAAACTGGTTGTGAACTACTATTGTTTACTATTTTCCTCACTCCTAGCTCTCTTGGGGAGGAACGTAATATATTTTGCGAGATAATTTAGTCGAGTGAAGGACTATATGAATCATGTGTATGACGTGTCCCGTCGGCGAGGTCAAAGCTTCCGAGCATTTCATGGCGAGCGCAGCATTTTATACAAACGCATGCTCCCGCAACCAGGAAATGGTTCCACGTCCTGTTTTTGGCCATCTTCGAGAGCAGCCATACAACCGGCATATCTCTTGGGATGTCCCTTCTGGCTTTTGTCCTCGGTCTTGGAAGAAAATGATAAGTGTCTGTATCGTAGTTTTTTTCACTGGGAGAAGTCAAAACAAATTGGTGATTTTATTACATCCAAGATCTCCTAAACATCTGTTGGGACTGGTTTATCATTAAAATAGTTGGCTTGATGCTCATTCTTAGCCCAAAACGTCAAGTAGCCAATATTGATATAATGGTCCTTCGCACCGAAATATGACTTAATGGGCCCGTTCCACAAAGGCAAACTCATGAGGTAGATAGTTCCTCTATGCCCGACTCGGAAGTCTTAGTTACTAGAATGCAGGATGCTTCACTGAATTTTGATGAAACACAAGGTTATCATAAGCGATGAATTAAGAGGAATGAATCAACGGAAGGAGATCACTGTGGTTGAATGTTTGATATGGCACCTCTACTTCTATGACCTCTAGAGACTCGGAAGCTACACTCTCGACTTAGGTCGCTTGAGAAATTCAGAACTGGTGTATTTCAGAGCGACACACAGAATATTATCATGACGCCTCACTACATCTCTAGGTCTAACAGAAGCGATAAAATAAGAGATACAAAAGACAGAATAGGTACAAAAACTCTTTCCGCGCGCAATAAGCGACCTCAATAAAAACTGAGCTCCACTAAATACACTCCCATAATACACATCACCATTTCACCTCCCAAAGTCTTACACCTTTACGCGGCTGGTGTCCTAACACCCCCTGCCACACGCCCACGCGGCGGCTCGCTGGGTAGTATGTAGATGTAGGTGTATGTAGTATCTTGCTAGGCCCCTCGGAGAAATGTGTCCGAGGGTGACTCCACACAGGGCATGCCCTTACTTTCCAACGCTGCTATATTGTAATTAGCTTCTATACTATATCTGCTTTAAATTGAAATACGTGCTGGAAATAAAATTTGCTTGTTAAAGACATTAAAAACAATTCTCGGTCAAGGTGTTAAAGGTCAAATCAAATTCCCAGATATCCTTAAATGTGCATTCCCAAGAAAAGTTTTGGGAAGTATTTTTTTATGTTAAGAATGAAACTACTCAGTTTTTTCCACTAATATATTTAACCATAAATCAACCGGTTTCGGCCTTTTCAGGCCATTATCAAGATTACAGAAAGATTCTGTAATCTTGATAATGGCCTGAAAAGGCCGAAACCGGTTGATTTATGGTTAAATATATTGGTGGAAAAAACTAAGTAGTTTCATTCTTAACATGTAATTTCCACAAAGTGAATTCGCCAACCATTGATTTTATTCGCAACACTAGTATTTTTTTATCCCTACATACCTTCCTTCACGCTCTCTTTTTTGCCTTGATTTTTTATAGTTATACTTCGTACTTATTTTATATTTCGTTTTCAGTGTCACACTTCCACCCTTACCTCCGAATCTCTACTGAAAACCACCATTATGATGCAGTACACTTGTTACCCTGTCTTCAGTGTCTTCCAAGATTCAAACTCTCCAGATGCTTGTGAAAATTTTTGTATCGCGTCCGCTTACTCCATTGCACTCCTTACATATTTGTGCATAGTCTTCTTGGGGATTACCTTAGCCCTAATTTCCTCTCTCTGTATAGTGTCCAAACGCCATTGATGGAATGATAACTTAATTCTCTATATACTTCATTTTATGACACCTAAAGCTAAACCTCGTTTGCCCATTTAATTTATCTCAGAGCTTTGAGCAGCTTTGCTCGTATTAACCAGAATTATTTCATTGTGCATCGTAATTCTTGGATTTAAAATTTCGTTTTCACTGTGTCACAAATCCAAGCATCCCTTCTAAACTCTTCCATTTCCTTTAACATTCTGACAACTGGATGTCTACTGCTGTATGTTTCAATTTAAGTCGTAGACTGTTCGTTTCTCGTTTGTCGATGGTAAATGCCATAAATGAAAATATTTTCCTGCAATTCCTAGTAATTTTCATTTCCTCTGCGGTTATCTTATGTTTTGTGTCTGAGCCGGAACTACTTTTCATCTTATCTGAGGGAAACCGCTAAAAGGCTTGATTGTAAGCCGGAAGAAGCGTTCACGACCTTGAATAGTACATTTGGATACTAAGCGGATATTAGTTTGTGAGACTGCACTATGATATTTTCTGCTACATGCACGAAAGAAAATATTAATTAGATGAAGTACACTCTACGGTTTCAAGCTTTCCTTCGTGGATGTACTTAAAATTCATTCTAATAAATACAGCCGTTGAACTTTTCCACTCTTTTTAAGGAGTACTGCGGTTGTTATATCAATTAATATTAATTGATAAAAGATCCATATTTTTTTCGCTTGAATATTTTTGCCTGAGAAAATCAACTTGTAACCTGCCTTTACCATTGTTATTACATTCTTATAAACGAGCTGATGATCGCTGAATATTTTTTTAGACATTATTTATAAATTTTTACGAATGCTACATTGAAGCAATGATTGGAGGGCTTGCGAGTAGACACGATGTGGGAAATATTCTCAAAAGTGAAATAAAGTATTTCTCCCGAATGAATGAGAAAGTTCAATTCATTATTATTTCCAAGGGAATTGTTTTTACTCGAATTATTAGCATGTTATGAGAGATTTCCGATGACAAAGTTTTCGAAATATGGGTTGATTTAGGGCAGACTTAACGCCGCATACACGGCACCTGCCGGGTAGAAATTCTTTTACTATACCAAGTATTTTAGGACGCCGCGGTGATGGTTTGAAGTATCATAGTTAAATGCATGACGTGCGCCACAATTATTGGCCCGTAAAAATGGAATCCCGCGGTCTAAGCATTCAAATGTGGATAGGCTAGCTGAAGACAGACTTAACTCCGCGTATTTAGTTCATTTCTCGGGAAAGAAATTCCTTCACTATTTCCCGTGTTTTGGACGGTTGGGAAAGCAGTCATATATTTTTTTTTTGCTTTGCGACCAATTGAATAACGTGTCTCCCTTGACGTCTGGCTCGAAAGTCGGCGATTACAAAAGTGCATCAGAGTGCGTACATGTTTCATTATCCAGAGCGACCCGACTCCCGCTGGAATACGTGATCAGCAGCATGGAAACGACTGGGCCGCATAGATAACGCTCTCCCGGCTAACCCCGGCCGCGCACATCGGTCGCTAATGGAACATGTCCTCCAGGGATGCGAAGACATCTTGAAGTGCCGCATTGCATAACGAGGATCATTCTGTCCCTGAGTGCAACAGAGCTTAAAAAACGAAACCCCTTTATCAGCACTGCGCCGTGAGAGTTAAATTAAATTTTTTCTCATATTTCTCATCGTCTGCACGATAATTTTCATCGTGACTGGCAGCCAATGGTGGTTGTACAAGAGACATGAGGGGTATATATTTACGCAGAGAACAAATTCCTTGGTCTAGACAGGGATTTTAATTCAGACAACTCGCTATCCCGGTGAGGATTTAAATCTATGCATCTATTCATTTATTTTTCCATGTGCTGTACTCATGATATACTACATGACTAGTTGAGGAATAATTTATTTATTACATCACTTTCTGAAACAGGGATTGATTTCAGCGTGAAAGCGCTTTATTTTACACGAGACAGAAATTTTCAATAATTATAATGGTCATTATCATCAGCTTTCATTAATTCCACTCCATACTACTTTCAGCTTACCAATACGTCTTCGTTTTTCTTCTTTTCAAACTTCCCTCATTGTTATGTTCTATAATTTAACCCTTTGTGTTCCTGTGATTTGCCGCATTCATTTCTCCTTCCATTTTATTTTCAAGGGGCTGCGATGTCTTATAATATGTTCATGAGAATATCTCGTCCACATTTCAGAGTTTTCAGCGGCATATTTTCTCCCCAACTCCTCGAAAAAATCATTGACGGTATTCAAGGACTTGTGCTAAGAACTCATTCGTTACGATTGATTTTTTAAATAAAAAAATCTCTCATCGGTTACCTCCTATGCTGATGTTTCTTCTCAAGTAGTTATCTCTCTATCTCCAGGAGTACTCAGTGTTTTTTGCTCTCTCTCTCTCTCAAAAGGATATTTCGATAGAAGCTCAGAAAATAATTCCAAATGTTATGAAAGGGCTTAGAATATTCTTATGCTATACGAGCTACAGGGGAAATAGTTCCTCGCATTATCTCCTGTCGTCCTTAAGGTGGCTTCATTGATAGCAGCTGTAATCGGTTTAAGTATACCTGAAGATATTCATGTCTGCCTTAAGTACGGCGGTGAAATGTGTAGAAATTCCTCGAGAAAAAATCAGCCTAAACCAGGAATCCAAATACGGGCCTTTTACTTGCCGGGCCAAAGCAGAGACTGAATGAAAAACAAGTATTTGGTTATGATTCCACACGACCCAGGTCGTGTTGCTTTAAATAAAGTGTGGAAGCATAAACAAGTACTAGTTTTTCATTCACTATGGAGTTCCACCGTGTAACGCCAGAGACAGTGTCTTATACTCATGGCACAGACTACCACGCTACCCAGGCCCCCCAACTCCAGTGGAAATTATGGAGGATACAAGGGAACTAGATATTAGGTCCTAGAGTATGATCTTGTTCCTTCCCTGACTTTGGACGATGTGAATATTTTGGTCTCATTTTTTGATTTCAGTGAAAGTATAGATATTATTTAAAGGTGTTCCCATATGCTCATATTTTTCCGAGACGAAAGAGCTACTATGACACTGTGAGTATTATTCTACATTCATTCTTTGAGAACTGTCGCTTAAGTCCACCTTTTGCATCGACTGCCCGCAGACGTTTGTAATGAAGTTCTTTACTGTCCATGAATCTTGCGAATTATCGAGTTCCTCCCCATGTTTCCCTTAGCCCTCGTCTGTAATTAGTTTTTTATGTTCACCGGAACTGATGAATAATGACTGGGTCAGTGTATAAACTCGGAAGGATTATATGGAATTTTTAACTATCATTAAGGCTATTCCGGATTTAATGGTGCAAAGTTTGCTGAGAAAACGTAACTACCGTCAGTTAAGGACGGAAACACCCTTTAAAATATTTATCCCAAACCGGAGAATTTCTGTCGTTATTCTAGTTTCGTATGTAGATTTAGGATTACACTCCTCCATTTCCCGGAACGCAGAATTAATAGCTCATTATGTGGAAGAAGTAATGATGTCACTTGTTTTGAATTTTATTCATACAATTTGCCAGTAACAAATGTGATGGAAGATATAATTGAATGATGCTGGTTTTTAAATTTCAATTTCTATGAGACTTATGAGAGCTCATGAGATGAAATTTCGAGGACACCGGGGTTTTGGGCTTGGCTATTTCTATTGTTAAAAGGCTCCCTCGATATTGGTAGCTGAGAAAAGCAATCCCCAAGGGCTTTCAACTTTTTTATTCATGTTGTCTCCAAAGAATGGGCCTTTCTCGCACGCACCTTTTCCGTGATCCAAAAATTAATACCTTGACAGCTGATCCAACGTCCATCATCGTTAACTAGTTACGATTTTTGAGAGTTTTTTATTCGCCTGATGAGCTAAGTTTATTTAATATGTTAGCTTCGCCTGCTGTTGCACAGATAATTTTGTTTGGATGAGGGGATTTTGTAATTACGGCGTGAAAAAAATTTACCGGGTCGGAAATCGATACATACACAAACTCACCGGACCAATGAATGAACCTTGCTGTTAAGGTTGCCAAATTCTCATTGCATTTCCTCTTTCTCTGCTGGTACGAAAAATATTTTGATTGGATTAAAAAGGCTTGTACAGTTTTGCTTCTAATCAATTAAACGCGAGAGACAAATCCGCCCGACAAATGACAGTTTTTAGTCTTGGAACCATTCCATAGCGTCTCCCCTTTTTTGTGCTGCGTATTTCGTACAGATTTAGATTGACGTGTAAAAGGAGATGAATAAATAAAGATTGGCGTTTTTATTGATAATAATAGAGTTTTTAGCCCTCACGTAGTTTTAATTTGGACAGTATGAGGTGAATATGTCCTGGGGTCTCTTTTCATCTATTAGTTTATGGCGGATATGTAGTTGAAGTTCCAACTTCGGGCTCATAAATTCTTTTCGTGAACCTACGGCCATTTTCTATTAAATTCCACCACGTTCCGAGGTGAATGATTGAAGTTGAACTCAGCCTCACTTATCAAACAATCGACTTTTGACGGTAATTTGTTTGGAATTTATGAGCAAATTCGATCACCTGAATTGTTTGGGATAGCTTTAGATCTCGTGAATTTCTTCCGAACTTCGAGCAAAGAACCGGAGAAGTTTTTGAAATTCAAGTCAATCAATTTTCATTATTTTCCTTCGCTAGAGCTTTTCTTCATAATTTTAGGATTCTCCCTGACCGGGGATGGAATCCCTTTGGGATTCAACCCTGACTCGAAGAATTATTTAAGATTTGCTTTAGCTTGAAAAAACAGGGATAATTCAGTGACATTTGAAAAAGTTGATTGCTTTATTACCATTACTGTATCTTTTTTGGGAAATTTAAGAATTTTAAAGGTAGTTGTGCGTTTCATCCTATCATGGGATATGCGCTACAAAAAATGTATGCTTTTTAAACAAATCTTTGCCTGAATTCTATATTTTAGTATTGAAAAGTTTACATTCATGGCTATGAACTAAAGAATAGAGAATTTCTATTTAAAAATAATACTTATATATACTACTTACATACGCGCTGATGATTTCAACATTTGTTAATTTGTTGTCTTTTGTAGTTTTATATATACATATATGTATGCATTCGATTGCACATAACCTCATTGATTTTGACGCCACTGTATATACAGGTTTTCCCTCAAGCTATATCCTAAATGTGCGTCCTGTCTGTTAATCGTTGCGGCAGAAAATCTATAAAATATTACTTAAATATCTCTAATATCTTTACATTCTCTCTTCTTCAAGTATCATTGCTGAGGCCATTTGGCTTATTATAGTTTAGTTAGGCATTTAGTAACATTCTTAATTATTTGTTATTGGAACTATTTTATTTTGATTATTTGTTGTTTGCATTCTCATAGCATAAAATTTTAGTGTAACGTGCCGGAAAAGAGGAAAATTAGTTCCGGGAAATCTTCGAATTTTATGCTACTTTGATAACCCATCATATAATTAATTTCAGGCTTCTGAATAATTGCAGCCTTTTCATTCTCAATTTCCTGATTGGCGTATCGTATGGGTATTCTTCCATGGTTAAAGGTGGAGAAAGTGCAACGGGAGGAAGGCAATGACATTGAATAAGTCCAAGATATGGTGGAGGAGAAAGGGAGGTTGCAGGAAGAAGTCATTAGGAGGCATTGTAGTTGGATGGCACGGGTAGCGAAGGGAGATGGGATGCTGAGATCGAGGTTAGGAGGAAAAATGTAGAGAAAAATGGAAGAGAAAGATTAGTATATTGGATGTTTCGGGGAAAAAGAGTGAAATTATATTGAAGTTATGAGAAAGCTCATACAATACATTAGTGCAACCCAAGCAGGGATAATAGGAGAGGTTGTAAACGGTAGATTACCATGTATTTATATTCACACTACCCCGTAATGGTAACCTTTGTGCTCATCATTAGCTTAGCGTATGTGAGCATTTCTGATGATGTGAACATTACTGAGCTGATGATGTCGAATGTAAGTAAATGTTGTCGGGTATATGGAAGAGGGTAAATTTTTACCAAAACAGAGAGAACAGTTCGCGCCTAGATTGCTTTAGTAGCATGATTGTTAATAACTAAATCACACGATTACTTGCTTGGATTCGAAGCAATTTTGAGAGTAAATCTGGTATTAAAGCAAATGTTTGTCGTAAGTATATGGCAAATAAGCTTGGTTTGGGGATAGAGTTCTTCTCAGACAAGATATTTATCCAGCATGATTTCCTTATCAGTCTCTAATTGTTACGCCGTCAAAGAAAATATCGATTTCTATCTTGATTTTGAGTTATGATTGAGTAAACATTTTAAACTACGCTTCGGTGGTGTTTTCTGGTTATTCTGATGCGCATTTTACTCTGTTAAAGTTAATACATTGACTTTTAAATTTATTAAGGAATTGGTGAATATTATCTCAATTTTATAAGATATGAAAATTCTTGAATAATAAATAAAATATGGCAAAAAAGCTTTGTGTTGGGATAGAGTTCTTCTCAGAAAAGATATTTATCTATTTATCTAGTATGATTTCCTTATCAGTCTCTTTGTTACGCCGTCAAAGAGAAAATCGACTTCTGTGTTGATTATTGAGTTATGATTGAGTAAAACTTTAAACCTACCCTTCGGTGGTGTTTCCTGGTTATTTTGATTGGCATTTACTCTGTTAAAATGAATACATTGACTTTTAAATATTTAGCGGATTTTTTTTACTGTTATTTCAATTTTAGAAATCATGAAAAGTCTTGAATAGATGTGTTCACATCAGAATAAAAATATATCAAGTGGCCGTACATTTGACTTGAAAATTACTGTTGATATTGTTCACCGTATTGTAGATCGTGACGTTGCTATGCAGTGTTGCGGATGTGGTTTCTTCCCCTCGCGGAGTTTCCAATGCGGTGTAAGGTTATTCTAATCAGCTGCGGAGGGAGCTGGAGGAAGGAGGCGAAGGAGCTGGTATATGATTCCCCAAATCTGTCCCAGGAGGGCCATAGTCGTCACGTTATACCCGCGGCTGAACAAGGCTCTTGCCCCTTCCCACGATTGGAGTGCGTCCCAACGGCCCTGAATCGGATCGCACATGGTCTTTGGTGGGCGCAGAATGTCGAGCTGATGACAGACCCATGGCGAGACTGTGTCCCAAAATTTCACTGTCGGGATCATGTTCATCTGACGAGTCGCTGCTAATGTACAACATTTTTTTGCTTCAAGAACGCGTTAATTTTATGCCGAAAAATCGTAATGATCATATATATTATTTCTCAAAGGTGTTTTTTTGTCGCAACACCATAACTCCCATAATTCTTCATTAAAATTAATGATTCAAACATCGTTTTAAAGCTTATGTTCCCCGCTATTAACGAAAAGTAGAAAAGTGGTTTAAAATTAAAGTTTTTGCTAAAACATGATACAGTGCCATCTGTTAACAATATAATCAACTAATATGTTACCTATGGTTACGTGCTTAAAAGACTGTAGGTGGCGCCATCTATTAACACATCGTTTAGTTAATCAACTAATATGTTGGCTATGGTTACGTGCTTAAAAGGCTGTAGGTGACGCCATCTATGAACACATCGTTTAGTTAGGTTGTTTACATTCTACATGCAATCAGTGTGACCGTTTACGTTTAAGTTATGTATATTTAACACAAAAATAAATAACATATAATTGTCCATGGGAAGAAACAGGAAGAAGCTGCATACTGTGCGAAATATTCGACAGATAGAAGAACAGGAAGAAAGAAGGAAGAAACCGCATACTGTGCGAAATATTCGCACGGGTCAGCCGGTAACCTTATAAAAGTCAAATATTTAACTTCATATGCCAATAACACACAATTTTCTCAAAACAGTGACTGTTTATCATCTAATCCCGGCGAATTATTGTACGAGGTGAAACATTTCTTCCCGTATAGGAAAACGGAAAAGAAATCCTCTCTTTTTATCTATATCTAAAGTCAATATAACTATTAGAGGTGATTGAATATTGTATCTTTATGCGCCCATACTTGTGATATTGAGCTGAGGAACTCAGATAAATCGCTCATCGTTTGGTCACGTGGAAGAACTTAAAGGGGCAGAATTCTTACGTGTTGAGTCACTCTTGACAAATAATTTTTTTCTCACATTAGCTTATGTGAACGGCGAAGTATTACTGTAAGATACTGGTAGTTTGTTTTAAACTAGCGCTGCGATAAGAAGATTAATTCTCTGTTCAACATAACTGAATTAACCTTATTTTTAATGTTCATGTTTATTTATTGACCTTTATATTTATGGCGGCAAATAAAGTAAAAATAATATTTGTTGATTAAATTACGATAGACTTTACGAAACATCATGAATCATTTTAGAGTACATAAGAACGTGTTGACGTCAAATATCGTATCCTCATGCGTCGATACTTAGCTGTGCAGGCAAACTCAGATAAATCACTCAGTGTTTGGTCACGTACATGAACACAGAAGGACAGTCTCACCGCCTTTTGTGTCTCCTCTTTACCAAGTGTTATCTTACATCGTGTACAAATTTTTGACATCTGAAATCCTTTGTTGCTGCACTGATAAGCTGGGAAAAGTGCAGCTGATGGTTAAGTTCGTTGAAAAGCATTCTTTCAAGACATTGTAGGCGAAATGAATTAGATTTTTAATAGTTTTGTGCATTGTTTTGAATTAAAAGAATCTTAAATTAATTAGTCCAAGTTAAGACCTTGTAGAACGTATGGGGGTTTTACGGGGCTAAAAGAAAGTCTGGCTCAGATAAATCGACGGATTTAAGGCTTCTCAGTCGTATCTGTGGGTTCTTCGTTTCTTTTCATTGCTGATTTAAACATGTTCTCATTGAGAACGTCGAGGTAGTCATTCTGGTTTTCTCCTTCGCGGCTGGGATGCCCAGACGAAAGTGATCTCTCACCGCGAAATACAGAACTGCGCAGTTACCAAATTGCATGGAAGAGTACTTAAAAACACGAATGCTGGTTACGCATATATCGCAGACTTATAAAATTACTCTAAGATCATATCTGCAAATGATATTTCTGTGTAACTGATTGCATTTGTCAAACACTTTTAATTATAAAATGAATGCATGAATTCCGCTCATACTTGGGATTACTGCTGTTGACCTTCAATAGGAACCCCAAGCGCTTTAGTTGGAGTAGATATGACAAAGTCGTTGAAGAACGAACGGTGGAATTGCTTACCATTATTTCCGAACTCTTTTCGATTACGTCTTTTACCGATGAGTTTTCTTTTAATTTCCATTTTCTGTACATAAAGGCTATTATCTCTTCTGCGCAAGTCGAAATGCAATGACTGACATATCGAAAGCACACTTAAACAATGTTTCAACTACCAGCTTCATGATTTTAATCTTTGAATTCATTCTTGGCCCCATTCTGTGGAAAATGTATAGGCATTCTTGTTTTTAAGAAAACTGCGTGAATAAGAGGAGATTCTCTGGCATCATTTGCAAAGCACACCATGAAATATTTAATTGTCAATAGAATGTGAGTGATTCTTTGGCGTGCAATTTATTTATATTTTCCCTCACCTACCATCGGAGATGGCCGCACTGTCTCACGTTTGCGCAATATTAGAGCGCTGTCCTCACTGTCCGACGCGTGCAAACACCTGTCCTGACAACTTACCTGGAAGGAACTCCCAGAGCGATCGTCCTACTGAGATGAGTTTGATCATGATGTCATACGGGCCTGTCTTTCGAAGAACGAAAAGTTGTGATAGATTTTACGTAAATTAAACACGGCTCCGCGTGATTTTTTGCATTTGGCAGATTCACTGGGCTGTATTGAGGACAAAGCTTGCTGAATGAAATTCACAAAACATTTCTTTCTTTTACGCCATTAAGAATTGTAAATTGATATGACTGGAACACACATCTTCATCTGTCTCAGAGCAAACACTGATTTCTGAATAAGTTACAGGTAGTTTTAAAGAAGAAAAAAATCACTGATCATGAGATATTGCATAATACCCTATTATCTGGTGAAAAATGACTTTCCTTCACTCACGCAGTCGCAAAAATCTTAGTTTTCGGATTTTGAATGCTATACGCGGTCATCCTCCCATGAAACGAGAGGATTAGTGAAGAGGAGATATCTAGGATTTCAAATTCAGGCTCAGATTTGCGCTCATCCATCTGTAGATTACGTAATCTTATCTTAGTTTTGTCAGTATTTGGTTGCGTTCTGATATTCACTCAGAATTTTGAATTATGTTTCTGACACCAAGTCTCCTTATAAAATAACTTCCATTGTCATTTACTTACATATTCATGAGAGATTAAAATTTATTCTCACGTTTTATTTTCTGTGGTCGAATATGTCATACAATCCGAAAAATATCTGTTGATGACTTTTCGAGAGCCATTTGTTTTCATTTTGCTTATTTCTCTCATTAAGGCCAATGGCACTTACAATAATCATTACTTGAGTATGAATTTAATTCTGAAATTGGTGACGGTAAAAATCTTCTTAGGACGGACCTCTGAATCATTTGTTTTTCGGGGTAGGATAGGAAATCCATTGGTAGTTTCAGGCGTAACTTGGTAGAATTTGTTAACCTTATAATGATAACTCGTAACTTTGGGATTCTACATATCTTACTTTTGATAGTAAGATTGACTTTTGACGATTTAAAATAGTAGATTGACACATATCTTACTAAATATATGTGGAATCACAATGTTACGAGTTATCATTATAATGGAAATCCATATTTTTCAATCGTATGTATTTTTACTGACTACAAATTGTACGCAGTGGAATACTTTTAGATCAATTTACTCCTTGCAGGTCATTGAAAATTCGCGTGTCTGAATATGTGATTGTCCGTGATAGTATATATTAAAAATGGAGTCTGAGCACATGAGCTGCCGAACCAAAACTTTAGAGGACTTTAGAAGGAGCATGTGGCGTTCAGTGATCGGCCGGCGGTCCGCATGTCGCGCGGCACGGCTCCCACAGCCCAAGGGACCCATAAAGTACAGCGCCGTGGGTGGACTGGTCTACGTTCGGCTGTCATTCCTTGGGTGTGGACGCAGTTGGTTACCGCGATCGGGAGGGACGATCTTTGGGCGTGTAGTCGAAATTACACCCGTCGTAAAACTCGCCATAAATAGAAATTAAACCGGCTTTTGATAAGTATTTTAGTTGGTTGTATGTTTTATGAATTCCCATGGCAGGTGTCGCACCACCATTACGTTATTCCTTGCTATTAGTTATTTTAAAAAATATTATCGAAAAAATCTATGTACTTCTTCTCACAAGCCTGCACCTGGACATGTTTAGGACTTTTCCTTTGTGTCATTGCCTCATGACATTTATTGCAGTAGAACCACGCGACTTCATAGAAAGTTCTACTTTGAGTAATCAGTTTATTTTTTTATGATTCAGAATGCATACGAACCATGCATCGTTACTTTCCCAAAGCGTACAGCAGAACTTCATTTTTTTTTAAAATCTATCTCTTGAGCGCAAAGTTATTCCACTCGAAGGTAAAAATGTATCGGCAGCTCTGCAGAATATTCCTTAGCCCTTGAGGGGTATATATCTACTTATTAAATAGGGATACATTAAATATCTTGACTTTAAATATTACAACCGTTTCTTTACAAGGTTTTATGAATTAAACATGGTATGAATCCAGGTACAACTTAGGGTGGTTTTCCGCCGTAAACTCTTGCTTAGCAGCGCCAAATTTGTCATAATTCTTTGAATCTTTTATTTTTAATCTGCCTAATTTGCAAAAAATAGGGATTAGCAAGAGGAAGCTAATTCCAGGGAGGAGTTGCAAGATTTCCCATGAGCTTACATTGTAAGAATAGCGTTATTTCAGGGATTATTAAAAATGGCCCAGAAAAAATTACCCATTTCCGCGATCTTATGCTTTTTCGGAAAACATTGATTAAGTGAAATATTAGAATACTGCAGGAATAAACCCAGCAGGCCATTAAACTCCATAAGACATAAACTTTGCTGACCTTGGCGTACAAGCCAACTTCATCGTCGATAAACGTTAATGTCATATCAACAGATTAATATGTTTTCCTCGTGCTCCATTTAATGTCTCTGGTCGTAAACTTAGCATTCATTTCATGAGTGATTCCCATGAACCAAGAACTGCTAGTAAAAGGGAATAGTAGATGGCAATCAGCTAGCACATTAAGTTATTTACGCTTTTCTTCAATTTTTCATAGGAAAGTTATTTTGGTTCACCATGAAACGCATCGCTGATTGCGCCTTGACATCCTAACTATGGGTAAAAAGCCTTGGAATATCAATCAGTTTGGTAGTAACCTCAAGGCTATTATCAATGAAACGGTGGCAGCCAAATATTGATTTTTCCTCCCCCGTTTGACACTCTTGTATTAAGAAATGACCCTATTGATTAAATGTTCGAAGGAATTTCCATTCTCACTACTCAATATAGTTATCTATTTATTCGTTTTTTTTCTAGCACTTGATACCATTCAAACACCCATTATCAATAAATTCTCGGCAATATCCTTTCTGTGTCCTCATTCGACGTTCCGCATCCTCTCTTGGCCGGTTGGAAGAACATTTATCTATGAAATCAATTGTTATGAGATCCATGAAGTTATAGATTTCACTAAAATATTAGGGTTTTAGAAACACACCTACCAGTCACATACCGTATTTTACCAGTTGGTAATGCCTTTGAACATTTGACCTAATCTTCCACCGCCGGAGAAAATGTATGAAAGCTTAGCCTATGAATAATTGCTAATGCTCGTAATAATTAGTCAGCAAGAGTATATTAACTGGTCATTTGTCACAAAACAACTTTTATCTAGTAATTAAATCTCAAAGCAGTTCATTGTGCATCCGCCATCTTGGCTGCTTATGGAACTCATAACTCCATGCCATAAGTTATGAGACCAATAAATTTATTGTACGTTTGTGCAACACTTGTTGAATGGTTGCCATGGCTAATGGATCCCATAACTTTATCGAATGCCTATGTGTCGTTCCTGCAACTGGCCATCAGTCATTGCTACTTTCTACACAAGGTTCTCTTTTTATATATAAGAACCTTATTTTTTACGTATCTCATATGCCAATTCTCTTCCCTCCCCCATCAATTTTTAAACTTCCTCGTTTGTCTCATTACCTTCTTCATTCTTCTCTACACCCGCATCTCAAGAGAAGATGAAGATGTTTGCAGTCATCTATCCGAAGATTGGTTTACTGCAACTCTCCATTCAATTATCCTATCGGCTATCCATTTCATTCCGATCCATAAACCATCTTCATTAGGGGCTGTCCATAATCCACGTAGACACCAAACAGGGGTGGGAGGTACGAGGGTTGTCTACGTAGAGAATGGTAAATATACAGTTTATAGTAAATGACAGATTATCATAGCTACAAGAGTACTTTTTCTTTTACATACCTTTCCTAAAAATCAGCCTTAAATTACAGATAGTCCATGACGTTCAATTTATAACCCGTTTCACAGATTTTTCCGCAAAAAAAGAAAAGTCTACGTGGACAACAGGGAAGGATAGGGGGGGGGGGGGGGTCCGGATGAAGTCTTCGAGTGTCCACGATGGGGGTGGGGGGGGGGGCAAAAAGTGACTTATTTATGTCTATGTGGATTATGGGCAGCTCCTTATCACGGACTTCACCAGCTGCTTTATATATTCTATCCGTGGTATTCTTGGTAACTACTCCCTCCATAATTGCTTAATAAATGCTAGATTTAGACGCAAATTCTGTCAAGTTAGGTCGTATCTTCTACTTTGGGGGGATTTAATTAAGCATCTTCCATTTCCAACGACTCGCAGGGTTTTTTCGTTGGTAATACTTTCCATCCATTTAATCTTCTCATTTTTCAAAAACTTAATATTACCTTTGCTTCCAGTCTTCTCTGCTCCGTGTCTGTATTTGTCCGAGCTTATGCTGCTGGCTGTTGGCTGACTCTTCTTGAAGTTCATGTAGAATGCATTTTCGACTTGGATTATTCTCTAGCTATATCCTCCTTGCTTCTTCCATCGTTGATGGTCCTTATTCTTATAGCGCTCGATACTTCCAAAATAGGAAATACTTCCAAGAGCGTGAGTTTTTCTGTTCAAGTTTGTCGGTGACACTGTCCAATTGATTTTTTTCCTCATACCATAATTTTTGTTTTTTGGGGATATATTTAGAGTACTATTTTTTTATTTTTGTCCGTACACATTATTCTAGACTAATCTGTATTATGACTTAGACCTTCCTGCTAGATGCATGCATAATACATTTTAATTATAGAGTGTAAAATGATTTAGAGGTTTTGACCCGTCTTTCTCTTTTGGGGCCTCAAATTTGTGTACCGCTACTCTGACCCTTTAAGTAAACAGGCTAATATGGCATAAAAGTTTTTGTAGATAATATAATCTTAATCACTTTGGCTCGGCATAATAAAGTTTTATGATGAGTAGCTTCCGGATACTCGCAACATTTTTTTGCCAGTATTCATGATGACTGAAATGGGAAGATATGAGTAAAAAGTTTCTCTATAAATTGGTCCATCCATTTTTATTTTCTCACCACGGCGATTATTCTCCAGCATAACAATGATAAAAAAATGAAACTGGTAATAAATGGGCCTTTTCAATTTGCTTAAATTGATTTCTCATTTGATTCCGCCATTTTTCCGCCTGTGTTTCGTGAGTGAGCTTTCTGCTCAATTTCTCCCTCCGTGGCTAGCAGGAAAATTCCATTATCGTCAATTACATATATGCCCATCAAAGACTTCATCATCATTCAAGACAAATCTGTGATATAATCAGCTTAATTTACTTTTCAGATTTTGTAACTGTCGGAGGCACGAAATGCGTTTCCTCTCAATTTTTTCCTATTTGTTGGAATAATGGAAATGAAAAAAACACAGCAAAACCGTTAATGAACTACATACACTACTATTACTCTTCTGCCTATAAAGGTATTTACCTTCGTAAGAATTAACCTAATGTACGATGCCAAAAATATTCCTATCGCCAAACTATCTATTAATCTTACTCCTATAAATAGCTCTAATGAAGAAATTACTCGTTATAAACCACAAGGCACCTTGATAATCACCACATTATATAGGCTAAAGAGAAAATGGCTACACGAGGAGCTTAATCCCTACATTAAAACCATGATTCTATTGATTTATTCCTCCGGACTAAATTTACCGGGACTTAGGTCGACCAGCGCTAAAATGACGCTATGAATATGGGTTTAACCAAATCGCCGGTCTAACTTCTTAAGGCAGCCTTAGACTTAGACTAGCGTAACTATGAATACGGTCGTGAATCTTTATTATTAGTAACATCCAAGTTGATCCTTTAAGTTATCCTTTAAGCCAGTCTTGAAATTAGACTAGCGCAACTATGAATACGGCCGTATAGTTTTATATTGGGTCAATTATATTAGAGGAGGTAATAAAAAGAGACCAATGGGTGTATAACTGTAAAATATCCGTCTTGCAATCTTTAAATGAGAAATATTAATTATTTTCGGTCAAAGTGAGATTCTTAAATGTATCGTCATCAATAGATATCATCAATCCGAAGATTGGTTTGTAGAAGATCTCTACTCCACTATTCTCTCTGCCAACCGCTTCAATCCTACATAACTGTTTACTTGGTCGTTCTTCATGAAATTCTTGATGTATTCTATTTTTAGTCTTCCTTTTTATTTCTCCTTCCAAGACTGTTTTTCAATAGGCTGTTGTGTCGCAAAATGTGTCCAATACCCCAATGTTGTCGGCCCCCGTAGCGGTGGGGTAAAGTCCTCGCCTGCTAACCCGAGGGTCGCGGGTTCGAGTCCTGCCTGGGTAGAATATTATCTGCCCAGGACATGGGTGTTTGTGTATGTACTGGGTTGGGGGAAGAGGGGACGGTTCCGTCTCATCCTATCCAGGATAAATAAACTAAAATAATAATCATAAGTTTTTATCTCCTTCTTCGCTGAGTTTTAATTATTCTTCTTTTCTCTCCATCTCTTCACAGGATTTCTTTGCAAGTGATTCTCTTCGTCCATTTAATCTTCATCGTTTACCGGTAATACCACATCTCCATTGCTTCCAATCTCTTTCGTTCATCTGCTGTTATTGTCCAGGCTTCACTTCCATGTAAGAGCATGCACGTGATATAGGTTAAAGTGCTCCCCTACTTCCAGGCTAGTGTTACCAGCTGTCAACAGGCTCCTCTCCTGATTGAATGCCCCGTTTCCTTGGGTTATTCTGCTAAAAATGTCTTTCTTTTACTTCCTGCGTCGCTGATGGTCCCGCTTCTCACGTAGCGAAACTCCACCACTTGTGCAAGCTTTTGCTTCCCAAATTTAACGGTGATTCTGTTTTCTAGGATTCTTCCACCTATCTTAACCTGAGTTTTCTTAACATTAATTTTGCAGTTGTATATCTTCAGAGTTTTTTCTGTACAGTTCAGCATTCTAGTTAGATCTCATTTCTTTTAAGTCTGAATGACTATGTCGTTACCAAAGCGTTGCATGATGATTTTTTCTCCATAAACCAGTGTTCCTGTTTTTTTATTTTTCCTTTACTTCATTAGTGGCTTTCTTAGTGTTTATATTGAAGATCATTGGCGACAGCGCTCATCCTAGTCGTACTCCTTTTCTCTCTTCTGCTTCCTCTACATTCTCGCCACATTTAGTCTCTGCCAGTCGTTCCTCATACAACCAGCATATTGCTCTTCTGTTGTTAAGTT
This sequence comes from Ceriagrion tenellum, assembly GCA_963169105.1. Classification (NCBI taxonomy): domain Eukaryota; kingdom Metazoa; phylum Arthropoda; class Insecta; order Odonata; family Coenagrionidae; genus Ceriagrion; species Ceriagrion tenellum. The sequence continues at coordinate 37,760,721 of OY720643.1, read as the reverse complement.
ACACTCCTATGCTCGTCAGTAAGGTCAGCATTCTGTTCCAATCCACATTATCGAATGCTTTCTCCAGGGCGGTGATGCAAATGTATGTTGGTTGGTCCTTTTGAGTTCTCGTCTTTTACGATTTTCATTAAGTTATTATAAATTATATTTCCACAAACCCGTTTTGATCAACTTGCTTTGTTTGCAGCCTTACTCAATATCTATATCTTTAAGTATTTTATTTCATCTTGAGATTGAATGAATCAAATCTAATGACTGGTGCAGAGCGAGCCAGTTGGTAAAAATAACCTTACGTTTCTAAATTTAATGGAGTTTCCTATTCTGGTTGCGAAAGACTATTTTATTCCTTGCCTATATTTCCGCCACTTCCAGGATAAATCATGGGATTGTTACGCATTAGGTATTCGCTACAGTTTGAGATGGAACCCCACACGACTCTGTGGCCGCTGAAGGAAAACAGCATCCAGTAAAACGATCAAGGCAGGAACATAAACCAAAGAAGTGATTTGTCATGAAAAATGGTTACTCTAGGGTAAGTAAAGCTGTCGCTACGAATGACTTCTTATTGTCCGCGGATCATATTTAATTTTCAATCCCTTCATCCAGTAATCTATTGTCCTTTTTTATCTTCCCTAACAGGACACACTACGGCAAATCATTGCATCATCACAGAACGTATTTCCATTTTTTACAAAACTTTATAGTTGGGGAAAAAATGATACAAGTATTACGTGGAGGTGCCACGGGATAGCTTATGGTAGGATGCTGGAGTCATTTTTATTATTATTGTATCAGTATTGGTAGGTTCAGATTGAAATGGGAATATGTACTTAAGTTGCTCTATTACAGCCTCTTTCTACTTCCGGGATTTCGTTCTTTAGCTCCGCATAAGTTCCTTCTCCTTTCACCCCATCTATTAGCCTATCCTCCCTCCTAACCGTGACCCCACATATCCAAAATCTTCCCTTCTGTCTTCTTCAGTGTCCCATGGACCATCATTTACTGCTCCATCCACCTTTTCTGCCTTCTCCATTTCTCCTCCAGACGTTTCCACTCTTCACCCATTATGCCGAGCATTCTCTAGTTGGTCATCCTTTCCGTCAGACGCTCTGTCTCCATTCTCCTCGACACCTACATCTCAAACACACGAATGCCATTCCTATACTTTGGCTTGAGTAGACATAAAATCTTCAAACACAGTAAAATATATATTGGAATTACCTTAACTTCAGATATGTTGTGGGGAACACACGTACAAAACATAAGCGGCACAGCATTAAAGAAACTAGCTTGTGTTAAGCGTATAATAAAGGTCCTCGGATGAGAAAGTAAGAGAGAGATGCTACTTTGCTCTGCTTAGGCCACACCTCGAATATGCTGCGAGCATTTGGGACCCTGGTCATAAAGACTTAAAGACATAAAGACTTAACCGAAAAAATTAATAAAACACAAAGAAAAGCAGCACGCTTCGTTAAAAACTGCTACGAACGAACACATAGTGTTTCATAGCTGTTGGAGGGATTAAGGTGGGAGCCCCTAGAGACTTGGAGACTGCACGCTAGGCCTAGGCTGCTTGAGAAATTCAGAACTGGTGAGTTTCAGAACGACACAGAGAATATTATCATGACGCCTCACTACATTTCTAGGTCTGACAGATGCGATAAAATAAGAGAGATACACTGCCGAACAGATAGGTTCAAAAACTCGTTCTTTCCGCGCACAATATGCGACCACAATAAAAACTGATAACACTCCCATAACACTTGTCACCATTTCACCTCCCAAAAACTTACATCTTTACACGGCTGGTGACCTAGCACCCCCTGCCACGCGCCCATGTGGCAGCTCGCGGGATAGTATCTAGATGTAGAACACTTGCTGCCATTTCTCATCATTTTTCCTCAGGATTTCATAGAACACTGAACTTTATATTAGATTCTTCGTCAGCTTTTTATTTAGACTCTTACCCTGAGTCCTCGTCAGTACGTGCTTATTTCCTGTTAGTGAACACCTCCTTTGCGTACGTAGCTAATTCTTCTTCAAGTAACTTTAATACTCTGCCAATTTTCCTCCTACGTACACCCCTATAATTAAACTATTCCAACTTTCTATTTTGTGCTATTCGACTCTTATGGTCGGTCTCATTATCTTTGTTCTCAATACTTTCGTTTTCTCTATTTGCTCATTAATTTCGTTTTCTCATGACTGGCATTCATTCTGTATTTTCCACCGTAATCTTAAGACGCATCTACCAATTCTTGCGATATTTCTGTTGACTTAGTAGGTTGATGGTAGTAAATCTTACTGGCGTTGTCAGCTGTCATCCAGGTCTTACTATGCTTCTTTGACCAGTATGTCTACGTAGTTTCCTGGATATGAATATTAAAAACCAAAGCTGACAGTGAGCAACCTATCCCCGGAAAATTGTATTAAATGGCGGTTATTTAGATGGTCGACGGTCATCTGAAGTCATTCACCATGAAAGATCGGTAGGAAGTAGGGAAAATTAAGAATGGAAGAAAGGTTGAAATAACCTCGACATGGAGATTTACATGCTTTCAACAGTCCATGGTATCATCTGTTTAATTATTACTTGGGTGAACGGGTTTCTGTGCTTTATTGAAGCACTCTCTCCTCCACTCCAACACCGATTCCCTCATTTTTTCTTCCATCTTTTGATTTCACTCTTCCTTTTCAGTATTTCTCACGACATATCTGTACCCCACTAGGGAGTGTGGTGGAGTGGTTCCACACCAGTCATGCAGCACTTATCCCAGTTTAAATCAGAACCGCGCACGTTCCCCGGAATGCCAGGCTCTGGCCAAAAGCAGTCAGAATGACAGTACGTGGTCAGGCCAGAAACTAGGAGAGTGCTACATGGACGAATATGTCACCATGCAGTACACTACTGAAGATACGACCACTGGTTATAATTACTGCGACAGATAAATAGTTCTACAAGGTACTAAATTATGCAAGAATAATATCATGCCGGAAATTGCATGCGAGGTTAGTAACTTATTATAAGGTTAATATATTTAGCACAAGTGCAAAAACCTATTTTATCTAGTCAGGGCCAAAGTACCCTAGAACTGATCAATCGCGACTATTATGACCCCTTATTGTACGCGGAACAAATGACATTTTTAAATCTATCGGCTCTGCAGTCTTATTTCCATGATCTTATGCCTGTGATCATTTCTACCATAATAGTTTGGTTCTAGCAAAATATACTGAACGTCCGGCAAAAATTAGTAATATATCATAGCGATATAAATAAATTTAAGGTAGTTTGAGTGAATTTTGTTTCTGAAGTCGTAATAGGTACGATATTCGAATTTTAATTTTCAATTTTAACAGATATGAGAAACGTAGTGTCAATTCAGGAACAATAATGACGCAAAAACCTTTTAAGAAACTTACTTATCAGCAGTGGACTGAATAATTATCCTTGAGGCTTTCACTCATATGTTTCTTTTCTTTTCCTTCCTTCGCTAAAAATGTCTTCTTAACCTAAGTTTTTTGTGCGATTTTATAGAAAGGTTTGCTTTGAGTAATGGATTTATATTTTAATGATTCAGAATGCATCCAAAGTGTGCAGCAGAACTTCATTATTTTGTAATCTCTCTCTTGAGCGCAAAATCGCGCCAAATCACGCCGGAAAGACCAGTATTATTTGGAAAATCCCACGAAAAGTAGTGCAAATGAGCGCCCGTAATAGAAAATGAGGGCCTGATATTTAGTTATCATTAATAGGAAGATGAGATATTTTCCTTGATGTGGCCAAATACGTTCAGTTTTATGTGTTGTAATAGAACGGTCCGACTACCTTAATGCCCTTGTAACCCTATTCGGAGATGGAAAGGGAAGGGTAAAAGGATGAGCCGGAGGCGCCAAGGGTTTTTTTTTCGAGGCGGCCTCGGGACGGATGCTGGAGCCATATCCGCGGAAAAGTGCTCAGCTGTTGGCTGCGAAGAGCTTTCTATCTCCCCGTGTTTCCTAGCGACCCATCCTCACCTCCCCGTACTTCCCCTCTACCCCTCCACTCCTCCTTCCCCTTCCTTTCACCTCCCTCCCCTACCACCCCTCCGGCCCGGCGACTCTCGCCGCGAATCAGTGTGCGCTCTGTAACGGTCGGGATCGGTCGTGCCGTCCAAGGACCGTCCCGCTCCTGTGCTTTCTCTCACTTCCCTTCTCATTTTCCTGTCTGTTTTTGGATTTTTCCAATACTTTCCTCGCCCTGTTCCCTGACGACGCTGCCGAAGGTGAATAACATTTGGATAAACGGTGATCCTGGACGTTCTCCATCCTCAGGTGGTCCGTCCCCTGAGAGTTGCTGAACGGTGGAGTGTTGGTGTCGTTGTTGTTGTGTTCTGCCTTGACGTTTGTTTTTACTTGTGGATACGTGTGCGGTTCCTCCGATATGCTGGTGGACGGCATCGGATCAGTTTACTCCGGCGGCTCGGCTTGCCCGTCCCCGCCGCCGGCCAGCCTCCCCCCCGCGAGCTATGGACACAACCCCGGCAAGCAGCAGGGCCAGGGTTCGAGCCGCCACCGGCCGCTGCACCCGCAGTCCTCGCTGCCGCCCCACTTGCAAGGCAACGCGGTCGTGCCGCAGTCCATGACGCCGCCGTCGACCATGCCACAGGATCATCACCACCACCACCACCCCATGCACCACAGCGTGCACCCGCCGTCGTCCTTGCCCCCGCTGCGTCTCATGATGGACTCACCGACCCTCGCCAGGGTGGAGCGGGCCAGGAGAAGGCTGGAAGGGGAACCGGGGCTATTCCTACGCACAGAGACACCTGTTTCTGGAGTGTCTTATCTCCAACAGGTAAGGACGGTTTTTATCTTCTCCGGTTGTTCAAATTCCCGCGAATATCGGAACAATGTTTCAGGTGCAAGCTTTCGCAGCGCTCCTGTGATGATACTGTGCAATTTTTACGGGTTATATTTTATTACCGCGACGATTCAGGATTTTCTCCGTGACTTTTCTTAGATCGGACACCACTTTCTGCCCACCTACACATTGGCGCGTCTTTCCCGCAAGCGCACTCATTGCCATAAAGATAAATATTGAACAGCAGCCGAAACATCGTCGAGAAGATCCTGAATGGGCGCAGCGAAAACACCGGAAATATTTTGTAGTGAATGTGCTAGGAGGCAGAAAATAGGGAGGTGTTCGTGTTAGACGACTTCAGATATCTGCATCAACTAGCACCAAGCAAGCCACCTAAAAGGGTGTGAGGCAGGGGGTGATGGGGTGGGGAACACTAATGAATTTAAAAAATACATAACTGCAGAGATAAACAATAGTATACAGCGCTGTTAGTACTGTATTACAAATTAAGACCCAATTATTGGAGAGCAAATCGGCAAATGGATATTCAACCTGTCGAAAAATCTAATCTAAAATTCGTAGTGACAGCTTTTATGATCTCTTGTGACTTTTCGCGCTGCCCGTCTGTAGGTATATTATCCTAATTTTATGAAGTTTATCTAATCCACCGGAGTATGTGGGGTTTCTTAAAAGGTTTAGGGGCAATTAAAGGCTGCGCAATAGTCGTCGATAATGGAGCGAAGGATCCCGTTGCTGGAGTTTCTTATCTCCAACAGGTAAGGTCATTTTTATCTCCTTCGCTGGCGCGAATTTTGGAACAGTGATGTTGTTGTTGGGGTAAATTTGAAGGATGATGTTGAAGTAAGTCAGATGATTTTTCTTAACCACAATTGAAGGAATAACAAACTTATCTAAAACATCTTTAACAAAATAGAATGTTTTAACCTTGACGTCAAATACCTTCCCAAACAACATTGTCCAGTGTACTTAGCATTATCTACGCATTAATTTTCAAAATAATAACTTGGTAACCAATTGTTCGAGACGTCATGCTTTACCAATCCATATCAACCGCAACTATAGCCGCAGTTATAGGCTTTTGCCGCTTCAGGATGTAAGGTACTCCTGCATTTAGCAGCGTAATGTTCATATTGAATGCGTGAGAGAGCGGTACGGACGCGGTATTGCCCTGTTAGAAAACCGTAAAACCACGGACAGGCCGCGAAATGTCTGTATACAACAAGTCATAGAGAAGATAAATAATTTACGATTAAGATGTAAATGAATATTTTAGAAAAAAAAGGTCAAATAGTGTTACTCCCAAGGCATCATCTAACGATAAGCGCAAATAATAGCTGATAAATTACCCTACACCTTCTTGCCTATAACCTCTACCCTCCTTCCCGGAGATGACGCATCTAACCTTTTGTGAGGAAAACTCAAGCACAGTTATGAAGTCACCTAGTGACAATTATGACGGAAATTGAATAATTTATGAAAGCATAGGAGACGTGGGCGGGTTAAATTTATACTCATCGCCATCGTCAAAATCAGTTGACCTTGCACCCCCTGTTGCTCGACTTTACAGCGCCTTGCTGGGAGGTTTGAAGATCTGAATTTTGGTCTTTCCGTCACTCTAACTTCTGCCATGTTACTTTCCCTGTGTCAATATCTTTCCGAGCTCTGGAATCGAGTGCAAATGCATGCAGATACGACTGGATGAGTCCATTTCGGCGTTTTCAATCAACGCGTTCTGTGTTTGAGCCAATGTTGTTTTGGATTTTTCTTGAGTAAAAATTTGCATATACAGAGTACACTTCAAGCTTCCTCCAGCAAGTATTACCGGCGGGTTAATATTCACCAGACATGCGAGTCTTACGAGAGTTAGTGCTAATGACCTTTTGTAACAACTGGGATGTGACTCACTTTAAGACGGTCGATTAATATTTAGACTTAATCTTTAAAATAAGTTCCGAACCACTTGAAATTCTGAATAAGTTAATAAAGTTTTACGAAATCCGACATATCTCGGTAGATCAAATCATGAAAATTAAATTAGGGATCTAGACTGTTGAACCAATTGGTTTAAAATGTCATCTTTCCCGTGATGGAGCTCCCTTTGAGATTTTTAACTAGGTTTTATGATTGGTAACGTAGCTTTTTGGCTTATGTACTCCATTTTGCCTTTAACCATGACTGCTATCTATTTTTTATGGCACGTTATACGTGTGTCCAGTATAAGTATCTATTTCAGTTCAATAATGTAGTTGCAAAAGGCATTAATAGATATAATTTCTCTGGCATTGTTGGCATGCGTATAGGGCTATGAATTTTATTTTATATATAATAATGAAATGTCAATTATTATTATTCTTACGCATTGGTAGTGGTACATTCGTTGATTTTTTTGGGGTACATCCAGTACATTTTGATGATTACTTGCCCCCTATTACGCACCCTTGAAGTGGCTCTCAGGATATTATGTAGATATTGATGAGTTACGAGATACTTCAAAATGGAGAACTGTTTTTTAGTAAACTTGTGTTAATGTATAAAGCACAAATGTTCATGTCTATTCGTGCATTACGTTATGTAATGGTACTTTCATGTAATATATGTGCGTAATAATGAGGAAGTCGTTGCAAGGGTTTATAACACTTATGAAATTTTCACCTACCACTCACAAAATTACATGCTTGGACTTTCCCCTGATCTATATTGCAAAATCATTTGCAACAAGCATACATGTGATTGTTAGAATTATTGTATATGAAGCAAAGATATGAATTATGTTTGACGTATTCCTATGCGTTTGGCTTAGTGGGGAAAGAAAGCCTAGCAAAGGGATTGTACAGACTCCGCTAATCCTTTTAAATAATCATTTGAAAAAAAACATTCGTAAAGCATAAAATGAATTATAACCCCATGCTAAACTTGATATTAGAACAAAAATAAATAAATAAGAGCTTCAAAGCAACACTGCCTTTAGTTACCTCGTATATTATCGGCGGCATCGTTCAGAGCTCTTGTGGTCCCGAATCGATGCTGAATAAATGATATTTTAAGATGTTGGGAGCGAATTTTTGGCCTGTTGTTGCAGAGATTAACGTGAAACTTTGAATATGTGTTCTTATTAGTGATATATTTTGGGAAATATGAAAAAAATGGATTACACCAATTTTTTGGTACTTCAATGCCGTTTTTACACCTAGCCTTACCTTGGGCCCTGATGGCCCTATGGTATATTTCGTATTGACTCGCGAAATAGTAATTGTCTGATTACTGTAATTGCTGCTAAACATTATTAAGGTGTCACTCCAATATTCGGAAACAACATAATTCAATGCTCTGTCGTCTAAACTTCGAATGGCAGCATCTGTAATCATTTCATGCCTCGTTATGGAATTTTTAAAAAAAAATCTAATTATTGTATAATGTCCATTACTGCCGATTTTTATTGCTGCATGAAGTTTGCCGATTCTTAAACAGACACTAAAGTGAAATGCGGTCGCAAGAATTTTTTTCGACTCACTTAATAAAATATTCATATGTACACGCAATGACCCACGATAACCGCTTCAGTCATCTTAAACCGGTCCTGCAATTTTTCTCTCTAATTGTATGCGTGTGCTCGTTTCTACGTTGTCTTCATTGAAATATTTATAACGTCAAGACGTTATTCACCATCGCTCCTGTGGCGTGGTAATGACCGAAGTGCGCTCCGCGTTACGCTCAATGTTTCCATTTCGACGAGACGAAGCGAAGGTGCCACGCGATTTCTCGCGTGCTACGGAGGCCCTCACGAAGCGTGGTTCCATCTCCCGTCGCCGTCGGCCAAGCCTTTTCCTGTCCGCTGATGGGCGGAAACTGTTTCTCAATCTTTTTTTTTTAATTCCTCCACCCGTGGGACGTACGTGTGATTTTACCGAGTCGGCTTGGATTGTGATTCTTTCTCCCCCGCATAGTTTACGTCCAGTTGGTCGCGCCCCGCCGGTGCCCCACCTTGTTCGGCGGAATTGATTCCGAGGAAGTCGCTCATTTGCAACGATCTCAAATAATGCACGAACTGCACTTATCCCTCACTGCATGTGCGCGAACCTTTCTTTGTTGCATGTCGGCCTCTTAAACTGGCATATTTTTTTAATTGTTTCCTGGTTACCTGACTATATAGACGGGCTTCACTTCGTGGAGCTCGGCAGTTTTCATCTACGTAGTTTCCTCCTGGCTATTTTAAGGATATATGTCAGGGGTAAACATTCAACAAGGATGCGGTATATAATATGCTACTACAGTTATGGTAACAACATATTGCTCTCCGTAAGTTATTACTTTCTGTATGTATGTCAATACATTTTATTCATTTCTACACTGTACATTAAACCCTCGGATAAAGTCAAACGACTGAGAATTACCTTAACTTCAGCCCTATCTTTGAGAACACACTTACAATCGCCAAGTCACATTAATAATACTAATCAGTAGTTGTATCTTGAGTAGTGCACTGCATTATAGCATGTTCTCCTACGTATCACTCTCCTGGTTTCTGCTCTGACTGCGTACCGTTACCCTGACTGCTTTTGGCCTGCGCCTGGCATCAGGGGTAATGTGCGCGGTTCTGACTGGCATGATTGCTGCATGCCTGATGTGGAGTCATCCCGTGCCACACACCCGAGTGGTGGCGTTTACGGTATTTCGTAGATGTACTGCGTGGAGCTCGGCAATGTCCATCTACATAGTTCCCTGTAGGCTGTGTCATTGGTATATGGCAGGGATATAATTCAACAAGCATACGGATAATTGTGCTGGAAAATTTATGGGATTAGTAAAATTAACTTTTACACCCCGCTGGTCTATTCACAGGTCAATGATTTATTGCACAATCCGGATTTAGATGCCTGACATCATCTTCAGGTGCTCACTGACGTAAGTGTCATTGAGCACCTGTGAATTGACCAGTTGGGTGTAAAAAATATGTTTACTAATCAACCTGGAACTCCACAAAGTTGAAGCGAGTTTTATTTCATTTAAAATATGGGAACTTCATATTACACTCTGTACGTTCTTGCTTTCTGCATGTATGTTATTACATTTTATTCATATCTACACTGTAAAGATCAATTTAAAGCAGTGGGGAACTTTGCTGTTTTTCTTCTGCATTATGTAGAACTGGTTTCCTAATGCATGAATTGCGATATATATATTTCGTACAGATAATATGAAACACATGGACCTTGCAATTGTCGCTGTTTTTTCAGCATCATTTTACTACTATTGAATCAAAGAATCGCCCCGAACTAAGCGGGGATAGTGTGCAAGTGAAATAATTTTTTCTACTATTTTCACTTGTATATTAATGGTCTGGAACCAATGAATTCATGCTTTTATCGAGGGAAACGAGTCACTTGATGAGCAATTATAAGAGTTGTGTACTGAAGCAAGTAAAAGGCAGAGCGGAAGATGCCTTAAAAGGCCGAGTAATTTTTTAAATGCGTTGTCGTAGCAAGTATGTGTGGGAATGAGTCTGGGAGATGAGTCTCCAAGCTTCTCTTAAGGGTGACCAAAAGAGTATGAATCACATTTAAAGGCCAGTCATAAATTAAGAGGCTCTCTCTGAGGAATCACTGCCTCGGTAATTGAAGGCTCAATTCACGAAGGGTGTTCTATTGGCATGGTAAATTTTTAAGTCGAGGTTTCGCATTATATTTTATCGTCATTTTTCTCGAGCTCTATGTACTTGGCCTTCTTATTGTCACGGTCTATGTGACCGCATAAGTAGACGCCAAGCGCTTATGATATCATTTGAGCGCAAACATCCTAGTGGTGGATTGTCCGATATTTCGTAGATGTTGATATACTATTATCTACATCTTTGAAAGGCCGTGCAAGCCACCACTTGGGTGTGTCGTACGAGGTGATTCCATACCATCCATGCAGCACTGATCACAGCTAAGAACCCTGCCACGCACCTTTCCCCGGCCGCTAGGCGCAGGCTAAATGCAGTCATGATAACAATGCGCGGTCAGACCAGAAAGTAGGAGGACGAACATGCAGTATAATATTTAAAATACAGCTGCTGGTTGGTTTTCTAAAAGCGACTAATAAATGGCAGTACGAATTGTTTAATCATGCGGGGTTATATGTTAATAACCATGTTACGATATTTAGCGCAAGTGCAAAACCTACTTTACCTAGTGAGGGAAGAAGTATCATAGTAGGTACTCATCTATCGCAATTATGGTGCCTTATTGCACGTGGAATAGATGACATTTTAAATATCTGTTTGAGGCTTTCGCAGCGCTGGATTGCAGTTCTCTCCATTGTTTTCGGGTTAGCTGCGTCAAGTTTTATTTAGATGACGTTTCGTGGCCTATGCTGGCCACATCTTCAGATCAGGTCTGAGATTTCCCAAACATTTTGCCTGTGATCATTTCTACCGAAATAGTTTGACTCAAGCAAAATTTGTTGATCGTCCGCCAAAGAGTAGTCTACATTGAACTTTCGTAAAAGAGATAATCTATATTTCTCCGTTCGATCAGATAGATTTTCCTACCCATGTTCCGTCAATTCAGTGGTAATACTATGTTTATCGTAACAATTTTCATCAAATCTTGCTACTCTCCACTGTACTCGATTTATATCTGACACTAGTCCCACTTCGTAAGGGTCCCACATACTAGCGGCTTACTCCAAGTGAGGTCTCACGAGAGAAAAATGACATTGCTCAGGATAATAACATCGCTCCTACGGGATGACGTTAAGCTGAGTTTTTCTACTCCTGATGGCTCTCTAAAACTGGTGTCTGAAAATTGCCTGTGACGTTGAGTGTGATGGAAAGTTGATTGCTAAATTGCGCCCGGAAAAGATATTGTATGGCGGAGTAGGCAGCTGTTGACAATATATGTACATTTCATCAGTCACCGATCTTTAGGAGATGCTATTTTTTCGTAGATCCCTATGACTTCGAATTTAATTTTACAATATATTGGTTGCGGCGGATATTTATAGTTTCCAAGTTTGAGTTGCTTGATGATATTCTGACCTCTCAGATTCGCGTCTAGATACTTGTTTATTTTGCTGGTTGTGAGAGTAGAATGTATCAGATAAGTACCGTTATGTGACTGATTCATCGTCTCGGGAGGACCCTTCGATGTTAAATACTGGCCGAAAGCGATCTTCAGGAATTACCTTGCGCGAACATCGTTTTGGAAAACACCGATTCAAATGGTTGGATTATCAAGCCACGTCAAAATATTTTGCGAATCACGGTATCTCATGGTCGATTTGGTCATTATTATGGAACTAGTAAAACAGACTGCTACAAGCCCAAGTTTGAAATGTACATTTCTACCATAACCAACCATCCCTTGAGTTGGCTTGCCAAGGACTATTTGGATAATGATGGACCATTTATCGGTAAATGATTTCTGAAAATGATCTATCGTAGTTATCCTTCGTGAACTTTTCTTCGCCAGGTCCCAGTAAATGGCTGTATTATGACCTGACGTTTTGGTTTGTTCCTTGAAAAAAAATTCTGCATGTCGACGAAGCCACCTGGTCTTCGTAGGAATTCCTTGACGCTCGCAATCAAAAATATTTTTGCCTTGGTTTTTTCTTTCACCTTGAGTTCCCAGCGCATCGCTGCAGTGCATGCTTTTAAAGTCCGAAAAATTTTCAACCTTGAAAGTGTTATTTCGGCTCCCGGGACCTTTCCTTCTCAGAAGGTGGTGTTGCGGACTCCTCCCAGTTTTTGAAACCAAGCCCTTCCCACCCGCCGGCTGTGGTCATTAGCTCCGTCGCGACGAGACGGTGTTGACAATGGTTTGGATTCAAACGGACAGCATGGATTCTTCCCTTTCTCATTTTCCTACCTCCCCTCGCTCCCCGTTACGGGGAACGGCCCAAATATAACAGCCAGAATATCTCACGAGGCGTTTTACCCTGCTTTGCTCCCAGCGTGCTGCCATGGAATCTGCTGTGCATTTCATTGAAAGGAAGTGTCACAGGGTGGTTTTGTGGGTCCACTTTTGCTCCTAATACGACATCGTTAAGATACCGTAAGCTTCTGTTATTTGCGGATGACGCTGTAGTGTGTAGGGCACTTCATGGTAAAATGATGGACCAGCGCTAGCAAGACTTTTATATGAAATTCAAATGTGCTGCGCTATGTGCCGTTTCCACTATATTTAAGAAAAGCATGGCGATGAATATTTGAGAAAGAACTATTCTCCTTATCCATTTTAATATTTACGGTACTGCGAATCGGAGTGGAATCCTACTTTATATTTCTAAGTCTATGGTGGTGAAAATTTACCTTCTGCCACGAACGAATTTGGTGGCTGGCAGGGTACATACATATGCAGATGAATAGCTCTGGAATAAACACGTCCTCTGTGACGCCGGTTTCACGGGTTTGGAACGGAATAGCCTCCCATTATGAAGGGCCCCCCAGACGCTCCCGGTCACCGAGAGCCACAGCTCGAGGAATGCGGGACTCGTCTCTTGGCTTTGACGGGAAGGTCGCTCACGCTCTTTCGGAGCCATTAGCGACCTCCCGAGGAATTTGACCCCATAAACCTTCCCCTATCTCATTGTTAGTTCTGCTTCTTATGAGAATTGAGTCAACCCTGCCGGTTAATCCTCCATGGCCGCATGGGGTCCCCTTTTCAAGAGACATGGAGGGCAAATGGCATCAGAATATCTCGTCCGCAGCCTAACTAACTTAAGCTTCCCATCCTAACGGCAGTCACTGAACACTATCAGCTGTCGCGGAGAAATGATAAACTCAGGGAGGATATCACTAGATTGAGAATAGGTGAAACGTCACCTGATATCGAGGGGTATATAACGTTCCAATTGGCCTTGGTAGCCTCACTAATTAAAATATATATGACGGTAATCGGTGCAAAAGTTTTCCGAGTGATTTGTGCAGAGCTATTGTAGATACCAGTTAAAAATTTTATTTTAACATTTTGCCGTTGGGAAAAGCTTGAGTTGAATATGCCTGGTGTGGGATCCCCCAGCCACATACACTGAATGTGGCTGGCACAGTATTTTGTAATTGCTGAATATGGTGATGACATTGTCAAAAAAACTGTTTTTATCCTTATCTTCCCAGTAGTTAAGTAAACGGTACAAATTTGAGGCTTTGACAAGACTGGCATTTCGCTACACGCCATACTCTGGAAATGTCTTTACAACCAAAGAGTTTTTTTGTGATTTTATGAAAAGTATTTCTCTTCTTAAAAATTTAGTTTTAACAATAATTGAGAAAATATTCGACCCACTCGAAATTACCTTTCTGACGTGATCCGTGCGTGTAGCTGCTTCGAGTTTTATAAAAATGTCTCAATGAAGCCCTTTGTAGTTTGATAGGCTACCAAAAACTTTGTTCTTTTCAAGGACCTCGAGGAGTAGAGCGATATGTTGTTGACATCTTAGTATCATTGGAGGGATTAATTTCTTAGTAAGAGGACAGATTCACTGAATTTTAAGTGCATAAATATCTCCCTCAAACTGCTTGAAACACTTCCAGATATGCACAAAACAAAACTAAGTTCCACCCTTCTTCGTGGATACTTGTGGTCCGCTGAAAAAAAGCCAATATATCAGTACTACCACCTGTGGGGAAAACATTGCTGCGACACCGTCATGAACACGGCGTAGAGTTGTGCGTGACACTATGGCGAGCGTTGTGGAAGCTACTCACCACCAGGCGTGACCTAATTGCATTAGATGCATGCTAGGAACGGAGTGAAAAGCTGGCGATGACATTTTTGTCGCATAATTTGAAAAATTAAATTGAATTATGCCTTGCGTACTTTACAATTTGCTACTTGCCCGTGAACAGCCGTGTATTAGATAGTTCATTTGAATTTTTTTCTGGGAATTTATTTGATAATTTTGGCATCTGTAATGATCTGATAATGATGGCTTCCATAATCGAAAACCGTAATTCTATGATGATTGTTGAGTTAAGAAGTCTGACGAGCAAATCATTGGGCGACATCTAGGATAACTTTTTGCTTATCACATATTCTTTTAACCCTATTCTCCTTATTTCTATCTTCTGATAATTCCACCCTTGGCTAGGCGTAGGTAGAGCAATATATATGTTAGTAATGTGAGTGTGGCGCACGTATCTTATTTCCTTGGCCACGTTTCTGCAATGGAAACTACATGGTAGCCTGTGCATATTTAATGCCTTTTAGTTTGTGTTTAACAATTTATTAATTCTTGTCTCACTACTCTCGATAATGTGTTTAACCTTTTGATTCGTTGATAGGCGCATAATTAATGGTCCGTTAAAGGCTCATTGTACCACTCCATAGCGGCCAGGAATAGTGTTTTAGTTTCAATTTACTTTCAATTTACATTCTAAAATATTCGCTAAATACTAATTTATGAAATACTACTGTATCCATTACCAGGGGTGTTTTTGTTTTTAAAATTCTGCGGAACGCCAAGGGAACTCAATTAATGCAGACGTGATGTCAGCTATTTGGACTGCGATTGATAAACTACCCCTATGTAGAATTAGATATCAAAATAAATAAATCTTTCCAATTAAATTTCCATCGGATCTTTTCCTAAAATTATGAATACCGAATTTAAAATAAATAGACTATAGCTAGCACTGATTAGCCACATCATTGGAGACGGTGCTTTCTTAGCTGGACCGTTGGGAAATGCTGTAAAAAGTAACAAAGAGCGATGGGTTTGGAAAGCCGCAAGTACTGCATGCGGAAACAATTTCTCAACTACCAAATAGTGTAATTGGTAATTAACGAGTCAATTTCCCTCCGGGCAAGATCTGCCATGCGTCTTGATGAATGATTTGTGAAAGCTGTTTCAAGGGTCATTAAGGAGTCGATAATGACGTTTCTTAGTTCACGTAGAGAGTGTTTCAACTTCATTTTCTTTCGATGATTCCAAGTACTCGACCATATTTCTGCGATTGAGGGTATTACTTATGGTTTCCCCTTTGAAAATTTAAACTATCTCTCTAAATAATACCCTGCGATCCACCGTATTGACATGTGACAGGTAGTGTTATGACACTTGCTACGTAAAGGTGAACGTATATCAAACGTACTTATACTAACAAGGTCGGGTACCTCTGCTCTATTACATATCGCCAGAGTGGTTGTCTTCGAACAACATTTATTAGTTGCTCATCTCTTTGCGGGAGCCTTCTTCTAATTCTGCGTACCGTGCATAAGCCACCGCCAAGACCTGTGGCATGGGATGGTAGCTCATGGCACCAACCATGAGAGGATTTCCACCGTAAAATGACTTAAATGTCATTTAATTAATTGCCTGGTTACCTATAGAATAATGTGCCGTCGGTGTGCACATAAATATAATTAACTTCACTACTCGATTCTCCTATTTGTTTGCTCCGCGAGAAGTCATTAGTCATTTTTAACTCTGAGGTATTTTGCAGATTCTACAGTCTCTGATTGGGTATTTTGTACATAATAACTGTACTGGGGGGAGGTTTTCCCTTTCCAGGAGTTCATAACAACACATTTTTTCAACTCATTTTTTAATTCTGGAAGCCACGTATCACACCACGCTTGAATTGCCTTAAGGTCCTTCGTTAAAGCTTCCTTATCCTTCCTTAGCTTCATTATCGTTACGGATTTCTCTGTGCATTAGATTTCCCTGTACATTACGGCATCGACTGCAAATAGTCTAATAGATACTAACCACCTAGCTGCATATGACCCTGTTCTCTAGCATGCCTCCCTTAAATATCCTACTTGTATGGCAATAGTGCATCTTTGGTGATCTTCACCCCCTGCCACACACCCTCGTGGTGGCTCGCAGGGTATTATACAGATGTAGTCTGAGTTAACTGCCTACTACTACACCAATATCGTTAATATACAGATTTCGGATACACAGACATAATTTCTAATTACTTAGTTTGTATAACAGTAAGTATAATCATGATTCATGTAGAACCATGGTAGAAATGAATCGAGATGGAACGCCAAACCTTTTTTATTTAGATGATGAAGAAAATGTGAACCCATGTGAGTTGTTCTTCCTACTATGAATGTAAAGTAACAACCCCATCCCTTGTTTTCACATCGTCGATCATCGCTCCCCTTTTAAGGCGCGGAATTATTTGCGTGGGAAATCTTTAATATATAGCCCTGATTTTCCTTTCTGCTTACAGCTTGAGTGTGGTTGATTGACCTTACTCATATTTAGACACTTACGCAATTCCCAATTGGCCGCTGTAAAAGCAGCATTGCCTTCACACGGACCCAATTAAAAACCAAAATGGAAAAGTGATAGAGGCATTTTGAGAGGCAGTCATTAATGAGCATAATAAAATAAGCGGAGGAAACACCCGATGAGTTTACTGAGTCTAATTACTTGGGAAGAAGAGGTGGCGTATGTATCTTTGTGAAGGAAATCCTAAAAAGATCTCTGTCGTTGCCGTCTCTTTGAGGTTGTCATTAGCATCTAAACATGTGCACAAACAGTCAAATTACCAATGGCACAGAAGTTCAGTCAGAAAGGTACCTTTTTTGTATAAGCTTTTCCTCCGGTGGAAATGACGGTAGTAAATATCCGTCCCTTTACAGTGTAAGGAGAGAAAAAACTCATTATTGCCATTATCCGTCTTATAACTATCCGTTAACAACGTTAGCTGCTGTGCTGAAAACTATTACTGGAGTTCTGTTTCGTGGTAAGCATTGCAAGAAATAGGTGTTTTAATGTATTTAATAGTTATTATGTAATAATTATTCATAATGTTATATAATAACTATTTTATAAGAGACCATAATGGCTGCGTTAAGTCTTTGAAGTATGTTAGTGTACAGATAGTGTATCTGATAAATTCATTTGCCCCTTAATGCATGTTTCTAAATCTGCGGAGTAGTGCTAACACGATGTTTTGCATATGCCCTCCATGACTCTTGTGTCACGTTTTCATGGTTGCATTATAGATTAGTTTAGTCTTCTCTGTAGCATGTGCATCATTCCCCTGGTGCGGTGCATGTTGGTGAAAGTAAATTTCTTCATTGTTGTTCATGTTGGTGATAAATAATCCCCTGCCGAACGCTCTTGAGGTAGCTTGCAGGGTAATATGTAGATGTAGATTTTTTTCATTTGTTTGAATGCTGTAATTTTGAAAATACCTAAAAACTAGGACGAGGGCTCTATGCGGTGTGTGTAATCACCCCGTGCCACACACCCAGGAGGAGGCTAGCCCGGTTCTTTATTGATGTAGATGATTTCTAGATAATTGGTATAAAAATATTTTAGTCATTCACGGGATAATTTCTCTTCGAAACAATTGAATTTCAGCAGTACCTTATATATGTAACATTGCTGTGGCTTTCTGGGTCATATGTAGATGATTGGTATCAACATCTTGAAATATTTAAAATGTTTTGTGTGAGAGATAAGGTTAAAAATTACATGATGTTATGGGGTTGGAAGAAGGCTATAGGGATTCTAAAGACATAAAGATGATTTTTTTTAATTAAAGCGTTATACTATGTTTTTCACAATAATTTTAATATTTTACGACCCTAGTTTCGAAAGTTCCCGCCAGTTTGTCAGTTGTAACTAGTAACTTCACCTAACAATACTACGTGAACCGTTGAAACAATAGTCGTAAAATATGAACATTATTGTAGAAAAACAAAGTTTAACCCTTTTGATCAAAATGTTTAGCCTTGTCCATAACGTCTCGCCGGAAACCGCCAACTTTTCCTAAATATTACGTTGCAATACCTAGTTAATGAAAAATTCTCGGAATAACCCTGCCTAGCAGGAACCAGAAAAAGCTAGAACTCAGTATTTGGAGAATCGGAGTAAATCATGAGGAAGTATTGAATCTAACGATGGAGAAGTGAAAATTTTGCAATTATCCACAGAAATAAATTTTACTGTGACCTAGGTTTCGATGTTTTTACATCACCATCTGGTTTTTCGATGTTTTTTATATCAGTTCTGATGATATTGTAAAAGCTTTGAAACCTAGGTCGCAGTATAGTTTATCTCTGTGAATAATGGCAAATTATTCACTTCTGCATCTCGCATAAATTTCACTCAATTTCGCTGAAATCTTTGGATTTCATATCGAATCTAAGGTGAAAAACTGATTATGTGGATCGTGTTTTTCTGAACGATTTACTACAAACACCTACATCATCGATCCTTCGTACGCATGCCTGGAGTGGTTTACACGGCTCATTATCGTGCGTTGATTTTATCGTCGACGTGGATAAATACGAGTGAAAGTACAGGGAGTACACCGCGGCGCTCGCTAGTCGTGAACAAGAGATGCGTGGGGAGCGTGTCCAGACCGTCATTCGCGAATGAGAACACTCGTTTGGGTTGGTAGCTGTAGAGCTGAAGGGAGGTATTGGCAACTGTGGGATATGACTATTCTCCAGCAGACATCTGCATCTACGAAATACCGTGCAAGCCACCACTAGGGTGTGTGGCACGGGGTGATTCACCAGGCATGCAGCACTCATCTCAGTTTAAATCAGAACCGCGCACGTTCTCCCGGATGCCAGGCGCAGCCAAAAGCAGTCAGGACAACGGTACGCAATCAGACCAGAAACCAGGAAAGTGATCTACACCTACGTCATACCCTGCAAGCCACCCAAAGGGTGTGTGGCATGGGGTGCTTCCACACAAGGCATGCATGAATTATACGGCAGAACACCGAAATTACATTGAAATCAGCGTACCACACATGCAACGCGCCAATTAAAAATCTACTAACCAAGAATCATTCTATCGTTCCAACGTGCAAGGGATACAAAGACTACTTCTCCAGAATCAAAATACCATGCATAAATAAGAACATTAATATTTACACCATGCATAAATAAGAACGTAGAGAATATAAAGAGAAAGATCTACTGTCTAGCTATTGTCACTATTCGGACTATTCCTGACGACGATTACAGCTGTTATGGTTTCGAATGGTAAGCGGAAAAAATGACACTTTATACCTATCGGTTCTACAAGGTATCTCTCTAATTTTATTGGCGCGACCTAATCTGCCATAGTACGAGGGGGTTAATAGTATGTTTTTCACGTCGTCACAGAAATGTAACGTAGAAGAACATGCTACCATGCAGTACACTACTCAAGATACGACTACTGGTTAGTATTTTTAATGCGGCAAATTAATAGCACTACAAGGTACTAAAACATGGAACAGTATATCTTGCCGGAGATTGCATGCGAGGTTAGTATTTAATAATCATGTGAATATATTTAGCACTATTGAATGAACCTATTGACAAACCTACCACACTGAAAATATTTGCTTTGTATCTACAGGATCTATATTCATTTTCAACGTCTGTGTGACACCCTTGAAGCCGTCTCAACGGCGTGTGGCCGGGTGTAATTCCACCCGATCATGACTATAAAATAAGAGAAATAAATTGTAGAACAGAAAGGTTCAAAATGTCGTTTATCTAGCGATCGAAATGAGACCAAAATGGCTGCGTTAAGACTTGGAAGTAGGTTTGTTGACAGGTAGTGTAGCAGATTAATTAATATACACCTTAATGCATGTTTCTAAATCTGTCTAATAGTGCTAAAACCGTGTGTTGCATATTCACTAGATCTGTGCATGACAGTGAGAGGAAACTTATTCACTGTAGTTCATGTTGGTCACCCCCTGCCAAACACCCTTGAGGTGGCTTGAAGGGTAAAATGTAGTTGGCGATGTTTGTATTGTGAAATGATTAAGACATCTGTTAGCAGATTACACACGATATACGGCCTATTATTTGGTGTGCTGATATTGCTGCTCCTCTTCAAAGAATAGCAATAGTGCTATAGATTGGCATGCTTCGACGGTTTACGTAATTTCGCACTCATTGCCTGCCTCTTGCAAACGGGGGAAACAGCACCTGTGACGAATAGAACGACGATCTATGCTATTTCGAGGCAGGCGCCTTGGTGCTTGACTCCGACCATCAAGTGGGAACCAAAGTTTCCATCGTGGAAAGTCGTTCGTCGTGTTGTTTGATATACCCTCACGACATATCCGATACTAATCGATATCTCCGATAATTATCACCACGTTGTCATGCCTCCGCCACCTCGAAATTTGAAGGTCAAGTTGAAAATGAAAGTTCTCGCAGTATAAGAAGGATTTTTGAAAGACAGAATATGCACCCGCTTTTGCGTCGCAGGTCTAATTCACAGCTAGTTAGAGACGGAAACAGAGGGAAGAATGCTGAAAACAATACAAGATCAGGTCTAGCACCAAATCACTTCGAAATACACAGGTGAATAGTTATGCAGTCACGTGCATAGTGACACTGGTGCAAATGTGTATGCCTCGGTCAGTCATCGTACGTCGTACGGACCATCGTATTTATGTGCTATTGTGGTGTGAACGGGGCAGTTTCCCCTCACCATCCTCGCGAGGGTATCGCGACGAACAAGTAAACAGCAAGGGAACTAAATAAGGAATGCCATAAATACCATTTCCTATGGCATTTTGAGGCTTTCGAAATACTTTTTCAAGCAAATGATTTTTACTTTAGTTATTCATTGAAGTAACATCGGCTGCTTCACTTAGAGGTTGTCTTTTTGTAATCGTGATTTTTATTGCTGGTGTCTGCTCGCGATACCTTCGTTATAATTGTTAAGTGACAGCTTTAGGAACTAAGGATTGCCATGGAACGAACGATTCATGTTACGAATTCAGCCTAACATCTTAAGGGCCATTGCACTTTCGATATTAGTATGCATTTCATGGTCTTCACACATTTGTTTGTTCACAGGGGCAGTACACCTTAGGGGTGAAATTCGCCTTGAAGAATCATTTTACTTGACCGGAATACGAACTTGGACGTCCTGATTTACGGTCTGTTAACCAGTTACACCACCCATCCGTCGTCGTCCACGTTGAATTTCAGGGGAGGTATATCAAACAATAGATATCCTCGTCTCCGATCTGCAGCGTAGCACAGGACGCGTGTTTTAAAAGACACCTTCAGGCGGGATGAACTGAGCAATGTCACTTTATATCTACTACCTTTTCTATATCACTGCAAAATGTTTACTACACTACTAGAAGGTACACTCACGGATGCAAAGACAGATAAATTAAATTCAGAATCGACCATCCTGGATCGTATCTACAGACACGATCCTGAATGGTCGATAAAATATAGATGATTAAATCTTTTACGAAAGTTTGATATAGACTACTTTTTGCTGGACGTTCAACATATTTTGCTGGAAACTAATATGGTAGAAACGATCACAGGCGTAAGATTAAGGAAAGAAGACTGCAGAACCGATAGATTTACAATGTCATTTTTGCCACGTACAATAAGGGACCATAATATTTGCGATCGATCAGTTCTATGATACTTTGACCCTTTAACCTCGCATGCAATTTCAGGCATGATATAGCTCTTGCATGATTTAGTGCCTCGTAGAACTATTTATCTGTCTCAGTAATTGTAACTAGTAGTAAAGTCTTAAGTAGTGTACTGCATGGTACCATGTTCGTCCATGTAGCACTCTCCTAGTTTCTGGTCTGACCGCGTATTGTCATCCTGGCTGCTTTTTGCCTGCGCCTGGTATTCAGGGGGAACGTGCGCAATTTGGATTTCAGCTGGGATGAGGGCTTCATGCCTGGTGTGGAATCACCCCGTGCCGCACACCCTATTGGTGGCTTGCACGGCATTTTGTAGATGTATCCCTGTCGTCGTATCGTTTTAAATGGCAAATTGCCTGTTTTGCTAGACTCAAGCTCTCAACGAAATCGACTCCCACTTTACGCGCTTCACATTTCATCCGTGCTCTCTGGAAAGGGGGAAGAGCGTGGAAGAGTTAGAAAGAGGCCTTGCACGTCTGAATTCACGCTTGTTTTGGAGAGAACGCATCCATCACGGGGTTGACTTCACTTCTTTGGAGGGCTGCTCAAGATCTTCTACGGGGGAGGGCTGCGCCTACGCGCTCTTTTGTTCTGGGTTGTTTCTGATGAAGGTATGCGGTTTGTTGATTCCTCTTTTGTGTCCATTGAACCACCTTCTCCCCCTCACCCTTCACACGTGCTCTGGTAAACACTGTTGAGAATTACAGTTTTCAGGCGGAAGAATCCCTGTTGATAATTCCTGACTAGGACCTGTTCGTTGACAGGCGAAAAAAACATAAATGGTGCATGAGAGAAGCTCATGAGACGAAAAAACATGCGTAGACTGGTGCGTACAAATTATTTTATCGCCGTATTTGAGTACCCTCACAGCAACGAAACCTGACGTACTGCAGTATAGATGATGGGCATTGAATTAGGGAGATAGACTACAAAATGAGCGGGTTAAAAGTGTCATTTTTCCGCTGGCGATAAAAGACAATAGTTGCTGCCGTTGAGACTTGTAGTGAAGTCTATCGTTAATATAGATAATTATTTGATATGCTCTCTGCTGCTTCTATGTTAATTTTCTAACTATTGCTAAAGAACATCACGCATGTTTAACTCTTTCTACTCTTTATCTCTGTGTATATGTTGTTGCAAGATGCGTTAATACATGCAGTTTATGTTATGTTTGTACCGTAAAGTGTAGTGTATGCTGGTGAAAAATCATCTTCTATGACAGTTTTGCACATTAGTGGGATGTATTGTGAAGAAAAGGCTTTACGGATGTTCAAATAATTAACCTTCCCCTCGAAAAAAGTAACTATACAATCCTGTCAGGCATTCCGATAACTTGTTGATTGTGGAAAGGACGCGTCTATCCAATTATCCATTACTCTTTTGTTTTTGATCTACTAAAATGTAATTCTTCAGAACTGAGAGTATTTTTAGTGTAGCCAGAAATGATATCGCTTTCTGACGTACTTAAAACATCGAGGCAATGTTTTTACCTCTGGTCTGATAGTGACTTCTATTCAAGTTCTTGCGATAAGCTCGTACGTCTATTAAGATTATGTCTAGACGTCCATTCGCAATCTTATCGATCTTCACTGTATACGTTATAATTCTTTATACAAGTCTACATCGTAAAACTCTTATTAAATGTCTTGCTTATTTTCTATGTGGTGTTTTGACAAACAAATTGAATGAGTGTGCAATTTGTAAAAATGTGGGTCGCTGATCATTTTACTCGTCCTAGCGAGGCCTTGGGAGGATATCATGAATTTTACGGTTGACATAGTCGGATGCCGCGTTTATTCAGCAAACGTACGCTCTAAATATCTGTAACGTATCGCGTTTTATCACCTGCGATAGCGAAAAGATAAGCCATAGAATCGTTGAGGTTACTAAAGCCCACTACTGTTGCTATTGCCGAAAAAAAAAGTTTCTGGACCTCAGTTACCTGTATTGATCGCCCACCTTAACGAGCTCTAAGCTCCTCTCTCTTGACTCATCTGTGAAAAAAATCAACTTTTCTCTTCTATATTTGCATTTTATTACTTGGTTTATGTCGATTGATTTAGTATAGCTTCTGACGCGTAGCTGATATTGTTGTTGTTATTGCGTTGATTTGGAAACTCTTTAGTCCATAGGATCCATACGAAACGGGCTTGATATCAGAATTAGATCGCGTACAGAGAAGAGGAGCTAGGTTTGTGAAACGATGCTACGATAAGTTGGCTAGTGTGTCTGGACTGTTAGAAGAATTAGGATGGGAATCGCTATCACAGCGTAGATTAAATTATAGGCTTAACCTCCTAAATAAATTTCAGGAAAATCATTTTACTGACGACGTAAAAAACATACTATTAACCCCTTCGTACTACGGCAGATTAGATCGCGCCAATAAAATTAGAGAGCTAGATTGTAGAACCGATAGGTATAAAATGTCATTTTTTCCGCGTACCATTCGGGACCATAACAGCTGTGATCGTCGTCATGAATAGTTCGAGTATTGACAATAGGCAGGCAGTTAAATTTTCTCATTATATTCTCCTCTTTCTTATTTATGCATGATGTAAATAATGATGTTCTTATTTATGCATGATATTTTGAATCTGTAGTAGTAGTCTTTGTATCCCTTGCATGTTAGAACGATTGGAGATACAATGTTTCTTGGGTATTAGATTTGTAATTGGCGCTTTGCATGTGTGGTACGCGGGTTTTTAATGTAATGTCGGTGTTCTACCATATCATTCATGCATGCCTGGTGCGAAAGCACCCCCTGCCACACACCCTTTGGGTGGCTTGCAGGGTATGACGTAGATGTAGATGTAGTCGTGAGCTCTCCTCTTGTTGCTATTGCCTAAATTCATTAATGCATACTTTAAATTGTGATGTTGGCATTCACTCTCTCAGCTACACTTTTAGTATATAGAACATCACAGAAGTAATCCGGATTTCGCGTTTTTATAATCCTTTTTTCAATTCTTTTTTAATTCTTGATGACACAACATCACTTTGTACCCTGGAACCCTATACTATGTCTTTGTGGAGGCTTACGAGTTGGAATGTAGGTGGTGGAAATTTGAAATTTCATCTCCTTACTTCTGAGCAAAGATTCTCTCGCAATTCCGGAAAGGTTTCCTCGTGTGGTTTGGCGTTGGTGAGCTTCTTTCTTTCCAGAGAATTTTAAGGTAAAATCGGCCAAAATCATTTTATCAGGGTTCGGGAGAGTATCGGAAGAGGGGCTTGATCTGCAGTGTCATCGGCTGCTCATCTCCGATTGTTTTAATTAAAAGCCACTCTGCCATAAATCCCGCTTCGCGCTTCGCTTATCGAATTAATTAGTCCGCTAAGCCGAGTGTGGTCGTTCATCAATGCGAAGCGATCAAGTGTCCGCTGCTCACCGGGAACGAGGGCCCATAGCCTGGAGGTATGCTTTCTCAGCAGAGACAAGGCTAAGGAGAAAATGTTACTCATTCACCTCATTGGTTTTCGCGTTATTATAATTGACTCTCTGCTGCTAATCGGCTACCAGGCCGCATTATCCACTGGTGAAAGGTATGTCGTTAACGTGCTGCGGTTTTGATGTTTCACTTTCAGTCGGAAGGCGAGAAATTTCCCGCCTGTGGCCTACTCTTTAAGTTTTAACTTTTATTTTCATTAAAATCTCCTTTTTTTGCCTCTTTGCTCCGCTGTTTTTCCGTTGACCTTCAATTTCACGATGATCACACATTTTGGATCGCTACTTTCGATAACTGTTCTGTTCTCACTTTAAGTGATACTATCTTCCTTGTATACACCCTCTTGCAGTGTGTTTTAATTCGTCAGAATGTTTCACGTTTTCGTAGTTGCATTCTAGAATAATTTTGTGGTTTCTGTATCATTTGTAGCATACCTATTATGTAGTGCATGTTGGTGAAAGTAAATTTCTTCACTGTAGTTCATGTTGGTGATAATTCACCCCCTGCCAAACACTCCTGTGGTGGCTAGCAGGGTAATAAGTACATGTAGAATGGCCTGGAATATGGTGCGAGTAATACTATTTATTTGATGCATGCGTTTCACTCAGTCGAAATTCGGGGTAAATTGATCGTTGATCATTTTTTTTATTATTTCATCATTTTTTAAACAGAGTAAATGATTTAGACTCAAACTGGAGCCGGGTGATTTATTTTTTGTACTTTTTTCGGCAAACTTTTCTAAAAGCTTTGTGACTTTAGTTCCTAAAAAATTACGTATGTTTAATTATTCATTAAAAAATCAAGTTCTTCATTCAAGTGTGGAACGCAAACGTGGTTATTGCTGTGGGAAAAATTGAGCTCCGTGAAAACCAAATACGCGTCTTGAAGATCAATATTATTTGTTTTTTGGTGATGTAATTGAATCACGTGGACTGTGGTATCCGGGCTAGTGTTTGGTGATATTATATATGTAGATACTAACCAACTAGCTGCATGTGACCCTGTTCTCTAGCATGCCTCCCTTAAATATTCTACTTGCATGGCAATAGTACATGTTTGGTGATCTTCACCCCCTGCCACACACCCTCGTGGTGGCTCGCAGGGTATTACGTAGATGAAGATGTATATAGTAATCGTTTTTTTTAGAAATTCTGGCGGCGCAATAAACTCCTGTGTTAGCTAGGAATAGATGGAGAAAGTTTTGACCTTATCGATGCCAAATTTTTCATGAATTCCATGGAACTCCTGTCTTTCCTGAACACTTGCAATGTCATCTGAGACTAGGTGTGTTATTTTTAAACCTTTGCTTTTCTCACATAACATTCTTCAAGTCCCACGCTTATAACGTGGTGACATTTACATGGAAAACCTTCCTTGCTCTTGCAGAACACAAAGATGCAGTTGTCATATCAATAATTCTGGCGACAACCATGATGGGATCCGAATTTACATAATAACCTGCTGTCCACCTCAGACGGGCATGGCAGGGGGTGAATTTTAACTAGCATGCATTACACTAGATGCTACGGAAGTACTAGGGTTATACATGGGCCATGCGAAAGGAGGTAGAGGTTCAACTTCGCATGTATATTTCTTAATAGAGATTGATTATATTGCAAATAAATTATTTTATTAGCTACTCTCTGAATCAGTTAGCTACTATGTTTGGAACAATTTAATTATTAAGTCTGGTTGGCAGCTCTTATGGTCTCTTATCGCGCGTAGAAGTCATTCTTCAGCGAAGATCGGCAAGATATGTAAGTTGTCGCTGCGATTATTATATTAGCTTCACAAATTGACTATAATTATTAGGGTGGGAACATTCATCAATTCTTGGTGTAAAATTTGATAGTGAATCTTCTAAATAAGTTCGACCACTTGTCTATTTTATGACGACGTGGCAAACATTTTGCGAGCCCCGATACTACGATCGATTCTACATTAAGGATGATATAGGTAATTGGATAGCTCAAAGTGTTTTTTTTGGTGAACGATTAATGCTCTAAGAGCCAAACTTATAACTCGATGATAGATAATTCATTGGCTAGGTAAAATTTTAAATATATTTTCAACAGAAACCTTGTTTTTATTGATCTAAATCTCGCCTCTCTTGCATGTAATTATTTATAATGTCGTTGTCTTTTTGCGTGTATGAGTTTTTGAACTATCCATTAGCAATCGTCGTTTTTAAAACCTCAATAGCTAATGGTTCAGTGTATGCTTTGGTAAATATACCTGACGCTCACTGCGAAGGTGGCTTTATGGGTAGAGTTTAGATGTTACTTTGTTCCAAGTCATTATGGGACTTTGATGACTCAGAATTTTGGAATTTGTATACTTATTGTTCAACCTTCCTCGTGGCATTTTGTCTTTCAAGCGACGACATGGGATGCTCTCAAATCTTTTGTGCTAGGGTTGCCTTTATTGGTGTTTTCTCCCGCTAATCTCGTGCGCGAGGGTGAAAGTGAAGGAGAAAGTTCCCGCCACTTGGTCAGTTCATACTGGTTTCCCAGCAGTGAATGGAGAACCTGGGTAGTCTTTTTTTATGTGGATGTTAACTTTATTTTTTGCAGCCGTTAATGTGGGGAGTGACCGAGACATTGACTTGGAGATACTCGCAAGTTTTCCCTGCGCGATTCGAGTCGTGTACATAATTCGACCCCATAGAAAGGCATTTCTCGTTAGCTTAGCTGTGAAGGAAACCGCATGACCCAGTTTCCTCACTCATCAGCATGCATTAATTCGGCAGAAGAAGGCCAGTCGTATTAAAGGTCGTTTTGAGCGAAATAATTAGTTCAGGGAATATTTGTCATTTGGACACAATCAAATCTGTGGAAAGGTTCATTATTTTCATTCGGGCCTGTGCCCAATTTAGTTTCCGTGATCATCTACTATGGTCCATCACATTCGTCTATATTTCTCTCTCTCATTATCCCAAAAAACTTTGACCCTGTTGGTTTCTCCATTTGAGGAATTCGAGCGGTGAGAACTGGCATAATGACGCGCCGAACGGAATCATGACTTTTATCAGTTTGCAAATGTTTGCTGATTTGTTGGTAAACAAATGTTTGTTTTCGCGTGATTTATAAGCTCAAGTCTCTTAATTGGCCTTGGAGTCTGGTGGCCAATTTCACCATCGAGCCATTACCTTTCAAGGTTAAAAATTCTGGCTCGTATTCCTGTGATTATTTGATGGTCTCAATGATTTCAGGCTCAACTTTGTGGAAGTTCATTATGAACAATGAAAAAGAAAACTGTTTGATTCCACCAACTTATTTTTCAAAATTAATTGGAGGAATCAAACAAAGTTTTCTTTTACATTAATGAGATGCTTATTTATCTAGGAGTCGTTTGTATTTTATTAGTACCATCGGGCCATCAAAAAAATTCATGGATGCTGACATTACCTGGGGTAGCTACTCTGCAGGACGGGAAAAAAATTTAGGTAAATCATTTATGGAGTCTCTGGCATGATTTCCCGATTGACACCCTCTTACCAGTAAATAATCCTTTTTTACTGAAGAATGAAGATTGCTGGGTTTTCCAATTGTAGCCCATAAATTTCATTGTTATTTATGGAACATTCGTTTAAAGTTGAAGTTCGTTAACAGGAAATTAGTGTTTTGCTTCCTCAGTGATATACCGTTGATCAGTGCGAGACATTTCGGTTTTTTGTAATTGTTTGATTTATAATGGAATTTTTGGAAAAATTAAGAAATTTGGAAAAATTTGGAAACATATTGAGCCAGATCGTTATGAGAAATTCAGGACATGGGCGAGAGAGTGCGTAAATTCTTGGTAACATTCGTTATTTTCCGGCCAAATATGAATCATTACTCTCCCTCTGTGAGCGACTAACTTCCTCAAAGTTGTATTATTCTTACATGAAATCGAAACTAAACGTTAGGTAGATATTAAACGGAAGTTTCTCTGTCTAAAATTGACATTTCAATTTTCCCTGTGAACTGTATAATAAACCCATTCAGTTACCGTCAGTACAAAATACTTCTCTGCTCTTACGGACTAGCTTGGTCTGCTTATTGTGTTGTAGGTAAACTTACGAGCCACCAGATAATTTTCAACATGGCTTCCATCTTTTTAAATTAGGGAGAAAAGTTGACGAATAATGGGATATTGTTTAATGTGTGTCTTAGTCACCTAAAAAAAGCTTACTTAGCACAGATTTTGTTTAATTCAAGAGGAAAGCCAGTAAATTTGTTAAATACAGACACAGGTGGATAAGAAGTGTGTCGGCCGGACTAGACTGGGTGCCGCTAGAGATTCTGAGATTACACGATAGGTTATTTGCTTGAACAATTCAGATGACGCCAGTTTTAGGGTGATATGAAAAGTATCATATTTACACCGCAATATTATCACTAAAAATGATCGAAACGAAAAGATTCACTGCCTCATCGTTTTAATGCAAACATTTCTTCTTTTCTTGCGTCATTAGGCGTATCAATATATTACATTAGGCAAAAAATTAAGTAAAATTTAATATTATATTAACGTATGGGTTGCCTGATCTAACGGTTAATGTTAACCAGGCCTCACTAATACCTTAGTAAGATAGAAAGCGGATTCTCTAGGTTTTAGTGAGGTCTGGTTAACATTATCCGCTAGGACAAGTATCCCTTACGTCAATATTAGGTTAATTTAGACTTCATGTTTGGCGTTTTCCATCAGACTGACGGTTAGTTGAAGTAAGCGTTATCTAGGGGAGAACGTATTCGTACCTGTTTTCATATGGAGAAATTATTTATCCTGATATGATGAAAATATAAACTCTCAGATGAAAACATAGAACTCTCCGGTTACATGTAGTTCAGTTTCTTTCTTTCCCTGTTCCAGTTCTTTTTCCTTTTTCCCTCACTTGCTCATGTCTAGTGTCTAAACATTCCATGACACACCCCTGCCGCCAATCACAAGGTAATATCTTAGAGTTGGCATAGTTATATGCCTACCTTATGTTACTGTGTAGGTATAGATGTTACATTTTGGAAGAGATCGGTGTTCTTCTTCCAGTGTCTGCCATGTGTGTACAGAGTGTTATTAAATTCAATTTTGAGGTACTTAAGTTTGTAGAGTACGCGTGCTCGTTATGCATTTTAACTTTTTTTCTGGGTAAGCTAAAAAATGGGGAGTTGGAATAGCTCGTGAGGATCGTATATATCTTCCCCCGTAATCTAGCACGTCGGCGCTTCGCATAGTAACCCGCAAAGACCCTCGGTGCGAATGGCGAGACCGTACTTTTACAGTGAAGTGAAGCGCGGAATTTGCTGTGTTCTCGCTCTTCTATCGCAGTTTTCATCTTCACCAGGACGGAGTCATCGGTGCGTATCATTTTCCTCGGGTGCACCTGTGCGGTGTTTCAACCTCCACTTTCCAAGTTTAGTTAAGGGGGAATATTTTTTTTATTTGCGTCCTACATCAAGAGGAGTGACTAGGATATACGGGGAATTTATTCCGCGTCCAGAGAACGTTAGATTGCTACGAGGTTTCGAATTAGAAGGGGAAATGCATCAGCCTAGACGCTCTCGGGCCCGGGAGAGGTGTGACGGCCGCAAAAGCAAGCAGTTCTCTCGTTCATTTACATGGTTTATCATCCTCACAAGAAAGTTTATAGCTCCTATGAATTCAAGCTGTAAAAGATGTGCTTGTGGTCAACCTTGGGCAAGAGTAATATTACCATCATCTGCTTGCTCTCTGTATTCACCAGTTATAGCTTCATCATGCTTCGCTTTTATTGAAAGATAATATACTAATGTTTACATGGTGTCTAAAAGCCATCGCAAGTTTTATTTAACAAGATTGGAAAAAAGTTAGGAAATCTTACTACACACACTTCATATGAAAGCGTCGCAATCGCCTGACAGATTTGCTCTAATTAATGTAAGATATTTACTCCATGCCTGGTTAATATTTCCCCTTTCGATGAAGTAATGGCTTCTTGAGAAGATAACAAAAACAAAATTCGACTCTGAGCTACTTAAGTTGATTATTTTTGAGTCTCTCATCGTTCATCGATCCAGAAGGCTATGTATATACAGCGATCTTTCAAAATTCTTTCAACGAGGTGTCTGTCTCCAAAGGATTTTTCACAGCAATCATACCTATATAGTATGAGGAACAACCTGCACGGTCCAATGCTTTACTTTTTCTGTAACGAGAGTCACGCACATGTCTTGAAATTTTTGTAACAAATTTCTAGTCTATGTCATTGACAGATCGTCATGGGGAGAGGGAATAGCTCTCTAAATATCAAAACTGCTCTTTTAACCATTGCTTCTTGTGGATCGTAGACTATGTCGAGTTATATGTGGTGGGACAGAATGTTGAAAATGCAATGAAAACATAGTACTGCCGTCTGGAAACTGAATTTTTTACAGTTGAGAGTTGAAACGCGTAGTACAATTTAAGTTCTCGGGGGGAGTACTTTTTTTCATGGTATTATTAATATACTGACCCACCACATATTACCCGACGTTGTCTAATCCATAGGAGAAGTTGTTGGAACTTTAATTACTCCATTCATTTCAACTCCTCGTAGGTCTACAATTGAAGTTCTAATTGGACAATTCTAAGATTTCATTTCAATTTCTTTCATGTCCATATTTGAACTGCTAAATCATTAATGGCGTGTTTCCTTCTATATCAAAGATATACTAAGTAACATATTAGAAGAATATAAAGGGATAAGTATTGGGGGACGAAAGGTAAAATGCATCAGATTTGGTGGTAATATGGTGATAATGGCCAATAATACTATAAATTAATGAGAACAACCAGGCATGCAGCACTCATCCTAGCCGAAATCAGAACCGCGCACCCTTCCCCGGCCGCTAGGCTCAGGCCAAAAGCAGTCAGGATGACGATGCGGCGTCAGACAAGGCACTACGAGATTGCTACGTAAACGAACATGCTGTCATGCAGTAAACTATTTAAGATAGGTACAGATACTGGTGAGTAACGACTTATAAATAGTAATTCGAGGTATTAAGTCATGCAGGAGCTATATCTTGCCGGAAATTTCATGTGGGATTAATTGCTAATTATGCTGTTAAGATATTTAGCACAAGTGCTAAACCTACTTTACCTAGTGAGGGTCAAAGTTTCCCAGAACTGATCTATCGCAACTATTATGGTATCGTATTGTACCTGGAGAATATAACATTTTTAATCTATTGGTTCTATAGTCGATTACCTTGATTTTTTGCCTGCGATCATTTCTACCATAATAGTTTGGCTCTTGCAGAATATGTTGAACGTCCCGCTATTTGCTAAGGTTAAGGTTGTTGTCCAATCCTCAATTCAAGGATGAATTTTTATCCTTCTCGTACTTGTTTTTGTGTCCGGCTGTCATTGGCTGTGGTATTCAATGATATTGCCGAGGCACCATGCGCAAGGGGAACTGTCATAGGTCATCATTCGGCTTTGGACTTAACTAGTACGGCTTCCGTTGGGGAGACGTTAAGCCCTATGGTGTATACATAATAAAAGTAAGGTCAAACTACTTGTTGTTTACAGTATTCGTGGTTCACTACTCGCGTAACCATGCATTATTATTTTCTTTCTGTAGCATTTTAGCCATCTTTTAACCTTGTGTCTTCAGGGTTTGTTTGTCATGTTTTTTTCATATGTGACTTGAAAAAATGTATTGGATTTTTGACTCAATTTCGTCAAACCTTCCTTTACCGTTAGATAACATAAGATTATATTCGTTTTTGTTGGGCCAACGTTGTTTTCCTTATCAAATTATATGATTTGTGACTTTTGATGAGGATCTTGAGCATTACTGGAGTTTCCATTAGTCCGTGCGTTTCCTATTTTGGGTCGATCATTTGTCTTTCCCCTTTTCTATCCGTATTTGAAATCATTATTATGATGCTCTTGCCAATCAGGCGTCTCGTGGTGTTATTTAATGTTGGATTGTGTGAATACTTTTTTCTCGCATTAGTCCATGAATTATAAATCAGAACGAACTTCTTCATCTCGGGACACATTTGTTAGTCATGCAAATTCGCAATACGTACGAAATTGATTTTTTTAAATAGGTGCTTGATGCTTACTAACAAGTTTTCATCCCATATGGAAATGATATTAAAAAAGAGCATAATAAAACTGCTGTTACTCGGGCTTACCACCAGGTCCAACTCTCCATCTTGGCCGATGTTTCGAAGAACGAGTCGTCCATCGTCATTAGGGCTTCATTTCCTTTACATTTACAACAAAACTTTCCTTCACATTTTCAACACATTTTACACAAAAAAGGGAAGACTTTCGCGGGGCATGCATTGAAGTTGACTTATAGTAGGGTGTCGTAATGCTTGAATCTACGATTTCCTTCGGTCGAAGCCGTGGCCGCTCTAGAATTAAACGTTTATGATGTGTGTGTGAGTAGCTTAGCGAGGTGCTTAAATCGTGAGCTGGATTTAATGATTGCACACTGTAATGGACCAACTTTGAGTAATATTTTTACACTTTATGTGCAGGAAAGTATGGTTAAATATTTATTTTTGACCATATAAAACGCATGTTTAAGTCAAAATGTGGTGTCATCATGCCCTGATGACGATGGACGAGTCGACGAAACGTCGGCCAAGGTGGAGAGTTTGACCCGGTGTAAAGCCCAAATTACCTTGAACAACATCATACGCCAGGAAAGCCTTAGATCTTTCTTCATAATAAAACTATGTTGCTTGTCGTACATAACGGGCGGTTTCGTTCATAGCTAATCTACATCTACTTACTACCCTGCAAGCCACCACAAGGGTGTTTGGCAAGGGGTGACTTAACACCAACATGAGCTACAGTGAAGATATTAACTTTCACCAACATGCACCACATAATGGGTATGCTACAAATTCTCATCATCATCATCTGGTGTTCTGCCTGCTGGCAGGTCCTGTACACCACTGCTGTCTCCATCCGCTTCTTTTTGCAAATGCTACAAACTACTAAAATAATCTATAATGTAAATATGGAAACGTGACACAAGAGTCATGCAGGGAAGATGTAAATCATGGTGTTAACACTACTCGGCAGGTTTAGAAACGAGCACTAGGGGACATTTGAATTAATCAGCTACACTACCTGTCAACTAACCTACTTCGAAATCTCAACGCAGCTATTAAGGTCTCTTATCGATCGCGGGAAAATCGACATTTTAAAACTTTCTGTTTTACTAATTATGTGATATAATAAAAATGAACATAAAACAACTTAGCATCTTGTCCGGCGGTTTCGTTCATAGCTGT
This sequence comes from Ceriagrion tenellum, assembly GCA_963169105.1. NCBI lineage: Eukaryota > Metazoa > Arthropoda > Insecta > Odonata > Coenagrionidae > Ceriagrion > Ceriagrion tenellum. Next base: position 37,725,777 of record OY720643.1, on the reverse strand, counting down.
TGCGATTCCCAGACATACTTCTAAAAAATGACGCAAATTAATCCGTTCGGCAATATATCTCTCAAATTTTATGCATGTGATCTATCCAAACGTGCTTATGATACAGCCTACCATGGCATTAGGGACCGTGAGGAATGCCACCATCCTCTAGCATTTCTATGTTTTTCCATTCCAACAGTCGCTCAACCGTCACCCCTCCTTCCCTCTCCCGTTCTCACGTCAATCCCCTACTCCTTTCAGGGGCTTCCATGCTCTTGCCCCTCCCACCCTCATGTCCTCCCCCCCTTCAGCACCACTCGACCTACCCCCCTTCTGTCGCCACATGCACCCTTCCTATTCTGCTACCCGCCTGGAATTCGTAATGGATGGATTTGCAGGGCTTTCGGTATGAGCGTTAGGGGTTTTTCTCTCCCATGAGGGGAAAGTGCGCCGGAAGGGGAAGGGATAGACTACGATTCTTTTTCGGTCGCCATAATCGCTGCAGCGCCCCACTGTCCCTTGCGTTTTTTTATTGTTATACCTCTGAATCCGTGGAGATAAAGTGCCGCCTTCGTTAAAGGCGTTCTCACGGGCTTTATGCAACTATTTCTGTCTTTTTTACCCCATCTCTCATGCGTTCGCAACATTCCTCCTTTTGAAGCGAGGCGGAGCCAGTCCCTTGGGTTCCACAGTGTTAGGCGGCCGCCTTTCCAGTCTTCCTAGCTTCTTTCTCCCTACTGAATATCCCGTCAAGATCGTGCTGATTGATACCCTTTGAATTTATCGGAGGATTGTTCCACGGGTGTGATCGGATCTGCTTTTGTGAGTCAGTGGAGACGTAAAACTGTTCAGCTTGGTGTTTGTTTATGTGTGTTTTTAACTGCCTTCGGTTCCCAAGTGTTCATTCCTCTCTTGGATTACTTCTGAGGCGGTCGGAGGATTCAGCTGTCATCGTTGGGATCATTGTCATTCATCTCTCGCAGAGGGACGAAATAAAACAAAAATGCATTTCAAGCTCTTGTGTTGGCCTGCCACCTCTAAGAGACGAGTAAGTAATGTGCTTGGGTAGAAACTTAACGTGACTTCTCAGGGCCTGGGCTTCTCGCAGTGGCTGGAAATGGTATTGATACCGTAGTGTCTCCAAGGTTTATTTTTTTTGCTCTTTTAAGTCAACCATTAGGTGTAGAATTTTTGATGTCGGTGTACAAGATTGCTTTTACTGAGGAAGTTTATCGTATTTCGCATTTATGTGAATGATCAGTTTCGTTTGGTTTTAATTCGATGTATTTGTCAGCCGAGTAGTTTTCGCCATTCTATATTCTCTCTGGTCGTTGCTTAGTCTACTGAGTTGAGTGGAAGAATTTCATGTCTTTCATTAAAATATTGGAATGAAACATCCATTCTAAAATTAAGTTGCAAACCATTTAAGTAGTTCGGTTATTTCATAGGAATTATTCTAATTAGCAATCGTAGCTTATACTAGTAATAAAGGTAAAAAACAGTTGCTTATTTTTTATTGAAAATAGGTTGTCTTTCAGCGGAGCTATGCCTTTCGAGTAATAATTCCTTAAAACTGGGAATAATGTCATTCGATGATATTAATAATATATTTTTGTATGATGCTCCCAAGTGGTTGTTTTTCAAATTTATATTTCTTTCAAATCTTTCCACTTTGAAGCATTTTAAATCAGATCGTTGCCATTTCTTTAAATGAGGCCAACTTGACTAACCTACAAAACAATTGAGGAGATTAAACTCTCATCATTCTGGCCACCTTAATAAGAAGACTAAAAAATCTGGTAAGCATTGAGCAAATGTAGCACTGGTCTTAGTATTGGAGTTTGCTTTTTGCACCAACTTTTCAAGCCGTTGACATGTTATATGTCTATGTTTCATCTTAGTAAACTGATATTCCTTATTTTTCTGCAAAGGAAAAGTAATTAGCTGAATTAATGATGCATTTTTGCGGAACATCATCTCTATTTTGGTGTATTTGCAGTTACGTATGTTTTGATGCTCCTATAATGAAGCCATATTTTTATATTCATTGATATAATTAGGTATTTATTAATATTTTGATACTAATAATAATACTATTTTCACGGAAAAAAATTTCAAGAGTTTGTGCCTCTACTCATTTTTAGATGTATTCCTCCTCTCCTTGATTGTGTGGATGGTAAAATTCTGAAATGGTGGGAATATCCCGAGCTGCCTTAATGAATAGGCTTGTGCTGTAACTGCCTCCTTTGTGAATCTTGAGCAACTCGGTTCGCCACCCCATTCATATTCGTGCCGTACGCAACTCAAAACGTATTTTTTTCCGGTTCTCACTGGCTATTACCCGAATGGTAGGCCGCGTATAATTCTCCCCTGTGTCTCGCCCTATCTCACAGAAATGTTTTTACGCTCTTTCTCTCGGCAGCCTAACCCCGCAAATAACATTTCAGCGGAATTACCGTGACCTTGAAAATGTTTATGCTCTCAATACCTAACGGGCGCGCAAGGCTATCGATTGCTCTATCTGATTTGCCACGGCAGCAATGAGGCGCAAGAGGGAGGGATGTTTTTGTGTGTGTGCTGTTGTTGCTGCTTTTCACCTGTTTTTACTTCTCCCTCGACAAGAATCGTGGTTTAGCTGAGCAAGACCCGGCGTCCTGCTATTATATATTGGGTGGTGCGTTTAGATTTCGCAAATCAACCGTCAATGTGCATTACTTTGTCCTACTTGCCGTTAAAGGACTACTCCTGATGTTTGTTTTGATATTGTACCTCTGGATACCATCTCTCGTAGCCCTTCGACCTTGTTTTATCATTTGATTACAATCAAATCACGTCCTCCTCGGGAGTAAAACTCATGACCTTTGGGTTTCAAATTTCGGGGCAGAGGCCGTTTTCTCGTGACCCGGAAACTCGACGTACTGGATGCCTCAAGGGAACAGTTAATCTGATTTTGACAAAAGCGGCTTACCAGTTCTCAGATTCCAGGGTTCAAGCCGGCTCCGAGCGACGAAGCAAAAATTAAGGAGGGCGGATCACGGAATGGGGATGATTTATAGCTGGGTAAAGGATGTTGCCTTTCTAGGAAAACTTCCACGAATAGTTGTTGCTGCTTTCTAGGTTAGGAAAAAATGTGCGCAGCCGACACTTGGGCGAATCCTGAATCGATTTCCACTATTTTAATTCATTGTATCTTTATTTACCTTAAGGTAGTTTGAACCATATTTTTCTCTTGTCGTAATATTGCCAGGATTAAAATATTAATTTATAATTTTAGCCGTTTAGAGAATCCATGCTTCAAGCATTTAATTTCGTACTCTTCCACAGAATTGTATTTTCGATGGTACGACGCGTTTCACCGACTTGCGGCGTCATCAGGTACCGACAAGTTGCCGCAAGTCGGTGAAACGCATCGTACCATCCAAAATAAGATTCTGTAGAAGAGTGAAAAATTGTATTCATTAGGTGTGGAAACTATTAACTTCTACGAAGTGGAGCCTGAATCTGTAGAGTGTATTTGATTTGAGGAGCAAGAAATGAATCCTGTAATATCATTGGTACATACAACATTGACGTCATGACTCACTGTGTCTAAGACTGAATGTGAATGACTATATGCATGATTGACTGTATCAGTAGCGATCTATATATTAATTATGAATGCGTATTTCAGGCTTTAGCTTGACTAATTTGTTTTTCCAGCGTACGCTGGAAATGTTTGAACAACCGGAGGTATTTGATGTGATTATATGTGAAGTGTTACGGCATTTTTTTAATGATTGGGAAACAAAACTGCTTACACTTTCATTCCTGACTAAACGTAGTTCACTCTTAGCGGTACAGTTCATTGCATTGAATAGGTGATACCATCAGGTGATTTCAAAAGCTGCTGCTATTGCAGTCTAAGGAGATAAAGACGGATGGTTTATAGACTCCCGGCGTCTTGATTACAGAACACCAAGGTTTCTTCTCATTCGCTTAAGATCTTCTTAAGGCTTAATGAACCATCAAGTCTTTCGACTTACGAGGAGAAACTACAGTATTTGACATGTACATCTACGTCATACCCTGCAAGCCACCCAAAGATGTGTGTGGCAGGGGGTGCTTCCACACCAGGCATGCATGAATGATACGGTAGAACACCGAAATTACATTGAAACCCGCGTACCACACATGCAAAGCGCCAATTAAAAATCTAATAACCAAGACACATTCCATCGTCAATCGTTGCAACATGCAAGGGATACAAAGACTACTACTACAGATTCAAAATATCATGCATAAATAAGAACATCAGTATCTACATCATGCATAAATAAGAACGTAGAGAATATAAAGAGAAAGATTTACTGTCTGCCTATTGTCACAATTCGCGCTATTCATGGCGACGATCACAGCTGTTATGGTCCCGAATGGTACGCGGAAAAATGACATTTTATACCTATCGGTTCTACAATCTAGCTCTCTAATTTTATTGGCGCGATCTAATCTGCCGTAGTACGAGGGGGTTAATAGTATTTTTTTCACGTCGTCAGAGAAATGATTTTCCTGAAATTTAGTTAGGAGGTTAAACCTATAATTTAATCTACACTGTGATAGCGATTCCCATCCTAATTCTTCTAACAGTCCAGACACACTAGCCAACTTATCGTAGCATCGTTTCACAAACCTAGCTCCTCTTCGCTGCACGCAATGTAACTCTGATATCAACCCCGCTTCGTATGGAACCCATACACTAACAGCATATTCCAGGTGAGGCCTAACGATTGAAAAATAACAACGTTCTTTCACTTTCTCATCATATTTTCCGAGTATTCTCTTGATAAAGCCTAGCTTCCTGTATGCTTGATTTTAAAATAAAGATGCAGGAAAAACAAAAGAAGAAACCGTCGTTTACAGATATGGACCCCAAAAGTTGCGTAATATAATAAAGTTGGTGGGTAAATTGGACAACGTTGCCTATCCTGAGTTCCAGTGGTATAGACGACACGAAAAAGCTCTTTGAACCTCAATGTGCAGTCGTTATAAGAAATTCTGAATGAGCTACGAATGTGAGGTAATATATTCAAGGAGAAAAACGTGTGAAATTTGAATAAAGGAAGCCAGCGCCTGAGAATTTTTTTTCAAAACAGAAGGCATTCTAGCTGGATGTGTTGTGAGAATTAACCTCTGTTTACGGTCTTGTTCGCAGATTTTTAAAAGTTCTGAATTATGACCGCAATGGATCTGGGGGATTATTACAGAGAGCTTTTTCTTCGATAATAAAAGTCTCATTAAAAAAATAATCGAGCAAAAATTATGTTTCTCGGGTAATGTGTTAGTTTTTTTTCATCTAAAGACCGCCTCTAAAAAACCCTGGGGATAGGGCTTTTATAATGTGACGTTTTTGGAGCGGAATAATTGGAATATGAGCAAAACACTCGATCAATACCATTCGGAGAGATTCGAGAAATGCTTACATAAGGGAATCGAGGATAAAAAAAGCCTTTTGTGGTGGAAGGGGAGAGGTTTGCGACGAGTCGTGGATAAAGAATCTTGGCTAGCCATCCGGGAGTCTCCAATTCGGATATCTCTGAGTTCGTGGCCATCAACTTCTGAAAAGTTAATACTCCTGATAATTTTGTTCCAAGAGTCGGAAGATTCGGAATTTGATAAAAGACCGAGTGAAAAGGATAATTATTTATTACCACCGTTGAATGTGTATCCTCAATTTAGAAGCTAAATAAATTCCAGAATATAATCCTCACAGTTCCGCTCGCTCTACCAATATGGTATCAATTGTGATCTATTGGTACAATTTATTTTCATGTATTTATCATTCAAGTCAGCGGTTCCAAATGTATGTCTATTCAACTTATACTCGACGAGTTTATTCACTGACTAATTATTCCAAAAGTTTTGACGGAAAAATTCGCTTTATACAAGTGCAATCATTGATATTGTTATGTGTGAAATTCTCTCGGGATTCCCACCGGCAAAAATTTAACCCGTAGGGAATCCCGAGAGAATTTCACTCAATATTCGCCGGGAAAGTACAAAATCATTTATTGATATTGTTTCTTTCATTCCCATGGATTCGGAGATTAATGTTGTCTAATAGCTCATCCCTTACACTCATATTTAGCTAGATCACCCTGAAAACCACTTCAAGAAATATGCCGTCTCCAAGAGAGATATATGAGGCAGTGGATCCTCTTTCGTCAATTCATTAGCGTCCCCAAATGTAATTTGGCATTCACGCGCTTACATCTCCAATGCTGACGTGCCACAGGCCGAAGATTCAATTGTTTTTTACATCTTAATATGTACACTGTGAATATCTGTCGATATTCCATTAACAGATAGAGTTAAAATGAATCCTGACTTTGGCTGTAGGGGGAAGTATCGTATGAGTGGAAGACTGGTTGAAGGATTGATTTCATTGGTCAGGGAATGACATGGACACGAATTCACTAATATTAAGTATTATCATATAAATCAAGAGATTGAGGAAAATCAAAATATTAATGAAAGAAATGAAGGATTTGATTTTTTTACTAGATTAGAAATTCATCTTAATCTTTCAAAGTAGAGAAATTATCCAAGGATGAAAATGACCAAGCTGTATTCATTTTATCACTTTTTGAACCCAACTCTTACAGTCGCAGTGACGAAGTGAGTGTCGTGTAATACAAATTACCTAAAATATACTTAAGCCCGGTTTTATTACGTCGTATATATAAAGTCTTTATAAAAGTTCAACTTCTATCGAAACGGTTTTGTCAACTTCCTATTGCTTGAGAATTCCGGTTTTATAAATCACATACCTATGTTGTTGGTTTAGCTGACTTGAGCGTTATCTTTGGGAGAACTTCAGGTTTCTTATCGAGAAAATATTGAAGCAGAGATTTTGAAAGTGTTATTTCCATTACCATCAGCAGTCACCAATCAGAAAATTCCTTTGCTGTGGATCTCCACTGTGTTTTCACATCTGAAAACTTCTTTAATCTCTCACAAGTCTTTATTTTAATTATCCTTTATGATTTTCTCGTATTATTCCATCTTGGTCTTCCTGCGTAATTATTTTTATTCATTGCACCTACCATAATGGTTTTCAGGAGGTTGAAATGTCCGAGAATTTGCCCACAAAGTTTTGTCTTCTCCAATGGGCAGAGTTTTCACCAGTTGTCCTTTCTCCCCAGCTCTTAGTTTTGCCACTCAAAGTCACGAAAATCGGTAATTGTTTCTTTATCGATTATTCTCTCCATTAATTTGATCTATAGCTTTCATCAATGACACCACTTGTACCAGAACCCAAATGCACGTATTAATGAAGTGCGTCCTTGCTCCCCCAGCCTGTATACTAGCGATCAGTAGCACTTCCTTATTCCTTTAATAAATAATAAAACAATAAAAAATAGGTGTTCCACCAAGTGAAGCCCCAATATTTGATATAGGTATTCTGTAATTGCACGGATCGTCCTCCCATCTAATAAGGGTTGGGCCCAAAAGGTGATCTAACGGCTTTCCCCTTGTTAGTTGCTCCGGTCACTGATGCAGGAGCTATTTTCGAAACGGTATCTGAGTTTTTGGCCAATTATCTCGTAATTAGAAGGCTCGTGTCACTGGCTCCAAAGGTTCTGTGGTGATGAAAGGACGACAATAGTAAGGAGATACCTGTGATGTTTCTCTGCTGTTGGCTTCGCATTTTGTCTTGAGTCACGAAATCTACATTCCCGGAACTTTTACTCATGAGGTGCGAGCGAAATGATTTGCCCTTTCGCCCGTACTCATTTTGTGACGCCATGGGGTTTTTCCATTCTGGAGCCTCGCCAAGTATAAAAAATTGCCTCAAAAAATGTGCGGGATATTTTTGGGCCAACTTGTTGGCTTTACCAAAATCACCTAATTTATAATTAGTAGACATAGTAATAAGGAATGTTAATGTTTTCACTGTCGCCATCAGTCAACACATAGGGACAAATGTGATATTTTTACCATTATCCCTGGTAGGAAATATTCTTTAATGTCTAATGCTGTTTGCAGACCAGGTACTATTTTTCATCACATTATCGAAGCAGAGACCAAAATTTATTTTGCTTTTCGATGAGTTTGTGGTACGGTGACATTGAATCTTGTTATACATCGTTGACTCAGAGCGCAATCAGTTTTAACAATGGACTAGGGACAATCTTACTCGATCCTAGAAGTAGTAGCATGGCTTGCCATGGTGATTGCTCGTCCCTGGTTCAATGTACCTGAGAACAATTTTTCTTTTTATTCTTTTTTTTCTTCTTTAGAGATTTAAATAGATAGAGATAGAGAGATTCTTTAGAGATTAAAGGAGTGATGGCGATTAAATTAACCAAAGTTAAGTTTGTATTACGCTAATATATCTTAAGTATATGGAGTACGTAACAATTACAAGCTCTAGTTAGATATAACTATAAGTGCTTCAGTGATCGTTAACTTAGATGCACCCCAAATAAATACCCTGCTTATGTATTGTTATAGCCTCAAAATCTTATTGCGAGTCGTATCATTAAATTGTGTGTCCGCCAATTCTCACGAAATAACGACTAAATGCCGGATTTATATTATTTATTTGCCATGCTTCGTTTTGGCCGTTTGCTACTAGCGTGAGGTGGCAAGTAGTATACTTATGTGGATAAAAGCCTTGTCTAATTGTCATTTTCTATAACATTTTGAATAATTTTTGACATCCAACTTACGCAGCTTAATACTAATTGACATCAGCATTTTGGCAAATTTAATACAAAAAACCACTTCAGTATCTGGTGTAAGTGAAATGTAGAGATATAGTTGTTGTGACTTTTGCTATTGAATATGTACTTTCGCATTCTTAGCCTGCTGATTTGATGGCCGCCAGCATTGCGCTCGCTGCTCAATCTGTCATCTGGATGACAGCAGGAGGGAAATAAGGAAGTTTTTTATATTTTAATTGAGAGATTGGTTAGAGGATTCTTAATCCATCGTAATTATAGAATGGCCTAATTTTTATTATGGTGATTGCTTACGGCAGTGGAGTTATGGTGTTATCCGCCCTTCGCGGAGGATGCTGGCGCTATCTCCTTTCATCATTACTGACTCAAATCTTTGGAACGCTCGTTCACACTGATGCACGTGAAATGATTTCTAGGTGTGCCTCTGGTGAAAGTTGGTCGTTTGTTTTTGCTGGAGAACTATGGGCGAATGTTTGGATGGTGTGGGCTATTTATCTCTTTACTGATTGCTGTACTTACTACAAATTTACGTCTACAATATTATTATTCATCATCTCAGTCTTATATGCATCACCCTGCAAGTCATTTCAAGGGTGTGTGGCAGGTGGGTAAAATTCAGTGCGCTAGTTCTAATTTGAATTGCCCCGTGTTTTTCTATGTACCCGCGGCTTCGTATTCTGGAAGAAAAAAAAACTAAATTTTGCTTATTTTCAATACATCCACTAATAATTGTGATCTACGTCTACGTAATACCCTGCGAGCCACCACGAGGGTGTGTGGTAGGGAGTGAAGATCACCAAACATGCACTTTCGACATGCAACTAGGATATTTAATGGAGACTTGCTAGATAATAGGGTCACATGCAGCTAGATGGTTAGTATGTACATAATAAGAAAGGGAAATACAAGGCCATGTAATGTAATTTGTGATTCCAATCATCGGTTAGTGAAGCAGATGACCTCCGCAATGAAAATTTGCATCGCAAATTTCCCCGTGTATCTATTAGTGTTCGCACTCTCTTTGAATTGATATCTGCAAAGTTCATTGTTCATTTATAGTTATCGCTCTCCAAACGTACGGGCTCATGCGCGGAATCGTAAATGCAAATGTTCAAAGAATTTGGGGCTTATCATGAAATGTTTTGTCAAGTTTAGTGTTATAATGTTCGAAAGGGTAAAAAGTAAGTTATTGATCGTGAATTAGTTGAAAAGATGGACATTTTTTTATTGAAGTATTACATTTTATTCGCCAACGCAGATTGAAGAACTCGTTCTTGGCTTGAGTCTTCTCAGCATTAATGAACTGTCACTCTCTCAGCAGGTGAAGACGAGAGACATCGTGACTTCCAGCTCGTGACGAAATGTTTGTAGAATGTACCCTGTGCCTGTTTTTTCACTCATGGAAAAATCATATACTTTTAGTAGGTACTCAATCATCTTTGCTTCAGAAGTGTCCATCACTGCGCGACAAGCTTACGGATATACGTCACAGATAGTCCTCTACAGCTTATACCGAGCTTTCCCCAGAGCGTATGGAACATATATTCATGGTGATGATAAATTAATAAGGAAAAATTTCCTACTTCTCCGAGGCCACCATAAAATTTAATTGTCATTAGTCGTTTTGTTAAAACATGAGTGCTGAGTAGGTCTGATTGAGGGTCGTAATTTTTCAATCCAAACAAAAAATATTTCATTTGTTCAACGCTTTAGTTTAGCCTCTAATCTATCCTTCTCCTTCATATTTTTTTTAAATTTCCCATTCTGTGATTGAAATTACTCACCAAGTGAAGAGTCTTGGTTTATGGATTGAATACAAAGACTAAAACGATAAAGCGGTCGCATTATGCTGTGCATTTAAATTCATAAATTTGTTCAGTTGAGCTGAAAAATTCCGTGGAACATTCAATGAAAAATCTTTTGCTAAAGTTGCACTCAATCATTGTACTTTGATGCAAAAATGCTCCTCTCCGTGTTTTATTTAATTAAACCCCTGTTTGGTTTGCCTCTCTAGCGTTCGTTTTACGTCGTGTACTGAAAAATGCGAGTTGGTTTACTTCAGTGGAGAAACATGTTCCAGCTCCGTAGCGCATTCGTGCGTTTTCGAGTGTTGCCCGCCAACTATTTTTTTTATCGAAGCGAACCCAGCGTATTCATTGAAACCGTATTGAAAAGGCTTGTGGACTGCAGTGTTGCTTTCCCCCCTTTTATCCTCCCCCTTCTTTGCATTATACCCGTCAATCCCGTGTAATTACGCGAGTTTTTCAAATATTTTTGTCATTTCCTGTTCTCCGGGAAATATTTAAAATTCATAGCCGAGTGCACGTTTATTTTTTTCAATGCCGATCGCCCGATTCTGGAGCTTGGTTTCCCTTCTGCACTCTGAGCACGCAAAGTAGCGGAATATATTTAGCCTCACGTTCCTCAGACCCACGCAAAGTGAATACTGTCGTCTCGTTTGCATTTAGGAGATGCACTCGTCGTTTCCACTCGTCTTCCTTGCGCCTTTCCCGCTTCCTCTGTCGAGATGTCTTCGACCTCCATTTCATTTGCCACCGCCTCTTAATCACTGAACGTCAATCAGTGTGCTTTCAACGATCGCGTGAAACCAGTCTAAGTTTAAAAGAGATTATCGGGTATGTCTCGGCTCTTTTCGCACCTGCGTCCCAATTTTAAAATTACCCCAGTTCTCCGTTTTTGCGATACGACGTCAGTGAAGGACGTGGTTGATTAGACCGCATGCGAAGGTTTTAATTCCTGCTGGTTCGATTGTCGACGCTTGTCCGTCTCGATTGGTTCCCAACTTATGTAAAGATGTCCGTGTTGTAGTGGTTTGCCATTGAAACGATAGTTATGATGAAATGTGAGGTTAGCTACGCAAATTCTTGCTATCGATTTCCTCAAGGGTTACCGGCAGTTGAAGTAACCAATGAGGCCGCTGGAGTCTTGCGTAGCGGATCGAGGTGAACGTAAAAATGTTCTACGAAAACTATGCCACCAACTTTACGTTTTACGTATTCCTGCGGTTGGTACCGACAGAGTGAAATACTTGTGATTACGGGTATTAAAACGGGTACAATAATATGGAATGAACGACAGAAAATTGAACCAAAATGTGCAGTACATATACTTACTACTCTGCGAGCTACTGTGCGGGTTTTTGGCCGGGAATATAAGGACACCAGCCGTGGAAATGGAAAGCGATACGGAATAGGAAGAAGACTTAGGTGATACGTATGTTATAGCGGAGTGTCTAACTGCTTCACTCTGTTGTTGCTGCTGTCTAAATATACGTGAGAGGGAATTTAGGTTCAACTCAGTTCGGTAGTGTACCTCTTATTCTGTCGCATCTATCATTTCTGGTGTATAAGATTTAAGGCTTTCCCGGTGAATGCTTAGAATGTAAAGCTCTCAGGTTTCCAACCGGGTGATGGTGGCAGATTTGATCGCGCTTCTCCACAGATAAGATCGCGCCAATAAAATTAGAGAGCTAGATTGTAGAACCGATAGGTATAAAATGTCATTTTTTCCGCGTACCATTCGGGACCATAACAGCTGTGATCGTCGTCATGAAAAGTTCGAGTATTGACAATAGGCAGGCAGTAAATCTTTCTCTTTATATTCTCTACGTTCTTATTTATGCATGATATTTTGAATATGTAGTAGTAGTCTTTGTATCCCTTGCATGTTGCAACGATTGACGATGGAATGTGTCTTGGTTATTAGATTTTAATGGGCGCGTTGCATGTGTTATACGCTGGTTTCAATGTAATTTCCGTGTTCTGCCGTAAAATTAATGCATGCCTGGTTGTGAAGCACCCCCTGCCACACACCCCTTGGGTGGCTTGCAGGGTATGACGTAGATGTAGATGGTGGTTTGTGGCACCGACGTTTCGAAGGCGTAGTCTGCCATCGTCCTCAGGGTGATAAATTCATTTCTGGTGTGTACTTAAAATAGTGCCTCTCAGCCACCTTGAAACTAGCCTGGTCTGGATTTTGCAAGTAATCCACCAATTAGCTTAGCGTGTAGTCTATAAAGCATCGGTTCTCAACCTGTGGGTCGCGACCATTTCTCAGGGTTCGCCAAAGACCATCGAAAAATACTAATTTCCGATCTTATGAAGTAGCAAAGAAAATAATTTTATGGTTGGGGGTCACCAAAACATGAGGAACTACATCTAAGGGTCGCAGCATTAGGAAGGTTGAGAACCACTGCTCTAAAGGCTTTCAACTCTCCAACATCTGGGTTTATACTGGGCTTATACTCTCCGTTCGCTCGTAGTATTTTTTAACCACGTGTGTGGCATTCCTTTTTAGCCACCATGAGCACCATAAGGGCGAATATATTTGGGTCTACTACAAGCTATTACTTACTCCGCCACCGTATGGCTTCGCTGCGAGCCGAGCTGCATGTTTGTTGCCATTGTTGTCGCAACTCTATGGCACTAGACTGTGGTTTTAGTCCTGCGGGAACCTCACGGGAGGACTTTCATTCCCGACCGATAGTCGGTGCGCTCAGTCTGGTCTCATAAAGTTCCCGAGCCCAACCTTTCCTGACAAGCAGTCCGTGGAGGTGGTCACGCCTCCGCATATGATGAAAGCGTGGTCATATTCGCTGCGTCGGCACGCTTGCGATAACCTTCTCGTGTCCATATTGTGCGCCCACGTTTGTGTTTGTAAACGTGTGCGTGCGTATACCTTTTGAATACGGAATTCTGCTTTTTTTAAATAGGCCTCTGTTCTCGTGAAAGTTTCTCTTTCTTCGTCTGTTTGGGTCGGCAGTTTTCGTTTAGGCATTCGTTTTGTGCGCCTCGTCCTAATTCCTTCCTGCGAGTTAACTAACTGGAAATGCTCCGGCATCTAGATGCCTCGCACATTAGTGCTGGCGCAAATTATAAAAAAAAAGAAATGTTGTTCTGGCCAACCCATTCATCAAAAGTGTGAATTGCCTGGAATTATCGGAATGGCTGGACTCGTTCTCACAATTCGCAACCTGACATTATCTTTCGTTAACTGCTTACACGTGCTCTTTCGTCCTTTTGTTACCTTCAGTTCATTTTTGCCTTAAATCGATTTATGCGTCATTTTTGCGAATTTTTCGCGCCTATATCTACAGTTATTAAATTTGTTTTTGAGGCTGTCCTTCAGTCGTGGTTTTATGAATGCCATCATTTTGAATGGTGAACGGGCGCCTAAATTATTCCGCCACGGTTAATCGAATATCTTCGGTCGACGCGATGGATTTTTCGAAGTGAGTCAAGTTTTAAAATGACAGTTTGTCGTCCAAAAGCCAAATTTTGGCTGCTCCACCATGTCGAAGGTTTGATCCAAGCATTGTTTCGGAGACAATGGGTGGATTTGTTCGTGGCGGCTTCTGGTGTTCGAAATCCCGCTACATGCCATACTGAAGTTTGATACGTGAAATCTCACGATCTGCATAATCATCGTTGTTGGAACATTTTTTCATCTCCAGCATCCTATGCATGATTTTTTTTTATTTTACATCAATTTTGATCCGTCCGTGCTCTTTTGTGCTGGAATTTTTCCTTCACTTTTGGTCAATTAATTATACAGCGAATGCTTAAAGCGAATAATGATATTAGCAACGTCGTTAAAAGTAAGCTTAGACTCATCGCAGACGACGCGGTTGTGCATAGGGATATTACCATTCCGAAGATAGCGACTCGTTAACAATCGACCTACTTGCTATTCATGCTTGGTGCGAAAAGTGGCAGATGAAACTAAACATAAAAAAGTGCGTAGCAGTCAGCTTTTGGAAAAAGAAAAATAGGCCAGGCAGGGCTTACAGAATTAATAATACGAAAAGTATTCACGCCGAATCTGTTTAAATCGCGCCAATAAAATTAGAGAGCTAGATTGTAGAACCGATAGGTATAAAATGTCATTTTTTCCGCGTACCATTCGGGACCATAACAGCTGTGATCGTCGTCATGAATAGTTCGAATTGTGACAATAGGCAGGCAGTAAATCTTTCTCTTTATATTCTCTACGTTCTTATTTATGCATGATGTAAATATTGATGTTCTTATTTATGCATGATATTTTGAATATGTAGTAGTAGTCTTTGCATCCCTTGCATGTTGGAACGATTGACGATAGAATATTTCTTGGGTATTAGATTTTTAATTGGCGCGTTGCATGTGTGGTACGCTGGTTTCAATGTAATTTCGGTGTTCTGCCGTAAAATTAATGCATGCCTGGTGTGGAAGCACCCCCTGCCACACACTCCTTGGGTGGCTTGCAGGGTAGGACGTAGATGTAGATGTACTTACGACCTATCAGAAATAAAGTAGCATAAAAAGTCGACAAGGAAGGAAAATCACATCCCATACTCACTGTCTAGCTATTCGCGTGAAGTTAAGGCTTTGGTACTTTTATTTCCTTTATTCTCTCCGGTTATTGTTTCAAAGAAAATCCTTTTTATAAAGTGCACATTTAGCTTATCTTTGGCTGGGAACATCAGTAGAGTCATCTGAATTCAAACAGGCAATCGCTGTACACTAGCGATCGCCTGTGTGCATTTGGGGATAGTCCTGCTGCAAATTATAGACTTGTTCTTAGCGAACCAGGCGAACTAAGGTGGTTAGAACCCCGTGCGCGGTGTTTTGATCCCGAACGGTGTCTAGTTATTGGTATTTTCATCTGCATATTATCAAGCCACCTCAAGAGTGTGTAGCAGGGGCTGAGTTATCACCAACATGCACTAAAATGTACCTGTAACTTTCACCAACGTTAACTTCAGTATAGGTATGCCACCGATGATACAGAAAGTATTTATATTAATGTATATTGAAACTAAATAAACTAGATGCAAGAGTCATGAAGGGATTATACGAAGCTTTATATCAACATTGTGTGCAGAAGATTGAGATTTAGAACGTGGTCGATTTAGAAGTAAGCATTAAGGAGCAAATCAACAAACCAGTTACACCACCTGTCGGCTTAGCTATTTTATAGTCTGATTGTCAGCCACTATGGCCTCTTATCGACCGCGGGAAAAACGTCATTTTAAACCTGTCTTCTCTGCAGTTTATTTCCCTAATTTTATTCTCATGATCTGATTTTTCCCACAGTCTAGTTCCCTAGATTTCATGAATGGCTCCAATAATAATAGCGACAATAGTGATGCTTTCGAGCGCTCAGGCTGGTCACGGGTTGCCAATCTTTAGGTCAGGATTAACTGTTCGAGAAATAAAGTGATTCGCGTTCGGACAAAACTGGATATCCCTCATGTCACTTCAGCGTTATGTGTTTTGGATTTGAGTACTACTGCTCTCTGGGCGTCAAAAATTAGAGAGAAACATACGCTTTTTTTATAATGTCATGTTGTAGCATATTTTTTCATGTTTATTTTTTTGTATTACAGCCGGAAATTGAATTGAGTTCAATGGTATTAAATTGCATTGACGGAGGCATTTTTGATCACTGTATGCCGTTGGTTGCCGGAGTCTGAAATAATTCTTCCCTGTGGGTGTTGCCCCTATCTTTGAGGGCTTTAACGTGAGAGAGAAATGCATATCATTATATATTTCAATATACAGCTAATACGATTTTATTTAATGATGAATTTCAAATTATTATATTTCTTACATAATTTATCGTTTGGTGGCCAACTAATATGATCGACCATTCCTACCCACGATTGCATGAAATGAAGAGGTGGAAATTAATCATCGGTGAAGAATTAGATCCGTTGATCGAAATGAAAACTTACGTCATTTCCATGGAGCTGTGTTGAACTAGGGGTGGTTGCGCTTAAAAAAAAACATTTAACCATGCGTATCTGAGCCACCAATATGAAAACTGCTTCTGGGTAGGCATAAGTAGAGGGAAATTGGAGCCCTATTCCGGAAACCAATCAACTACGCCTCTGAAGCGTGCCGAAATACAGCGCTATTGGAGGCAGGGAACTCAACATCGGCCGTGGTTTTCTAAATTTTTGGAGCTGCTGCAGAGAGTGGTTGATATTGGAAATGCGTAACTCATATAAGGCCTCATTGTTATATAATGAAGTTGCGAAATCTGTGTGTTTTTTGATAAAACCGGTTGACTGTGGGCACTGGAGGAATTTATGAGGCCTAGTTGAGTAAGCAAATACCAAAGAGAGATTTGTTCCCCGTTCCGAAAACTTTACTCCACTGAAGCGTGCTAAAATGCAACTCAGACGGAACCATAGAGCTCAGTGTCGGCCGACATTTTCGAAATTTTTGAAGTTGCAATAACTGACTGATATTGTAACAAACCGGTTAATCACGGCTGACTTTCCGCAACTCCTCAGACCCGAAGCAGTATCTCACACAACTCTAGGAATCTGATATTTTATAATTCAATCCCCCTCCTTATCCCAATATGTTGTGAGCATTAGGTAGGCAAATGAGGCTGTTTTCAATAAATCTTATATTTCATCGTAACCACTATTACTCAGAAGGCTCATATTGGGTGAGCAAACTCCAAGGAAAATCGGGTCCTTTCCCAAGAAATTTCTAACTCGGCCTCGGAAGCGTGACGAAAAACAGCGCAAGTGGAACCTTAGAACTTAGAAAAGACCGGAATTTTCGCCTCGTTATTTTAATTTGCGCCTCAAGTCTCAGTCCGCGCGGGGTTGTATGACAAACTCTACTGTGAGGATCGTGCATTCCTCCCGTTCTAATCACACTAACTTCCTCGACTCTTCATGCGCGGCAGAAGTTATTCATTTTTTTCTTTCCCGCGTTAGTCACCTACTTCGCCTTGATTGTCGTTCTTTTTTCAATTTTATTTCATGGGCGCGACGGCGGGTGAGTCACACGCAACATGGCTTCCCGGCGATCACTTTCCCCCGTGTCTTTTTCCCCACTGTTCGATGGCGAGAATGGAGGGCTTCCTTCTCCTCCCGGACGAAACGCCGAGGTTGGTTATGACGGATTCCCCTAGGGGGCGCACTTCATGAAATCTTCGTCGGGGCATTCCGTCCTCAGTACTTACGCCTCGTTCAGACAACACTCAGGGAAGAAGGGATTTTTCTTTCCTGCCACTATCGTGCGGAACACGGTAGCAACCCTGCACCCACTCACTCTGCTATTGTTAACCCAGTGTTAACTTCAGCATCCTCACCAAAGCATCTCGACGAACCAGAGTAAGAGAACTAAATAAGGAACACCGATTTACTGTGGCGGTTTCAGGCTTTCGAATTGTTTTTTTTTTTCAAGCAAATGACACATTTCAATACTTATTCGTGAAAGTTACATCATCTGCTCCACTTTTATGATTTTTTTTTTCGTTATTCACAATTTCCGGTTTTCTCTCGCGACACCGGCGCTGTCACTGTTAAGTGCCAGCGTTAGGAACTAATGATTACCACGGTAAGACCGCGCAATCACATTACGAATCCAGCCTACCACCTTATGCCTCGTTCAGACTAACTTCGTACGTACTATGGTACGCTGGATTCGTTATGTGAATGCACGTTTACCATGGTACTCCTTAGTTCCTAACGCTGTCACCCTACAGTGGTAGCGCTGGTGTCGCGAGCAGAAACCGAAAATTGTGAATATTAAAAAAGACCGTCATTAAAGCAGAGAGGATGATGTTACTTTAATAAATTAGAATAGAAATGTGTCATTAGCTTGCCACAGGAGTATGGTACCCATTCCGTTTTTCGTTTGCTTGCTCTTTATTTGTTCGTCGCGATGCCGTAGTGAGGGGGTGAGTGTAACGCTGCTCCCCGTTCGCACTACAATCGTACCAACGATTCCTTATTTTGTCTTCGTCCGTACGATGGTAGTATGAATGAGCATCACGGACCATTATACGATCACTTGTAGTGTGAACGGGGCATTACATCGTCTGGCGTGTCCAAGAGGGAATCGCTTCTTCCTTTTTATATGTGGTGTTATGTTTTGTCGAAGATTATTATTAAAATTAACCTTATGGAGGCGATAGGTAGGCGGACATTTTCTCGTGCCCCAAAATCTGCCTTATTTGACAGATTTTTTCACATTAAAGCGAGCTTCCATTCTTCCAGCACTAATCATCATCCTTCATCAATCCGTAGTTTGGTTCGGTGAAGTTGTCCAGTTATTCCCTTTTCAGCTTACACCTTCTATCTCTCCATATTCCTTATTTTGGCATAATTAATTGCTTCTCGTATTCATTCTTCGAGCATACTCTACTTCGAGCTCTTCGAGCTTCGAGCATACTCTACTTTAACTTCGAGCATACTGTAGATTCTCACATTCTCAAACCCTTTATTTCAGCTTCTGGAGTGTATACCTTTTAGGTCCCACCAATTTCTTGGTCTCTCTTCTACTATAGTTTTAAGAATGAAATCATATACTTAAACTGCCGATTAGTTGAACCTCATTAAGAATTCTGACGAAAAATGACTTTCATAGACCAGTAGTAATTAAAATACCTTGAACGGCAGCAGTTTTCTTCTCCGTTTGTCATTTGATCAGTTCATTCAATGGAAGTTAGAGATTTACCTTACGCCAATCTCGTAAATTCGATAATACCAGGCGTCACCTGGTGAGAGTTTTATTTGATTAAATCAGTGTACATTTGCAAATTTTTCACTCTGTTTTATTCTCAGAAGATTCTGTTTTATCTCTTAGGCACCTGAGGATGTGACCGATGCGATCAAACCGGTCATTTGAAAATAAAATTGTGTGAAAAAGTTACAAAGTTATTTTAATTAAACGTTTAAAAATGTGTGTCAATTGCTTTCGTCGATTAAATGTATGTTTTCGTCAACGTTTCACCTGGATTCGAGTAGTAGTAAAAGTTACATTTGAACTCAGTGTGATTTCAATGTTTCGACCAGTTAACAAGGCGTGGGCCTTCCTATCTCAAGTTCCCCTATACCTTTCACGCTCCCAATCCGAGGATTGGCACCTGCTGCGCCCTTGCCTATACAAATATTTCAACCTCCTTGTTTTTTGTGACTGTCAGAGGTGTTCGTCACGGTTGGCGCATTACAAAACTCGTCTCTCTTGAACCGAGACGTCTTTTGTCCCCTCGCAGCATTTTGAGGCAGTCCTTTGGAATTTTGACGGAATGGCGTTTTCCATTTTGTTTTCTCAATCCAGATTATTTCTTTTCGGCGGAAGTGGCGGTGAGGTTTACTGTTAACTCACGGGGGGGAAGAATTTTGAGGTTCTCTGAAGCGATGGGTGGGCGGCCGCGAAGCGTACGATTTCGGTGGAGAAAGTCCCGGAAATGCAGCAGCCTTGTGCTTTATCAAGCTCTGAAAGCAGATTGCCGACTCATAGCAGGAACAGTCACCACATTAAAGTTGAGCCCATGCACTATTGTATTGTAGCTGCAATTATGTGGCTTAAATGAATTTTAAAAGCCAATTCGATACTACCGATTGTACCAGAGTCTAATAGAATTTATGTACAGTGTATACTTAAAATAATAAGATATGAATTATATAAAAAGACTACTTTTTATAATCAAGGTAGAAGATCAAAAAATAAAAATTGATGACAGATTTTAATATCTAGGGGAAATCATAACATACAACCTTAATGAGAAACCAACATGGAACAATAGAATAAATAAATTGAGTAGAGCACAACGTATCACCAAGAACACCTATAACAAAAAATGTCTCTCAATTGCTACAAAATTAAGACACTATAAAACAGTTACACAACCGGAAATAACATATGCAAGTGAAATAATCTTCAAAACAACTTTCGCAGTAGCAATAGAAAATTACCCAAGATAGAAAGGAGAATAGTCAGAACTTGCATAAATAAAAAACGCCAAGAAAACAGGCACTGGAGGTTAGCTTCAAATGAAACAGTCTACAGAGAAATAGAACCAGTAACGAGCACGATGAGAAACAAACGAATCTCATTCTTTGTACACCTAATCAGAACACCGGGAAAAAGAATAAGCTAAAATGTTATAGAAAAACAATGGAACAGTAAAACCAGCAAAAGATGGATTGCAGAAATTAAGGAAGATATGAGTGAATTACGCATTACAATAGAAGGTTTGGAAGAAAAGACAGACACTATAAGGAATCTCAAGGACAAACAGACCAGACTACAAACCAAGATTAACAAACAGAGAATAGGAAGGGCGATCCCAGATGAAGAAAGAAAATGACGATCCGAGAGAATGAAGAAATACTGAGCTAACGGAAAACAAGAATTCCATAAGACGAATGAAGTGGTCCAATGAAGGTCATGAAATAAAATAATAATCATAAGGTAGTGAGAGCGAAATATCATTTCACCGAGAAATCAGTGAATTTGGTCTCATTTTAAAGAACAATATCTCACCCTTCCAATGACACCTATAATTCAACGCCTTACCGAATTATTTTCCGAGATATTTGCCAAAACCACGACCCCTTTCACGTGGAAAATAGTATGTGTATATTATTTTGTCCCGAGAGACATTATTTTAAAAATTGAGGAATTTCTAACATCTAAATCTCGTCTAAAAATTAACAGTGTGTAGTTTGTATATTTTCTCATCTATTTTTCAAAACTAATCATATTTTCACCGCAGTATACTCTTCTGGATCACAAAAAACCTCCGTTTTGGAGGAGTTTCCAACGTACCGCGCGAAATAAATGCGTCAAGTTAAAGACTTATATAGATATTTTCATTTAATTACTTACAATATATGTCATTTGAAACTACATTTTTATACCATTAATAATGTAATAATAAATTCTTGTGCTCTACAGCTGGGGAAATTAAAACTTATTATTCGAATGTGGTCTCTGTTATGACTAGGGAACTATTTCGCTCAAACTACCTTAAATGAATAAATTTGTCAGCATGAAATGTTACTTAAATTTGGAAAAAATATGGAGTTGTCTCAAAACGTTCCAATTTACCTATATTTTTCCCGGGGTAATACCGTGTCATGTCTTATTTATGCCATTGGTATTAGACAGCGTGGAAAATTATCAATTATTTTAAGTCCTCAGTTTTGTATACATTTTCAATGGCGTCATACATTTTAAAACCTTATTTGCGTCATTCCTAACGTAATAAATCAGTTACCAGGCGAGACTGGTCTGCATAAGGATTCCGGAAAACGGATTATTTCTACGGGAAGCTACAAGGAGGATAATATTTCTTCTTGGCACGTGATGAGGAATGTTATTGGTACCCTTGGCTTCCTCGCTGTAATAACGCTCTCGAAATATACCATCAACATAAATTATACCGGAATATGAAATTAATAACCTAAGCGTAAAGAGTCATTACACTTTTTTGTGATATTATCCATTTAATCCGGTTGTAATATCTTTTTTAAGAGTTATTTTCCCTAATTTTTATCTTAAGTTTCTGTTACTGAAGTTCATGTGCTGATAATTTTTCCATTTGCTTTGCGACGACCGAGTAGAGCAGAGTCGGCGTTCCTCTGCAGTGAAAATAAACTCATGGGCGACTTTCGCGTCTTATCGCTCTATTTTTATTCATCGGAGAAATAATTTTTGAGCTGAGTTCGTGCGAGATCTTTTTTCTTACTAATCACATTTCATGTTTTTTCATCTACCGTCGCATTGCTTATCTTAACTTTTTGCTGCTATTATTTGATCCTCTTCTGTCGACTAATATCCCTCAAAACCCGTCCCTAATATGCTTATCTTTAAGCCTAATCCAATGAATCGCCCTTCTACGTTATTACCTGACTTGATATACTATTTTACGGTGAGTTTCATTTCTTCATATCTAGTGAAGGTGAAGTAGAGGGTGACGAAGGTAAGTGTAAAATAATAGTGTTCTTCGCGTTAAAATTGCCATATTCGAATAAAATTGTACACCACATGATCCCAGTTTAAGCATGACTACGTATGAAAGCTGTGCAGTGTACGTAGCAATATTATCGCAACATTGCTGCTTTGCTACATTGCTACTTATTGTTAGTTTAATTAAATCGCACATTTTTCTGTGGTTTCGTCGCGTATCGTATACACAGCCTTCACCTTTAGCCGTGATGCGTGTTAATCCGTGCCTTTTAGGCGACGATGTGAATAATAATGACCTTGATGACTAGAATTAGCATATAATCACGAGAGTACCTATGTGAAGATTATCTCAAAAGTTTAAGGGCCATATTTTCATTGTCATAACAATGTAAAATCCTGCACTACATATTCCTAGAAACACTGCACGTAGCTTTACGAACAACACAATGATTTGTCCCATTGCTACTGTAGTTAGCTTTGTGAAAAGAGGGTTTTTTTCAGTAATTTCGAGGCCAAGCAGTCCCATTACTCACTTTTTTCATTGCGTGCAATCGAGTGAACGCGGTATTCTATTAAGTATGAAATCAGAAACACATACGACCCGACTACAAAATTTTAGGTTTGTGCGAGCAGCGGTGTGTTTGTACTGTGGTAACGTTCGACGCGATATAATTACGAGTACGACGTAACATCCTACTTCACATGACAGCGGTCCTTCAAGAATTAAGTCAATTTTGGACATTTTTGCTATCTCTCCCCCATTTTCATCCTTTCCCTTCCGTCGTATGCATGCTCGTAGCAAGCAACAGCATTTCAAACACACTAGTCGTGGTGCATTCCCATAACCGTTTACTTCTCCAAGCGTGAGTCATTCCCATTACTTTCCCCTTTACACGTGAGTGTTATAATCCGCGCCTTTCAGTCAACCGTGCGGACGGGAGTGTTCTTGATGACACCAGATGACACGTTGCTCGCATGTTGATTGAGTCCCCGACTCGTCGAATTGAGACGCGGTATTGGACGTGAAGTGCGACCACACCGCCGGACATGACGCAACGCTTCGATCGTTCTCGGTGCGCTCTTTTCGATGGAAACACGTCGCGCCCAGCTGAAGTCATCTCTTCGCCAAAGTGTCGGACATCTCACTGCTCGATTGGCTCGCGCGATAAATTTCCGCGAATCACATCATGAGGGAGTAGACGGTGTGTCACGCCGAATCGTGCTCCATCTCATATTTCCGTCGCTCCTGCTATTTTTCGCCTTATTTGAGCCTCAAAAAGGATAGTTTACATGCTGCCTTATTGTAGGGCTCGTGACTACCGTGTGGAGGCAATTTCATTTGAAGGTCAGAATAGACACGGGTTCCATCAGCAATACAATGGGATACCATAATCTAAGAAACACTTGTATGAACGCAATAAAATTTTTTAAGAAAACATAAACATTACTTCATGAGAAAGAGATGTATTTGTGCAGAAATTCTTGAAGAGTAGTTAAATACTGTACAGATAGCGTAGCCGTCTGAGATAAAATGAAATCTCTTATTATTATTATTAAGAATTTGCTACAAGTAGACCATATGGTCCGGTGGTAACACAAATACTGAGAAAATACCATTATACATACATGTAAAAATTAAAACAATGACATTACCAAAAATACAAAAAAAAGCAAAGTTATTACCTTAGAAAAATAGGGGGGAAAACCCTTACAGTACAACTCCCCTCAATCTCGTCATTAACGTCAGTGTCTTATTAGGGAAGGGCTCTAATACTTCTTTGGGTAACTCATTCCAATACCTTATCCCCCGGTGCAGGAAGCTAGTACAGAGTTATTCAAACGCAATGTGTATAATTTCCGTATAATTCGAGATATTGTAAAGAAATGGAATATATGCGCAGAAAGTGGAGTTTTTAAGAAAGACAGTCGTTGCTGTTCATATGATAATTTTTCCAATAATTTTATTTATAAAATAATTTTCGAAACTCTTTATTGTTCATGCGATTTTTGAATATGATGAATAATTGGTCCTTGGTCGTTGACATATATTAGAGCTCTGTATTGATATAAAATCCTGAAAAGGTCGATGACGATCCGTTCGGTCCATATCCGATGACCTTATAATTTTTGGATCGTTATGTTTTCTGATATAATATTAGATTTCAAGGGGAAACTGGTCGAAGGCAGATTTAACGTATCCATTCCAAGTTGGGTGTGAATGTTGTTCTGTTGATAAGCAGTATGAGCTAAGATCCGTTGTAATTGCAAGTGAACTGGCTTTGTACTATTCCAGAGCTCGTCCATGATATTTGACAAGTTCAAGGTTATTCATTTACCATTGTTCCATGTATTCCTCTTTTTAACTTGCAAATTTGTTTGCTCGAGTAAAAAATTGTAGTTTCTTTTAGCGGCTTGCTCATTTCACACTGGTCTTTCCTTTTTAATTTTTGCTTACTTCCGAGTTAGAGGGCTCTTAAAAACATCAATACTTAAGGTGTAATGCGCTTTAAACCCTCAGCCTTAATTCTGCAGATTTGGCAACAAAGAGAATTTGCGATCTTCTATTCATTAGTTGAGTGAATCCTCTCATTATTTGAAATATTTTGTATGTAAAGAGTTGTGTTTGCAAGTTTTGAGCTCGTTCCAAGTTCAAATGACTGTTTCAATTTGGAATGTAAATTATAATATGAACTTGCATATTTTAGGTTTGATTATGCCTTTTCACTACTTGTTGGGCAGAATGTTTTTGAAATATTCTATTTATACTTCCATGCTAATGTGATGCGACGGATAGGGATGATTAAAAAAGTATTCTTTAAAATTACAATGCGGGACATCCACTGGCTAACTCAGAAACCCTTGTGTCCTCAAGCAGGAAGGGGGTGATCTAACGGATGCTGCCGCGTTACTTTATGGTGAGTTTTCCCTCTTCTCATGCATGATTCAGCATCTGAAAGGCTGTGTGCCCATCCAGTGGAGGATCGTGTTAGTTTCAATAGTGAAGGACTGCGTAGCCAGAACACGTTAATTCCCTCCCCGTAGCCGTGAGCCGAAATGATATTTTTAGATATTTCCGTCACTCGACTTTTAACTCGGTGAGTTCCAGACGGCACTTTTCGCGATTTTCTCAATTTTCTCTTATCTTTTTCAAAAAATGTAGATATCTGCGGTTTCTTCCGGCACATATTAATGCTCTTTTTAATAATTTGTCAGTGCTACGTCGGGAAACCTCGTGGACCTTCAGTAAAATTCTCTCTTTAGATGTTTCTGTGCCGAATTATATGAAAAATTGAAGGGAACAATTTCGTTATTTGAACACGCTGCGACCTTTTGCATCCTTTATTTTACTTCTGTTAATATTTTTTTCCATTGGATGGTAAATACCGTGATTTTTTATATATTTAGATTTATGGTCCCTGGAAAACCTGATGACAGGCTTAGTAGCCTATTGGGATTTCAGGGACATACGGGCCAACAGAATCGTCCAGCAAACAAAAAAATATATCATAATGGTTCTTGATAAAACTTCTCGTGTATTTACTTTGGTTAATTAGTGTCATCATCAATGTAGATGTGTCCTAAGACAGGTTCCAGCTGAACTCCTCCAACCTTCTCTATTTTGCGCCCACATTTTTGCCTCTTGGTAACTCCTGTTCTCCCTCAAATCCGTCAACATATCAAATTTTCTTCTTCCTTTCTTGCATTTTCTTTTCGTTTTTCCTTCCATTATCTTACTTAGGAGGCAGTCATCCGTAATATTATATATTTTACCTTATTTAGCTATAATTGAAGGCATGCCCACCAACCTTAGGGTTGAGGAGAAGAAGAAGAGAAGGCGTATGGCATAATATAGTTATGAAATTCATTAATGCATTCCATGTCATCTCTCCACTTCTCATATAAGCTTTGCTGCCATGATTCAATGCTATGCTATTGAATTGAGAAATCGGGCTTAAGCACTGGCCTACTCTTAACGAAACTTTGGGGTCAACAGTTTAACGTCCCATCGGCGGGACGGAATACCGAATTTGCAGTCCTTTCTGCTTTCTGCAGGTGAAAAAAATCCTCCTCTCCCTGGGCTCGAATCCGGGTCTCACGTTTGGAGAGCCAGTTCTCTCGCTTCCCACCGCCTCGAAAGATTGTGAAAGAAGTATTCGATCATAATAGTTTCGCTCGAGGTTAAGTTTATTTTTAATTCAACCAGGGGTGACGGCGAATGGCCGAATATAGTCGTTTGTGACATGAAACGCATGCCATTCCATTTCATCGCCTCTCATATAAGTATTGCAACCATGATTCATGGCTTCGTTGGTGGGTGCCTCATCACTTTCGTAGTCTCATGACTCTTCTCCATTTTTTTGAAACGCTGAAGTCATTCATCAATCAATTCTTCTTGATTCCGTAACAATATGAGTTTTGGTTTAACTCGCCGGGGTAAAAAATCACGGAAGCTGGAATGTCGGCCAATTTGATTCACTTTGAGGAGAGACTTTCCGATTGATCGAAGAAGAGTTTCTGCATCGACTCCCTTGCTCTTTCTTGACGGCCAGATGTACGCTTTTTGCGGTGCTTCGCTTCGGAGGAAGGGAAAATTCCTTTCCGTTTGGGTTCATGGGGAAGAAAGGAGCGTTCTGTGGTTTCTTAGGCATTCTCCTTGAAGAACTTCTCCTTAGTTCGCAAGTTTCGTGCTCTTTGAGCCGCCACAATTGGATCTATGACGCTATTCCTAGGGTGTTTCGAATCCCTGAGATTATAGTTTTAAAAAGTCCTCGAATGGCAATATCTCTCGGAAAAGTATTCTCGTTTCCTTGGCCATAAGTGAAATTTTATGTTATTCCAGCGAAGGATTTAGGTATAACGGTATTTTATCTTTCTGGAGTACCTTTTTTGTGTTCGGAGCGAGGGGATCTAATTTAACATTTGCTTTTCTTATTTTTACTTCTGTAAAAAGTTTTCTCCACTGGATGGTAATTACCGTGATTTTCTTGCTTGGATTTTTTATCAAAATAGTTCTTGTATGTGTACTTTGGTTAACAAGAGTTTATCCGTAACTTTAATATGAATTAATATTAATCCATAATTTTGTGCTCTGTGGTTTTAGTAAGCGCTCAATGCGGAATGATAACCCAAAATTTCTTAGTTTTCAAACTGCGCTGTATGATAAGAACTTGTTGACTTTAGGCAGAGCCGCTTTGATCGAGATAGTATTTTCAATGCGGAATGATAACCCAAAGTGATTTAGATGAAGGGGAGATGCTCCATTCGTACTCATCTTCAGTGAATGTTTTCAATATCGCCTCTGTCTAGTTGAGTTTTCAATCATAATATCAAATCAATAGGTACAAAACCTATTGACGAGCGTAATCACATAGTCGCAAATATGCTAATCTGTTTAAATGTGTGCACCAAGACGCTAGTACTTCAGTATCAATAGTTATCTTTGTGTATTTATGTTTTGTGGTCATGGAGAGCCTGTAACGTGAGTTTGATTAATGTGGGTTCTTCTGTGGACAATTAACATAAATTATATCTCTCTATTTAAATTGAATTAGGTGTTAATAAACTACTGTTATCTACAAACCCCTAAGTATCACCCTCCCTATCCTTGTTAATATCAGCTAATATCACTGTTCTCGCATGAACTCGAACTTGTATGGAAAATTTGTCGAGAAAATCTGTTTATCTGATTTGTCATTGTATCCAGGACTCCTTAGTGATGGTTCAATGCATTAGGGTCTAATTCTTTCTTTTCACTGCCATTTACAGATTTTATTAGAGGCTTTAATGAAAATGTTTCAGTTTATTCTGTTTCGAAATCGTGCTTTATAAGTGGTAGTAACCCTCGTCCAAGAAATAGCGCAGTGCACAGACAGAGTCAATGTGTTAACGCGTCCAATGCCGTTTGAAAGTCCTTGATGCTGACCTTAGTTTTCAATCATACCACCGCGAAATGTTGTTTATTTTTTATTTATGTCTTAGTTTTCTGTCTGCGCTATCATATTGAACAGATTCTAGTGAGTAAAAGCCAAATTCTTTTTCGAAAGAGCATTTTTTTCCTTTCGTTAGTAACTCACTTCGCCAAATATTAAGTCTTAGCTGCATTTTCTTTTGCGTAAATGATTTCTACGCGTCACCGTGGGAAACTGATTCATTCCTTGAACATGTACGCATTACCTCTAATAATGGAATGCAAACCATAGTTTTAAATCATACTTCCGTGAAATAATTGTTTATTCTTCATTTATTTCTTAGTTTCCAAATCACTATCATATTGAACAAACTTCAGTGAGTATAAGGCAAATTCACGTTAAACCTTACGCACCGTATGTAATTGCTTCCCTCATGGTAGTCTCTTCACGTATTTACTTTCCGAGTTAGACGCAATTTTTCCTTTCGAATATCCTCTCAGAAGAATTGGAAAGCGTTTCATAAGGTTGTGTGGCAAGTCAGACGTTTTATTCTGTTCCGGGACAGGTGATCGATGGAGAGGAATGGTCGACGATGCGTGAGGCCTTTACAAGCCGCTGGTTCTACGGCGGAGGAACTCGAAGTTAGACGAATTTCTCTTTTCGGCTCTTGTAAGCTACTTAAGCATAACTTCATCTGCGGCAGCTGCCTCCTGTCACAAGGCGTGAGAGTGAGTTTTGATGCATAAAATTGAGGCAGGAACAACATATTTAGATAAATATCTTACTGGGGAGTTGTGTGTGTGTGTGTGAATATGAAGAAAAAAGGATCTTTTTCTGGAGAAAGATTATCTAATAAGTTTCCAGTACCTACAGAGATTAAAAATACTGCAGGTGAGAAAACCTAAAAATAAAGTGAAGCGCGATGTCTTGCGCACTGATGTGCGTCTAATATTTTTCCGCCAATTCAATACTAGACGAAGCAGTAAGCCTTTCAGATCATACTTCAGTAGCAATGGCTGCTATACTATAGTCATAGTTCAGCTTCAACCTGTGCCATAAGTTGGTTTATCTCCTTTCTTGACATCGCATCCCTTAGATGACGTTTTATCTTACAGTGTTATTTCTCAGTAGTTGGCTACCTGCCCTATCTAAATCCAATTCTATCTCCTCTAATCTTGTAAGACCTTTTTTTTAATGTACCAATTCAAATCTATGATTTCCGCAATCCGATTATTAACTTGGTGAGTTTAAGACGGCACTTGATTTTCTCAATATGCTCTTTTCTTTCCCAAAAATAAAGATATTCGCGGGTTCGTCCGGCACAGATTAATGCACTTTTTAATAATTTTCTGATGACATTGCCTAACTTTATGTAATTTTATCTAATCTCATTTTGTAGTTCTGCTAAATATTCATCCATACGCCTTATGCTATGAACGCGAATTATTTATTGTTTTAATTCACACAAAAAAGCCGAGAATATCATTTGCATGAGGTCTAGTTATGGACGCACACAAACTATCGTGTCTTGGATGTTTAGACACTCATCCAGGAGGGACTCGAACCCACGATCCTATGGTGACAGGTAAAAATTTAACTCCGCTGCCGCAGAGAAACAGATTTAGAACATCAATGTTCTCATCTTATGTTTGGCGTGCGCTTTCTCGATGTATTTTTTTACTGGATGGAAACATGAATGTAATGTATCTCTTATTTTCTTTGAAACTAATATGCTCCGTTGGACGTCATTGCTTTTTTACTGGAGCTCAAAATGATATAATTTTCGTTTTTGATTTCCAGAATGCACATTTAATTTGAGTCTTTAGTTTAATTACCAGTTTTTAATTTAATTTTTAAGTTAATTTAATTACTTCAATTTGAGTCTTTAGTTTAATTACCATACCTATAACGAATAAGAAATGTATCATTTTTGTTCTACTTTTGCCATGATTCGCTAGCTCTTGCGTTTCTATAGATTTGTTAATAGTTTTAATCGGATTTTGAATTGTCGAGATTTCTCTCTTGCTATAATTAGAGACCATGCTCAAGTTTTATTTTAATATCAAAGCAGCTGTAATAAGGACAGTGTTAATATGAATTTTTGGATTCGGCAAAAACTCCAATTGAAAAAAACCTATCAGTAATCAACCAAATGTACAAGTTTGAGATTTTATCGGATTTATTTGTTTCCCGTTGTACGCTGAGAACGCCTTCAACCGGAGTTACTTTTTGCAGTTTTTAAAAACAGTATTTTAGTGAGTAATGAATTCATTTTTTAGTTACTGCAGGGACATAAAATACGTACCGTTACATTCCTGGCGCAATATGTAGGTATTTCAGAACTTAACTTTTTTACTACCCTGGCGCGTACAGCCGTACCATATCCCATGAAAAATATTTTGAAATTAGTTTGAAAAGTAGCTCTAATAGAGGCTAATATTTTTGTGTTTTAGGAAGATGAGATTTTTTTCCATGTTAAGGCATGATTTATCGAATTTAATGGTTAGGAATGGACTCTTTTTACTTCAACGACTTCACTGTTAGCGTGGTACCATTGATTTAAGGTGGCCCGATCGATTTCCGTCTATGTCCAGATTGGCGTGAAATTTTTCATACGCCTACTTATTTGTACAATGTATAGATGAACATGGAAAAACTGCATGTTACCGATATAGTTTCTGGGCGATTTAATGCCATTTTAACACGTACCCTTAATTGCATTTCGCATACATTTCGAAATAATTCGATGATATTCGTACATATATTCTTCTAAACGCGAAAACATTCATTTCATATTGTTATAACGGTTTCTATTAAATATCAAGACATCAGGATGAATTAAAAAATGTGTATTTTTTTACTGTTTTCACGTAAGTTTTAAATTCCGCGCCGTAAACCCAAGTCATAACAATACTTTAATGGATCGAAATTTTCTAAATATAATCCTTGCATAGTAAATATTGAAGTATGTATGGTTATTTCCAGCGTATAATTTTTTTAGTAAGTAAATTTTATTGCTTTCAACAATAAAAACTTGAAGCGTTGAATACCTGTAATGAGGCAACCCTCATCAAAAACATACACTTTGCCAACATTAAACGTGATATACTACATAATATATAACATGATAATCTGATACATTATAAAAAGTTATTGAATTTATAATACAATAACGATAGTGTCGTTAACTTTTCCTTGTAGCATTAAGTTTTAGAAAAGAATAATATATAATGTTTCAGAAAAATCTAACAATATCTTCCTCATCCAATATCCAAAACTTGGCTAACTATGAAAATGCTTGACAACTTTTCGTATTTTTTATAGTATGAGGCAACATATTATAAACTTTTGGGCCCATATAAACAAAGGATCATTTGAAAATGGTTACATTTGGTTTGGGTAATTGAAGAGTTCTCCTACTGATTGATTTTTGATGTGCTTAAGTGAAGTGTGGTACAAGAATTCATTTCGACATACTGGAAAAGTTGTGTAGCCAAGGACTCACGATTCGCTCTCCAGCCACCTGAAGAGTGTTCGGCTTCTGATCGGGATGTAAAGCCCTGATATGAAACCGGACTAGCCTCAGGGTCTAAATTATGATCTGCATAACTGACCTCATGGACTAACCGCAGGCAGCGCGGCGATGGGAAACTTAGATCCTGGTGAGCCTGATTGAAACCTGTGGTTTTATAGCTTCACCACTACCTTATAACCGTTTACCTAGAGTTGATAAGGAGTGTGAAAGAGTGGTGTCTGATCCTCTCCCAACTCACGCCCTTGCCGGTGTTGTTCAGATGTTCTAACGGTGAGATATGACCTCATCCCCCTTCGGCGGACCCGATGTTAAGCCCGGTGTTTGCTATTTATCAGGGGAGATGAAAGAGAACACAGGCAGACGACTTACTGTCTTGCCCGCCGCGAGGTGAGGAATTTCGGGGAGGGTCGGGTCAAAGGCATTCGATTAGCGTCGTAGAGATCCGAGATGTGGAAAGATTTTTTTTATATCCTCTTTGAAAGTGGGACGGCGTAGGCGGAACTCCTCCTCCTGGGTGAGCTGTCCTGCAAAGGTCACTGAAATGGTTGGCGCTTCACATTTGGGTTGAGTGGTGTGATTTCATGGATCGACCGCACATGTTTTCTTATATACATGCGGAGTCACCACCGGGCTTGAGCGCGGGTATGTAATTTTCAGCCGGCCTCGCGGCGCTTTGCCGCTGGGCCGGCTGATGCAACTGGTGCTAAACGAGCGAGGATCGCGAATTTGAACTGCTCCTGAAAGATTCATGAAATTCGTCTTGTTCTTTGGAGACACAAGCGAGACTCGAAGAGAAGAGTTCCCTTCGCTTTAAAATCAAATGACTTCCCATTGTACGAAAATGTATTTATGAAGGAATACTATACCTGTCACGCGGCGTACTTAATGCTTTTGGAGTCCGAGGCAAGATTGTCAGGCCCTCACCCCAGCTGAAATCCGAACCGCGCACTTTGCCCCGGAATGCCAGGCGCAGTCAGGACAACAGTGCGCTGGTTATAATTACTGCACTGATAAATAATCCTACGAGGTACTCAATCATACGAGTATATCATGCCAAAAATTACATACGAGGTTAGTAACTAATAATGATAAGATATTTAGCACTACTGCAGAAATTTATTTTATCTAGTCAGAGTCAAAGTATCCTAGAACTGATCTATCGCAATTATTATGGTCCCTTATATTACGTGGAAGAAATGGCATTTTAAGTCTATCGGTTCTGTTTTCTATTTCCTTAACCTTATGCCTGTGATCGTTGCTACCGTAATAGTTTGGCTCTGGCAAAATGTGTTGAGCGTCCGGCAAAAAATAGTCTACATCGAATTTTCTTAAAGGATTTTATCTATATTTTTCCCTTAAAATATCGTTTTTCCTACGATCGATAAGAGGTCATAATCACCGCGTCCAGACTTTGAAGTAGGCTAGTTGACACCTACCGTGTCATTACGGAGTTTTAAATATTTTTATCACATCATCGGAGAAGTAATTCACCTCAAATATACCTGTTCTTCATCCTTCTTGCTGGAAGAAGAAACTTACCTTGCCCGATGCAAGATTCAAGAGAAAATTCCTTCCCGATGAAGAAACTAGTCCGCGAGGGAACGGAGATGAACGTCTTCCGAGCTCCGCGCTCACTTTTGTATTCCTACATTGTGGTCGAATACGCTGGAGAAATCGTTTTTGTTTTTTTAGACGGCGCCCCACCCGTGGGAGTGGCATTTGGTGCGATCCCAGTCACGCAGCTGGAATGTGTTTTGCGTTCGTGAATCCTTCGGGAAATTTTGAATAAAATTTCCGTTGCCGCCATACGTGACGACCTCCATCGGGCTGTGATCATCCCTTTATTGCCAGTCGCCATTTTCATTTTTTTTCTCTGCCCGTAGCATATTTTGTATTCTTCACTCGAGTATAATCACGCTAAAGGCTGTCTCGCACGGCTGAAATATAAATTCCGCTGCACCTCATGATCGATGATTGTAATTAAGTTGAGTTTTCTTGACGGCGGAGGTGGGACTTAGCTCTCGAGCGTTTATTAATGGGGCATGGTTCAAGATGTAACGGTTATACTCGTTTCATTGTGTAATTTTATTTTAGTTTATTCTTCACTTTTTGTGTGTATATGAATTAGAAAATTTTCTAATGGCCCGTGTTAAAACACATCTATCTGAATTTTGAGGAGTGCATTGCTTAATAAAATTTCGGACAATGGCAACATAGTTCAAGGATAATTCTCGAAGATAATTATATTTACCTGCTGGAGTGTTTTATCAGGATTATGAGGATTTTCTGATTGAAAGTTTAATCATTATTTCTATTTGTAATGGTTCTTTTGTATTTTTCACCACAGGATAGATATTATTGATTAATTATGATATACAGGTCAATTCTGCCTCCAGAGGGAAACATAATTTTTGTAATTCTGCTTATGAAACTGGTAAAAGTGGTTACAGGGATGAATTAGGCTCTGAGCTTGTTTCTGTTTTGAATCATTCTCATTATGCTTGAAGTATTGCTCACTTTTGTTCTGGCAAATAGTAAATGAGAATATAATCGTTATGAGACATGCTTGCGTTAATAATTACTCAAGTTTTAAGATGGTAAGAATGTCGTACTATTTAAAGCATTTGGAGTGAAATATATTCATGCAAAAATAATGTGTCTGATGAGGGAAAATTGAAAACTATTCACTTGCGCAACGGACTCTTGCAGTAATCGACTGTCTTGGAACAAAAAAAAATTGTACGCACTGGTGCATGAGAATATACGGTATAAAATTCACAGTTAGTCGCACATTAATTCGAAGCACTGAAATAATAATTTCCGCAACTTCGTTTGCCAAGTTCTGGCTAGGTTTCGAGGGAAATGCCCACAGGGCGGGCGTCACTCCCTGTTAACGTCCCGAAGTTTGCCGCTCCGGTTAGCTGTCGTAAGAGGACTGATCGCGGAAGAGCCTCGAGCACCGAGGGGGCCTTGGAAGAACTAAGAACTCAAAAGGTGTCCGTCGGAATGGAAGTTCGACATTTCTCTCCCTCTAACCGACGGCAGCTCTCTTCTCACAAGGAGGTTAAGAAGTGATTTTGCTCCCCATCCTCGCTACCTCTCTCTTTCTCCTCTTCTACCGCATGAAGAATGTATCTTAAGAAGGTTCCCCTACTGCCTCAGCCTAAAGAAATGAGACGCTTTTTCGCGTATACCTTTTAAATTATTCTGTCTTCCCTAAAACATGTATTGGCTCTGTAAAAGTAGATCTAAGTATCTAAATTTATGGCTATTAGACTAATATGTTGTTCACTTATATCATCGTGAGGAACTGAGTGGAGCTTTTTTCAGCTGAAATAATGCGTTTTGATTATATGAATTGCAACAAATGGGCAATAGCTTGACAACTATACCAGTATCGTCCCATCTCGTGACGTCCAGCTTATTTTTTTGCAAAAAATGGTCATAATTTGCCGATTTTCGCCCAACCGACGGGTGTAAAATAGCAATTCAGGGTGGAAATGGTGGAACTATTCTATGATGGAGGCAAGACGCAGATGTTGAAGTTCTCTAAAAGTAACTTGTGATGGTTTTTTTTACGGTTGAGCCTGCCTTCAAGAAGCTCCTTGCGTTAGTCAAGAAACATATGATGTAGCTGGTTTTTATTTTCCCATAAATTCCGTTTAAATACCACTGTCATTTAATAACCAAAATTATTTAATATTTGAACATTGAATTTGAGGAGCAATTTCTTATGAGCAAACGCAGTTTGTCTTCAATAACTGATAGTATTTACTGAT
The DNA here is from genome assembly GCA_963169105.1 of Ceriagrion tenellum. Lineage (NCBI taxonomy): Eukaryota > Metazoa > Arthropoda > Insecta > Odonata > Coenagrionidae > Ceriagrion > Ceriagrion tenellum. The sequence goes on along the minus strand of OY720643.1, from coordinate 37,690,131 downwards.
TACTCAAGAAAGGAGATGATTTGGGACCTTGATTTTGTTATTGTTTTATTTTCGGAAAAATGCGGGCTTTTTGAACTTGATCGCAAATCTGTAATTTAGACGTGTGAAATTGAAATGGCATTTTTTCCGCTACGTCACCCATTCTAATATGCAAGTCTATGTGGATGGTGTATGATGAAAAAAATATGGTGAATATTGTTGACGAATGGAGAAGATGACATTTATTTCTTAATACTTAACGTTTGAGCCTCATATGGAAGAGATTTCGCTCCGCATTGCTGCTCTCTTTCCCACTTTCCACCTTCTCCGATCTCCTCTTCGGTCGGAAGAGCGCCTCTTAAATGCTGCACAACTCCAGGGCGTCGCCCAGTGCGTGTGTGTTTGTGGCTTGCCTTGGTTTCACTTGCCTTTTATGGAAAGACCAGGACAAGGCTGGAAGCTACGTGAAGAGGGGGTGTGGAAGATGTGGCAGGGGGGTTTCGAGGCGTTGTGGGAAGTTGGGTAGAGAGGCTAGAGGCGAGTACTGTTCGTCCGAGACTGAAGACGTTTACCTGTTTCGCTCGGAATCCTAAATGGCCTCTTAAATCTTTGCAGAGAGGCCTGACATCGCCTTTAATGGAAGCCGATCTCTATCTTGGATGATGTCTTCAATCATGGATGCGCTCTCTCACTCTCTCGTGGTGGAAATTGCTCGTGTGGATATCAGTCTCGGGCGTGATTTAGCTGGATTCTCCCTCGCCTTGTTTTGGCTTCACTGGCTCCGACGCGGGTTGTTGAATCTCGGGACCGTTATTGGATGTCTGCGTCTGTTTCATTCGAGCTTCAAAGTATATGTTATGCCTCTGCAATCAAGCATTGAATGAGGCTCATGTGGCAAACTCCTCGAGCTTGCACCGATAGGAATCAAAGAGTCTGGGGATTTGTTTCTGTGGGATTACATCGGCTTAAAATAAAAGGAAATCTTTCGTTCACCTGTTTTTTGTGAAATCACAATACTTATAGAGTATTCACCGATCACAGTCGCTTCTCATCACGTAACTGAAGCGTGAAGTTGAAAGAAGTTGGCGAGAGACTGCTTAAGTTTAAAATAATGTTAACATTTTTAAAGACATTTAATGGATGTAGAACCAGGTCAGTTCAGTCAAACGTATTATTTAACCAAGTTTAACGGAAAGGTGTAATTGTGAGTAGTGAGCAGCTAGTACCTCTACAAAGTGAGCGGTTTTACGCCTGGTTTTTAAAAACGTTTTAAGCAAGATTGAATCCACGAATCAATGTATCAATGAATTTCTTTCCAGCGATAAATATGGCTACAATTTAAAATAGGCTTGGAAATTTACTGACCACGTTTGGCGTAGTGTGGTCAGTGTACCATAGAAAATTTTTGTCCTACAAAAACAAATGAAAAGTAAAAAATACGAATGAGTTCAGTCTTTACATAACTCATGCTTCTTGAGCGATTTTAAACTTATCATTATAACTTTTACTATAATTATGACAATTTTTTACAGAAATAGATTTATAGACAATAATATGAACAAAAATGTTACATGGATTACATTACTTCGTCTGAACCTTTATTCTAAATCATTACGCAAAGTATTTACATATCTTATTTCACCGAATGCTAAAGGCTAATTTTCAATGTCCCCCTTTTCTTGCATAATAAATATGAACAGGCAAGATAATTGGTGTATTAATCTATTGGAATTCATTGTATGCCAATGGAATTGGATTAATTTGATTTGGAGATTTAAATGTGTTAATTTCCGTGCTTTAAAAAAACAAATTATAAATCGTTTAAAATGTGAGTATAATTCAGTGTCATTCGCGTAACTCCTGAATGTAATTTTTAGGCATTGATAAATGTCATCCTTTCAATTAACTTCATTTTGAAATGCCATTCGATACAATCCGTAATTCATTTAATCTTTATATACATTCCATTAATCATTTGCGCTACGGCCTAATTGGTCCAACTCTCGGTTACCATTCGGATTAAATCCGGCCACCACCCTGGGGAGCATTCATCAAAAACCCAGAATGTGTGCATATCTGGGAGCAACGTTTCTCTGTGAAACTGCAGGCGGTAGTCCAGGAAATGGAGCAGGTCCACCTCCCGCGGAATGCGAGATTTCACGCACCGTCGGCTCAGTTCGTGGTGAGATCTAGCTCTTAAATGTCGAACCAGCATCCGTGTTGATGAAGATAGTGCTTTCCAATCATAATCTGCACACAACCCTGAAAGCCACTGTATGGTTGAGTGAAGAGGTTAGGCCATGTTACAGATACTCGGACTCGTGATTCTTGCTTAGGAAAAAAACAGGATTCCTGGCGGATTTTGTTTCCTACTTCAATTTCTCACCTTTATCTCTCCTAGCAATGAAATTTAGGGTAAACACGCCTCTATACGCCATAGTTATCTTCTTACAGCTTTTGAATTTTCTATGATGCCAACTATGAGCTAAGAGTGAAATCTATTATGTGTATCATATGATTCTCTTCGTTGGAATAGTGACGTGTAATTGCTGTTAAAGTTTCATTATTCTTTTACCCTTAAAATCTTGTTACCTACTTTTGTGTTTAACACTTTTTTATTTACTTAAACTTATTCTCTTACTTATTCTGTAGTTCTGAGGAAAATTGGGAGGAAAAAGAAAAATGGAATTGTTGAGAAATTGAGAAAAAAAGGTACTAACGGGACTGCTCCCAGAAAACTGAATTTTAGCGACATTAAACTAATGCTAAATAAAAAATGCTTATTGATTAGAAGCTGTTGGGCGTTATAGTATCTTATAGTATAATACCGATGATGTCACTTTTTCGGTTTGATCATATCAATGGCTAATGGCCTGAGAGTGAACTGAATTTTTCCTTGGTTCAAAACCGTGTACCATTCATTCAAATGGTGTGTAAGAATTTTGAAAGATACTTGGTAATTCAAGTTTGCGTGTATTCATCATTGTAGCTCATCATAACTTTTATTTCTCCTATTTTCCTTTGATAAAATCAAATATTTCAACAGTTCCTGATGTTTAAATCTTTTTCTCACATGCAAGAACCATTTTTGGGAAGTGGTCGTATTCATTTTTACTTTTTGCCCTAGTTTTATTTATTTTTCTTTCACCCAAGTGCACTGACTTCAGTGTAAATGGATTTTGGGCTTATAATGGTGTGATTATCCTCGAGATTTAGCGCGAGTTCTGGATGTTTGTCCTCAGGGTTTTATTTATTATTCAGATTCGAAGTTTCAGCTCGGTTTGTGAGGCAATTAACCAGCCATGCTCATGTGAGCATGGGCTTGAGAGCAATTAGTCATTTGTAGCGATAAAGTGTAGTTTGAGTGAAATGTGTTTTAATCACATTTTCAACACGTGCATCGCGCGATAGTTTTGAAAATAAATGTCGAAATCGTGTCAAGAATTTCCATATTATTCATCAGTTGCGTGTGTCTGCTTTTACCTAAAGTATTCTGGTTTCCTCCTTTCTGAAAATACCTTTTCCTGCCGCATTCTCGTGACGCATTTAGAAAAACTGCACCTTATTGTGCCAGCGTTCGAATATTTTATGCCTTTCGCTGTTTTGTTGCAACTTTTTTGCTTCTCTTTACCTCCAAGGAGAGGAGAACTCCAAGGAGAGATGACCTCTGGCGTTTCCTCCATCAGTTCCTATGTAGATCTTAAAGTTCGTCCAAATTGTATTGCGCGAAGTTTCTCTTCTGTGTCTGGTAACTTCAGAACGAAGCCATTTCCAGTCCCTCGTCTCGACTCGAAATCCCATTTGCCTTCTCTTCCCCTTGATGTCTCGTCGTTAACGTTCCGCGTACTCCTTCCTTTCCATTGAAAACTAGCCATACTTTATTGAACTGAAGATTTCGGCTCTAATGCTTGATCTCATTGAGGAACAATTACGGCCGTTTCAATGGCTTTTTATTTTTCGCGTTAACGACAGCGTATTTATGTTATGTGGTGCGGATACATTTAGCTCTATTGGAATGAGAGAGGCTTCCTCCCAAACAGTTGTGTAACGGGTGTAATATTCTTATTCCTTAGGCTCAGTTTTTAGAAGCCGATTCGATTATTCCTAGTTTGTTGTGGGATTTCCATCTTTTCATACTCATCGCGAACTTGAATATCTTTTGCCTGGGTACAGAGGGATTTTGCTAAAAAAAACTCCGATGTTTTTAGAGAGATTTTTCGTTTGGAGAAGATTCGTAGAATTGCAGGAAAGCGCAAATGTTGGATTTGTTGAAATAGAACTGGCAATAAAAGTATGCTTATGGCAGGAAATGAATTTTAACCATGCATGGAAGGAAATGGGCCCATAGAAAAAGAATTTCCAAGCTTTTTTTGACTTTCTTGACCGATGTTCCGTTTCTTGTCTGAATTTTTACTCCATGTTTAATGAGACTGCCAAGGTGGCCAAAGCGTGAATCACGTGAATTCATCTCCCACTCCCAAAAATACCTCCCATATTATAAAATCTGTAAATGTGTGGAAAAGTATTTTCGATTTTCTCGTCGAGTTTCAGCTGTAACCGTAATAAATTAGGTAAAGAAAGAGAAAGGAAATATGAACTCATGGCTTTCCATCGTGGCCATACTTAGTTGAAGGTTTCGTCAGGGAATGGAATATTTTAAATCCATGGAATTCATAGGGTAGCCATCCCGTTTCAATATTGTTATTCGATTCTAGCCCTCCATATTCATCGTAGTCCATTCTAATTATCCTGTGTCTTTCGCTGTAAGTATATCTACATTTTTTGTTTGTAATTCTAGACCAGTCAGTTTTATCCTTCCTCTATGTTCCTGACTACTGTTTCATGGCTCATACGCCACTTGGTCCTTTTATCTCTCACAGCCTTTTCATAATTTCTCTCTTCAATAAGAATAATTGTTTCTCTTGTGATAGGTATTTTTTACTGGAGAGAAATGTCCTGGAGCCTGTAATGGAAATCCTGCTCCTTTTAGGTTTGCTTCCTCCGGTAGCTATAGTCAGTGATCAGTGGAATGCCGTATTTTCTGCAAATGTTTTCACGTGCCACCTCCTTGATTTTAACGGATATCTTCTTAGAGCACAGTAGTTGCTACTTCTTCCCGAGTGCTTTCTTAGCCTCGCTGCGTTTCTTGCTCGTCTTAACTTTTCCCATTCCCTGTCACGGTGCCGCGGAGGAATGTGGAAGATTCCATTTGCTCTAATTTCTCTCCTAGTCGCGCAACGTCTGCCTTCAGATTTTCTCTTCCGCGTGCTAGGGCTTTGGTTTTCCAATTTATTGATTTTCAAGTTGCATCCTAGAAGTAATTGGTCTATTGAGTTCAAGGCTACCTGCAATAATTCCCGGATCTCCGAGTATAGCCCTAATGATATCTGCGAGACGGAGTAATTAAATCTTTGAATATCCATACCTTGCTCTCAATCCGCCTCTTCCACTAACATTTCTAGGGACGCAGTTTCATCCATATCGATTTCGTGCTTCATTCCTTTAGCGACATTTCTCCTCGGTTGCATTCACGAGGGGAAAATCGGCCATTTTTGAGTAAGATTCCTTGAAAAGCCAATTTAAATTTTTACTCTTATTTGAATAAATTGATATAAGCAAGGTGTTCGATCATCCTTGTAAAGGGCCACTCCAGTTTAACGAGTACGTCAAACAATAGCTACCTAGTGTGAGTCATTTTTTATGTCTTCCTTGTGGGCAAGATATTTCCATAGCTATCTTGGAGATCGCACCTGAGGGTTTATCTTTTTTAATTACACCGCCCATCATTAAGGACCCAAATCAATCGTTTGTGCACATTGTGCTACTGATCAGCACCAAAATATGAGTCTTAAAACACTTGAACCGGCGTAGAGCTTCAGATAACTGCTGCTAGATTTAATTGCTAGCCCCCTAACAGTTCCTGATTGTATTAGTGGCTTGGAGTGTGTTTTGTGTTCTTCAAACTCAAAGATGAATGGTCGCAAGGGACGCCAAGATTCGGCAGTACACTATAGGCCTCCAAGGTCTCCAGCCATTACATCCTGCATCTTGATACGGAAGGCTGTCTTAATACTATACAGCTTGTCATGCAGCCGTAATATTTACTAAACCGAGTATAGTTATTTTAAATCAGGTTATTTTTTTGATCCACCCTAAATATCCTCCATCAGACATAGTGAGGTGGTCTGTACGCGTTATATGGAACTATCGCCGAGTATAAATCCAATGCTGTAACTCGATATTAGTTTTACTAATGTGTTGTGGAAATTAAGAGGAAGCATTGTTCTAAATTTGTAATTATCGTTTTATCCCTTATTTTAATTTGATTTCCGCGTGCTTCTAACTCTTTAAATAAGTTTTTGCATTAAGTTAAGGAAGGCTTTGCATCCCAGTTAATTACCGCGGTGTTGTCATTTTCAGTAAGGCGACTGCTTTTTGTGTCCAACCTAAATTCTTCCACTATGAGACACTGTTTTAATACTCATGAGCATACACGTGCCGATTTTTCGATCAACTGAAATAAATAATCCACGTTGGGTATTTCTTTAACGTATGAGTTCCGACGTACTAAATCCGTGTTCCCCGTAAGTGTTATTGTTTAACCCGTTCGATCTCATTACACTTCACCCCTCTACGTTGCTTCTCCCTTTTAATATAAGCTCCTGATATTTTGCACATGCGTCCATCCTATTGTACGGAATTCTTTCGGAGCGAAGCAGGAGAGTGTGGCAGAACACAAAAGACGGCATTAATTATCGCGCTGCTCTGTTGGAATGAGGCATTTAAGGTTCCTGAGTATTTTTTAATTAACACTGCCGGCACTGACGAGTTACTCGTGTATAATTGCGTTTAATAAGCCCATTCTTCGCAAGCAGGAGCCATGCGAGAGCGTTTATTCCTCTTGCCCTTTATCCGCTATCCGCTTGATTCACGCGCCAGCCCTGAAAATTCTCGGCATGCGACCAGAATATTTTCCCTGGAAATCGGAAATTAGATCCTCTTTTTACCACTACTGCTACCTTAATTACACATTTTTATGCTGGGAATGAGTATATTTTTCGTAGGCATATTCTGGATCCAGTTTCATAACGTTGCGATCCGAAACTTCACAGAAATACGGCTCGCAGCTATCTCCTCAATGGATGCCATGTAGGTTGTGTTTTTCCCCGTCGAAATTTCATTTCATATCAATATCGTTAGTCGCATTTTGACCAACTTCCGTGCGTAAATCGAATACCCTGACGTTTCTTGACCCCTGTTTTAGTTTACTACGATTTCATTGCATTCCACGCCTTTTATTTTTGCATGTGTATTGGCAAGTTGTTTGATAGAGGGAAAAATCTGTTTTAATGGTGTTGGAAAGGTATTGAGTATTTGCAAGAATGGGAAGATATTTCTCTTCATACATTTTATTAGGTACCTTATTCGTCTATATGTCATTTGAAAGGGTATGGACGAAAGTGTGTTGATCTGTAATTTTTTTGGCTCTGATTTTCCCTGTAATGTATTTATTTGAATTTATACTGACAGCAACATTCGAAATAGAATTACAATAATTTCTATTGATTTGGAACGGTAAATGCAAGTATATTCGTTGCTTGCCCGTGTGTTAATGGTAATTTTCTTTTAAGGTTCCGAAAACATGTAATTTATTTATTAAGAGCATGCATAATTCGTTAACAGTTAATGGTAATTTTCTTTAGAGGTTCCGGAAACATGTAATTTCTTTATTAAGAGCATGCATAATGTGTCTAAAATTCATTATGACCTCTTATAATGGATATGCGATTTCCATTGGAAGAGACTTGCATGTGATCGTATCTGATCTTCAGGTTGTGGGAAACATGATGCGCAATTTTAGTTCCCTCGGGTCCTGGAAACAGAAGCATTATCTATGAAAACTAGTCTCACAATCCCGTATGAAATCATAATTTTTGGATGGCAGTAATCTCTTTTTTTGTCAATATGGAGAAATCTCTCCATACGTATCTCTGGTCCATATCAGTCATTTACTTCATTCGAGAGTTTTATCTTAGAATGGTAGTGCTGATCAGTGATGGACACTCTCCGCAAAATGTATCGTATACAATCTTCTTCCGCAGCCATTTCCTCTGACTTGGTTTAACTCCGAATTACGTCAACATTATTCATTTTATTAGGTATGCCTTTGCTCGAGCAGTCTGAGTCGCATTTTGGATTAAAGTAGACATTCACTGATGGCTTCTGAAGCAATAGGGAGCTTTGGAAATGGACGCTCTAGGGGCTCCCCTAAGAAGCTCAAGACTAAAGCCTATAATTCAACTCTTTGTGGATTATAATTAATAATATGATGAGGGTAATAAGTATCTATCTTAGCAAGGTCGTTCCATATCGATTGTGTCCTTCCTTCTATATAGTTCTTCGCAACGTACATGAATCTGCCCTTAATGTGCTTATTTTTTGTATTCTCCATTAGCATAGTATAGGTTGTTCCAAGTTTTCGTTGATTGTATTCGAAATGGCAACTATTTCCATATATTCACAGATATCCTTGGGTGTGTTATGGCAGTAAATGCTCACATAGCACATTAATGGCGGACATGTGGTGGTAATGGTTGCAAAGACCTATATCGAAGGAAGAATACAATCGATATCGAAAGACGTTGCTGTCTTAATAGAGACTAGTATTACCAGTTTTTCCTAAATCTTCAGATTTATTTTGTAAGAACTGTATGTCGTCTCTCACCTTGGCACTGCCACTTCCAGATCCCTTCCTCTCCCTCAAACTCTGTGTCAACTTCTTCACTCCCTGATCCAACATGAGCTGCCCCATCCCTAGCTCCGATTTAACTTCTGGTATATCGTGGGGAACACACATACAAAACATATGCGGCACAGCATTAAAGAAACAAGGTTTTGTTAAGCGTATAATAGGAAGGTCCTTGAATGGAAAAGAAAAAGAGAGATGCTACTTCACTCTGCTTAGGCCACACCTCGTATACGCCGCTTGCATTTGGGATCTTGGTCATAAAGATTTAAACGAAAACATTTATAAAATACAGAGAAAAGCGGCACGATTCGTTAAAAACTGCTACGAGTGACCATATAGTGTTTCACAACTTTCAGAGGGATTGAGGTGGGAGCCCCTAGAGACTCGGAGGCTACATGCTAGGCTTAGGTTGCTGGAGAAATTCAGAACTGGTGTGTTTGAGAGAGACACAGAGAATATTATCATGACGCCATCTATAGGTCTATCAGAATCTTTAGGTCTGACAGAAGCGATAAAATAAGAGAGATACACTGCCGCACAGATAGGTACAACTCGTTCTTCCCGTGCACAATAAGTGATCACAATAAATGCTGAGCTCCAGTAAATACACTCCCATAATACACGGCACCATTTCACCTCCAAAAATCTTACATCTTTACACGACTGGTGTCCTAACACCCCCTACCACACGCCCATGCGGGGGCTCGCAGGTTAGTGTATAGATGTAGATGTAGACTGCGGATATGCCCTCGGCATAGGATACAGCCTCTGTCTGCTTCATACTTGCTGGGCTTAGGAGTTTCATCTGGTGAAGAGGGCTTTCCTGGACGACTTAGTACGACAACTGAGTAGTGAAGCTGCGCTCTTGAGGATTTATAACGTTTGTCGTTTATCAACCCGCGGAAATACAGCAATTCTCGACTGCCGCACGGTCAGAGATCACGTTGAAACTCCTTCCGGATATTAAGACTCTGGCGGTGTGTTAAGTTCTTCCCTCCCCCACTTTTACCGTTTCGCGAACTCCTCTCAAAAACGATTGCGATGTTTTTCATCCCTTCAATTGTTTCCACTTTTGCCCGCGCGATTCTCGGAATTTTAATGCGGGAGATGGTCGAACAACAGTTGGGATGTGATGGAGGCGGGAAGAGAAGGGAAGCTTGTTGATGATAAAGGGATGGATTCTGCGGTGGGCCGGGCGTCGTCGTTATGGCGGCCGGGAGAAGGAGAGAAAGAAGAATGGCTTTCAGGTGGGGAGGATGAGCCTTAAAGGGAATGTGTTGAGTGCGTCTGGACAGGCTCCAGACGGCTGCGAACCTGAATCCCGCTTTCGCTTCGATCTCCGAAGAAGACGCTCTTGTTTCACACGCCTCCGATATATCCTCGTGCCACGTCGCACAGTGGGCTGAAATCGAAAAATGCTGGACATATATGATTTTTAAATCTTAGTTTAAACGTGGAAATTGAATGTGTCAATAGCACAATGCCCAAACGTCTACGTGCTTAAACCATTTAGGCTAAAAGTGCTTTTTGATAACAGCAAACATCCTTGCTGCTAGATAAAATAGCCACAAACTTCAGCTGCCTTTTTTCGTGAATACTGTTGGATGCTTTTGCCCTTTACACATTTTATATTCACATATGTACTTTTCAAACACATTACATTAAGTGTACATTTTATTTCGGTTTGGGTGATAATTATTATTGAAATTTATTTTTACAACTTACAACATTAAAAATACATTTTTTCGTGTGTTCATCGACGCGTTTCCGAGGTGAACGAGTGAGGTAAAACCCAGCTCGATATCGACGTAAAAATCCTGCTAACGAGGAAAATGGAAACTTGCGTTTGTGGAAATCTCAAATGTCTATAGGTTAGGATGTTATCGTGGGCATAGTTCCCTTTGAATTCCATCGCTTTCTGATTTCTCAGAATGGGGTCCTCGAAGTGGGGGATATAAATCCCTGGGGGTCGATATAGGCTCGCGGATCGATTGGAAAAGGTTATTAAAAATCACTAGAAAATTTTATACCTAAATATGTGTGTATTTTGTAATGTGTTTCAATCTACTAGCTATCAATTAACCCGATCCTTTGGATAATTAATTTCTTCATTGTATTATATTAGGTCAGATCGCAAATGCTCTTCTTTTGTTTCATTCTAAAATACAACGTTCAAGATTCTTTACGAATGGTAAATAATGAAAACTTTGAGATAAATAACATACAAATCACATCACACAGTAATTGCTTTGTTTGCATGCTGTAATTGCGCCACAGTAAATGCTTGAGGGGCGAGAACAATGTGAGAAATTCTTTAAAAGGACAACTGTTAAAAGAATTTAGGGATCCCTGGTTTAAGAAATGGCGTAATTCATTCACACAATGGTTAGGAGGACTTTTCTACTCAATGCATCCGTATTTAGTGAGGCAAATAGTATCAGCTGAGCAGAGAAAATTCTCTGAAATACTACCAATGACGGCGGCGTGCAAACTGACTCTAAATTGAATCGAAGTGCTCACGGCGAAGTAGTATGATCCTGTGTGTCCACCGCGATTGGTCGTGGGAAGGATGAGGCGTTAGTGCTCCTTTTGTCTACTCTTTTTGCCCTGAACGTTATTAAGCGAGAATAGTCCTTAAATGATCGATGCATCGCCTATTTCGTTCAGCGAGCAATTCAATTTGCGGTGTGCTGTTTGCCCGGTGTGTGAAGAGCTCTGAGTCATATGCGAATTCATTCGATGAGCATCAAATACCTTGATCGCTTATGTGCCGATATTTGCGCGATCGACCATTAGCTAACGTGCAGCTGAATCTCATGATGATGAATATTTTCGACGCAGGAATCCAATATGTTTGGAAAATCATACTGAAAAGCACCGCTATTGATTTCCAAATTGCCAAATTAGATGATTCCCTACTCCATAAGTCCAAAAGCAATATATGCACTTGCTTTTGGACTAATTGATATTTGGATATTCGCAGTTGTCTTTTTCTATCACTGTAAAGCCATAGATATCAATGCGTTGGGGAAATCTAAGTGAAAAGAGGTTCGTTGAGCATGTTAAATTGTGATCTCGTTTGATATTAAATTTGCTGTAAGTTCGTTTCTGCTCAAGTTTTGCATTGCACCTTACGTAATAACTGCGCCGGCCATAGCTGGCCACGGACTGTTAAGTACGAAGTTTTTGAAAACCCTCCTCAGAGGAAGCTCAATTATTTATGGATTCCGACACATTGTTTTGCCCTAAATTTGTGAATACTTCGTTACGTATATTGTGCTCGCTATTGTCATCAGGCAGTGGGCGGGGCAAAAATGTATGTACTACAACATGAGTTTTTTCATTGTAATCCACCTAACCTTTTTAATTTTTGCAAACGCATGTTTTCATTTGAATTTTTAAATAAATATCTTCCAGGAAAACCGATATTTCCTCCCTTGTTTATAGGACGAGCTTCAATGAACATGCGATTATAAACCAGTTGGAAACAACATATTTGTTTCGCACCAATAGATACACTTTTTAGTCATTTATTTCGAAACAAAAATGTATTGAAGTTTTCTTAAGTTATTATTTATATTTTGTAATGTATGCATCAGGTTAAACGTGGCTGATTTGAAAAGATATCATATTCCCCCGAGTCAGAATTGAGGCTTTTCGAAATCACCGGCGACAGTTCGAGCGTAAGGTATGTGTCGTAATCTCCACTCGTGGCACGAGGAATGACCAGAGCAAGTTGAAGTGGTCAAGGCACGTTGGATTCCTGCGCCGGTTGCGTGTTTTTGAACGCATAAGGAATGGTAATTGTTCGTTTTCAAGGAAAGTTCCAGAGCGAGCATAACGCCGACTTTCTTCTATAAAATTCATTTCCTTGCGTTCCCGCCCGTTATTTCGCCTAAGATTGCGTTCATACCGGTGATCTTTACCGCTTCGGTGGTCGCCGCTGCCCGTTCGTGCGTGGACGCGATTTCAATAACCTCCTTCCTCATTTGGGAAGGATTTTTGGTTGAAAACTATCCAGTTTCAATCTGTATTTCTCTGCCTTAGATTTTTCTTCGAGTTTCCTCATGCTTTGGCGAGAATGTAAGAAGTGCCGTTTGGCTGGAAAATATTCCCGCATCAGCATTCGGGGGCATACTTACGTGGATATTGGACTGGCGTTTTTGAGATATTTAGTCAGTCAGTTAAAAACTGCTTAATCTCGTTCTTTGTATTGTTCCTCTATGTGTGCATGCATTGCTTGAAGTCACAAATCCTTGCTGAACCTGGTACATCTTTTTAAGTTTTCTTAACAAATAAATTCCCTGATAATCCTTAGTTTTAGCGAAAGATTCGTTTCCGTCCCGCTTGCTCGCATGTATGTGTTGTGTAGAAAGGTATTTTTTACTGGACATCTCTTAATATAGTCATTAATTTGAAGTCATTAAGGTATAGTGACCTTGGGAAAACTAATTTTGAACTTTAAAACCTGTCTTGGTAAGCTGCATAGCCCTACTCTCCCTACCTAATCAATGCTTGTATAGTTATATTTAGCGGTAGTAGTAGTTATATAGTTGTACTTAGCGGTAACAGATAGTTTCGATTAGTGAATTCTTTCTTCATTAAGCATTAACGTTTAAACATTCGTCATTTATGTCCACGGTGTAGCAATCGATACGCACTCGTCTATTTTGTATCCCGGCAAGAAAATGCATGAAACAGCCAACCTTTTGGCGTTCACTCATTGGTAAATGAGGCAATTATGAATGTGTCGCACGCGTAAGTAATTTAATTACGCTGGCGATTTGGTTGATAATTTTCTTCGCATTTTTTACCGAGCTCGGACTATTTTCGAAGGAAGTCACTCTTGCGTTTAAGCGAACGTTACTCAATCGCATTTTTCAGTGGCGCCTTTCCCTTATTGCGAAGGATTTCCCACGGAGAATACGGTGGCATAAAATGTATGTAAATTAAAACTTTGCTCGAGTGGGATTGTATGTTGTTAAGAGCGGTAGACCGTAATAAAGAGAGAGGTACTTTCCCGCTTCCTCTGCTTATCATAGGCATTTTTATAATATCTTATATTTCTCTCTCTATCCTGAGGTTATCGTATTCAAAGTAAATTCAAAGAAAGAAATAAACTACACGTTATTCAGGTGGAATTTAACCGTGGTGGACAACGTGACATGATATGGAAATCAGGGCTTTGAATGTGTCAGTTTTGTGTGAGGCGATATTTCTAAGATTACACACGTTTGTTTCTATCCAAATATTGCGCTTTTTTCGAAATAGTTCTGTGAGTAAGCATTGCCTCAATTATATGACTCCTTGTTTCTATTTGCAAACATTTCACCCTTCAAAGACCTCTTGCAATGAAGTCATGATTCCTTATTCTAATATACGTGTGTCGACTTGAGTGACTATCCTCTGATTTCATACCTTTTATGCGCACATTTTCCCCTAGCAATATTTTTCTTATATCCTCGAGGCTTTATAATTGGTTGCATTATCGAATAATAATGTCGTATTTTGAATTCTTTCTCATTGCCATAAAGTTCTTAAGATAATTGTATTCATTCTAAAATTTAAAAGAAAAACCGCAAAATACCATGCGAAATTTGCTCGATTATTCGTTAACCATAAATACACATTTAATGATTATTGAATATTCGAGCGGATATCGCATTCGAGCGGAATATCGAGCGGATAATCATTATAATCATAATAATGGATTCACATTTATGGTTTAGTAAACATATATTAGCTTGCTCTGTGATGATTATTCATTATTTTCATTGATTTTCACTGCGTGGTCTCCTAAGTATTATTTGTGCCCAGAAACAACTCGTCATAATTTTTAATTAAGGGGAAATATTTCGGTTGAGACCTATCCTAACTGTGGCTGAAATGATTCCTTGGTAGGAACGTGTCCTCGTATTGTTTTTAGACATTTCCAAATGAGTGTAAGCGTCTTATTATGTTGAATATAATTAAAGGATTGAGGGATTTTTGTTTCTCCATCGTGACGCAATGTATACCGGTCAATTTCTTTCTTTGGCCTTTTCGTGGGCGTAATGAAAACTTGTTTTCTCGGCCTTCTCTGACCATGTTGCAAGTGCCAGATGTCGGTATGCTCGTGTTGGGCCTAAAAAACCTTGATGAAGACTCTGAGCTGAATTGCGCCGATTCAGATCAAAATTGGACGCGAAACAAGCTTTTTCCTCTTATTTAGTTATTAGAAAACTTAAGATATGCGCGTAAATAATACTAATAGAAACCACTTTATTAAACTCGTTCAATCTTAATACCATGTGAAAATCATGCGTGGAAAGTTCTGAAAAGTAGACATTTCGATCATTTTTTCAAATGTTCAGCCATTGTCAGTTTCCGTCAAAGTTAACTCGCATTTTCGGCACAAAAAAACTAGCTCTTAAGTGAGTTTCATCATCTTCCAAGTCCTTTGACATTTTATTTTTTTATTTTTTAGCATGTGACTTTGACTTTTTGAATTTTACAGCCACAAGGACATAGCGTTATTATTAATCGGGGAAGGTATATTTTTGGTTATGTGAACCCTTTGTTGAGTATTCTTCAACTTTAAAAAAAGTTTTAAATTATGAGACTGCAGTGGATGTTTCCATTTATTTTCGGATTGCGTGGCAATGTTATCCGTCTAGGATTAATAATATTTAAGACTGTGGCTCGATTTATAAGTCAATGCCACGCCATGGATAACGTTGTTTCAGTAATGCAAACAAATAAATGGAACCTGAAAGTTACCAAATTCCAATAATTTTTATTGCATAAATACTCTCCCTCTATGTTTAACAACAGATTTTGTCCAAAGCATGAT
Source organism: Ceriagrion tenellum (assembly GCA_963169105.1). Classification (NCBI taxonomy): domain Eukaryota; kingdom Metazoa; phylum Arthropoda; class Insecta; order Odonata; family Coenagrionidae; genus Ceriagrion; species Ceriagrion tenellum. The sequence goes on along the minus strand of OY720643.1, from coordinate 37,674,571 downwards.
AGATAAATATCTTTGAATTAAATTTCATTCGCACACGGTTGGGTTTTGAGATGTTCACTCTGGTGTAAACGCAGACATTTTTAATTTAGTCCTAAAGTCAGCAAGTTCCCAGTTTTTATTTATATGTAAAAATATGGTTATGGCCCCGCAAAAATTTCACGCATTTAAAATTTTTGATACGCTCCCTTTTAAAGGCACTTTGTGAATGAAGGAGTCTTTGCTGGAATAGTTAATTTCGCGGAATAGGAACCTCGCGAAAAATTAAATTGCTATTTATCTTTGCCCAGCCGTCTTCTCAATTTCCGGCATCAAAATTTTCACGGAAGTCACCAAATAAGGCACGGGGGCATAGCTCATCATGACAGGCGAAATGTTTTCTTGTAGGAGTCACGAGCTTGGTTTTGGAAGGTCATGGGATGCTAATATGACCGCAGAATAACGCCGTGAAAGATCGTGGTGAGAATTGCTCTCCAGATGAATTTCCTTCAAGGAGATTTCTGGAAGGTCAATTTAAATACGGAAGCATAATGTGAGGCTCCGTGGGGATCGAGGAATCTTCAAGAATAATAAACAGTGAGTGACAGGCGGAAGATTCGATCTTTTGCCATTTTGGATAGCACGGAAGGAAAGAATCCTTACCGGCTATGTTTGGGAGAAACTCGTGATCATGATTTTTTAGCGTGAAATTCCTTCGCAGTGGTAATTTTTAAGGCTCTCAGGTCTGATGATGGCCATATGTTGTGTTTTTGGGTTGGTTAGTACTTTAAATGTTTATTTCACTAGTGAAAGCGAACAAGTCTTTGAGGAAAGTTTGGTGTAGATGTGCTTAACTGTTTCAGGCACAGCAAAAATTCATTTTAACCAACGAAAAAAAACAATGCTTCATTTCTCGGATTTTCATAAAGGTGTGATTAGTTTCAACTCATCTGTGTTATCATCCAGTATCTTTCGACACATTGGTATCATTATCAAGTACCTAGTCATAACCTGAATAATTATTGGTGGAATGAAACAAATTTTTCTTGGTCATTAATTTATCGTGTCGATATTACCGTCGTCTTCCCTGGAATCTTTCTTTGAGTCCGGAGTGTAATGCATTATCCTTCAGACGGATAACTGCACAAGTGCTCATAGCATGATAACACGAGTGGAGAAGTAACCCGAGGGACTTGTAAGCTACCTCCCCAACCCTTTCTTGGATATGGTTCCGCAAAACCTAATAAGCGCCTTGTTTATTGCTTAAATGTTGGTGTTCCTACTGAGGAATGGAAACTAATGTAAGCTTCGATAAATTATATTAGTGATAAACGGGAATTTATTTGTTCCTTGTTTTTTTTTCACGGTTAAAAGAACTATGATTTTAAAATGAAACAGTGTGAGATTGGAAGACCTCGATTAAGGACCTTTCTATGCTTAAGATATTATATATTTGCGCCAATTACCCAATACAAAAATCTTTTTTTATTTCTTGAAATACTTCAGTTAGGATATCTGCTTGTTATGACTCTAGCGTTATTATCGAATATGGGCACCAGTGCCAAAGTTGGCTCAATTTTTTTAAATGTTTTCCGCAGAGTACAAGCATATTAATGTAATATTTATACGCCAATGGAGCACTAACCGTGGTCTTCAATCATTGAAGTGATTAGTGGTGGCACTCCACGCTGCGCGACTATTAGATAAATTTTTTAACCAGTCCATGCTTCTCTGTTTTTATGGTCTAATCTGAACTACCTCTGGAACAAAACCCTCATTTTGAAGCAGTATTTTCGTTACGTCTTGTACTCCTGTCATTTAAATCGTCATTTTGTAGTATAATTGTTCAGGAAACATCTCTAAATCGGTGTCGAAAGATTGAAAGATGATTTTCATTAACCTAGAATGGCTAATTATCAGTGTTTATTATTACTGAGCACTCGTATGGTTTCTGAGATTCGATTCAATCTATTACATCTAGCACTAGTTAATATTCGAGATTAATATTTCCTTTCTTTGAATCTTGTAAGTCAGCCACACATCAGTTTTAATTGCTTGCCTAACTGAATAATATTCTTTTTTCTCTGAATTCCTTACTGAATAATGATTTATTTCGTATCAATGACTGAGCCTTTTGTGCAGCACTCAATTATGGACGGTCTTAATGCTATACTCAAGGGCATGATCTATTTTAGAAGGCAATACTGAAGAAGTATTGATTTCCCACAGCCCATGTTTTTTCCAGTTCGATTTTTGTATATATAATATATTTTTATAGGTTTTCTCCATTCTATGCCAATTATTTGACCCCCCTTCTAAAAATATATCTTTAGTTTGGATCAATCTGTGCTTTTTTAAAGTGATAAGTATTTTTTTTCGATCTGCCCTAGTTAATTCGATAATGGCGGGCTTTAGGCGAACGGTAGTGATTGTTCTCAATTCTGATATCAGGACTTTTTATATTTATTAAATTTCACGAGCCGATGAATACCATTTCACCACAACTCATTTTTCCGTTTGTATAAATTTTCGAGGCTTATTGAAAATCAAGCCCCTAAATAATTCCGATGCCAATTTTTAAATAACGCAGTATCAAGGCTTTCATTTATTAATTAGCGATTCAGTATATTTCCTGAGTATCCTGTTTGCGTTTTGTTTTCAACATCCGCTATGATGAACACGTCACGCCTTATTACGAAAAAATTAAATGGCTGAAATTGGATAAACGCCGAAAACTGCAAAAGGCTTTATACGTATTCAAGGTTCTGAAATCCAAAAACCCCACCTATTTGTATGAAAATTTTATATGTAATGTAGATACAGGAAAAAGATCAACTCGTGTCACTGAGTTATTTTTAGTCCCTAAATTCCATACCTTATTATTTGAGCACTCTTTCCTAATTTCCTCCTGCAAGTTATGGAATTGTTTACCTGTAAATGTTAGAACCTCTATGACAATTTCGATGTTCAAGAGAAACATGACTGATTACCTATGTAAAATTGCTTAGTTTTTTGTAATCTTTTATGTTATGACATGTATTTATTTCTTTTCTATGTTCCAGGGGACTTAAAGTCCCAGAACAATAAAGACTATTTTCTATTCTATTTTTTCTAATTATGGCTGAATTTTAATTGATAAATACTCGACAGGTTTTCATTTGAGAGCCTTTAAGCGTGTGGTGACAAATAAGTCTCGCGATCAGTTGTCCATCCGATGTCGGGCCAAGGCCATACGGGTTGCTTGTGACCTTAATGGGTGGTCGAAGGACACCATTGAGTGTCGTTGCAGAGCTTTAGAAACAGTGGCGTTGCGCGCAAGAGCCATGTTGAAGTTTCATCGTTGGCCCATCCATTCTTCTCCGACAGGCATAATGCACATCCGCTGTGACGCGTGAGCCTTCCGCCATAGAGCGCAGCGAAAAGGAGTTACCTTGTTTGTCGGATTACGTCGTGTACATAATCAATAAACGCCTCTCCGAAGAGCACCTGCGGATGACCCGTTGGTAATTGCTTAATTTCAGGACGTGGATCTATAGAAGATCGTGCCTCGGCGAGCTCCCGAATGGAAACAACGAAGCGTCGATTATGGTTGCCTACTTGTTGCGGGATCCAGGTCAAGGAACCGAGCTAGTTCTGGCGGCAGCCAAAAATATTTTCTCGTAAATTTAATTCGAATGCTTTAACGGCCACGTGATTTATTTTACTGTCCATAACTTTCTCCCGGCATTAGTGGACATATCGCGCATCCGATCTTTTTTTTCATTTTATTCGCCACAGGCAATGATTATTGTCTGTGCGACCTAAATTTTGTTCCGCGGAATCCGGATCGGTAATCGATGCTGATTTAATTTATGAATTCCGTCGAAGTCACTCGCGTTCCTACATAAGAGCACGTTTAGGAATTCATTGTGTAAATTGTCTTGCATGAGCTCAATACTAGGGTAATGTCAGTAGCCATCTTATTATTATTACAGCCTGATAATTCATTACTTCCAATTTAATTACCTCTGCCGAATTATGGTAGGTTTGTAGTGAAATAAAGGAAATGTTTATCCTTCGTACAATGATACCTCTTGAAAAATGTAAATATTGCCACATTTTGACTCCTTATTTTGGATTCTATGCTTGATTGATCGCTTTTTTTGTTATATTAGGGTTATATCACTATACTTTCAGTATAAATGAGTTATACTTTTACAAATCTTGAGTCAAATCAGCGTAAGGGTAATTTTTCTCGTTCAGTTAGGGTTTCTATAAGAAACTACAGCTTTATTATTATTTATTTTTTTTCAATTCTTTTTGTGACGAAGACTATTACACTGTATTGTGTTTAATGTCAAATAAAAATATATTATTATCCTATTCGTAGTATATCCTCCTGAAGGACTCCAAACCGTAGACCTCGGAAGCGTCTTTAGTTCTTTGCAGTAGCTTGATACAATTCGTATCATTAACTTGATTTTTCAAGTTTTCATTGGCCTTAATGCAAGTACCTATCTCTTTCAAAGCATTTTTTTGCGTAGATGCTCTTCATCAACATCTTTGTGGTGCCTTGCTTCTACATTCATTCTTATTCAACAGCTTGGAAGAAAGGACATCAACATCTTCCTTGTGTTGCCTTGCTTCTACATTCATTCTTCATGAACATCTTTGTTGTGCTAGCTAGCCAACTCAAGGGTATGGAAGAGGGTCAAGTTTCACCAATTTGCACTACATTACGTTCTACAAAAGCTAATGAAAATGTCGCTGTTCATTACTCTTCATTACCGAAAGCCTTCTTTTACCTTTAGGAAGGAAAATATTTCACCAGAATTACGCTGAATGCTACCAATGTCAGAGCAAGTATGAGTTATAATGTATTAGACAACGACGAAAATGCAACTCTTAGTGCGGTAGGCAAGTGTAAGTGGCGAACATTAAATTTGAAGGATATTTGCATTAATTTTCTCTCTGTTACCCAGCATTTGCATTAATTTTCTCTGTTTCTTTCTGCCCCGTTGATTGCTCCATAATGTTGTCTAAGGAGTGAGGTAATAGTTTTTCGAAGGCTTATGTAATTTTTCCGGTGCTCTATGAGCCAAGGCGGCGGTGATTATACACGGCCGGTTAGGGTCCGTGGAGGGTGAAGTGAAATTGTCGAAGATCGACGTGCCGGCGGTCGAATTCCTTTCTCTTTTCATGCCGTCTTTCATCCTCTCCTGCTGGTTTTTTTCACTCGAACTTTTTGCGCCTTCCCGATCGGTCGCCCATGTCCCAATTTAAACGGAACATCCGTTCTGCTCGGCCAAGGAGAACCACGGTGAATTCCGAATTTCTTTTTCATTTCGGATTTTTTATGGACTGACGGAAATGTCGACTGCGGTTTCGGAGACGTACGGTTTGGCATAGTCTGTAGGTTTTTCCGACCAAACTGTTTACTTCGAAAGATACAGTTTCCGATGTTATCAAACATAGCTTTGCCTATTTTCCTTCCCGAGGAAAGGCCAGTTTTTCGCCGGAGAAAAAAATTCTTGCGTTCATTGATCTATGTTTTTTTTGTTAAAGCCACATGTCTAAAGTAGTGTCTATTGGAATTATAATTATTGGAGTTTGTTGGGGGAATGCGTATAAAAATACGATTGATAATACATACAAAACATGTGCGGCACAGCATTAAAGAAACTAGGTTTTGATAAGCGTCAAATAGGAAGGTCCTCGGATGAAAAAGTAAAGGAGAGATGCTACTTCGCTCTGCTTAGTCCTCACCTCGAATATCCCGCGAGAATTTGGGACCCTGGTCGTAAAGATTTAACGGAAAAAATAATAAAATACAAATAAAAGCTGCAATCTTCGTTTAAAACTGTTGCGAGTGAGCATATAGGGTCTCACAGCTTTTAGAGGGATTAAGGTGGGAGTCCCTAGAGACTCCGAGGCTACATGCTAGGATTAGCTTGCCTGAAAAATTCAGAACTGGTCTGTTTCAAGCGACACGAGGAATATTATCATGACGCCGCACTACATCTCTAGGTCTGACAGAAGTGATAAACTAAGAGAGATGCATTGCCGGACAGATAGGTACAAGAACTCGTTCTTCCCGCGCACAATAAGCAATCACAATAAAAACTGAGCTCCACTAAATAGACTCCCATAATTAGTGTTGCCGCGAGACTCGAGACTGTCTCGTCTCGCCTCGAGTCTCTTCTCGTCTCGAAAACGAGACGAGACCTTGGTGGAGAATTTGAGACGAGACTAGAGACGAGACCGCTTTTTGACGAGACGAGACGATACCACTTCCACGAGACTCTCGAAAGTCTCGAAATACAGATACATATACGAATGGGATTAATTGGTTTTTAGTGTTACATTATCCCTAAAACTACGTCCTTCTGCTGATACGAAGTAAATTTCACGTTTTACTTGAGTATTACATTTACAATATAGTTCGATAATAACTTTGCGATAAATAATCTAACTATTAAAAATTATTTTTTGCCAATACTACTACCTCTGGTGAGCGTGACTTTTTGAGCCAAAATAAGTGAATTTTATTGGCTTACTACTTTTCCTATTACCTACTCTAATACAAATGTACAATTTTCTAAAGCAGTAATTTTCAGTGCTCACGCCTACGACAAAGATATCATGGATTATATTCGTATATAGTATAAAGTATCGCCCAGCAGCACTAACAATCTTGCTTATAGCTTTCCTGCTAAGAAAAAAGGATGCCGCAATTTCAAATTGTGCATCGCACATCACCTAGGCGAAACGATGGATGAAAATGGAAATGACGATGTACCTCTTCCTGCATGATATACCTTACTAGGTTAGTGATGATGTTTAGTATGATGTCGTTAAATTGTGTTGAGGATGATACGAGAAAAAAGAATGACTATAGTTGGTTTTCTTTTGCCTTTAAATGTTTTCATTTGCTTCTATTTAGCTAACGGAAATTCCATTCAATCAAAAAGTCCACTGCTGAAATATTCAATTGGCTTTTATTCATTCCACTACTTCTAATTCTAACTCCATTCATCCTACTTTAGCCACAAAAATCTAGCAGGTACTCCATTTTAGCTGCACTCAGCCCATTCCTAAAGGGGCAGGGTACCTCGCGAACTGTTTGCAGACTGTCGACTTTAACACTGCAACGATGGATAGGTGACAGATAAAATACTACGGTTTCACGATTCGCTGTGAAGATGCAGCTATGTTGCAAGTGTCTCTTTTGTATGCCTAACTTATTCCTACCTTCCTGAGATTCCTACCTTATTGAAGCGATGAACGCGTTTAGTAAGTCTAAATCAACAATTTTCAACCATTCTGTAGATTTCAATCAATTCCTTGTCTCTCAAGTCTCACTAAATGTCATTCACTAAAAATTACAATTAGAGTGAAAAATTATCTAATAATCGAGGTAAGTGAAATGAGAGAGAATTTTTATTTTAATTTCAGAATGATGATAGACATATTGACGTCTGAAATGCAATAATTGACTGGATGGCGCAGAAATACCTCACTTGTCGATTTTTAATCATGATTATACTGTAAACTCTTTCAATGTGTTGAATCCCAACGTTACATTCCTTAAAAGGACAAAGTTGCGGAAAATAGTACTTAACCGTTATAATAGGATGCAGAAAGCGGTGTTGCAGTTGTTGAAACAAAATAAATCCTACCTGTCTTTCACCATCGCTGGCTGGACATTCATAGCTGGAAAATCGTACTACGGAATCACGACTCATTTCATAGACGAGAAGTGGTGGTACCAATCTCTTACTATTGACTTCGTTCCATGAAATGGTAACTACACAGGAAGGGATACTGCTGAAGTTTTTATGAATACCCTATAATCCTTTGAACTTGAGCACAAACTACAAGGAGTTAACATAGATAGCGCCTCCACAAGTACTAAATTCATGGAGGAACTCGGCAAGATGCTACCAAGTTTTTATAGCACTGATCAACATTTTATATGCATGACCCATATATTTAACATTGCAGCACAAGATTTTTTAAAGAATATTGCCTAAGTTTTAAAGTTTTGATGAATAAATTAGGAGAAAATTACGTTACTCTTCAACTTGTTACCGTTCCATTCAAGTTTTTGTTGGATAAGCTAGAAAAAATGGTGGAAATACAAGACATCAAGCCTGAAAAAAATGAAGGTGATGACAAACTGTTGCTTGCCTATCAAGCTGCTCGGGACAATATGTTAAAGCACTACCGCCTGACGAACTGGATTTATTTCGCGGTATTAATATTAGACCCATGTCATAAATGTGAAACTTTCTCCATGCCACCACGAAAAGAGATGAAGGATAAGTCCCTATTTAAATTCAAAGAATTGTTCAAAATCTATCACGATTAGTATTCCAATCGAATGCAGTCCGCTCAGTCAATAGATCAAGAGAATCTTGGGAGGTCTACTTTGGTATAAAGTGATGAGGACGACTTGCTAGATGTATTATCTCTCATGCATGACTCAGTACTGAGAGGTATCTTCTTTTGACTAAACTTCCTAACCACTACTTTTCGACTAAAATCCCTTTACTTACCCCTATTTGATTAAGTTAACTTACCTTAACTATTTTGACCATGCAGAACAGAAAAATTAAATTTATCTCTGAACTTTTATTTAATTTTTTTTTACTTTTCAATAGAGTTTTCGCCCTAATAGTTTTTTGTTATCGGTAATTGTTCTTACTAAATTTATCCCTAGTCAGTCATCCCAGTATGAAGAATGGAGGAAAGAACTTGAAGACTATCTTCAACAGCCGAGATCCTCTAGTAAAGTAAATATATTAACTTGGTGGAAGGCAAATGAGCCAACTTCTCCAGTGCTGGCAAATATGGCGAGTGACTTCCTTAGCATCCCGCTACATCTGTACCAGCGGAAAGTTTGTTCTCACGGGCAGCATTGACAATGAGAAAGCATAGATACTTGGGCCTCGAATATGCCAGAAATTTACTCTGCGTGAACTCGTCGGTGCCGTGACATTTGGCATGTCAAATTTCAAAAACTCATCTTGATTTAACTGTTTTAAACCTGAAAATTTTTAAAACTACTTTTTGAAGCAAATATTTTCATTCTTTTTTTTTAGCCAATTACATTATTTTTACAGTTATATTTTTTAACCTTTGTGGATTTCTCTGTACTAACGTAGTGACTATATAGCCATTTTCACCAATTTTGTTTCATATTTTTCCTTTATTCGTTGAGTATCAATAAAATCATTGGTTGTACATGCATTTTGACGTATTCCGTGTCCAACTTAATATATATTTAAAATTCAAACAAATATCATTAATATTTCGAGTGTACCGATTCAGCCATTACGAACTCAAAGTAAACTGAACTTTTTATGGTACTTTATTTTGGGGGAAACGAGACGAGACAAGAGTCTCCGAGATTTGAGACCGAGACGATACTGGGGTTCACGAGACGAGACTCGAGACGATATCAGAGTTCAGAAAACGAGACCGAGACGAGACTGGCTCAAGTCTCGTCTCGTCTCGCGGCAACACTACCCATAATATACGTCTCAATTTCACCTCCCAAAACCTTATCCTTTACATCTTTACACGACTGGTGTCCTAACAACCCCTGCCGCACGCCTATGCGGCTATTTGAAGGGTGTATGTAGATGTAGATGAAAAGTAATTTTATTGTCCTCATATTTCGTTAAGTACGGCCGCTTCAGTATAAAGCCTTAATATTTGTGCCTTTAGTATTGAAAAACCTGCCCAGGGTGTGTGACTGTGAACCCGCTGGCCATGTTAGCAGCCAAGGACTTACTAACTCCACCACAAGAGAAGGATCTAAAAATTGCCTCTTCCTTTCCACATTTGCTTAGCAGTACTAATCTCGAGTTCCTACTACATTTAGAATTTTCTCCATCGACTCAAGGATATCTTGTTAATTAGAATTACACTTACTCAACAACTTGTGATGTAATTGCGCAGTTTTTTCGCAATGTCGCGCTCTTTGCGTGCGCGTTTTGTAACCCTGCCGCTGATAATGCCATACTATATGCAAATATTTAAATATGCGCGCTGGAATTCACCGGTCGGAAGTTCAAAGAAAATATGCGCGTGGGCAAATGGAAGAAAATGCTCTGGTCTCAGGTGTGAGTATGCTAATGTGCCGCTGGTCTTGGGTTTGCACTGAAGCTGTGTGGTGCTGTAATGTGTATCGATGTTCAGTCAACGGAATGTGTGATTTGTCATCTCTCGATATTATTGAATAGAGTACAATTTCATGCAATGTACTTGATTCGTGTTGAGTTAACATAAACCGTAATGTTTTGTGCTTCATTTGACTGTACGATGATGTGTGTATTGGACTGTAAGACGATGAGTGAATGAAATGAATACAAAAATCTATATTTTTAATATCGTTTAACATCGTAATAATATATTGGGAGATTCAATTAGGGACCGTAATAGTTTGCCATAGACCAATTCTAGGAAACTCTCCGACCCTTACTAAGTTGAGTAGATTCTATACTTGTGTTCAATAACTTAGCAACATAATTAATAACTCGCCCCCCTTGAAATTTTCGACATGATTTAGTATCTAGTAGTATTAATTGTTTGTGTGGAGCATGATTTAGTATCTAGTAGTAGTATTTGTTAGTGTGGAGTGTCTTGCTTTACGGAAGTGAGGCATGGACACTTGGCATGAATGGAAGAAAGAGAATTTGAGATCTGGTGCTACCGGAGAATCCTCAAAATGTCTTGGATGGAGATTGTCACTAACGAAGAGGTAGTACGGTGAGCTGATGAGCTGCCGTGTCTGTGGAACACAATGAGAAAGAGACGAGCCACCTGGATAGGCCACACTTTAAGACACGAAAGATTACTAGGAACCATTACAGAGGGCTCAGTTCAGGGTACAAATGCGAGATGCAGACCCCGAAAGGAATACGTCGAACAGAATATAGAGGCTGCCATTCCTACTCGGAGTTGAAGAGGCTGGCTCAAGATCGGGCGGAATGGAGACGGGAAACGACTGCTGCAAACCAATCTACGGATTGTTGACCAGAGAAGAAGTATTATTTATTAATAGCATTAATAAAACTAACCAACGGTTATATCTTACGACTGTATTGTAAGTTATCACATTCGTTTTCGTAACACACGCCTAGATCGCGCATTGTTCCCCTGACGGCGTTTTGGTATACACCAAGAGGCCGGGGAATGTGCAAGGTTCTGATTTGTACTGGGATGAGTGCTGCTCGCCTTCTATGGAATCACCCTAGTGGTGGTTTGCATGGTATTTCGTGGATGCAATTTTAAATCCAGTTTTTTTGTAATATAATGCTATGTGCCAATATAAGCGTGACAGATGATGATGTAATGCTAACCGATAATGATTTGACTACGAGCCGGGACACCAATACGGTACTAATGTACCTCATTTCGATGTGGTGCTGTTTATAACGTTGAAATTGCCAACAGCCCTGGTTTGTTCCGCGCGGATGCGAGTCGCGGTTTCTGCCAGCGCGGGTGATATCACGCGAGTTCAACATCCACCCCGTTGTATTCCTCAACTTCTCCCTCTTTCCCCACTCCAACCCCCCCGTGGGGACTCGAGTAAGCCTTGCCCCCTCAGTCCGCTGACCTTGGCATGAGCGGAATGCCTCAATGCCAAATGCGGCGGAAGCGGGCGCGACTCCAGCGCGAAACCCGATTACTTGGCTCCGAACCATCCCTCAGATTTTTACGAGCCGTAACTGAAAATTGGTATCGGCTCCTGGAATGCGACGATGTATCGCGGCTCAGAGGTCGTAATTGCGTTCAGGGTTTCATAATATCCAGTAAGACAACTTATACTCTTGGAAACTGCCAAGTTTTTCTCTTAGAATCACCCATTTATTGTATAAACTACAAAATAATTGTACTGTTGTACAATACTATAGCATTCGCCCTCAGAGCAGGGTTTCGTCAGCAAGGCAAATACAAAGCGCACTACGTCATGCTCAAAAAAATCAGCCGATGTGGCCCTAAAAGGCTGCTCAAGTGTAATTAAGTTTCGCTTCTACGTCTGCATAATGCTTCGCGAGCCACCTCGTGTGTGTGCGGCAGGGGGTGAGTTATTACAAACGTAGACTACAGTGTGCTCTTACGAAGTGAAAGAATGAAAATTCGACTCTTGATCCACTAGCAAATACCTGCAAGTACATGTAAAGAGGTAAATTTCACCAGCATCCACCGCACTGTGGGTGAGCTGCCAATGCTATCGATACTATTTGGATTTAACTACATCTACATATTAAATTGCAGGCCACCTCAAGGGTATTAGGGTATGATTTATCACCAACATGTACTACTATAGCGCAAAAATTTTGCGTTTTGTCAGTTACGGGAAAGTGTATGAATGTTGATTAGATTATTTGTTAAAAATATAAGAAGTGAAAATTGATAAATTCTTCTGTATCCTTTTACTTTTTATTTGAAGACGTCTAATCTTTTTTATTCTTTTTATTCGCAGGTTAGTACCGGTTCTAATGTTCGCCAGAGAACTCTTTTGGTGAGTCCAAAAACGATATCGTAAAATAATTTAATTCACTTGCTTAGTCTTGTTCTAGGCCAAGCATATGCCTCTGATTTTCAGTCAAGCTGACGGCATTTAAAGTTAGACCACTACCAATTCCATTCGTTTCTTATACTTCAAGTTTTTTTTAGCATAATCCGCTACTTTTCGCGATATTGCCAACAAATTGAGGACTTATTTGCATGTGATATGGTACGGCTCTGCGCTGAAGTCTGAAGTTGTCAGTGATTGTCACTTAAGCTGGCGGCATTTAAATATAAACCACTTTCAATGTCATTCATTTCTTTTACTTATGGTTTTATTTATATTTTAAAGTGTTTTTACTGTCTATTAAAAATGAGGAAGAACTTTTGCATATATCGCGTCAGGAATATAATGGTGTGCAATTCTCATGTTTTTTTTCAATTTTTGAATAAACCTGTGGCTAAGCGTCCAAGGCTTATAGAAAATCTTCGGTTTTGAAAGTATATTTCGGCGCTCGGCTTAAAAAAAACAATTAAAGCCGCAAAAATGTACCCTATAATTAGGTTCATTACTGAGTAATTCGGTCATAAACACAGAGTGTAATGCCCAACTGATGGTACAATATTTACTTTATGCTTCTCACAGCTGCATCAAACTTGTAAATGTCATTGGAATATGTTGGGAATTATGGTCAAAGTAAATCTCACTCGAAATACCAGAACTTGGAGGCTGACTCTGATTCGATACATATATTTGTAGAATTTTATTTCCAGTCGCCGTTTTAACACTGCGTAACTTTTTTATCTAAATATCTTTCCTCGATAAGTAAAAATTGCCGTTGTTTTCATAGACATATATTTATAAGGGGTGATAAATTAGAGACCACTGCTCAGTTATTGTGTACAGAGTACAGTCTCGCCCTGGCCACTCGTTTAGATCCCATCGTCCGGTAAAGGGCGGGGTGTTAGTCACTTTCACTAAAGTAGCTGTCGATGGTGTGACATTGAGTCCTTGAAATCATCGTCATTTGTCATTGTTCCACGAGATGATTGTAATACAATATTGAGCGATGTCTGAAGTAGTTCCATTATATGAATAGAGGTTAAAATAATTAAATCGTTTGTTCAGGAATCATCCCGCTTTCTGGTTCGATTTCCGTACGTTGCAGGGTATTTCAGTCATGCGGAAGTATCGTGTGCGTGCTTTGCCTGAGGAAAATCGATTCTCGATTAGTTTAATGATACCTGGGAAAGATATTTTTCAATTCAAAATCAATGTTTTGTAGAATATCTGCTGAGAATATATCACTTCTTGTCAGTCGAAGGCTTTGACTAAGCCTCATATTCCACCATATACGGATATACGGCCTGGAATGCGGCCTCGCATACAACATGGGTAGCCTGGGCAGGGTAGGTAATTTCTGTCTGTAAGTCCGTTCATCGACCAGACTGGTCAAAGTTTCGTGGTTCGAATCCCGGCCCAGGTGAATTCTTTCTTGAAGTCTTTGGAGACTCATGCTCAAAGTTTTAGATCTTTACATGATTTCTGTGGTAGAAATCACCCCATTTTAACCTTCGTCATAAATTAAATATCCAGGGTTGTATCACCCTAGCTTATGAGCAAAAGCCTTAGCCTAGTAATATACAATCACAACAACTATTACAACTCGGTAGAGATCCTCAACTCAGAGACTAAAAACCGGCCATGTTAGATGGCCCGCTCTGGGTGCTGAATTTAATTAAATAGTCAGTTAACCACTTAAATATTTTATTATTAATTTAATTAATTTTTATTATTAATTATTTTATATTAATTATAATGTTTAATAATCGATGAAACTCGTGTAAATGTAGAGGTTACGTTGTTACTGCTGTTCCTAATCAATGTTCACAAATATTTTTGCCGCTTTTCGTTCAAACTGCGCGATTCTCGCTGGTTTCGTCGCATTCCGTGCCCCGCCAATCAAGAGTAGAACCGAGGCTTCCAGTCTCTGACTTGAGGGTCTCTACAGCTCGGAGCTCAGGGGCGCCGTGCAGTGGCGAGCAAGTAAAAGCTCACTTCGGAGAGCAGCAAATAAACTACAACTATACAATCCTTGCGAGAATATTAAGAAGTACCATTTCTCAAGAAATGAGAGTTTCTGGAAGTGGGTATAGTAGTGTTATGTAAATCCATATCATGTACTGAGTGCGCCTGAGGTAAAATTCAAATATCTTGAAGAAATAAAATCATTTACCGCAGAGTAACTCCATATACAGGTACCCTCAAATTGATGTTTTGAAACTTTGTAGTTTTTGCCCTACTAAAATGAATAATTCTGACTGATATGTTATTTAATCCAATGCATTTTCTTACTATATCCCTATGGGCGGGATAGTTTTACTTGCTGGCAGATATAGGCGCTGAGAGCGTGAGCTGCAACTTAGCATACGGAAATTAACTGTAAGTGTCGCGACTTTATATTAGTAGGCTGTGCTGCAGCGTTATTGCAGGAATTTTTTTAGAATTAAACAGTAGCGTAATTGATGAAAGGATTCACTTTGTTGGCTCTTTCACTTCTCTTTTATGGCTGGCGTTCCTACACTCCTTTTCTTAAGCCGGGGCAGGTACTGTACAGATACAGACGTTGATTCATGAGGGAATATATAGTCAGGAGGTCGGAAGAATTTTCCTTCCGTGACCGTCGAGACATTTACGATGCAGCGGCCGCCTGTTTACCTCTCTCCCTTGCATGCCTCTCGCTTATTTCCCATTCGCTTTTGCGGAACACTCTCTGGACTTTTTTCTTTACGATCGTCAGGGATTCGCGCGTATATGCTCCCTGCCTACCTGCGAACCGCCACCTCACGCGATTCTTCTGGCGGCGAAAAGAAAAAAATTGACGATATCACGAAAGGTCTGCTTCCACTCGTCTACCACGAACTGATTGCCGTCTCTTCTTCCTTCGCGACCGTGACAACTCACATTAGAATGTGGCGGAAATTATTTTCCCCTGACTTTCGAGGCTGTGGCACTTCCCACTTTAATTCTTACTCGGATGCATCTCTAGTGTTAACTGTAAGTTGCGCGGGCAGAATGTCGGTTGCCACTCCTGTTTATTCATGATCACTGTTCATGCGTGCAAAAATTTGGCTGTAAATGATGTAGTAACTGCCTTACGTTCACTTTAGTGATCTGCGCACGTCAAAATACAACAGTGCCATTGCTTTTCATTCATTTCAGATGTTGCTTACGAATCAGCGGACTCTAAAACTAATCCGGAGAAGAGCTGATGGGTGCTGGGTTGTATACTTGAGAAGGAAGTAACTCCGAAATTAGCATTCTCAATTTACTTTTAAATTTGTCGTTTCAAAAAATTAATTCAACATTAGCAAAAACATTTTATTTTCCCCTGAACTCCGAGGCTCTGCGACTTCCCTCTTGAATTCTTCCTCGGATGCATCTCTAGTGTTAACTGTAAGTTGCACGTGAATAATGTCGGCTGCTACTCCTGTTTATTCACTATCACTGTTTATGCGTGAAAAAATTTGGCTGTTTTATGATTCATTAAGTGCCTTCCGTTCTTTTTAGTGATCTGTTACTTCGAAATACGACAGCAGCGTTGCTTTCCATTCATTTCACACGTTGCGTATGAGTCAGTGGACTCTAAAATAATCGGGAGAAGACTTGATGTGTGTTGGATTGTATACTTGAGAGGGAAATTACTCCAAAAATCGTACAAGTCATTTTCAAATGTTGTTTCGAAAAATCAATTCAACATCCGCACAAACATTTGGTCTCGACTAATATGTAGGTGATGACGGAATTATGCCTATCGGCTTACTGCACGTTTCACCTGCGCAAATGGCTCCATCCATTTTAGAGTTCGAGTGCGCTAATGTGTGTCGACGTGCATTAACTAAATAACACTTGCGGTAAGTGGAAAACTACTAATATCACTTAGTTGACTCGTCTGAGCTACATTTGTGTATCTGAGCTTCACCGCAAATGCGATGAACATAGATGGCGGTACTTAATGCGAAAATTGATTAGGCCTCTGTTGTGTAGTTAATGCTTTGTGGTAAATCCTCGGCAAGTGCTATGTATCAGGATGAAAGTGTTTTTTTTCCTCAAACCAAACTCTGGGTGTTTTTGTATTTATGATATTATAGAAAGATACCGATGTCAACCCTCAGCCGTATACCTCTTCAGCAAATTGTTCGATATCACCTTTATCTTTACTGCACTCTTTGGCGTCCATCACAGATATTCTCCTTTTTTTAGGGGAATTTGCCGGGAAAAAATCGCTCGAAAATGCTAAGGCGAATATTTACTGCTTCGTGAATTGTTATTCCGCATTACTGTGCAACGACAGCTAAGTATTATTGCTAGTAAATATTATCATATTAACCCCCTTTAACGACGCCTCATGAAATAGAAGAGTTGCTAAGCATGAAAGTACAAAGCCCAGTGCTTTAATTCAACGTAAATATCTTAAAGTCGTAGAATATTGTGTTGCTGATATGTAAAGCAGTAATTTTAGTCGGTTATTTGTTTGAGTTATGTCAGATGAATTTGTCCCTCCGTTTCAATGCATGCACTGCTGAATGGAATAATTTACGGCAGTGAGTTAACCTTAATCACTACATGATTTTTGAAAAAAAACATAGATTGGAATAATACATATACAATAGACACACGTGTAAATTTGGCTTTAACTGTGTTTTTGCCTCTTTTTTCACTATAGATGTGAAAGATTATAGGAAGCGAGAATTAACACTCAAAATCATCGCTAGCTTTCATTAAACGGAAAAAGAAAGTAAGTAGTGGAAATGCATTTCCATAATGGTCATTATTATAAATTAGCTAAAGTAGAACTTGGGTGAAAAATGTCCGCCCAGTTTTGATCTCAGAGAAAGAGTTGTTTTGGTACAAATATCCATTCACCATATTAATGAAAGAAATGGAATATACTTTTCTAAGTATTCCGAAAATGTACTTTTTTTGTCAATTTATGTTGTGGTCATTCCCTTGTGTGTCCTCTCAAATTGCCGGAAGGGATGAAAAAAAAAACGGTCAACTATACGACTCATCTTCCGGCGGGGGAGAATCTACTGTGGAATAGCCATCGGAGGTAATTTCTGACAGGTTAGATGAAGGAGGAAGATCTGCCGGCGGATTTCACCCCTCAACTTTTTTTGCCCCGTAATTCGCAACTGATTCGAAGGCGCCTCATAGAGTCCAGCGCGAATGATGCCGGCCCGGCTATTTCTCTCGTCTGGCTTCTTCACCGTATCGGGGTAATCTCGGCCGGGAATGGGGAAGGGAACTAACCCTTCCCAGAATCCATTTTCTCGGAATACCTACCTGTGTGAGAGAGAAATAAAGTTTCCGGGCGAAATTGCGCAGAGTACGAGGTCTTTATTTTTAGCAAAAAAAAACATATCGCTCCGACGTGCATTCGTGTTCTTCTTTTTGCAGCAGTGTGTTTCCAGGAAGCGGTGCAGAATAGCTGACTGGCGCTAAATCCGCTTTATATTTCGCTTGACCGGGACTCATGAAATTATTCTCTTGTTCAGCAATATTTGTTATACCGTCAGGAGATTTCTCATTATTTTTAAACAACTCCCTCACTCCCTCTTTCTCCACAGCAGTATGTCTTATCTAAAAATAAGTTGAAACATGATTCTCCATTCCGCTTTATCCCAGAAAATATCGGAAAATTATGGGTATATATATATAATAAGAAGCATTCATATATTCTGCTGCCTGATTTTTATTAGGCCAAAATTGGTAAAAGTATTCAATGATAATGATTGATATGCAAAAAAATTGTCGGATAGTTTTGAATTCGAATAGCTTTCCTTTAAATGACTCTTAAAACTAGCAGTGAAAATCGTTATTATAAATCATTCAAAACTACCTTACTTTACACGTTCTCACATCTTTTTAAACAATTTTTGCCGCTATAATCATCTCTCATTCCGATATACGCATGTGATTTTCTATACCATCAAAAACGATAGAGGAGTGTAGTATTTGATGAAAAGCTGTTCCGTATTTTAAACAAATACTCTTTAGGATGATAAGACCTATTAATTTATAAAAATAAATATAGGTGCGCCCTCTAAAAAACCGCGTAATTTGTTTTCCTCTTTCCCCATTTTTTCGCGATTGTCCTGAACCGTAAGATATGAATTCGACGTTTGTTGTTATCTTGTTTTCGTCTCGCTTGTATCTTTGCTAACCGCTCGTAGAATTAACTCTCAGAGAAATCTTCAAATCTGCTTTATGTTACATCCTGTGAGCATCTTGCAAAATTTCAACGTTTTTGATCTCTCAAACGCTCCGATATTTTGGCTGTGATTGAAATTAAGAATTGAGTGTTGACTTGATAACCTTATTTTCCTTACTCTCAGAATTACTGGAGCCACCCTTCCCTAAACGCGTTGGCCAAACGTTTTCTTCAACATGGCGTCCACTCAATCCTCCCTCCGTTTTTACTACCCCCTCTAAATCATCGCTCTTAACGTCTGTCCCTAGCATTACTCAACTGTGCTGAGTACGGGTTCTTTGTCGGGTGAAGGGAGAAAACTCATCCAAAAGGTACCACTTAGTGAGTTAAAGTTTGCATTTAATTGTGAATGACCACTTTTTATAGATCTACATATGGGATAATAAAGAGATAATTATAGCTTAGAAAGTACTATCAACGCATCGTTCGTGTTTTTCGCGATTCAGTTTACTCTCTTCCTCCTCCCACACACCCAAGTCTTTCAAATCTACATGTTTGTTCATCCTCGCAAATACTTAATTTCGAAGCAATATAGAGTTTGGTCAGTTTAACAGAGCAGCCATTAGTTAGAAATATAACTAACCAGTAAACACGTCCAATGCCATTTGGGGAAGGATATCATATAGCTTGAGAATTCATAACGGTGATCGTTGTTTAATTCATTCGACGGTGGAAAAATTGTTTCCTTTAGTTTCTTTCTACGCCAAATGAGTATAGTTCAACGAGTCTTGGACGGGCTATGTCTACAACCATTTCAAATCCATAGTTAGCAAAAATTGTGCATTTTCTTCAAGCGTTTCTCCAGTCCCCCGGTAATTTTCGTCTGGATTGCTTCCATAGCCAGTGCAATTCTGCACCTCATGTTCTTGTAACGTAACGGACTAAATATTTATGAAAGGAAGAATGTACTTAACGCCTTCATCGACCTTAACGTAAACTCCCACTTGGTCTAGGTCTGCTGATATTTCAGGAATTAATATTAATGCCGATATCGATATTTGTTTGGCATTCTTATTTTTGTTTTCTAAGAAGCCAGAGAAATGATAAAATTAGGTAAGAATTTTTCTCCAGAAGAATTTTTTTTACTTCTCTAAGAAGCCAGAGAAATGATAAAATTAGGTAAGCACTTTTCTCTAGTGGCCGTAACTATTGGCTACACTCATCAAAAGAAAGAAAATATTTACTGTGTTGGTTTAACGGGTACGTCAGTGACCAACCACAGCCTCTCAACCAGAAAACCCTCTGTGGCGGTTTACGGGAACGTTAATTCCTCGCCAGTGACCACTCACATACACATTCACTCAACCCATAATGGGATCCTTCATAGGGCTTAAGAGGATGCCTGGGTTATGACCACAAACACACAATTTGTGAATGTTTACGGGAATATAAATTCCACGCCAGGAACAAACACAGAGCAATCACTCTCACAAGCACTCAGAAAAATCACTCACACATTCAAATGGCCCCAACTTCTGGGAGTAAATATTTTCTTTCTTTTGACGAGTTGCCAATAATTACGGCCATTGGAGAAAAATTCTACCTATTTTCATTATTTTACGAGGCCGTAGAACTCAAGTTTCCTTAATTTTAAGCCCGAGAAAGTTTTGTAAAACACACCATAAATGGCTGAAGTCCACGTATATTTACGGATCTGCAGTTGGCAGATTTGAGATTACCTCGTCTCTCTCCCCTTTCCACTTGGGTTTACCCGTTTACATTTAAGCCAGCCTACTAACTATGGTTGGAGAGATGCGGCCACATCAATTGAGAGATGTTTGCTCGTTTGTGTTTAAAGGCGAAAGATAAGGACTTATCAGCTCTCCGCTGTTAGCTAGAGAGGGGATTTTAGTTTTATCTGCGATCCAGGAACGGAATTAAGTCACAACTTCCTCTGCAAAGAAGAAGATCGGAAGCCTTTAAATGTGGCATGCATCACTGAGGCGGAGATTAGCGTATCTTCCATCAAGTCACATCAAGCTCGTGCAAAGTTTAAGCACAGACGAAATTTTGAAGTAAGCTACTGTGCGTTATTTCGTAAGTTCATCTGTATTTATTTAGGGTTCCGAGTTATATTAATGCCTTGGATTTCTCTTGCTTCTTCATCCTTCCTATTAAAAATACGCGCACCCATATATCGTTAGATACGGTGAAAGAGCTGGTGCGCATGAAAATGTGGAGAACTTGCTGCACTGAAATCATAACGATTTTAGTAATTCAAATATTCGTAAGCCACTACATTCCAAGTTACGCGCGAGTTGAATTTCAGTGTCATTCATGAAGTCAATACATTCAAGAAATGAAATATCCTGACGACCTACTTGAAAAGAGATACCGTTTAGGCACGTGAGGATTTGGCTTCAACGACTGAGTGCGGGTCCTTTATCGGGTGAAAGGAGAAAACTCAGCCGAAAGAAACTCAATTCGTGCGTTAAAAGGTTGAATATGATTGTGAAAGAATACTCTTTTGATAGATGTACCTATTTCATAACGAAGAGATAATTATAGCTTTGAAAACGGCTCTAATTCAAATTAATCTTCGGACGTATTTTTTCTGATGAGATGGTATATTTTTACCTGACGTTTCTGTGGATTTCATTCTTCTCGCATCGTATCTCTATGCCTTCCTTCACCAATATTTCCCAAAATTCGTCCTTTCACCAAAGAATTTTCGCGTTGTTCCAAGGGATAGCATGATCTAGGCCGGGTTTGGACAATCCTTGGCACGCGCGTCAAACGCAGAACGCCGATGACTTGATTCTGACGCGGGGAAAAAAGGTTGTGAAAACTTATTTTCAAGTGTTGGAAGACAACAACTCTAAGCGGTAGAATCAGTCCCGCCAAGCCAGCCCAAGCACAAAGAAAAAAATCACATTATGCTGTAATGAGTAAGCAGGTGGTGTCTTTTAACTGACTGAATATGTTCGGCAATAACAGATTTACTTAATGCTTATAATGAAATTATCCACAAAAAGCTTTTTTTGTGAAAACGTGTCATAATTTTTTTCATCCATTTATTTTTTCTTGATTTCCGTAATCACTTACAAATCAGGTATCAAGAAATCAAATGATTTGTTCTTAAAAAGTTCTCAGAGACTTGACCAAATTTGGCGCACACTTTAAAAATGGTCGCCCACCCTTGGTCAAGACTAATACTGTGTACTGCAACTGCGGATTTTCCTTGTGGAAATAGTCTGAAGTGCCCCTGATACACCTTAATTCTGTTGGAAATTGTCCTCCCATTTTCCCCACGTATACTTGTCCGCATTCACTTCGAACCTGTTAGACCCCTGAAGTCTTCAGGCCACAGGCATCTTCCGCTTGCACTAGTTGGACTCTAAGATATGAAATGCTTAGGGTGATATTCTTGTGTGTGTGAGGTGATGCGCGAGTGGAAATTTCGAATTTTAGCGACTGAACTCTTGCAAGACGACATGCTTATAGTCGAGAGGATTTGGAACTCTATTACTACTCATTGTAAATACGTCACGCACCTCGCTACTTTCTTTGTAGACAGCAATCGAGTTGCCTATCTCGCCGTGAGGGAGCGCAGCCGACTGAAAAACCCATTTCGTAACATCAAAAGAGGATGCAGAAGCCTCACGAATCGACGCACGGAACCGAGTGGGTATTAGGCGGTTTCCTTCCTCTTTCGCAGTCACCCCGGATTTTAGAATCATGTCGTATTTCCCTCCACTGCAGGGCTCGTCGCACCCAATGCAGTCGTGTTCACGGGTTCTGTATGCATTTTTTCCTCATCCGCTACAAATTTAGGACGCGCCAATTGAGATGTCTGGCCACTTGACAAATTTATAGACCCATCGCTGGACTTTTACATGGGGGGAATCGGAAGGTGGCAATAAAACCGGAGTGCATTGCCAGAAATGCAAATAGAAAACGTTATATTTTTTAACATTGGATGAACTGCGGTCGGCTACTCAGTTTTTCGTTCCCTTCCAAGGTCATGTCATTGGTCAGATAGGCATTTTAAATTCATTGAATTGTATCACTCCAATTTACAATAAATTCACCACTATCTCAAATTTTACATTGCTCTGCCTCTAGTGGGTAATAAACACTATGCATATGGTTCCTAGTCAACAATGGAAACGTAAAAGCGTTTTGATTTTATCGAAATAAAAATAATTATAACAAAACTGTTAAGTTCGTTCGAAATTTAATCTTTAGAGGATTTGAGAGTAAAGTTTGTATTTCATTCACCTCTCTGATTTAATCGAGTCGTTTGGGTTTTTGTAAAAAAAAGACATGAAAAAGTTTTTGTAAAAGACAATAGTAAAGTCGGAATGCGGTGTGGGAAATTGTTTTACTTGAACGGAATAGTCTTATCATTATATCTCGATGTCGTCGTTCGATAAGGCGCTTCAGGTACGTATGAGTCTCCGGCATATACCATGTGGTTGTAGTAAATATTACAAGATTGTGTTTGTTTTATCAAACCATGGCATAACCAAATGAGGAAAATTGCCATGCACTCAGTATAATTATGTGTAATGCGAAAGAAAAAAACTGCAAAATCCTCTTCCTGGTATCATTTTTATGTTCGTATATGAATCGAATTGCATGTGTTTTTTTTTATATTTTTCCTCCTATTTTCTATTTGTGCCTATCAAATTAAAATCCCTCAGTTGGATTACTTTGCTGGTAATTAATGTTTCCTATGGAGTTGAGCTTCCTATTTATTTGAACTGGCATTTCGCTGCGTGCTTACAAAACAGAGTGGAATCAAATTATTTGATAATATTAGCGTTGAATTCCGGCAAAAGCTTGGAGAATCCAGAGGTTTTCATTGGTTGAAAAAAATGATTTCCTAATAATCCATTCGATTTGATAATTGCACCGCAATCGCTCTGTATCGTCTATGGACACACACTCGTCTGCGTTCCTTTTCTATTTGTAATGGAAATTACGTATATGTGCTATTTATAATATAAACTAAATGCTTTATAGACGATATCTCTAGGAATGATTTTGATTGAAATGCCTGGTTGTGTGCCTCGAATTTTGAAATTATACAGAAGTATGCAATCCATTCGGTTCTTATTGAGAAATGGTAATGGCATACGTTTCGTGACTAGGCTCAGCATAGTATGCATTCTATACAAATTGAACTTTATCGTTATTTCGTTTCTTTTGAATTGTTCTATGACATTATTGGAGTGTTCTATCAAAACTTGAGGGCCTTTCTCCATTGCTTCAGCAAAGCTAACGGTGTAACCTAATATGGCATAATGCAATGCGAAATGAAATAAAATTATGTTTTGCGGATTGGTTTTCCAAATACAATTCGTTATTAATTTCATGCGAACGCAAAATTTTATTATTTCCCATTAGTTTTTAATTTCAATTTAAATACTTTGAGACTACGCATTTGTAAGCACAAACGTGCCTGGAAATTACTTCATTAGGCGTTCAAATCTTACGTTTCTACTTTTAAATGGCTTTAATTTAATAAAAAGATTGCTGAAAATTTCAAAACATCGTGACTACTTTTTTACTATGTCAGCTATCCTTACTCCAGTCATCAGTGGTTCTCCGGTAAAATGATTTTAATGTCATTTAATTCATGTTCTGGCTACATTGTATGATATGAGCCAAAAAATTCTGTCTTTACCCGCCGTTCTTGCAACTTGAAAGCTCATATTGTCTAATTCGGGATTGGGTAAAACATGGGAATATTGTATTTTGAAAATGTTGTGAATACTATTTCTGTGAAAAAGTGTTCATCAGAAGAGTATTCCCTTGGTAGCTAAATGGTAATAAACTTAATGCGCCTGAAAATGCTTTGTTTGAGTCATATAAATTACTACAATCCCTGACTCAAAAGCCATTCATTCAACAAAAATGGTGTTTCAATCGGCTCCTGTGGCTTGAAAAAAGCTCTAATTTATAATTTATTCATATAATTGTCGGCTTGTTTAATATTGTTTTTTAATAGCTGGTATGCGTCTCCAATAGAAGCAGTGTTTTTTTAAACATCCCAAAGGAATGGAGGATTTTGCTGCTTATTTGGTTTGATTCCCATAGTCGCTGTGGACCTCTTGAATAGTCCTAAATGTTCGCTTGATCACGTTAGGTTACAATAAGGAGCCACTGGATGGTATTTACAATGCCTTTGATTTCACCTTACCACATCCTTCCGTATTAAGAGTATTAATCATCGATGTCTAAGGAATTGGAAATATTCGAATGCGCTAATCAAACACGAAATCCTCTTTAAGGTATGATATTCGTGAATTCACAATTTATTCCACTTTCTTTACTGCGGGTGGTTATAATGTATAATGATTACGCGAAGTAATGGTACTTCGAGTTCAACGAGAAACTGCAACGAGGCTATATCCTTCGCTCGTCTAGCTTGTTAGTTGTCTCGGCGGCGGTGTGATAACATGATTGGAGCATCAGCTTACTTAAACGATGCCTGTAGCCGGAAATTTCACGGAGTTGTGCTCCCGAGGGCGGACGGTACAAAAGACTCGATCCTCTGACCGCAGAAGCTCCGGTTGAGCAGCTAGCCAAACCCACATCCTTGTTTGAGGGAAGATGCCTCTTTCGTGACGCAGTCATGGGCCGGAGGGGGGGTGAGGGGAGAGAGGAAGCCATCTATGGGGGCCATCGCAGAGGGGGGACGTCCGATTCTGGTACTTAAAGGGGGAACTGATGCAATATTTAAAAACGTGTGAGAGGCCAACGGCGTGAGGGACCCTTCGAGCAATATAATCATTCGTGTCCCATGGTCATGTCTCGCCGAGAGTGAATCAACGGGGATCTCGCCTGATGTTGTCATTGGATCGAGAAGTCTTGAGAAATAAAAAGTGGTCAGACACGACCACGGGTCCCTAGGACTTTACAGCACCCGTCGTTCGGGTGTCTGTCCGACCTTTCAATGTTTGATGAGAACCTGAGTACTTACCGAAGCGGTCCACTTGTTCCTTTTCCTGGGATAGGATAGCAAAGACTGTCGGTAATGTTGCAGAAATAAAATATTTGCAATTATCTACAGAAATAAATTTTACTGCGACCTAGTTTTCGATGATTTTACATGATCACCTGTTGATTAAAATTTTTCATTTCTTCATCATGCATAAATTCCACTCTATATCGCAAGAATCTTCGAATTTTATCTGTCAGTTATGAATGAGAATACCCAGTGGTACCTGTAGAGGGCAGCTTTGCTGTGTTGTAGCCTGAAAACCTTCCTAATATATTGATTTTTAAGCCGCTGGTTAAGTTACCCGACTGTTATTTCATCGGCCAAGACTCAGGTTCAAATCTGATTGTCGTAAGTCTAAACACCGACTTATACCTCACTAACTCAATCTTGCATTGCGTAGGTTCATGGACTCTCTGGGTCTCTAAGTTTGAATAAGATCATTGGTAGAGAAGAAGTTTTATGAAAACACGGAGAATAAGACTAGATTGAGTCATCACCCTTAATGCAATACACAAAATCCTTGTATTATAAACTACACAGAAATGAAGTTATACCTGAGAGATATTAAGCATGAATTTTTGCCGTAACTTTTTCACCCGAGGTCCTTCCTACTGTTCGCTTGATTAATCTCAGATTCTTTGATGTGTTTTTCTTTCGATTATTTATGAATTTACCGTTCTTCCTCGGTGTATGACTTCTTCCGACACCTTTACGTTTTCCTCCCCAACTAATTTTAATTCGTGCGTCTAGAAGCACGTATCGCGGAGTTCAGGAGATGTGGGTTGGAGATGAAACCCACCGCAACCTTCACCTTCGCACAAGGGGACGTTTCCGGAAGGATTCCCATTCTTGTGATGGGCGTGTCGGGGACTCAGAAATGAAAGGTAGCTTCATTTTTAAACCGGAACGCGGCGAAGAAATATTAGTGAGTAAAGGCCTGGTTACACTATATATTAACCCGTGCGTGTTCATGTACAATTTCATGTGCGAATACATGAACCAAATACAGCAGCTTCTATTTTCATGTTCATACGTTCATGCATTCGTACAAGTTTGTGTGGTTATACGGTGAATTTTTGCGTTCATTCACGCGTTCATGAAAAATGAATTGATAAGACATCATAATGGCTGCGTTGAGACTTTAAACTAGGTTAGTTGATAATTAGTGTGGCTGATTAATTCATATGCCCCCGAATGCATGTTTCTAAATCTTTCAGAGTAGTGCTAACACCATGTTTTGCATGTTCCCTGCAAGACTCATGTGCCACGTTTTCATAGTTACATTATGGATTATTTTAGTAGTTTCTGTAGTATTTGTAGTATACCGATAGTGTGGTGCGTGTGGGTGAAAGTAAATTTCTTCACTGTAGTTTATATTGGTGATAAGTCACCCCCTGCCAATCATCCTAGTGGTGACTTGGAGGGTCATAAGTAGACGTAGATGAAGTTGGAAAAGAGAAATAGAGGATTGGAAGACTGACGTCCACCAATCTAACGATTGAAATACCACTGACTGAAAGAACACTAATGCTGTTCCACCATTTAGGGACCTATTCTTTCACTGCTTTAGTCCTAGCCACTGGGCAACGCCACCTGGGCAAGCACCTACCTCATTCCCCGTCTCCCGCATAACCCTCCCGAGCCACCCCTTCCCACCATAATCGCCTGGGCTACCTATACACCTCGAGGAAGGGTGAGGAACAAACAAACAGGGCGGGGTGGATCTTGACCAACCCTCTCCCGCAAGCAACGCTCCTCACTCTGGGGGAGATCGTGAAAGACCTTATTGAAGAGGAGTTTGGGATAAACATTCATGTTAAAAAATGCCTCAGGGTTTTCGAAATGCGCCGACAAAATTACTACGCTCTCGCACCGTGCGTGACCGTAACATTCATGATTGAACCCATTACATGGTCTTAGAGGAGAGAAACTAACTGGATACGTCCTACGTCTGCGTGATTCTATATATACATCTAATTATTACCCTGCAAGCCACTACAAGGGTGTTTGGCAGGGTTGACTTATCACCAGCATGAATAAGAGTGAAGAAATTAACTTTCTCTTACATGCACCACACCGCGGGCATGCTACAAATGCTACAGAAACCACCAAACCGATCGACAATGTAACTATGTAAACGTGACAAGAGAGTCATGTAGGGAACATGCAAAATGGTGCTAGCACTATTCGGCAGATTTTGAAACATACATTAGGGGATATATGAATTAATCAGCTACACTACCTATCAAATACTCTACTTATTATCTCAACGCAGCCATTATGGTCTCTTATCGACAGTGGGGAAAAAAGACATTTTAAACCTATCTGTTCTACAATCTATTTCACTTATTTTATTCTCATGATCTGATCCACCGTAGTATGTTGGAGTTCGTAAGATATTGAAATCTTCGTCTGAAAATAAATCAGTTGTAAATTTACATAAACTTCTTTATATCCTTGTAGTGCGTGTATACTACATCCCTCATTGTTTAGTAAGAATAGTTTCTGTTCCATTGGTAACATACTTATAGTGTACATATAATTAGTACTCTGCAAGCCACCGCAATGATGTTTGACTAGAGGGAGTGTAGCGAATGTTAGTGAAAGTTATTGTATATTATAATGATGATGATATATGATGATGATAACTCACCCCCTGCCAAATTCCCTTGAAGTGGCTTACAGGAAATATGTAGATTCAGTTCGTATTTCGTCTTAATCTCTTGGTCTTTTATGCGGGACTCCATCTCATGCTCGCTCTCTAATATCAACGTCTACATACGTCTACGTTTACGTAATACCCTGCGAGCCACCACGAGGGTGTGTGGCAGGGGGTGAAGATCACCAAAAATACATTATTGCCATGCTAGTAGGATATTTAAGGGAGATATGCTAGAGAACAGGGTCACATGCAGCTAGATGGTTAGTATCTACATAATAAGAAAGGGATTATTGGTTGTTATTACATGCATCATGCTCTACAGACTACTCTTAACTATATTTCACCTACCAATCCCTTTGCTACGCTGCCTATTGTTCTCTCTTATGGTACGCGGGAAAAATGACATTTTAAATCTATCGGTACGACAATCTATCTCTCTAATCTTGTTAATATGATCAAACCAAGCATAATACGCAGGGGTTCTCAATATATATCTAACGTCATCTGTGAACAAATCGGTTTCGAATTTACTTAAAAGGTTTAACCTAAATGTTAACCTGCGTTCTGATAGTAATCTCTCTATTCTTGTTAATATGATCAGGTTACATAGTGCCCTGCGAACTCCTCAAATGGGGCAAGGCGTATATTTTAACTCTCTACTAAGGTTTTAAAAGTACGAATGAATTGAGCATGAAAAAAATCCATTGTACTCCAGAGTGTTTCCCATCATTTGTAATTTTCTTTATTTCTAGCTTCATAGATCCTCTCTTCCTCGGACCTTCATTTTTTTGCTATTCCCGATTGACATGTCATTACATTTACTCTCAAGTTATGGAGGATTTTACGTGTCACTATAGAGGGCCCGAGTTTATTGAGGGAAAAACGAGCATTTAGTATTGGTCCTATTGTATATCTCACTGCAATGGCGGATCTTATTTGGCCTTTGTCTAATCATCGTTTTTATCCTTCTCAGGTGGATGTGAAATACTTGCTGCGTATTCTAAGTGAATTCTTACAAATTTAAAATAACACTTCTTTTATGTTTCTCTGTCGTTTGCCACTGTTAACGCTGCTTTCAGTGCATGTTGTTATTCGTGGTCGGTGGCTAGACTGGAGTGGTTTCGGGGTCCGGCGGGGGCGTAGGAGGTCCTGTAAGGATTGCGTGAGGTGGGATAAGGACGGTCGAGGGGTGGGGGGTTTGAGACCGGGCACGCATCACTTCCTGCCCCCGGGCGTGACCGGTCCCCACCCCCGTCAAACCTCCCCCGTCCACCGCCTCCTCTTCCAACTCCCCCACCGGCAACACTTCTTCCCCCGTACCCCACTTCCCCCGCGGCTAAAAACTCCCGTCCCTCCCCTCCGTATATCTCAGCCTACGTGCTCCGAGCACTCCCTCACATACCTGCCGTGAAAACCTAAAACGGGGATAGCCTCGAAACTCCACTCCCTTTTACCCCTACACCCTCCAATACCTACCTTGTCCGCTCACTTCTCCCTCTCACACCCTACCGAATCAACCCCGACTCTCTTAGAGGTGTTTTCGTCATGAAAATGATTTGAATTCCGTTTAATTCATTTCCAGGCTACTCATTGAAAAACGTGTCCTGTATTCGTTATGAGTAACAAAATCATAATTTTCCTCGCTAGTTTTTTTCGCGAATAGAACTTGCAACCCAGCGGTGAATAGGCAACTTTACACGAGGCACTTAGTTGTACAATTTGATGTACAAAAATTGCAAGAACGCGGGCACTTAATTAGAACGGGCTACTTTCCCATCTGTCCTCCATACATTCTTGTAATTCACCGCTTTACGTGACTCAATGTTCTAGACAACTCCGATTGTGCAATAGAGTACCTCATTTAAAATGGCTTTGCATTCAGGAAGGAGTGATACCATGGGGAAATTATGTTTTTCTATGTAATGTAAATACTATAATCACGTAATACTGTTCTTATGAGGTGGACTCTCTCAGTGACTACAACGGCAATAAAAATTTGCCCATCACCTTTTCCAAGTAATGAAAAAGTTTTCGAATTAATTATACCTGAGTCACCTGCCAAATTGGCGCAAATTTGCCAATCAGTTATGCAAAATTCATATTTCTGGACTAGAATCAGAGCCTGAGTCCTTCGAATACCCAGTTGAAGTTCTCGGTGTGAATTCATGGGATGTGGTTTCGAATCACAGCCCATGATAATGATTTTTGTACGCTAAATCCACAAAATTGTGAGATTGATGTTATCTTTGTCCACTGAATTTTATATCATGCCATCGCTCAATGTGTCACCAACGGCTGATTACGTACTCTCAAGTTAATTAGAAACTAAATTACTGTTTTTTAATACACATTTCTTTTACGTATACCATACAAAATCTCTCCCAGGGACTGTACCCTTTTCTATGTTATTAACCCAGCTCGATCATCGTCAGTGAAGGCTAGGTACTGGGATCGTGATTGCAATCTTAATTATCAATCTGGATGTTTTTTATTGTTCATTGTTCCCCTGTTCGCATTCTGTGGGCTCTCATGCATCGTATCAATCATACCGGTTCGATATGTGCCTCTCTATTCATTCCAATGACCACTGGTCTTTACTTGCGTTCAGGCGGAGTGAGTTCCTTTTTTTTTAATTCGGATGGCGTTACTACGCGGTTGTTCCATTTTCGCGCGAGCCTGACCGTTGTGAAGTGTTTCGGTAGACGAGCAAGTGGGTTGGCGGAGTGATTCGCTTTCTTGCTGCGCGGGATAAGTTTTTTAACCTCGCGTTTTTTCACTGGTAATTCATTTTTATTCAGACTTTCGCCGCAACAAAAAAATATGCTCTCCGTGTCTCGTCGGTACGAAATGGCTAGATGCATATTGCTCGTGGTTGAGGGATATTTTTCAATTTTATCCGGAAAATTCGGGTCGTTAATTTGGGTAATTGAGCTGGCTAGTATTCCATCAACTCCCTCGGCCATTTCGAATTCACGTCGTTGCTCTCAGGATTTATCCCTCGCATTGATCACCGCAGACTTAATTTTTCCAACCAGTCGTCATGGCTTATTCATCGTGCACAGTATTTAGTTGAAGTGGCACCAGAGCACGAACAGATCCATTCGAAGATGCAGAGAAGATAAATTAGGAAAAATGTGAGTATATTTCCATTAAATAACCCCTCCCAGCGTGGTCAGCTTCTTTAAAAAAAAGGGCAATCGGAGTGCCTTCTTTTGTGCATCTCAATGCTTCGTATACATTTAAAGAAAACCTTGAACGTGATACGTAATTTCCAGTCATCACCATTGCAGCAATGTTTCATTAGCCAACCTGCCTGCTTAGCGCTGTTGTTTCGAAATGAGTTGCCTTGACCTAGGCTGGGGATCATGTTTACTCACTGTGAAGCCCATTTAATTAGGTCATATGAATATTCACCACACTCTTCATGGTGTCCAGCATTCATCCTAATGCCGTATATAGAACAAAAAAACAACTCTGGAATCACTTTAAAAAATTCGTATTAGTCAGAGAGAGGAATATATTTTCGGTCTGTGTCACTAGTTAGCCCAAATGAAACACGACTCGGCCTTTCTTAATGCTCACCAGCCAGTATAATCATACGTCCTGCGCTCATAATTTTTTTTACGGGAAACGCTCCAAATAATCTTATTCCTGCCATACTTCCACATCCAAAATCACGAGCACAGAGACTTCAGTTCCTAATTCTGTCGCAATAATTGACTTTATATGTTATTCATTCACCTTTCCTGTTGCAACGATTGAATATTTTAATCCCAGATTAGAGGAACTTGGTTATACGTCATTTTGGAAGCCCTAGAACATTTAGGTCATTTTCCAGAAATGTTTTCCCACTTGTAAATTCGGCATATTTAGCGCTCTAAACATATTAGCCAAAGCAGCCCAGAAAATGAAATATTTTCTTCTTGACCATTTTAGTGATGTAGTTGAGCCGCTATAAATTACTTAGATAAACGAGGTTCATGTTGAGACATATTATCAATTTTTCAGTTATACCTACAAGAATTTTAATCCAATTTTTGAAATGCTATTTTATGCTTAATTTATGGGCTTTTTTCCTTGAATAACTCTGGTAGTATTTTAGTGGCTAATGGTTTTCATTTTTTCCAAGGGAGAATTTAAAAAAATGCATGTAGTTACCAGCCTCGCCGAGAAGTATTTCCTTTGAATCTCCTCATAAGATTTCATGCCGTCTTCATCAATTAGGATCGCTGATCATACCGATCGTAGGTTGTTGTCCTGTTTATTTGATAATAAACCCTCACATTACTCAGATTAGGTTTTCCTTTTGTACTCCGAGTTCCTAAATTAAATAATAGTCAACTTACCAATTGAGAAAACAACATCCCAAGCATCTCATCATGTTTAAAAATAACCGACTCTACTCTAGCGAAGCGAAAATATGACAGAGAGTGATTTTAGTCAAGGCATTTGCGTAATTCATTACGTTCCGATGCTAAAACCAAATGGCATAATTACGTATAGTTGCTATGGTGCCTGGCTAGTTGAGATTGCATAATCTAGTCATGACGGAATATGCCCCTGTATTCGATCGGTTGACAAATTAAGTAATGGGCGATATCGGGCATCATTTTCAACTGGAAATTATAATTGATCGAGCATGTCAAACACCACTTGCTGGAAAGTGGAAAGGGCATGATTTCACATTGAAAATTATTTGAAACTTTACCCATTGAGTCCATTTACAATTACCATATCACTATTTGTCTATCATTGGTATCGTTGTAAGCGACAAATTTGGTTACCCATTAATAGCACAGGTAAAATATATTTACTTTTGCTAAGGCCCTGGCGATATTAATCTGCCAACGTTAATTTAGGGCTATCTTGCTATTTTCTTTAAGTTTAAATTTAATATACCGAACGATGATGCTCTTCCAAAGGTCCATGAATCTCGTACCTGGCATCCAGATCCAGTCATAAATTTTGGTATAAATCATCCTTAAAATTTTCCATAAAGCCCCAGCCATTATATAGAAAGCTTTTTAATCGAGCGAACAGACTTGGTGATCGATGGATGCTTTCAAATGTCTCACTCCCTGTAGCATATTAGGTTTTTACGAGTATTATTACGATATGCGTCAGGCTAGAAATTTAAAGTTATGGACGTTAAACTGTTACTTAAGGCTGGGATTTGAAGTTGTTGGTTCAGCAGTGGTAAGAAGCGTGTAATTAAATGTTTTATAACCCAAAACCGAGAATGCACATCTCACGCTCGCTTTTACTCTTCAATATTCTATTTCATTTTGCTTGCTAGTTTTGATATATCATATACTGTTGGTTTGATTTGCAGCTCATTTCCCGGTGGTTCTTTTGGACATGCAAGCAGCTGTTTTCGCTTAGAATCATGGAAATAGCGAATATAAGTGCAAACCATCCTTTGTATTTTCGGAGCGCCATTAAAACTTGTTAAAACTAAGTAAGTAATAAATGTCGGCCCCGATTTATAGTCTTCTGAAGGTTCGTTTTATGAGCGAATTAGTAGAGTTTGGTGGGACGGAAAAATAACGAAATTTCTTCTCATTATTCTGCTTAAGTGCCTTAGAACTCTGAAGTTATTAGCCCTATAGTATTACCCTGCTATTACTATATTTTCAAGGAAGAAGTTTAGTTTTTTCATCGAAGGCGCCTTGGGTTCGCACAGCTTCTTATCGTGACCCAAATGACGCGCATGCATATTTCATTTCGGGAACCCGTGAAAATTGGTTTTATATTTTTTCCGGGAAGAGTTATCCCGGAAAGTACATTTTTGGGCCATCTCATTACCACAAAGTGAATGACGAGACGTTTTGGAAATATATTCTCCCTCGGGTACCCCGAAGAGGAGATGAGCAATGGAGGATGAGGAAATAAAAAAAGACATTTAGCACCCTTTCCCGGTAGAATTCCACCCCACTCACATCTTTTCTCGAGGTGGTGCATATCCAAGATTGATGGAAGCAGTGCCGTGCGATACTCGATTTTGTAATACCGCATTTCGATATGAATTTTGTACCTCAGGGCGGCTTAACTCATGGAAGTTGACTTATAAGGAAGTGTGGGGTTTAGCGTTATCCCGATGTGTATCGCTGCTTGCAGAGTATCGTTATGCCTTACGTTACTTCCGGCTTACCTATCCACTAAGAAGAATGATGGAAGCAAACAATTATTGTGGCTGTGTTGTATAATGTCGACTTTCATCAGTCACTGCGTCTGTACACCACAGTTCTCGATTCCCATTTTCATTCGTCGGATTTATTTATCAACTATATTTTATTCCTTATCATTCTTAACTAAGCAGCCAGCAGCTGGACTTTGTTATAAGTGATCTATAACCAAAAATAAATTTCCAAGTGAGCAAATATATGTATATTTTGAGCAGTATGTCCCATTGCGCCCTTTTTTAGCTTTGTAATCGCCACCCGAAGCCCCGTCATCAGGATTTCACCAATTTTTATGCGATATTATCAATAACGGGATCAAATACCACTTACTATAAAAATAAGACTATTTTCCATAGTCGTGTGTTCCGGGGTCGATTATGGGCCGATTACTACGCTCGTTCTTGGCTAGTATTCTGCCCTCCTAAGCTAACAGACAGTATTAACTGACAAATATTCACATTTTGAGTTTAGAGTTGATTTCAATATTTTCAGCCTCTAGGATTTCGAAAAACCAATTAAAAGTGCCGTATATTTTGTAGTTTTTAAGGCATAATGTTTTGGTTTTACCATATCTAAGGCATAATTTTGTGTTTTCTAGGCCATAAAACAGTAACTACTAGTTAAAAGCCAAATAACAATAACTACAAACATTTACGGAAAATAATAGGTGTTAATGAAAAATTATGCCTTTTTAGATTCCTTCCCAAGAAATATGGTGAGTATAAATAAAAAATATAAATATATGTTTTCTAAATAGTGGGCAATAAATGAAAACAAGAACGTGCAATATCTCAGAATCAACATAGATGCAGTTACTGCCTTTTAGCTTAGCAGGGCAGTACTGCCATGTAATTCCGTGCTTACGCATCGAAGTGCTACTTTTGCGGCTTATGAAGTAACTTGCGTAAGTAAAGCCTCCTTCATATCGAGTGTAGGTCGATATCTCACTTTGCATGATAGCCGATTTATCGCAACACCCTCTAAGGAAGTATCGCCGTCAGCCTACATTTCAGGTGTGAAGCGCCTTACCTTTGGGGAGCGCCTGCCTCACGAGGGGAGCTTTATTAAATTCAATGCCAAGGCTAACGGTTGGAAAATTTGAAATTCCCAGCGCGGGCGGAGACACGTTCGAAATGTGATTCGGCCCCGTTGGCTCCCTTCCATCTTTTCCGCCGACCCTTATTCCTTCCTTCCGTCCGTCTAGCTCCCTCTTCCTTGCCTCGTATCTTGTGGGTATCATCCCTACCTCCTCCACTCATGCCCCGCTCACATTACTAGCCTCATACATGGATATAAAACGTTCTTAGAATTACGCTGGGGCTTAAAGAATGAGAATAGGCTTAAATCCTGCGAGTCACCTCTCTGAAAAATGTAATATACGTCACATAAGCGTTTTTAGCGAGCAAAAAGAGAAGTATCAGTCTTGATGAGGTGGAATAATTCATCATAATGAATTAGAGCAGAGGAAATTTTCCACTTAGATAAAGTTTAATTCGACCTATGTTTCGCTATCTTATGAAACTGATGGCTGATGGTGATCATGATGTGGTACATCGAAATGGCTGATGATGATGATGTAGCACATCAAAACCTAGGTTGAATTAAAATGTATCTAAGTGGAAAATTGCCTTTTCTCTTACTCATTAGGGTTTTTAGCGAGATATCTCTTGGCACTACTTTCCAATATGATTGTCGAAACATATTAGCTGTATTTCATTGGATATAGTATGACAGGGCGCATCAGAGAGGCTTTATCAAAAATAAAAAGATTCTGACTCACAGATTGCATCATAAATACAACGTGATGTTGTTAGCGTGTTTTCTCTATTATTTTAAAAATATATTCATGACCTCAGTCCGTTTTATAAAATTCCAAAAGAATCTTTGCTTGTGAATTTGTTCTCAGCGTACAATGTGAAACAAATAACAATAATAATTAGGCGTATTTATTGCCGCGAGATTGATGCTAAGGCAGTACCTTCTTCCATCTAAGCCCTTATCAGAAAAATACATGCAATAAGTGTGAAGAAGGATATATATATTTTTGGGAAAAACGTGAGGAAGTGAGGTGGTGATATCCTTGACGAAAAAACCCACTGCAGGAAAACACCCACACATGAAGGGGAGTGTGAAAAACCTGCGAAAACCTACAGACAGGTTAAGCTAATGTAACACCAACCAAAAAATGATGCATGGAATATACATGAAATGATAATAATAATAAAAAGGTAGTTTATACATAACTTCGAAGTTAAAAATAAATAAATAAATAATAATAAAATAGAAATAAATAATAGGAAAGTAAAAATAAATAAAACAAACGGGCCAAGCCTAACCCCCAAGTATGTATGTTAAATAATAATAATATTTTCAGTCTTGAAAATCAACAGTTTTCTGTCATTAATAGTATATACTATAAATGCTTCATGCTACATAAAACTGCTTTCATTTTAAAATGATGACCAAATATGGTATTTATCATGTATCGAGAAAAGCCAAGCACAAACCGTTTAAATGTGCTCTTGGCTTCGCATTTTTTAGCCCAGCTTCCCTCTTTTGATGCATACTCTCGTGCATTCTGCCACCCCACTTCCATCCAACCTCCCTCCTCCCCAAACTATCGCTTTCGAGACCCGTCTGCCCCCATCCTCCTCTTGCCGGAGTCGATGCGGACGGTGGCGGGTGCATGACAAATGCCGCAGCACGACCTGACCCACTATCGCGTCTCTCTCGCGCGAAGAGGATTGTGGGATCGGTCGGGTCCTCACTTTCTTTTCGGTGCACGGGTAGTGGCTGTTATAGTATCGGTTGCTGAGTCGGGGATTCGTTTCACGGGTGGATCCGCCGTGGTCCGTGTTTCCTGGGGAAACTTTCACGCTTATTTCTTGTACTTCTTACCCCGATGGTCCCGAATATCGATAAACCATGACTGCTCTCATGAATCTCAAGGTTTATTTTGTGTCTTAAGTTGTTTCAAATATCTCTTCACTTTAAATTGTCCAATGTCTAAGAATTGAATTTTTTCGCCGTGAACGTCTCGCATTCGTAATTCGGTCACTTAATTCGCAATATTCAAACCATGACCTCTCATAAATGACTGAAAATTATCGAGCACAAATGGTCTGACATTGCACATTGATAGATAATTTTACTTGATTAGGATTCGAGCCTGGTTCTCACAATTACCGGTTCCGGTCCGAGTTCAAACTCAGAGTTTATCGAAGTGCGTAGTTGATTGTGATCTTTCTCTCACTGCTGTCTCAATTTAACATTACAGGTGTGTCTGTGTGGTATACCCATGTGAAATCCTGCAAGAATTACTGCGAAAATATCGAATTTCTAACAAATCCTCGATCTTATTGTCAATGAGGAGTATTATACCCCTAACTTGATCTTCAAAAGTATCATAAGTGAGGCACGTACGATCTCTTTCTTCTAACAATATTTAATCACACCTCATGTATTTCCTTGTGAAGCAATGACTAAAGCTATATTTCACTTCTTCATCAAAAATTTGTAGTCATAGTTATAAAATTGGAGCTAAATCATCCCTTATGTTTATTTTTTATGCACAGCGTCAAATAAAACTATCAAACGGCCGATGAAGCCATCTACGTATTACCATGAGTGAGGGCGCTGAGCAGCACAAATTTATTTTTTCTCCCATCAACCTCATATGGCTAGGGAGTGGTGTATTCTGTGAGTGTTTTTCGCTGAGGCTTCACCATACGTGTATTCCCTACCTTCAATTCATTTCCTCCCCTTTTCGCTGCAATCCCTTCCAATTCTTACGCAGCAACTTCTTTTATTGCGGACGTACCTCGCATCGTAATTGAGTGGAAAGTTGTGCTCTTCGTCCCAGGGTTCGATAGGCTTGACTTAATGGTGCAGTGGCGAGCAAGGCTGACGGCTCTTAATGTCTCATCACCTCTTACTTCAGCCGATTACCCGCAATGTCAGAGGCGGGCGCTGATACGTGTATTCGCGTCCCACGTTCCACAAAAGTGTACTTTTTGCCTCGAGCGTCCTGAATTCTGAAAAAACTATTTTTGCTATCCTTGTCAAACTGTTATTACACTAGATCGGCAAAAAGGTTTTCCAATGTTGTAACAGATACAAGCATGTAGCGTCCGGCAAGAGAACACAGTGTACTTGAATTGGCTTTGCTGTTAGTTTTACGATAGGGAATCTTATCTGTATAGCTTTTAATTTGAAGGTTTAGTGATGGTTAGGCAAAGGAGATTTTAGTTAATAACATACGGCATGTGCTTGCGCACGAGGTCTTTCGTAGTTACGTAGTTGTCTGAAAAGGATTTAATTACCTTAAAATCAGACAATTTCAATGTCATTCGGCTATCTCTTTTTACGTCATTGTTAATTATATATCTACGAACACACACTCAAAAAAGAATGGAAACAAAGGAGACAGTTTAGAAATTGCAACTTTGTTTTTACTTCAGCCATACCTTTTATGTAATTGTTGCAGCGTGCTATTTAAAATATGAAGCACAGTAAATTTCACAAACCTTTAAAAATATAAATTAAAATAGTCATGAGCGACAGAGCTGCCAAAGGTCTGCTTTCTCCTATTCGTATTTCTTTATTACTTTCCTCCTAACTCGCATTGGAAGTTTGGTATCAGAAAAATATTCAATTTTGGATTTTTTCGCTAGAAACCCGTTAGGGCTTTGAGATGCATGACATCTACCCTCTATAAAAATCGGCAGGTTGCTCGTCGTTGCATGGCGATATTCTTATGGGAAATCTATTTCCAGTCTCATGCTCCGTTCGAATAAAGCGTTTACTCCATCTTCTGAGTCGTGGGAATTTCCTTTTTTGCGTAACTACAATAGGGTGTCTTGGGTAAATAGTTCCTCTATTGCGCACTGACTGTTCGCGTGATTTTTGCTGGCGTACTTTTTGAGCGATGTCTCTTACGCAGAGACGACATTCCTCGGGATGATTCGACGTACCAATTAGTGGTGGCATTTTTGGTCATTTAAGTAGTTCACCTTATTAAACTATTCACCGTTGTGTCGATTGCCTAATGTTAAAGCCATGCTGTGATGGAGGAATGGAGTCTAAGTTGTCTTCATAACTCTTGCGAGGTATAAACTGTATTAATATATGGCATTGTGTATAATTTTCCCGTTTAAAATACTCTCAATGGCAATCCAAGAAATATTAATTGTATTTTTTTACAAAATTACTATAGGTTCCACATTTGCAGTTAGGATTGTTCACTTCTTTCCCACTGAGTGGTATTTTGTGCATTTCCCCCAGTCGTAACTCGTCATGCAAATTTGAGGCATCACGTCATGGATTTGAAGATGCCCCAGGAAAGAGGATGCATTCCTCTGTCAGGGTAAGTTGAAATCCGTCGGAATAGAGAAATATCAGATAAGGGGAGGTGCGAATGTAGAGGCATATGGAAATGTCAAAGAAAACGCTCATTACAGCGTGCAGGATTGTGGAAGGCAGGGAAATCCCCGATGTGATGCTTGTATTTGCCGTTCAGTATCATAATGGAGGTGGGAGAGGCTGGATGATGCATCTCCGAATACATTGCACTTTCCATATTCTTGCACTACAATATATGGCTATTCGTGAAACCAATAGTCTAGTTTATAGTGGCAATAGCAGACATATTTTTTTTCTCCAGGCTGGTCGGACAAAATATAAATTCTGGAGATTCTCGAGAAATTGAGAGGAGTTAATCTATCTTGAAATAATAAACCTTGCAATCTTTCACCAAATAGAATTTACCTTCGACTCGGGATCCAATGCTGATACATCACCTGTAGAAAGAGAAATTTGTTTTATGGAAAACTATGCAGTTTATCATTTCATCACTAAAAGAGATCCGATAAATATTTCTAAATATATCCTCTTATGCCTCTGACAGATATTTTTTACAACTTACTGCAGATTTTTGAGGTCATTCTCTTGAAACCGTAACGAATAATGTTGGAGAAGTGGAAAATTGTAATTTATATTTTGCATTCATTCAATATGTTCATAGTGAGCAGTGAAACCTTCGTTGTGATCAAGTTTATATCACCTTGACAATGATACTCTGCGTTGAAACCTGGTCGGTGAATAATAAAAAGGTTTTTAAAATTAGTAGTTTTATTGTTCATCATGAACATAACAAATTTTCACAAAGTGACGCCTGATGTTACTCCTTATATTATTTCAGTATCCTAGCTATGCTTTTGCAAATGCGTGCAAGTACATGTTTTTTCTTTCAGCTGAGTCCTTATCTGCCACAATTTCCAAAATTTAGGTGGATAAAAGGCTGACGACTAACATTAAAGGCGTAGCGGTGCATCGAAGTGTTAGACGTGGTTGGTGATGAATGCTTTCCTTGTGACTCCACAGGCGTGAGCCAACTCGTCGGTATCTTTATTTCACCTCTGCTTTTTAACGATTTTTTGAGCAGTCTCTCGTGTGTGTGTGGCGCCCTTGATGCTCCAACCGATCCCGCTCTTTCCTTCTCCATCGTTCGGGAATGCGACTGCAGGCTTCTGTAATGGAGAATGTAAAACGCTACCACACCGAGGAGTTTTACTCCCAAGGTGGACCGGTATCTGCCGTTTATGATTCTCCGTGGAACGCGAAGGATTTTTAGCGAAAGACTTCATTCTTTAAGTCTGGTGGGTCGGTAGCGAACGCTTTCTACAACCGAAATGACCGATGCGTTATGTGCCTCGTGATAGCAGCCTTGGGAGCAACGCTACTTTAAGTCACTGAACAACTCGTGCGCAGAGCCCGTGTGTTTTTATCGATTCGTCGGGAGTCAGAAGAAAAGCCACGCGACAGCCGTCGGTGGTATTACGAAAGTGGGAACAACAAGCCCGCAGCTTTAAAAACCATATCCCTTCTAATCCAAGTCCCTTTTCCTGGTGATTGTGGAAATGTAGTTTGCTTCCAATGCTTAACAGTTGAGTAATGGTGTCCGTGTCCGGTAGGTATTCGAGGAGAGTGCTTATATTTCAAATACTTCTCAGACTTTTCTGTCTAGCTTAGCTTTTCTCTGTCTGAATCATTTTTTCTTTCTTATTATAATAGAGCTGTGTAAATGGGCGAAGTGAAAGTAATCGGTTACAAGATCGATGGTGGCCTTCCATCGATCATTTCCCGTAACTTTCGATAGCAGGTTTTCATCATCAATGCAAAAGTGATTCTCTGACATCAAAAGATTTTTACACACGTGCAGTCAACATCTGAAGAGTTTGTACTTGTTCAGTCTTCAATAATATATGATTGGTAAAAAAGAAATAGACTGGCACAGAGTGGCACTTTTTCCGTGCCTAGAGGCCTCAAGGTCTCTCTGAAGACCGTGTTAAGCCAGGAAATTTTTACTCCTACAACAGTTATGTTTACAGCTATATTCGAGTTGGCCAGATAGTGAGAAATATAACCTGATCCTAAATTATCCCTAAGGCTGTGAATGTACATTCCGCATGATTTTTTTCACAGAAAGATTTGAAAACGGAGTTGCCATCCATCAAAGGCCTCTCTAGCGGGGAAATATTCATCCACCTTCCCCCGAGAGGTCGTTGAACAAATTGATAAAGAAATTAATTTTATCGAGAATGCCTAATTGCTTTTTGAAAATTGATGTTTTCATATTCAATAGGAAATAGATAATTATCTCTACTCTCAAAAATACCTTTTTGTCTTTTTGCCGAGTGAACCAGATGAAAATTAAGCTAAATTATGCATTGAATAAAAACGGGAGTTGGGAGCTAATCAGGCATACGTCGTCCGCTGTGCGTCTGGCTGCGGCACCAAGATGTAAGCAGCGGTAAAAAGGTAAAAAAATAAAATTTCTGAAAATTATAGGAATGCTGGGCTGAGTTTTTGCCTAAGTCACCTAGGTTGGTTGCGCCAGATTCCCGTGCTTAAATTACGAAAAAAAAATCAATTTCGAGGTAAGATAGCATTTACATTCCTACTGCCCTGTTCATACATGCATTGGGTATGCATTTCATTGGTGCTAGATTATTTCCGATTCAAAAATGGAGAAAACGATGGTAAAGCTTTTTCTTATGCTCGTTGGTATCTTGATCACTTTCATTTGAAAAAAAATTAATAGCCATATTTTGCATTACCATCATTTTCAGGTGCTACTACCCACAATTAAATCCAAGGCAATAAATTTCACTAATCAAGAATCATTCTGTCGTCTGCGTATTTCATTCTAAAAAGTTATTATTCCGCCGATATCTCTCTTAATTTCGTCGCTTGGTGAGCTCGGATGGTAATGACATCGAATGTTTTTCGAACCCGTTTAATTTTCAATTTCCAATATCAGTTATTGCCCGAAGATAAGTCCACAAGGACTAAGAATTAGCCGTAGGTGTTTACCTAACGGCGGAGAAAACTCTAATAACGTTCGTGAATTTCGAGCTCCCATATTTTTTTCCAAGGAGAAGAAGGGGACTGCTGATTGAATCGCTCCGAATGGAGGCGAATCGGAGGATTTCGTTGGGCAGTGTGAGATTCCCGGGCTAGGGAGGGGTTGCCAGTGTCTTTGTTTTTACATTCCCCCCGGCGTTGCCCCCGAGCCGTTAGAGACTGAAGAACTGGCCGTTTTATATCCCACGTGGAATGCGAAGCTCTCCTTTCTCGTCCTCATTCCCCTGTGCATACGTTCATTCTTCACGGCGAGGATTTCAGCTCAACTCAGCCTCCCCGTTTCGCTCTCTTGCTGCCATTTTTTTTCCCATATCATTTCCCAGACGACTCGAAAAAAAGTTTTCTTTTGATGCCATCTGCCAGCTCCCCTTCCGGAGAGGGAAGGAACTGTAGGAGATGTATACATTTTTTTCTCTGTCTCGGAAGTCCCCTGGTCTTTCTTTATCTCGTTCGGACAATGGTTGAAGCGTGCCTCTTTGCTCCCTCCTCCTCCCGTTTTTTTTTTTTAATCTCCAAGACGTTCCGACGTATCTGTTGGGTCAGGGAGACAGTCTTGGATCGACCGTGACGCGGTTGTGCATAGAGATTCACGATTATCTTCGGTAACTGTATTGAATTCACCTTGCAGCGTTAAGGAGTTTACCTCGTGAATATATTTCAGCACTTGTCCCGCAGAGGGAACGAGAGATCTATCTTCCTCTCCGGTAGATCCAGGTAAAGTGAGATCTCGATTGTGCCCTTTCCTATTGTATATACGTAACATATAACTTATAATCCATGAAATCCGAAGATTTCTGCGATAATGAGTGGAATTTATGCATGATGCAGACTTGAAAAATTAGCTATTATCCGTGGAAGGAAGTTTCACTGCGACCTAGGTTTCGATGTTTTTACATCATCATCAGGTGACAAATTATAAGTTAATTCCGATCCCTCCGGTCACCTCTCCCTTCAGTTTTCCCACCCACTTTCCCCTTTCCGCACTTTCCTCCCTTTCCCCTCTTCTTTTTCAATTACTGTATTTTGTGTGTACTTAACTTCATTTGTCACCTAATGATGTAAAAACATCGAAACCCACGTCATAGTGAAATTTATTTCTGTGGATAATTGAAAAATTTTCATTTCTGCGTCATTTATAATCTCTTTTGATGATCTCCAATCCCAACTTCAATGTTAAATAATACGAAATGTTAAATAATACGTCAACAATAGGAAGTTACTATCAGTTACACATGCTAAATATTTATTTATTATTATAAATATCCCGATTGACGTTCTACGCTCACTTCTGCGTCTTTATGTTAGTGAATGTACTAAACTGTTTTGCACTTGGCGTTCCCAGAGTATAAAACGGAAGCTTATAGAAAATTACTAAAATTGCTCTCGTTTTTATTCAAGATTCTGTAATTATTTAAACT
This sequence comes from Ceriagrion tenellum, assembly GCA_963169105.1. Lineage (NCBI taxonomy): Eukaryota > Metazoa > Arthropoda > Insecta > Odonata > Coenagrionidae > Ceriagrion > Ceriagrion tenellum. The sequence goes on along the minus strand of OY720643.1, from coordinate 37,630,181 downwards.
CATTTTCGTTTATTTTGTCAAAAGTGACCCCTCACGTATTAAAATGTTCATGTGCGATTCATATTTCTAGCAAGCTATTAAATGCGCTCTTCTATTGTACATAAATTTTGTAATAAAGATTATTCGTTCTATTCATTTGTACGTCATAAATTCTTTTCCTCATGGGAAACGTCTGACCGAGGTGTCACTGTTTCTACTATTTTACCCTTAAACTAGTGATTAGTTCATATTTTACGCAAATATATAAGTAGCGAATTTATCAATGACGTCTCGTCTTTGTAAGTCCTTTGTAAACATTATGCTGGGAGCCATAATGGACTTGAAGGCAAATCACTGCACATAGACTGATAGAAAAATTAATACCTCACATGTTTCGCATCTACTCATTATGATTTTATCACCTCACTACATCTATAGGGCGGACAAAAGTGACACTATACGATAAATTTAGTGTGGATCTGATAATTCTATGATTGTTTCTTCCCGCGTATTGTCAATGGTTACAACCTGAGCTGAGCAAAAAAACCAATCGGTCAAAACACATGAATTTCTGTCCCTACCCTGTTCCAATTTCCGTCCCTTAACTCTTCCTTTTTATGGCTGGTGTCCTAACACCTCCTGCCTCAAGCCCCAGTGGTGGCTCATTGGTTGTTAAGTAGATATAGGTTTGAAGTTGAAAAACCGGGCTGCGAGATCCTTTGTCGTCAATTGCTTCTATATTGCTTACTTTTCCTTTGCCCTATTGACTGGCTGTGTTAACCTTTACTTAAAAAAGTGTATCCCTCCTGCTCACCTGTGTTTTTATTTTCATTACTAAGCCTTCGACCTTTCTGTCGCCAATCCTTTTTCTACCTTTCAGGATTTTAAAATGGCTTTCGCTGATTTTCAGAAGCATTCTCCCCGATAATAACGAGAGGACAACGTTAGAATATAAACCACCCACGTAAAAACAAGTCCTTACAGAGCGATGCGATATGAATTACTCATTGCATGTCGAGTTTCTGAATACTAGCCTTCCCAAGAAACAATGTGCGATCTGTTATCTTTGGGAACAGTATGACACTTTTAGTTGAATCACGTCGTTGCTAGAAGAATATATCCTCATTCCTTATTTGGCTTTCTTAATTGTCCACTTCCCGATTAGAACTATCATTTAATTTTCTCTTGAGGTATGGGAAATTACTGTTTTCCATTTAGGGTAAGAGTTGCTCCGTTTCTCTCAGCTGTGACGGATAGCAGCCATTAACGCGGAAATGGAGTTATAAATCTTGGCGAAAATTGACACGGATCATTTTCTTGCACTCTGATGTGAAAAGCAGTACTTATGTAGTTAATATAAATGTGGAGTGGATGTAGTATTTAGTTTTGGAGGAGTTAAACATCCACGGTATTGTAAAGTTTTTTAATCGCATCCACGATATTGTTTGATATCTCATTCGTATTTGCTCAGCAATGGAAAATGACTCACCCTCGTAAATCAAGCCGTGATATTGAATTAGTTAATGATGAAGAAATTCCACCAAGTTACTGCCAATACCATTAATTCTATTTAGCCGTGATTATCAATCAATTTTGTATGGATAAGTTGGTCCTTGCGTCGCTAAAAATTTAGGATTTTAATGATTTGTGCATGACATAAGTTTTCTCAGCAGAAAATTAGAGTAGAGAACAGAATATATTGCAACGAAATGACGTACTTCAGTCTGGTCAGTATTTGTGCTACTGTGTAAGTGTTTAATACTCTCTCAATTTTCCTGGTTTCTGTTTTTGTAAATGTCTTGGAGATGATGTGACTTTCGTTTTCTAAAGCTGTTGATTTATGAAGTTCGAATCGAGTGATTCAGCCCTCTTCTTGTCCTTTAGTGTAGAAAATCTCCAAGCTTCTGAAATGTTCTAATTTGTATAACCGTATTGGAAATGTAAAATTTGTAAGCTTGCAGCATGTAGTTATAATTTCTTTCCACTGTTGAATTTCAAGCGCAAGCTTCGTGAATGAAGGTTTTTCGCAGTGGTGAGCTGCCTAGCTGAATTTCACCAGGAATACATGGCTTTAAGGATAAACCCATGAAATCTTTCATTTTTGCGTGTCCTTGTCACTTGGATTTTAACATTTTTTTCAACTAAGTGCGCTTTTCAAATTAACTCCTTTGGGCTACCCTGTTAATTCAACAATGTTTCCGTCCCTGTCGTAAATCATTCTCGCCCGTCTCGTTTTGTACATGATATGCCTCGATTTAGGACCGAGACGAATTTCGTGACGCTTTTGTTTTCCTTATCGGCCAAACAACGCGTTGGGTTACTCTGGCAAGTTTATTTGTCCTCTCCGCACGGAGTGGTGGAGGAGGCGGGAACGCTGTACGTCTCCGGGGCTCGTTTTTGGGGCTTTTGTCGGAAGAGAACGCGGAGAGAGCGAATACTTCATCCTCGTGTTTGACCTGGCGCCGTGATATCACGTGGTAATTGTTGTTGTGCCCCAGAAAACAACCCTTTTTTTCTCTCCTTTCCCCGCCTACCCAAACGTTGTCGGGCTTTCCTCCTGCTCCCCGGCAACCAGACCATAGTAAAACATCAAGGCTCTGCTGGGGGAAAAGCTTTTATTAAGCCCTGCATCTCACGCGAAATGTTTGCTCGATCCTCCAGGTCGTCTAATCTCAAGAGAGAGGGAGAGAAAGAGGAATGGGGGCGGGGGATGTGAGAGAATGGGAAATGGGGTTTTTTGGGCATGGTTTTCGTAGGAGCAGGGAGCAGGGCCAAGGAGTTCTCGGTGGGAGGAGGGTAGAGACTAGGGTTCGAGGGTTAGAGGTTTGGGAAGCAGTGCAGGCCAAATTAAAGAGGAAGAATTAGGGGGCTTTACGGAGTATGGGGGATCCATCCCTCCTCTCCCCTTCTCACGACGTCCACACCGAGAATTTTAGGATGGTGTTGATTGGATTCTTTATGAGCCGAGTGAGACATGAGAGGTTATCCCTGAAGGGAGGGGGGGTGGAATTTTCCATTTAAAACGTCGGGGATCAAGATTAAATGCAGACGGGATGAGTCTCTAAATTACCAAAAAAATATTTCCTCCCTCTCTGGAGAGGGGTTATCTTGTAACCATTCCGCGAGGGGGATATGTACCTACGATTGCACCCCGCTTATTGTTCCCTAAAGGGTTTCAGCCACCCGACCTCATTTTGGGAAGGGTTTTCGGTTAAGACGCCGATAAACCCTCCATAAGATTGCCACAATTTTGTTATTACGTTTCGAAGTGGAATTCCCCGCAACTTGAGGGATCTTGGATAATGTAATTTTTATCATTACGAGAACTTTTTAAAGTTGGGTTCACGGATCAAATGGCATCCGTCCAAATTCGTCATAGCTTTAACCCATGCCACTATTTTGTGGAGGACCTAACTTCCCAGCGCTAACCGTATGAGCAGAAATCAGAAGTCGTAATGAATCTTTTAGCCGCTATAAACGCGATGAAATGAGTTTCCAGGGGAAATATTTTCAAATGAGTGAAAGTAGCTGAGCTAAATTTAGACGGTAAAGGTTAAATCATCATGTCTTGAAATTTACGGGTATGTGAAAGTCGTTTCATCTTAACGTGGATTTTTAACGCTCCTGAGAGAAATACCTAAATGATTGTATCCTTGTCTGATTAATCAGTTTAGTTACGAGACTTGGCCGCAGAAGTATAAATGGGCCGTATGTTTCCGTTTCTTACATGTTTCCACTTTGTAATTTCCTATGCAATGAGCGCTTTCAGCTCAAATATGCTAAGGTTATGACAAAACTATTTCGAAATTGATCCCCAGAACATATTCATAATCTCCCCAGTCTAATTTATTCTGTATCCTCTTAAAGTCAGGAAATAATTCGAATGTTCATCATCTCGACCGACTTACAGTAAGTCCTTATTCGGTAATACTCTCAATGCTTTTCCTTTTCTGCTAGATGTTAATGCATTTGCCTGGGACGTTAGTAGTTCGTAATGACTTGTGGAGCCTTGACTTTATGCTGATGAAAATGACCTACAGCCTTCATGAGGACAGGAAACTGTCGAGAAGTCGACCGAAATGAAAATCCTCACCCTGAGTAACATATATTATTCGCCGATAATTCATTAATTCTTTCATTTGGAAACTATGATTACTGAAATAAAGGTGCTGTTTACGGTCTTGCTGAAAGGGATGATAGAATTGCGTTCCGCTGTGAAAAGAGGTTGAGATTGGCCGCAAACTATTCTGTGGTATACTCGCTGCTTAATTTTTTAGCACTCCATCAGGTGCTGTCGACCACAAAGCTAATCTTACAGATATTCATCTTGATTTAAAAAATACTTAGCTATTCTATATTTATTAACCGATCAATACCAACGTCTATATCTGCATCCTCAATGCACATTGGTACCTTTGTATACTCAATTCATTGTACGTGCAGAAAAGCGCTAAATAAAGTTGAAATCTATAATTCCATTGAGTGTCAGTTTAATTTAACAAAGTGTTTCTCTTCCATCATGCGGGACATTATCAAGGAGGTTCAACCACGATTGTTAAAGATAAAAATTAGTACTAAATAACCCAATTTTCGTCTGTGTAGTTCGAAAAATACTGCTTTCATTGTTAACATGCAATATCTGTTAGAAACAGTTATAAAACTGTAACTGAAAATTATTTGAGGAATATACTTTTAGTGGACATTTTTTACGGAGCCGACTGCAGCGCAATTACTATTGAACTCAGCATTTTGACTTTAGTTCCTCCAGTTTTTTTTTGGCATTAACCAAAAAAATAAGATCTCACGTGCCTGTTTTGTTTGACTACTCAATTTAGAAGGACATTTACCTCTTCTAGCAGTATTTCATGGAAGTGGCATTCACATTAGAAATTAAAAAAAAATATTTCATTCATGTTTCACCAATTCTTAGATTTAAAACTCTGTAATTTAAAAATCAATCAGCAAGCTAAATACGGACGTAAGAGAGTCATTTCCTTTCAAACACTGGACACGTTTTCCTTTGGTAGCCAGAATGTAATGTTTATAGCATTTTATTTATCTACCGCGGATCTACCAAAATTCACCGGAGTAACGCCTAAAGAGTCGATTTAATCCATATCGATATCCAATTACACGTCTAATGGCCGACTGCAAGAATAGTTAGTTATGGTATAAATAGTTATGAGATTCATGAAATTTTTCATCTCGTAAAAATATTCGGGTTGCAGGAACACGTCTACTAGTTACATAACTTTTTTACCAATGGTAGATAGTTTCAAATATTTGATTTAATCGTCTACCACCAGATAAAATTTATGAAAGTTTAGATTATGAATAATTGCTAATGCTTCTTATGGGTCCCTTAACCATATGGAAAAAATATGTGTCGTTCCTGCAACTAGCGATAAGTGTATGGTTGCATGGTCTGAGAATAGTCCCAATCACAAGCGTTGGGCGGTTCTTCTTCCACGACTCTCTCCTCCCTTTGCGTTCAAATACCTCTGCATCTTTTTTTTTTCCTTTTACTGCACGCATGCTGAATGCGTGAAGGCTAACAGCTACGACCTACATTACGTCAAATACTGCTTAAGGTATGTGCGGCCTACATTTCGGAGCAGCACGCTGTAAAACAATAAGCACATCCCATAAGGCCTCGCAGTCGTTCAGTGAAGAATAGCGGAATGGGTCAGCATAATCTTAGATCAAGTGTCGCTGTGTTACACGGAGAGCGAAGGCAAGGGATCAGAAGACACCCATTTATGGTATTGCTTGCCTGCTTGCTTAGCTAATAGGCATTGTAGATTTCGATGAAATATTGGGGTGGAGTTAAAAAAGTCGAAAATAATATCGTTAGAGAGTAGTTGGTATTAGACAATAGGAATTACAAGGTGTCAGAAAGGAGAATTTGAGTGCACGGGGGAAATAAGACACCTTCTTAAGAACTGAAATTCTCAAGGAAGACTTACACTCGAAGATATTCATGTGTTTCTATTCACGTCTTTGATCGTTCATCTTACGTTGGAAGCTGTAATTCCAGTATCACAAGCGTAATTGTACTAATTTTTATAGGTAGTCATATTCTTTGCTTTTTACTCATTTACAGCGAGAAATAAAACTGAATCCAGAACAAAGTTTTGTAAGTCACATGTAAATTACGTGTATATTACGGTAAAACATAAATGCCTAGCAGTGCGTTAAGTCTACTCGCTCTTCTCTTTTATGCTACAATTCCTTTCCCGTTCATTGTAGGTGCATTTTTTAACTTATTTAAACTATTAGGTACTATGTGTCAAATGATAACCTTATTTGCTGAGAAATAAAAACGAGATAAACTCCCTTAAATTAAAATTCAATAACTGCAAGTGCAAATATTGGTCATATTTATACTCTTCAGTATGCCGTTTTTATAAGCAAGCTGAATAAGATTTGGTGGTGATTACCGATTGAGATTTGAGAAATGTCGACGATGGGAAATTTTCTCTACTTTATGGGATAGTATGTCACTTGCCCAATTGAGAGTAAGTTTAAGGATATTTATATTGGTGGCGCTGAAGGGATGTTCTTAATTTGTTTTTCCCCAAATCCGCCGTTGGAATCCTCTCTTGGCTCTTCCTCTCGTGTTTTTGAAACTTTTGGTATACTTCCGGGTTTTCATGGCTTTTAGACTAGTCGGACGAAAGATCGCACTCTGTTTCACCGCAACACAATTAATGTACACTCGTTGGCTTAATACCGGGTTCGGAAAGAAGAGCAGCCTAATGTGCGGGATAGCTCAAATTCCTGTGGACAATTTAATACGTAACTACCGACGAAGTAGCTGGTTATTTCTAGCGCCTACCTACTCAATGAAACCCTATACTTAGTTCTGGTAACTTTTAAAAGTGAATTACACGGTCATAATTCGTAATAGTGAAGTCACGGTTGTGTACTTTGATGGATACGAAATATGAAATCTTGGCAAAGGATATGACTTGGGAATTGGGACATGTTCATGCACTGATAGGAACGTCCTTCTTTGAAAGTAATCACGGAAAGGAGGCAAGGATAGTGGATACTGTTGCGTGATTTCAAATTTGTCTTTAAGAGTGGAGGGGAAACAGTTGAAAAATTCCTCTGTCAGTCGCACGCCACAAGTACATAATAGTTGCATGTCATCCAGGGACTCACTTGGCATAGCTATTATTAACTTAGTGACTGAATCATTATATTATATATTTGGGGCCTATATTAACGTAAAATTTATTTTTCCTCAGATGTTGTTGTGTATCCTCATTTTTTGTGATTTGCAAATTAATTAATGGTGTGGTTTAGCATATGCGTACTTTGCATACAACATAGCGCACTGCTTTGCAAATATGGGGTGATAAGTAGGGCCAAATAATCGGAAGTTAATTGTTTTCATTAAAAAATTTTAAATTTGTGAAATAATTTATGCTCCGCTTGTTATCATTTTCAAATTTTTTCAAAATATTTTCTCGAAGTCAGCCATCGGGGTTTGCATTTTCTATCTCACAAAGTTTTTTCACATGATTATGATTCATTCAGTAGTTTTTCAAAATAAATTATTTCACTGAAACGGTATGTACTACTTCAGAAGAATTATGTATCTGTCTTAAGAGCCATGGATTATAATTAGCTAACTAATGATAGTTATCTAACTAACCGTTGTGATTAATATGCTAAAGTTCCATTTATTTCTATTGGTGTATGTTCGCTTATAATGCTTTTTCTCCTTATGCAAAGTATAACATCATTAATAATATTTATGGATAGTTTCAAAAAAATTTGGATGTAATTTCAACGCTGAGTTCTCTATCAACCATTTCTTTTCAATTTTATTGCAATGTATTCACAGTTTTTGCCAATATTATACACGTGAATTTTATTTATAAGTTAAAGCGGCTTACTTGAGTTTCAAACTTTGAGAGATTGAAATGAAAAGCCATGATTTATCTTATTTCACATCTTTCCCGTATTTCTCGACATTTTTATGAAGCAGTACATGTTAGTTTTCGAATCGAGCTTGTTTGAGAATAACTTTCGCAGCATTCATAACGCCTTTGTGCCTATTAATCTCTTGTGAAATCCTTGTTTGCATTTTTGATCATCCTTTCGCTTAGGGGTAGTAGTCAAGGCCAAAGCAGGAAATAGGCGGAGAGTCATGGGTGAGGAAACATATCTATTAACTCAGAGTTCATCACTGTCATTCGTGACATATTCATCGTCGATTCGCACGTGTCATGCAGCGCCACTGAAATGAAAACATTTAATTTTTAAAATTGACGCGTAAGCCAAGAGCGAACAAAGGGGAATCTCGGAATGGAGATGCGAACTGTGAGATCACGCGGGAATGTGAGGAACGGAAGGTCACTCTCGACAAGCCACATTGAAGCCCGTTACCCTACGACTTGAAAAATACTGAATGACTGCCCTTTGTGCGAAAAATCATTCCCTGAAGAGTCCATATGCGCTCTAGGATTTATGTCTACCGCTGATCTACATTTTCTCTCATATCTATACAAATCACGCGCCAACTTACGGAGATATATATACTTTACGACATGTTATAATTATATGTTTTACTGCAGATGGGCTACATATGGCATTCATTCCTCGTGCCTCGGTACACACGGCAACATTCTCAAGAAAATGCATGTTCCTATAGATCCCCAAAGATGTGAGTCTTTCTCAGAAAAACTTGTTAGCCTTCGCATAGTTGTATTACGAATGCATAATGTTGACAAGGCGTATAAATCTGGATGAGCTGAAGGAAATTTAGTGTTACAACATGGAGGACATCATTCGTGTGTGATCGGGAATGTTACACATCGTTTGGACCAACCTTGAGACCAAGCCGTCTGTGTTCTAAATCTGATATCTCCTCAAGGAAGAAATAACAAGCAGAAAATCTCGTGTGGTGATATTTTCGGTGTGGATCTTTACATTCCTGAATTCAATTCCTTGGTGAGATATTGATGGAAGGAACGAGAAATATAGGGGTAGCGAGCGCTGTAGCTAAGAAAAATGAGCATTTCCACCAGAGGAAAATTTCATATTGTTACCATGTTCAAAATGGAAGACATGTAGATCGTGCTAACTATAGAAGTGAAGGGAGAACACGAATAGGCACTGAGAGGCCAGTGTTGTTTCTGGGTAAGAGTGAGAGTGCCAGATGAAGACAATCATTTATCAAAAGATGCTGCCTAGGCTGAGGGAAACAATGAAAACAATCCTGCATTTGCAAAGTCCGTAAAGAGGGGACAGAACTACTAGTTTTGGGTGTAACTACGTGGAATCTATCAATAGAAGAATGAAAGCAATAACTTTGTGTATCCAAAAAAATTATTAAAACACGCCCCGGGTTTCGACTTTCAAAGTCATTTGAGTATGAAGTTATTGCATCCACAATCCGATTAGTATTTTTAGTATCTTTCTAGTGGAATCACTAATGTGCTGATTGAATTCTTTGGAAAAAACATCCTATTAGATGTGCAGGGAAACGTATCCACCTCCTAAAGTAAATCAGTTTAGTAGCATTGGGTTGTCAGAAATACTATCGATTAGGCTAAGGAAAAGAGTTCATTAGAAATTTAGGCTCTACCTACCTTTAAGTTTACAAGTTCATTTAACTTTATAATGATGGATGTGGAAGCTCTTTAATGCTCCAATCACATTTGAAACGGTGTTAAGGACCCGTATTTAAAATTATATTCTTCCCATTATCAAGTTTCACTAGACTTGGAAATACTACGTCCCTCGCAATGAAAACAGTGCGTCTTTTCCACCAGCGAGAAGACCCCACGTATCAAATGGGTAAATTTAATCAGAGAATTAACTTAGAGCAGGTAGACAGTTTGTGAATATTATCACTACAACAGAAAAATAATTTACCGACCATTCAATTTAACATATGATTAAGAAACGGTTTGAGATTGGCATATTCAACATTATCTAGTTATAAAAATACTAGGTTTTCGATAAATTTTATTGTTTCCCTTTTTGCTAAGTGCCAGGAGATGATGAACAATTATTTTTTTATATCTTACCATATATTTTCCGTGCGCTAGAATTATTGAAGAGCGGCAATAATGTTAGGATTCAGTGCCGCCCGATTTGGCGAGAAATCTTATAAGGTCGATGCTGAAAAGAATGCGTTTCGGAACCCAAGTCCTCCGTTGGATTTCTTCGAATAGGTGTAATGAGTTGCGCTGCTCTTCAAAGAGTGATTTGGGGCACGGTCGACCGGGGGAGAGAGCATTGTGTGTGGTCGACCTTCGCTGATCGGAAAGGTTGAATCCAGCCCGAGACTGCGCGTCAGACAACGTCTGCTGGAAATTTGGTGGTCTTCCGTGACCTGCCCTCGCCAGAGGTCGCGCTTTAATTATCTGTTTTCTTTTTGACAGATCACTTCAATGAAAGGATAATGATGCTCACTTGGAATGTTGATTCCCACTGAAATCCGAGTTCTCGTCTTGTTGAAGGGCTTTCGGTTTCTGCTTGGTATATCGTGGGGAACCACATGTACAACACATATGCGGCGCAGCATCAAATAAGCTAGGTTTTGTTAAGGTTATATTAGGAAGGTCCTCGGATGAAAAAATAAAAGAGAGATACCACTTCTCTCTGGTTAGGCCACACCTCGAATACGCTGCGAGCATTTTGGACCCTAGTCATAAAGATTTAACCAAAAAAATTCATAAAATACTAAGAAAATCAGCACGCTTCGTAAAAGCTGCAACGAGCGAACATATAGTCTCTCACAACTTTTAGAGGAATGAAGGTGGGAGCCCCCAGAGACTCGGAGGCTACACGCTAGGCTTAGCTTCCTTGAGAAATTCAGAACTGGTGTGTTTCAGAGCGACACAGAGAATATTATCATGACGCCTCACTACATCTCTAGGTCTGACAGAAGCTATAAAATAAGAGAGATACTTTGCCGAACAGGTGGGTACAAAAACTCGTTCTTTCCGCGCACAATTAGCGACCACAATAAAAACTGAGCTCCACAAAATATACTCCCATAATACACGTCATCATTTCACCTGCAAAAACCTTACATCTTTAAACGCCTGGTGACCTAACATCCCCTGCCACACACCCATGCGGCGGTTCGCTAGGTAGTGTGTAGATGTAGGTATAGGTATTTATTTCATCCGCTCAAGCCTTAGCAAACAAAGCAGACAGCGTATTCCAGAATAATAGCGTGACATATTTAATTCCGCTAGGTTTCAAGTCCTTAGTATTAGGTTGGCTGTTTTTTTTTGAGTAGACGACTTGAAGATTAATTTGGAGAATGACACAGGAGGAACTATTTGGGGAGGCAATGGAAAGGATGGTGAATAGGTAGCCAGTACGGGGTCTGATATTAGATTTCCGGTTACTGGCGTGATTTTATTAACACTTTTTACTTATTTTTACGCCGTTTTCAGGGGAGAGAAGTTCCCTTTAAAGTGGCCCGAATCGTCGAAACTCGTCTAAGTAAAAGCTCAAGAAAATAATGAACTGAAATAGAACTTGTCTGCATTGCGGCATAACTGATATAATATCGAGGCCATTTGCTGAAACTGTTCCATAATCATGACTATGGCGTCAGTGGTTTTCCTCAAACAAAAAGTTAGATTTCACCATTATTTTCAGTGTTTGGAGCTAAGTTCATGCATATCTCTTTTATTTTATGGTTCAATAATCGAAACTCGCCCTGAATTTGGAACTTCAGAAAGAATACTTTTTGTCAAATTCAAAGCCGTTTTTCTTCAACTGACGTCTGTCGCTTCGGAGGTGCTGGAAAGTGAGGGATTCCCAGTAATGAAAGAAACCATTCATCTGGACGGCCATTCCAACCCTGATCACTCGATTCCGACTATGGGTGCTTTCTGCAAATTTCTATACTGTTTGACGTCCTTGGCGGGAAGTTGGGAGATCTGGATTAGGGTCCATGAGCAAGCAAGCGTTTTTCTCATTACAAATCTTGCACTTTCATACCAAATCTCTTTGTACTACCCCTCCAACCGGGATCAGAATGTTCATAAAATACTCTTCCGGAATTCGATCGAGGGCCCTTGGGTTTGGAAATCAATTCCAGCCCTATTCCGGTCTTACTGCTAAATAATATTTTAATTTGATCGCATATTGATTTAACTCTGGTGCTTTGTTGGAAATCCTTCTTTCGTGCACCGGACGCTACAGGACGTGCCACGGAATAAACGAGTGATTTCCGTGAGGAAATTCATGATGCGGAATCATAGCCGAGTACGATACTGTGTTTTTTTCACGGTGGTGAGGAAGGGCAGCAACGACGCCATCGAGGGGAATTTTTTTGTCTGCTTTGTGAAAGGTGCTCACTCTGGCGTTATCTCGTTTACGGGCTGGCTTGGCTCCGGTCATTTCTCCACCGCGGTCAAGCCGTAAATCTGGACTTTTCAAGAACGCGGGCGGTGCGATGCGGTTGCTGTTCGACTAGTCCAAGGATTGTGAGCCCTCACTTTTCTCAACGCACGTATCTAAATACCCCCCAATGATTGGCTGAACGGCAACAAAATCCTTCCAGAATTTAAACCGTGTGTAAGGGTAATTGTTTTATAAAACCCGTTTAAATAAAAATGTTTTTTATAACCGAAGTTTATTTTACGCTCTTTTTCTGAATTTTTAGTATTTTTTGCAATGCAAAAATGTGTCACTCATTTGCAATTTTAACCCTGTGGAAGGGCAATTTTTTTTCGAAGAGACCTTTAAATAAGAATGTATTATTATAGCAGAAATTAATTGACCACACTGCTGACTTTTTTGTGAATGCAGAAAATTAGCGTCATTTATTAGCAAGAATAGCACTAAGAAGGCGATCAAGGCAAGCGGACATAATTACCAGAGATAACGCTAATCAAAGGTGATGGTGAAAACAGAATTTTAACAAGGGAAATGACTGCTGGCTTTACTTTGTGGAAATTACCCATTATGGACCAAATAACATGACTTTTTTATCTCCACTTGAGATTTATTAGCACAATCCGGGTTGGTCAGGTCACCTAAAAATGACACGAAATGTCGAAACCCGGATCGTGCTAAAAAAAAACCTCAAGTGGAGCTAACAAAGTCATATTATTTGGTCCACAGAATTTTAACCCTTTGGAAGGGTATTTTTTTTCGAAGAGACCTTTAAATAAAAATGTATTATTATTGCGGAAATTAATTGACCGTACTTCGCTGATTTTTTGCGAATGCAGAGAATTTGTGTCATTAATGTGCATGAATAGCACCAAGATGGCGATCGAGGGAAGCGGGCAGAATAACAAGAGCGATCGCTAATGAAAGGTGATGGGGAAAGCACAATGGTGAGCGAAGTGGGCCATTTCCTTGCAGTGCGAGAACCCTATGTTTGCAGTAGACTAAAACACCTCCGTTAGTCCTCCGGACTCGGTCCTGTTACCGTTTCGCACATTACTTCAGGCTTAGCTGTTAATTTTGCCCGAGTAACTTCCTCCTATTATATTTTTCCTATCCTCCGTGTGGATACAACTCTTTTTAGCGCGAGATGCATTTTGTGTATGAAAGAGTTTCAGGCGTAACTTTGTGGTAATATTTTATAATGGCTTACAAATCTTGATAATGATATACATGAAAAACCTTGATAATGACATAAAGTGTCGAAACTATGGTCGGTTTTCATTACAACAGTCTGTAAATTACTATCGAAATATTTTTTAACCTTTTTTTACCTTTTTTAACATTTATACTAATATGTATTTTGTACCCCTGTTACCTGACTCCATATCTCTTCACCTCGCGGTATTGCCTGTATGATCGTGTCGGAATCCATCCGGCCTAACTCCAACTTGAGCGACGCTCACGTTTTTCTGCCCACCGAGTGCAGATACAAAATATATATGCAATGAAATCTGTATTAAGCAGCCACCACCGGACCAATGAGATAATGGTTGCTCAGGAAGGTGACCGCTTAACGGATGGGGAATTTACATTGCTTAGATGTATGGGGGAATACATTCCGTTCCAGAAAAAATCGGCCGCTTTGAGAGGTGACCGCTTAAGGGAGGTGGCCACGGAGGCAGGTTTCACTGTTATAATGAATATAATATAAAAATAAATGTGGAAGAGAGGGTTGACATGTCGAAAAATAAGTCCAGTTTTTTAGTATGCATAAGAATACGTTTTCCCGAAACATGCCAAATTCCCCAATGCTTTTCTTATCTCTTAACTAGCGGCCAAAAATGCTACAGACACAGTTCGGTTGGCAGCTTCATTCGGCCACGCGGCGGCTTTCAGGGAAATAAGGGGAATATTGATGTATGATAATGGGGGGAATGAAAGGTTTTAAGTAATGCAAATACATATGATTGAATAATAGCTACAGCTGTTTCTAGTATAAGCAGTGATACTTGTGTAATTAATAAAATAGATAGAATAGAATATGAAATATATGGTCCTGTGTTACCTAACAAGGTTATGAATAGGTGTCCTGCATTGATATTTGCTGCTAATCGTACGGCGAGTGTTCCTGGTCCTGGTTCCTTTATGGGGAGAATATCAAAGCGATAATTATTTTTTTCGTAATTATTTGCGTAATAATAATTCTGGACAATTATTATTATTGTAATAATTAGGGTAATAATGAGGAAAGTGTATGTAATATATGACTTTTGCACATGCTGATGTTGTAAAGTATGGTTGCATAGGTTTGTGCTTTAAAATGCTGTTTTATTTACTTGTATGTATATATTCTGGTTGAGTCGCTTAACTTCTTTCTTGATTGCATGGACACATATATTTGTGAAAAAGTGATTTGCTGGGAATTGTGATTGTTGTGATTGGTATCAAATGTCTGCCTCTTTTGATGTTGAGATGGTAACCCGAAAAATCGATTTTACCTATTTGGGGTACCTAAATTCAACTTTGGAAGGTTGCTGGTATATATGATGGTTATATATTGATTGACTTTGTATCCAATGGTGGGATAAAATTGATTATTATTATATTATTATAATATAACGCAAAACCTTTATATTTTTTAAAAATGCAATGGGAATCAGGTCTTTATTACGACTCGGGAAAATTCTCGCTGGGGCTACCTTACGCGAGTGGAGTGCTCCACGCGAAGAAATTAAAGGGGTCGCGGAGGCGGGGAAGATGCACGCAAGGAGGAGAAGGCGATCCTCAAATAGACGGCGGGGGGAGAGGTTGGGGGGCGGGAGAGGGGAGAGTATGCAAGTGATCCCAGAGTGGGAGGCGGGGGAACATGGAAAGGGGTGAGTTGGGGTGGGGGTGGCGTTTTTTCGTTTTGTTGTTGTGGGGGTTTGAAGGAGGCGGTTAGCGACTGACAGACGTGGCGCGTCGCTGCCACTCCTGCAAACAGGAATCCGCGGCGACTTTTTCGAGACAACGGAGGGTGGGAAGAGAGGGGGTGGCACAAACATGCCTTTGTACGAGGGGGGAAGAGTGGGTGGTCCGCTGGAAGATGGATGGAAAGGAAGGGGATTAGTATTTGCAGGGGAGACAAGGGTGGTTTGGAAGGGGTGCTTGGATATGTTAAAGGTGCCAAAATATCACATGAATAAGGAAGGAAGGTGATGGTGTCCTCCTATGCGTTTGAATCAATCATCCCCTTATTTCTCTGAAAGCCGCCAGCCACGTGGCCGAATAATACTGCCAACTGAACTGTGTCGATTGCATTTTTGGCTGCTAGTTAAGCGCTAAGAAAAGGATTAGGGAATTCGTCATATATTGGAAAACTTATTCTTATACATACTTCAAAACTCGGCTTATTCTTCGACATATAAAGCTCATGGAAAAAATAATGGTAGTGGAAATGAACTGAAAAAATGATCGAGGAAGGCCAAAGACGGAATGTATCAAACGATGAGGAGGCAAGTCAATATAAAGGCTTGAGAAGAATTTACACAAAACTGAGTAAGCTAAAAATTATGCAGAGATAAAACGGTTACCTAGTAAGAAAGTAACGTGTAGAGTTGTAGATGACTAATTCTCGGATTAATGACTGCTGTTGATGATGATGGAGAAGCGTTTTGAGATACAAATTTTGTTTCGATATTTTTTGTGAATAGTACGAGGGAAAACTAATAATAGGAGCTACCCGCTCGTAATTAAAGTCTATATTTTGTCGCTGATAATTGACTTGCATATATGATGAGGTGCCAGAATTCTTCCATCTTTAGTCATTGGTTAAAGACGTAACTAAAGAGTACCTCATCTGCAAAGGTTAAATCTCAGGACGAAGCAAGTCATCCCTGCCCAAATTTGTAGTTGAATCCTTAGGGTTGCGAGTCCGATGTGTTATTGACTTCATTGTCGCAATTAGCCTCTTATCATGTTTACAGGTTTAATTTTGTTCGTCAAATAAGTAAACAACCGAGTTTAATTTAAATTTTATCTGAGCTGAATCTTGATTTCTCCAAAGGTCTCACAAATAGCTATTCGGGAGCCCGGTCAAAAAGATTCCCCTGACACTGTTTGCACGCGCGGCCAAAGCGGAAAAGAACTTGGACTCTTTTACTCAAGCAAGCGATGATATCACTGTTTCAAACCCAGCCAAGACTTCCCTGAGCCCAAAGTCAATAAGAGCCAAAAAAATACAAAGAGATTTTAGAGAGAGACTATTTTGTTTCTTCCGTTATTTTTTCATCGAGACGAAAGGCCTGAGAAGTAGCATAGTTCTAAGAATTATTGAAAAAACTTACCCATGGGTCCTTACGGCAATTTGCCGCGTAAATTGTTGTGGTAATAAGGATTTTTTAAATGCTGGAATATTCTTGAAAATCTCCGGAATCGTTAATAAAATTGGATAACTCCTATTCACCAATGCAAAAGCCTCATATATTATAGTATATCGTTTGCCTGAACTTTACCATCTTCTGGTGCCACGCATGTTATTCTTTACTGAAATACCCCGTTTGTAAGAATTTTATCTTTGAGAGGAAGGAGACAATTCCTTATCATCTCCCTAAATCTTCTCAAAGTCGGGAAAAAACATCAGGTAATGAAATTGGCTAACGGTCCATATTTTCGGCTTATGCGTCCTCGCTCTATACAACATGAACTGACTTCGAAGGGTAGCAATGACTTGTTTCGTGACATGAAAAGGAGAGATAGGTAATTGACGTGAATTTGCCTACACGAACCACTGTGTCTCATAATCTCACGCTCGATTCCCCTCAAGTACTCCCTGACTGCGTCACAAAGTACACTGAGGCCTCTGAGCCCGTTAAGACGGCGGAAATCCAAATAAGCTTATGCATTAAGGTAGTTTGAGTGAGATAGTTCCCCAGTCATAATTGTGACTACATTCGAAATTTTCGCATTAATTTCACCAGCTATAGGACACATGAATTCAGTATTGCTCTATTTATGGCGCAATAATATAGTTTTATATGACAGAAATTGTTAGTAATTAATTAAATGGAAATATCGAAATAAAGTCCTTAAGTTGACTAATTTTTTTCGCGCCGTACGTTTGAAACCCCTTCAAAACGTAAGGTTTTTCTTGATCCGGAAGATATTACTGCTCTGACAATATGATTGATTTTCAAAAATAGTTGAGAAAACATACAAACTACACATTGTTAATTTTTTTACGAGATCTAAGTGTCAGTAATGCCTCATTTTCTTAATAAGATCTCTCTAGAGTGCGTACACCTACCATTTCCCATGTAAAAAGGCTGTTATTATTTGTCAAAAACCTCGGAAAGTAGTTTGAGAAGGGGCTGATATAAAGGTATCTTTGAAAGAGTACGAATTTGTCGTTAAAATGAGACCAAATTCATTGATTTCTAGGTGAAAGAATATTTTGCTCAAACTACCTTAACAGAATTGTTTACGCCACGATATCGCGTACGTTCTGCATCAGACGACACTTTCTGAGACGTCTATGTCTCCTGAAAAGATTTCTGGAAGGTAAAAGAAATGAATGGAAATGATAATCAAAGAAGATCGGTGATGGGATACACCGGACAAGTTTAGGGGGTTGTGCAAAAGTAGATTTGCGAATTAATGAAGCGGCTGGTGGGGAAGAGGATAGAGAGCTGCAGCCGAACCAATCTTCGGATTGATCGCTGCTGATGACGATACGGTTTTGTCAATCTCGCAAATGCACGCATAGACGTGCTGCAGCAGGGGGATCCGAGGGGGGAGGGGGGGGTTGACGCAGTAACGCGTTCATTTTATTTACCCCTTCAAATTTCGGGGTGGCGCTTGGATGGAGAACTCTTTCCACGAGAGTGCGTGTCGTGTTTATATGCAAGTGGAGATAGGCGGGTCGGTCTCACTGCAGCTTCTTTATCCGGCGGCGGGAGCAGCGACGGGGGTGCAGGGTGCAGAGGATTGGATGGAGTGGAGGGGGTGTTGCAGTAGGGGGAAGACGACGCTGCTGCTGTGTGATTGAAGCCCCTCACGCAATGAACGAGAGTGGCGCTTGCGGGTATATGGATTGTATTGGTGGAGGGTGGTCCATTGTTACCCCCTTGTTACCCTAACAGTAGGCAACAGATGCAGCACCAACGTTGAATGTGCGATCGAAAGAGGATTTTTTTCGACGTGTTTGCATTATTTTTTGTACTTTTAATTTCCCTCTCTCTCTTCAAATCCCGCACTATTTCACGTATTTTATTTTTATGCTCGCTCTTTCCACTCTTTTCTGGCCTCCTGTACTTGTCTTTCCCGGTATCCGTCTGTTTTTTTTCACGCTAAAGGATATTTGATAGAATGGAGATGGTTCTGGGATCCGGTTTCGTCGAATTCTTTCACGAAGTCGCGCGCACTATCGTGTTCCCAGTTGTCTCGGTAAAGGTTGCCTCACAGTAACAGTGTTAGTGACCTTTGTAAGAAGTAGGCTCTTTTCTGCTTCCAATACATTCCCACAAATATGAAATAAGCTCTTAGGCTTTTGATAAAATTGATTAAAAGCGGCAAATAAAAAGTTGGCGGTGATGCAGATTGCATGAATGACAGTTGTTTTCACTGCGGTAGGGTTCAAAATTGAGGGGCTGTAATTATCAGCCCTACTTTAACGCAGAATTCCAATGAGGAAAAGGTCATCTGCCTTCACTGGAACTCGAACCCCGATCCCTTGATATAATCGCGAGTGCTTTAGGCAGTTAAGCTACCGAAGCGTCCTTCTCCTGAAAAATCTACGGGGCGATAATAATCCACAGGCGTGATATCGGAGGATCGGGTTCCAGTCCTGGTCAGGGAGAATGATTTTTCCTCTGTGAAATTTCGCTCTTATGTACATTTTCGGATGACTCCGTAAAGGTATTACCGTAGATTACCCCGCTATCCTCAAAATTCGTCAATCCTGCGAGGTGACTAGCCACCGTAGTGGTTGATTCCATCAAAAATAAGTTGATAGGTTGTCGGAAGGACGATTAATTGGGAGAGTGAAGAAGAATGGAGAAAAATCCGGCATCGGGATAGAAGTCCATCTAAGATAATTGCGCAGTTAAGCATTCAATCCACGACCAATGGGTTACCGGCGTGCAAACGCCTTTCGTAGAGGCGCACGTAATCGTGACGCCGTCATGGATGAGTAGTAATCCGATGAGATTTTCAATAAATATTTTTCGATGTCTTGTTAATGATTGCTTCTGGTGATGCTAATGACGTTTAATAACTGCAATACTTTTTTGAAAGGACGGGTGATACTGATTGTGACTTTCGTGGTCCTATCTCTTAGTCCTTAAAAGTAACACTTCCCCTAATTTTCCTTCATTCTCTGGTAATGTTTTCTGTTATGTTTGTAGGCCAATTAATACATAAATCTTTGGCACATATTCTATTACTAGATATGATATTTGTGTGAGGATAATAGCGTATAGAGTTAAGGGGTGGATAAAAATATTTACTGACTGATCCTGATATTCCTTTAAATATTCCAAAGTTTGTCCTCTGTCTTTTTTCGCCAGTTTTTCCGCTAATCCTTGTATTGTGCCAATATATGATTTCAAATTCCATTTCCATTCCGAGAAGTCTTTGTAAACCAGAGAAAAATATTACCATATCTCAGAGTTTCATTACCTTCACAAAGCCCTTTGAAGATTCTTGCAGTTGGTGTAAGGGCGCGCATATTGTTTCTCATACTGACACTGCCCGTTTGTGATCGTGTCGTCTTTTCTTTTCAAAATATAATCAATAATAATATCGTCTGTGCAATGAACCATCTACTATCGAAAACTTGGATTGATTCATGACGAAGAGAGGTAATTTATGAATGGCATAATTGTATTTCATATTTCAATTGAAACGGCGCCCAAATAAGGCCTAGAGATTTATTGCAGGATGCCGAAATAATGGTAGAACGGCTATAAATGGAGAAAGCTTTTTCAGAAAAGGTCATGGCTGGTAACTCGAAAACGCCCTTATGTTCTCCTTTTCTTTTTCTCGTAGCTTTTCATCCCTTGTGCGTACGTATTAACTAAGATGTCTTAATAATGAAAATAATTTGTTCAATACAATACGTAATTTGTAAGTAGTAATTTATTCACTTGCATTGGCAATAAATATGAGGGCTTGGCCATTATCAAAGTAACGAAAGTATCTGTCGTTGCAACATAAATTAGCGTGTGTCTATTTAACCCTATCTGTCGCTGCGAATATGAGCAGTCATTTCAATGACGTGTATCTTTATCAATAGTAACTACTCGATGATGAAAATGTTAAATATTTGTCTTTCCGTAGCTGTCTTTAATTTTGAGGCAAAAACTCAAATAAAGAAAAAAACATTGAGGTGCTATCTCTAAATTACATCAATTAGAATAATATCATTTTTATTGGTATTAAAAACCTGTGCAAAGCGAAATTGTCTAGGAGGACTTGCAAGTATACTGCTTTTTATAGTTCAAAACTTGCTTATCACTCTTCAAGCTCAAGTTATTTAACTGGAAGAATCTATGTAAAATTAATAAAATAATGACTGTCATCTGTTCGGTAGGAAAACAAATGGGAGCCAGTGACGCAGGCATGGGTTATCGTAATTGCTAGGGAATTGCTGGCGTCACGCGATGGCAAAATGGGTTCCGATTTTCATTCTAGACCATTCGAGAACACGCCCCAGTGGCATGTATCCATCCTTGCGACCTCATTCCTCCAACCAAACACGCCAGTGAAATTTACCGTCGACGAAGAGAGGATCCAATTTGATCTTTTGGAGAACATTGTTCCGTTTTAATAAACCATTCTCTCCCGTTGAAGGCCCTGAACGGTGGAAGCGTCTCGTAAATCTCAAGCTTCGCCCTTTGCATTTTCGTGAAATTTCTGATCTGGAACGCAGCTCCACATTTCACGATCTAAAAGTACACACGTAGAAGTTCTAAAATAAAGAGGGAGAATGAAGTGTCTCATGAATAACCTTGTAAATATTCCAAAACGCGTGTTTTTAAACACAGAAGCATTCTTATACTGAGAATTTTCCTGCATGTTTACGTTCTCGGGCGTTGCGCAGTGGAAGGAGTCTACATTTGAATAATGATAGTAATTTTTACCAATGAAGATAGTTGTTGTACCATTCATTTCGGTTAACTTAGTCCTCCTCAGGTACGTATATTATCATACATTCAAAAAAAATTATCGCATAACTGTTATCATTATTCAAGTATTTTAGTATTGAAGCGTGGAGTTGAAATCTAAATTTGTGGAATACTTGGCAGTTATGCTTAGAATGCTGGTCTATGTTACCATTTGTCATCTCTTCGATAAGACCAGTGAATGAAATTTCAATGACGTAATGTCTATAAAGCTTGATGAGAATATTTAAACTAAGGACAGCAGCGGAAAATGCCACTCCCGCCATCTGCTATTAAAATGTCCCAGTACTCTACTTTAAAATGAGTTTGATACACTTTCATCAAAACCGTAGCCTCATACTGTTATCGTTCAAGACCAGTGGTCGGCAAACCGCGGCTCGCGAGCCGCATGCGACTCTTTGGCCCTTTGAGTATGGCTCTTCCACAAAATACCTCGTGCAGGCGCGCACGTGCTTAATTTTATCAATAAATAATATCATTATTTGGAATGGTAGGTAATAGTTATGGTTATTAGGTATTAGGTAATATCAAGTTTTATTCGACATACGTATAGTTTAACTAAGACTTAAAACTTTACCTAAAGTTAATGAAGTTTATTTTAGGGAGCGTTGTGGAGTGAAAGAAAATTTACTGTCGAGGATTGAGAAAGGCATGCTGAGATGGTTTGGACATATAGAGAGTATGAAGGAAAGGAGATAGACGAAACAAGTATGCAAGACGAGTGTGAATGGAAATGTTAGAAGGGGTCGACCTCATCAAACGTACCTCAATCAGATTGAGGACGCTTAAAGCAAAGACCAGGTTAGGAATGCTCTAATTAAGTTGGTAACAATGTCCTATGTCGTTTTTAAATTTAAATAAAAAAATTGGCTTCCAAAAGAAATGTCAATCGTTGTAATTTTGATATTTGGCTCTTTTGACCAATGAGTTTGCCGACCACTGTTCTGGATCATATACAGGAAAGCACCAATTCGGAGAAATCAACTTTGAAAAATATCATGTGACCGGTTATGGTACACCAACTGGCACACATACTTCTCTGGAAATTTGGAGATATTGTTTCGAACCCCGGTGAGGTGACATGAATGATTTAGTGTAAATTTCCACTCATTTTTAGTTAAATCTTGCTCTCGTGCGCGTACCAGCGTTGTGTATTCGTAAGTCTCATTTTCGATTCGTAGAGGAAAATTTCCAGTTTTCCCTAACCAAATGTATGGATTGCAATAGCCTTAAAGTTTAGAGTTAGAGAATAATTGCTTTTGCCTATCGAGCCGGTATTCTGATTTAAGTCTGTGCGTTGGCGCCGCGGTGGATGTCGATATCGAATTTTCTTTACTAGCGGTGAATTGGAGCGAGAATTACCTCCGCATAAATCCGAGAGCATCGATGCGGGCGGCATCCGCGAATCCAAATGCGAGAGCGCCTAGTAATGCATACCACGACCAATGGTACTGGCGGAGTTGATTGCGGTTCAACGAGGAAGAAGGAGACTGTTTAGCCAATCCCCTGCCTATGCGAAACCGCCTCCCGAAAAAAAACTTTTCTAACTTTTTTTCACTTGCAGTCATAGGAAAGCAATGATGCGTGGGTAAATGAACCGTCTCGACGCCATCAATGGTAATTATGCCAGTCCTCCGGCGCCGGCGAATTTAATTACTTACGAGAGACTTCGTTTTATCATTTTTTCCTCTCTCTTCTCCTGAATTTTTCGCTTCGTAAAACTCTCCCTCTCGTTCCGTCTGCAATATTCCTTTGCAAAACCGGCAGATATCCCTCTCCGTCAGCACAAACAAGAGTAAAAAAAATATTGAAAAAAGAGGGTGGGAATGAAAAAAATGGTTAGCTCTGGGTATCCCCGGCGGTTTTTTTTCCGAATCCTTGGAAGCGATCGCGGTTCCACGCGGGGCTTTTTTAATTAAAGAAAAAATTACTGCCGCACTTGAGTTCCCTCCGTCATCGATTCTCTTCGGCGCGGAATAAAAAACAATTACGCGTTTTAGCTTTCCCGGGACGCGATTTTGGATTGAGTCACGAGAGATGTGTATGGCAGAAGGGTAGAAGTAGTTTGATTTTTTTTCCTTCACAAATGGACGAACCTGCTACGGTGTGTCGGTAAGTCGTATACCTTAGTTATTAGTGTAAAATGTGGCGGTTATTAGTAGAACTGTCTATTAAATGTGAATGGTTGCGTTACGAAAATAAATTTTTATTTACGAAAAGATCAGAATCTATAAGTTGAAACTTGTATATAAGCCTTATTAAAGGCAGGTTACTTCACATAAGTGGGGATTATTCCAGATGAGAAGGTATTAAGTAAAGTATGGTCTTCGGAATGAAAAATAGCATTTGCTGATGAAACGTTTATTAAACGATCAGAATTGATGATGATGAAAATGTGAGTTAAGACTACAAATGGTTAAAACCCAAATGACTAGCGTAGTGCCGCTTGATTTAGGAACGCGTTGGCTGCGGAATGAAGATGAACGTCGGCTGTCGGTTTTTGAGATTCCCGTGAGGAAAAGGATGAAGAGGGTTAGCTGGGTGAAAATATTAGAAAATTTTGTGTGGCTGTGAAGGAAATGAGACTGAGAGGAGAAATTAGATGTGCATAGCAGCATAAGTGGCCGGATGACGTATCGACGGGACGGAAATACATGTTGAAGATTTTGACCGAGTGAAGAAAGTTAGGTAAGTGTGGGAGAAGGATGTGCATATGAATCTTCATCGGTATGAATTGTGGAAAAAACGCAAGGAATTAACTAGGGATACAATTCTAGAAAAGATAGTTCTGTGAAGTAAACATTTGAAAAGGCTCTCCGTTGTTGTGGTTCTTGTTACTATCATGAAAAAAATATAATAACTCTGCTCACTCCACTCTTGAGAATTCATTGTCTCGACACAGGTTTCGACACTTTTTGTCATCTTCAGGTCCTGAAGACCTACCTGAATGGCTCCCGAAGACCTACCTGAATAGCTCCTGAAGACCTACAGCAATACTTCTGGAATTAATCGAGAGTATTGTTATTCTATTCAATATGTGTGGGTAGTAGGCAACTATTCACAAAGTCGTCTCCAACCGTTTCATTTTTCCAACCGTTTCCAACAACCGTTAGGTTGTTGATTGCAACTCTCCACAATTTCCTCTCAAAACTCGTTTCACTATCATGTGTATTTTTTTATTGGCTTTATTTAGCAGACTGTTGTACCTTTCGGTCTTCGTTTTTGGGATTTCCCTTCAGATATTTCCATATAATATGATCCTCATGAGTCCATTCCGTCTCATTACCTAACCAATTCTTTGGGATGTTATCTTTCTTAAGGGTAAATAAAATGGGAGAGTGGGAGGAAACTGGTATCCTATGTCCCATTTATTTTTCTACCTTTCCTTCTTACCATTTTCTTTCCAGCAAGATCTGAAATGGTGAACCTACATTTAATTTTGGGTGTCTATGAAACCAAAAATTAAATGAAATCACTCTCTGGGTACCCCATTGTAATTTGTAAATTACATATCATTAATTTACTTCTCCGCAAAATAAGTGCAATGGGTAATTAAATTAGCATAATAGTTAAAGTTAAAGTTTTGCGCAATTTTGCCTAGTATATTTACAACTATTCTCGCGATTTTACTTCCTTATTATGCACCTCATCGTTTTTTCTTCTTCTGCTCTTGTGTAAACTTCCAATTTCCCATCCCTCCATTTGATCTTCAGCGTTCGCCAACGCCATCAGGTTTCTAAACTGTCTGTTCTGCTTTGACCCCTCTTTTAATCAGTCCAAATCTCTGATTATTAAAGAGCAACACTTCTTATGAATATATTTACATGTCGCTTTCCACTTCTACATATTACCCTGCAAGCCATCTCAAGGGTATGCGGTAGGGCGTGAGTTATCACCAGCATGCACTATAATATACGCGTATCTTTCACCACAGATATGCTACCTATCCTACAGAAACTGTTTGTATTAATGTATGTAGCGACTACGTAAACGAGATACAAGAATCATGCGGGGGTCATGCGAAACGTGATAATAGCACTACCTGGCAGATTGAGACACTGGTATTAGGGAGCTAATCAGGTGCACGACTTTTCGACTAATCTGCTTCGAAGTCTCATTTGCAGTCATTAAGATCTCTTAATAATTTCTCTTTCGAAGATGCAATCATACATTTGTTTGGTGGAACGATCAATGAATTACGAATACCTGCAAATGTACCTATCCCATGTCTCGTTATTGGCCTGTCTCGGAGTCGTGAATGCTGGCGGAAAATCCGTGGTACATGCAAGCATATGTATTTCATCTCGGCAGCGAAGATGTCTGCGGTCTGGTGATTAAGTAGTGTGACAAAGGCGGGGTACAAAAAGTCGCCACGCACCGTCTATACGACCCCAGCGTGTGGAATCTAATTAATAATGCATGAGGCCCACTTGTAGGCGGATACCGCGCGGAATGCTTAGAACACGGACGAGGTATTTTGCGAATCGGGTCGTCCTGAGATTGCTCAATGGATTCACGGCACCAATTCAGCTCTTCCTATCGTCTCTTCACAGTAGGCCGTATGCCTACGATACCGCTCCGCGCTCGAATTAAACCACATGCATGCTTATCCTTCCAGAGTAGACTTCAGAGATGCGTTAAGATCTCGATAGTACAGGGCTATGACAAGCAAGTGACGGAGATATCCTTCGTAATTTTCGTTCAGAAATAGTGCTAGGTTTACGGCGGCAGGAATATAGTGCCAAAGCCATCGTAAGTTGAGGATTATGAAATGAGGAATCCGAGTCATCGGTTATGCTCGTGAAGGATAAATTACCCAGCACGTATATATTTGAGGAATAGGGGCGCGAGGTAGCCTCTACCATGCGAGGTATATTTTCGGAAGTTGAATTGGAATGGAGGTTAAAAATTTGCGCCATTTCTTATGTCCTATGTTGAGGAAAGCTAATTTGAGGCTCTTAATACGATTGCAATCGATTATTTCAGCAATACTTCATTCCCAGCGAAATTAATCGAGTGTATTCTTATTCTAGTCAGTTATTGTGAGCAGTAAACAACTAATGATATGTCATTTTTTTGGAAATGTGGAGGATATCAAGTATGGTATTTGCTTCCTCTGCAAACTCCAAACTGTTTTCATGGCTCTCGCTCGTAGTTGGTTTGGAATAGTATTTTGTTATGTTCTAATTTACACAGATTTGTCGTGTGACTCTCCTACTTCCTGTGAGGAATTAATGTTCTCACTTTTTATGATAATTTAATTCTTATGCATTCCGATCAGTTTCCTGCTGTTATAGTTGCCTTGTTATAAAACTATGGCTGAAAGTATCCCGAGTAAATTTTTCAGTTTTATTACCATAGTACCTTTGCACAATAGTTTCAGATATTTCATGAAGTTTCAATTTTATCCTTATCAAAATGATAATTTCTTTTTTAAATTTTCCCTCAATGTTCCTACGAATGGCTACTTTTTTGCCCAATTTTCAAAGTAAATAGTCTTTGGTTTTTCTGAATTTTAGTGCACCATACTGGGTACTCTTCTGTCTGAATGCTTATTTCATGAAAAAACCTGGCCTATCCATTATAAGTATATTATTATATAAGTACTTATCCATTCCAGGCTTCACTTCACGAATGTTTTTAGCATTCATACTAAAGGACAAAACCTTGATTTTTTCTTCAAAATTTTATTTAATCTAAGTTCAAATAAAATTATATGGAAAAGAATGCATCATCCCACTTATTAATGCTTCTGAAACACTGTCTGATATCCCAATGATTCTCTCGCATCTCCCGCTTATTTTAAATAATTTCACCCCATCGAGAACCAAGGGTACCCAAACTATATCCACATCGAATGCTTTACCTCACCTATTACTGCTCATGAAACCTTGTCCGATATCCCTATGATTCTCTTGCATCTCCCGCTGATTTTAAGTAATTTCACCCGATCAAGAACCGAGAGCACTCAAACTATTTCCATATTTAAAGCGTAAATGATTTCGGGGTGAAATTTTAGTGTTTCTCAGGTTGATCCACTTCTCACCCAGGGCGAAAGATTAAGTCTCGTGGTTTGATTGTATGCGAGGCGGTGACCCCGCGCAGGAATACTCCGTATATACCTTCCTCCATTCACGCACCACGCCCGTCGAGCACATCCTGCATGCAGGAGACAGGATTTAATAGGCTTCCGTGAGCTCCAAGCCGTACTGTGGCTTTCCGTGAGATACCGCCACCACCCCCCGCCATGCAAGTCTCCTGATGATCGGAGTCTCGGGTAATTGTCGTCTCATATTCGCGTTCAAACTCTCCTTTTGTTCGCTCCCTTCTTCATTTTTGTTTCTCTTCCCTCCTATCTCTTCCGGTTCGAGCTTTCAGAGAGTCGAGTCCCATTGATTCATTCGTTAGGTATGTGAATTGCAGCCGGCGGAGTTTTATCGAATTTTTTCGCCTCGGCGTGTCTAGTCCCTCTATTTTTTTCTGGTTCTCCCTTTCGTCCCTTCCTCTCGTTTGCGGGACGGGTAACAAACAGATGACGGTCGATATCCGATGCTCGGCGCTGTGCGGGACTCGCGGAGTTGTGTACTCAGTGTGTGGATCTCATCCCGTGAGCTCTTCCTCCCGTAGCGGAAGCACAAAGACTCGACAAAGACAATGCGGGGGCGTGAGGGGAGAGGGAAAGGGAAATGATCATCTATTTATCCGTGCGCTGCCTTTGTAATCTTCACCTTTTTTTAACGTTGGATCTGCTTTTGTCATGCCGTACCTATATACGTGTTCATTTTTTTAGATGCATCCATCGACGAGAAATGGAAAAATTTTATCTTGTTTCGAGTGTAAATTATATTTTTCCCGTCAAATTTTTCTTGCGTCAATGCGACTTCTTTTTCTGTTATTTTTTAAAATGAGATTTGTTAAAAATGTATCCTTGCTGAATTTATGTTGCTGCCTTCGTATTTTTTGTCTGATATCGCGAATGAGTTTTGAACGTCAATTTTCAGTGAAACCCAACTCTCGTTTTTTTTATTTTAATTTGCATTTCATCTAGAAGCCTTGCGCTGATAATAATTTTCGCAGAATTCAGTTTGTTTGGTCAACGCAGCATAAACAATGATGAAAGCTTTTAAAGAGGTTGGACTGTGATGGCCTGATTCAAAATTGATGAGCTAATCACACATTTCCATCTGTGGCTAGAATTGGAGAGGAAATAAGTTAAATAAAAGCTCTGAGAAGAAGAAGAGACTAACTTATTGGGCACTTGTTGCAACACAATAGCCCATTGAATGTTAAATTAATGGTAAGAATCACATAGGAATGCCAAGGATGGAATCAATGAGGCAAATTTTGAAGGATGTCATAGTGATGGATTAAGTACTGGTGACGGAGCTATCGGCCGAGAGTGGAGGGGAATTGAGAGCTGATGTAACTCAATCTTCGACTTAAATACTTATAATGATGATGAGTCTTCCTATTCATATAAGCACTTTTACTTTCTGAAGATTCATGTTCGTTATCGGTTTAAGTATTTCGTTTGAGGCGTAAATGAAAATGTTTGATTTCACATCCTTTCCCTCTCTCGCTTTCGCCATCATACCTCCTAAAATTTATTGTGTGAAATTCACAGTGGAAAAATCATTCGCCTGTACTGGGAATCGAACCCAGATCCACCGATGTCTCCGAGTGCTCTAACCAATTAATTAATCTGATCACTATCGGGTGACTCAGTTGAAGTTACCGTGCGGTTAGTTCCGTGGTTCTTTGAAAATGTCCAAAGTAAACACCTTTGTGTTTTTAACTGGTTCTTTACCCCTGGACTGTAGCGCTTAGCGCTCGCATACCGGTACCTCTGGCATTATATGCACGGTACCTGTGAGGACAAATTGCTCCTTAAAGCCCCAATGATATGCCCCTGGTTAACTTAATTGATTGGAGCCCTCGGCGCGAAATCGAGGGGACTGGGTTCGATTCCTAGTCCAGGCGAATGATTTTTCCCCTGTGAATTTCACACAATTGTGTGATCATTTGCGGGTGACTGCGAGGCTAGTTCCGTGGTTCTTTGAAAATCTCCTTAAATTGATTTGCGACTTAAACTGTCGGGCCACTTTGTCGCTGGTCTTCACTCCCCATCTCCCTTTTGACAATCTCACGACTCGCGTTTGCGTTTTATTCGCCGAGGATATTCATCGTGGACTCGCCCTGAAGACTCGGAGCGTCGGCGAACGAATGAAGCGGTCATTTAAGATTCACGGAACATCGCGACATTTCTCTCCACCCTACCTCCCACACCATTCTCCTCTCCTCCCTGCACTTATGGCCGATGGCCATTTCCGGATATTTGTCCGCACGTATTTTTTTCCATCCTCCTCCGTCGGCAAGCTAGGTGGGAGCGGCTCGAAGAGCTAGCTCACGCCGGAATAGCGTCACGGACTTCCTACGAAAGCGACGCTGAATCGCATTAAGGGGACGCAAGATGAGCCCCCGCAAAGAAATTACGCTTGGCCGGTGGTGGGGAGGGGAGACAGCCGTCAACCTGATAGGAAGTCCGGACTGGTGTCCCTCACTCCTCTCCCGTCCCATCCATCAACAACTCGAGTCTAGTGTCCGCGGGACTCTCCATGTACGGAAGCGGCCGACGAGCCGATGACACTGCGCTGAGGATGTATTTAACGTGGTACCTGATGTCTCTGGGGATAGCATTCCCTGGGGAATCGGCGAGAGCGGTTTTCCGGAGTATTATCCAGGAAGGGCTGGGAATTATCAAACCACGGAAATGTTTAGGTTGTCAAATCAGAGATCCTCGAGATTTTTAGAGGTATTGACGTAAAAATTTCGTCATTGTTGAGGCTCGGCCATGACAATTCCGTGCTGAATAAGTCCCCAGTTCAATTCAGAATTCTTATTCCCCCAATCTTCTGAATTCTATCGGTACATATCGTAATACTATTGATTTCAAAATATAGTGAAGATAGAGCCGGGAAATAGAGCCTGCGTTATAGGCTTTCTGCCTTTTCAGGGTTTGCAAATGGTTGTATATTTTCTTTCTCTTAAAGCCATCCTTGGTATTGGTGCGGAAGTGGTTGTTGACTGGTATTCGTGGAGCTGGGCTAAAGAGAGTCTACGAAACCTACACCAGGCCGCCAAAGGGTATTTAATGAATGACTTGAATGAAATTTAGTCTTTTTAAACTCGACAAGAAATGATGGCTGAATAAAGGTGAATAAAGAAAAAGGTAAACGATCTAAAAGTTCATCGACCATAAATCACCATCATTCAACGAGCATAAAACGGCCAGTCTCTGTAATTTTAAAATATAGTTTCGTGTATCATTCTCTGGTAGGTTCATTGGTTCACAGGATTGCCTAATAACATCCCTCTCTTACATTTTACGCTCACTCGGTCAATAATTCGCTGGCACTATGATGGTCAAGTGGCATTTCTATAGTGCGTTGGAGGTCTTCATTCTTGTGTCTCCACTTGTTTGGCCTGAAGGAAAGTGGAGACCAATGTGGTTTTGAAAAGAGGTCGCGCGTTGAGCCTTGGTGCGACGAAGAGCGCTTATTGAATGCGTATGTATCCGAAGGGTCGACGGTTTCTCTTTCATTATTTACTGTCGTTTTCCCTCCTTCCTTTTTTGAAGAGCGCTGAGGTCGTCTGAGTCCCGACGCCTTGATGCACGTTCCACGTGGATAAGAGCGATAATTATTTCGTGCTCAGCAATCGATTTTGTCCCTCCACTAGACCCCGTCATTGTCGGCTGCACCTTGGGGCTTCTGTCTGCAATATGAGGGCTGCAATTCTCGCGCAATATTTTGGAGTTTTGTGTTCAAGGTGTTGAATTTAGCGCAGATCAGAACACACTAACGCACAAAACACGCTTACTAACGCAATCAAAGTGTTTACCGATCAAGAGGTCTGGTTTTTTTATATATAATTTTTAAGATATCATGAAAATAGATTTTTGGAAATTTTCAAGTGTTATAAATCTTGATTTTGGATTCTAATTTAGGTTGCTGTTTCAACGGCATTGTTCATTTTTTGGGTGTTGCAATCACGGTTGAAAGAAATGAGATTCTGGCATGTTAGTCTCCGTCGTTTATGGTCGTTTAAGCGGCTTATACTTACGAGCACATGAAAAATGTATTTTACTCTTGTATCTGATTCTAATAACATGTAGATCTGAGAAACTTAAAATACTTAGAGGACATGAAATTTTGTTGGAGATATTTGCAAACTAAGAGTACATCTTGATGCACTTATTACGGCGACTTGTAATCCCAAACTATGCGTATGTAAAGGTGCTATATGAATTTCGTTTCTTCCAAATTTCAAGTTGAACTTTGGTTTAAAAAGTCCGTGCCTACAATGAATTCATTCGTTTTGTATTCTACCAAGCGATTGGCAGGATTTTGCGGTTGCCGCATCTAATATAACTCCATTTCAAAGTATATATGATAAACATAACTGGATTAAACCATTTTTTATTTTATCAACAAGCATTTTAAAACCATTTTCCCCCGAAACTACTTTTTAAAATTTTACTTGGAGTCACCATTGCCTTATAACATCCCTCTCTTACGTCGTCAAAAATTCGTGTCCTGTTCCATCTATTAAATCCTATTATAATCATATTATTAATCCTATTCCCTATATCTAAATCTTCCGCGTTTACGCAGCAACCTATTGGACACGCTGAGTAGTCCACCATCCAATTGACTATGTACTTGCATCAATGTGATAATTTTGAACAATTCATTCAGGCGTTTACAGTACAAAAACATCGTCTTTGCCGATGTCTATCTTTCCATCCAATGGTTTGTCCATTTTTTTGAATGAGAGGTGTAGGGACAATGCAACGAAAACGTCAAACGCTTCTGTTGATGGATACGATGCCATGTTTTTATCATATTCCGTACTTGTACTTGGATGCTGCAGTGGCATCAACCTCTTTTCTTTCTTTCCTTAATACAGAATATAAGGCAGAGAGTACGCCGATGTTGATGCAAATTCTTGTACTATATCTTTGTCGCAGTCATCTTCCACAGCCCTGGTTCATTACTTTCCTTCTGTTCATATCGTGTAAGTGCTTTCAGGAGTAGCATCAACCTGATGAAGAAATCGTTGGCCTTAAATTCTCATTTACTTTGTTGATTTAATTGAGGGAAAGACCATCTCTGCATATTTATACATTACCGGATCTATGGCTGTGGAGTATTTATTTTTCTTTGCTATTAAATGTCACTTTTTTACTAGAATAAAACCCTACTTTTCTGTGACAGGTTTTCCCTGCTCTAGTAGCTGATTGAAAATCCTCACTCTGCTCTTCCTCGCCAGTCATCTTCTTTTTTATCTTTCTTGAGGAAGCTGCTGTTCTTACCTCTCAATTTTCTCTCAGGTCTTCATTAATAGCTTCCTTCGGTCCATTGACTCACATATGTGGTCATTAATTTTTATCGCGCATATTTTTGCTGCTAATTTAATCACGACCTAAGTTACCATTCTCATTGTAATAGGTGATTCTTCGAAAACGTGAAATGGCTTCATGATTTAAAGGATGCATCATTTTCTACCAATAAATTGTGCAAACCTGGGAAGAGTACATTAAAGTTTTGAGTTGTTTTACTCAGAATATTAATTAATAAGCTGCATATCTTTCATCAGTGCAATGGAAACTACTGTAAATTCCACTCTAGGCCTTATAACTTATAGGTTAAGGGCGTTTTACTCAGTACTTTTTATTGCGCAAACGAATGCTTGAACTGTTTCATTAGAACAATTGTGCCGTCCAAGGCGGCAAATTGTATGAATGTCTGAATGACTGAACGGGAAAGAAAACATGCTCTAATTCCATCCATTTTCTTGTGCATTCTATGATACATTCGTATTTACAATAAAATATACCGCGTAAAGCGGGCTTTATATTTACTTCTAGGTCTAGGGAAGGTTGTGCGAAGGTCAAATACTCATATGACATAGCTTTCGAGTTATTGTCCTGTCAAAAGCGTATAATAAGCAAGTCTTTTTATTTTTCCAAGATTCTGCATTGCATCATCTTCGTAGCTCTTTTTTAATCTTCTCCCAATCTAATTTCTGACCACAGACAATGGGGTGAAGTCTGATCCGAGTCTTTCCTGGCGTAAGATGTTATCGAGGTCTATTCGGGACCTCCATCAGATTAAATGATGACGATGGACGACGCGACCATCGAAATGTTGGCAGCAATTTAGCGTTGAACCCGGTAAACATCCCGAATAGACCTTAACAATGGCTATTATGTTTGACATAAAAAACATATATATGCCAGGCTTTGCGGCGGTTCGTAAGATGTATGTGGATGTAGAAATTCACTCAGGAGGTGTAGATTGAAGATATTTCAGGGGCAAGATGGTAGGTGAAAGATGAAGTAAAGGGGGGAGATAAAAAGAAAAGCCACGTTGCGTAAGTGCCGGACGACCCCTTATCCTGGGGCTAAATTTCGATCGAGTTCCTTTAATTAACTCGAGGGTGTCGCAGCCCCTTGAGGTCTCTCTCTCGTCCTCCTCCCCTCAAGACGCATTCCTCGAGGGTCGGCATCCTGTGAGGGGGGAAGGCGGCTTAACTGTGACACCATCGCCCTCAGCCGAATACGGAGGTGACCTGCTGTGCTCCTCCTCCCCTGCTGCTTATGGTTATGCCCTTTCGTTCCCCCCACAGACACCACGAAACGTGGCATGTAACATAAAGAGAGGGCTCATGTCACTCTCTTCGAGGCGTGAAACCTTGTAGGGTAATGTGTGACTACGCTGTGCGTCGCTGTCAAAATGTCTGTGCATGAATGCGTCAACAAGAATAATGCTCAGGCTTTGATAGTTTTCTTTATTACTTGTTCAATCATCAAATCGCAGAAACTTTCGGGGTATGTGTCTCGATGCTAAAACTTGTTTGTTTCCGCACCATTCTTAAAACTAAATTTGTCTCTACCGTTATCTTCAACGATAAGTTATCAACTCTTCAGAGAGGAACTCTGGAGAAGCCTCTGACACTGAAGAAGAACCCTTACTTTTTAAGCAATAACGCAGAACTCTCCTAAAAAACAAGTTATTAAATCCATTTAATCATTTAACGCAAACGCGCGATTATGCAAGGAGAAAATATTATGAACCTGTGGTAGAAACTTGGAATTTTTTGGCCTTTGCCTGTTTCCTTTTTCTCTCTCAAAATTAATCTTTTAAATGTTTTAGGCAGTCCGCAGTCGGTAATACTGCCTCTATGTTATGCAGTAATTACAAACATGGACTATGAGCCACAGACATTCATGCTAAATAATTGAAAAATAATAAACATGAGCAACTGTAAAGAGAGAGGTTGCAGTTAGTTTTGTTAAGATTAGTTGTGGCTAATGAAATATCTTCACGTCATTTATTTACTTTTCATTGCTTTCAAATTCATAAATACCTATGCTCTACGAATCTCTTACGTAAAATAATCCGTAAAAAAATTAGAGGCAGGGATTATTCACCCTACAAAAGATCACCCATTAAGTTTACGGCCTTAGTTGCAAGATCAATTTTTTAAGTGTTCTGAAAAAAATAATTGTTAAAGACAATTATAATGATAGCAAATAAGCTTTATAAGTTGTATCCGCCGAATTATTTCTCCCTTAGATCACCAAATATGCTGCCATCAATATGTTTCTCATTCTCCGCTTTGTGTTGATCTCCGTGTGGTATACCAGAATGAACCCTGAAAGCACAATGAAGAAAATTAAATCCTTGCGGAATCTAATGTGTCCAAAATATTTATCTTTCTCATCATGATGCTCTTCATGTACTCCTCCGCCATAGATTTTGAGAGCTTTATAAAGAGATTCAGGATTTGAATGATTCCTAATGCGTTGCGATTTTTTTTCTCTTGAATCTCATCGAGCCAGACCAGCCAGACCATTCTTCCCCGGAGGTCATTGTAATTCTAGCCCGAAGCGTGAATAGTCAACGATCCTCTATGACCTTAATGACGAGGTTGGTCTATTTATAGCGTCAAAATTCCTCCTCTTCATTTTCTTCTTTTTCCTACTCTTTAGAGTTTTCTTTATTTCTTCCCTCCGGCAATGTTGTCGTTCCCGTAATACTCTCCACCTTCCAACCCCCTTAGGAGAATCCTAGGGCGTGCGGGTAATGGAAAAGGGGATGTGACATAAGTAGACGGGGAATGGTTACGTCCCCGCTCTTGTGTGGCGGGGAAAGGGGGACGAGGGAAAAGTGCATGCGAAGCGTTGTTGGCTCCCTTTCGAGTCATGCCCTTCTTTCCCGCGGGACAGTGGGGATACAAATCGTTTGGAAGAGTTCCAGTTTTCTCATAAGTCGTGGGCGTGACCTTCAACGTGTTAAGTTTAAAGAGATAAGTCCCTTTTGCAATTTCTTTAGCTATCTCGTACCTGAGTGTGAGAGGTAGTGTCGCCGAGTCGGAATTCATTTTGAGTAGAATCCGTGGAGGAGGAATGGAGTTCAAGTGATTTATTTCATTTCTGCGTAGATCTTAGCGAAAGATGTCTGATGGCGTCAGTAAATTTTTATCATCCGTATTTTGGCCTCTTATTTTGCTAATTAAACCCTAAGCTACTGCTTTAATTGGGTAGTATGTAGGATTACAGTTTATTAATTCTAACGTACGATTTAGTCTTGATAGCGAAAAATGGGTGCGTAAACGAGTTAAAACGTACACGGGTATGTATTTTTTTAAACACTCGGATCTCGGATTCAATATTGAAAACTCAACTTTTTTATCCAATTTTTTGAATGGACGAATATACCGCCAATCCAATACTAAAAATAATAAATCAAATTTTCGTTAATTTTCAATGCCTATTCGTTTAATCAAAAATTCCTTGCTAAAAGCCGACCTGAGGAAGTACAGCGATATCAGTCGTTGCCCGCTTTGGGTAAAACGACTGTTAGAGACATCCACCTGTCAAAGATTTTTATTGGAGAATTTAGTTGTTAGGTTGGACTTATTGTATTGATCCAAAAATTCTTTTTCTGCAAGAATAGGCACCACAGTTGCCTCTTCCGTCTTGAAAATATATTCGTCGATAAATATGCAGATGAAATATCGGTGAAAGCAGAACGTATGAAACTGCACGGAAATATACAATGCTTCTATCGTTGTCTCTTATGTATCTACGAGGAAAGTTATTTAAGGACGCCATGGCTTGTCGCACCGTATAATCTTCTTTGTTTTAGGTTATCTTGTTTTTTAATAATGCTTTTTAGTTGATATATTCATTTCTGCCAAGACACCATAGCCTTTCAGTTCTCTGAGGATTACTTTGTGGCGGCGAACGCTGTTATTTTAGAAGGAATTGTCTCACAGTAGATTTCGTGAGCGAAAAGATACGTTGGCTGGCTCTTTCTTGTCGTCCTTGCTGGTCTCGGACATGTGATTCAACACCTCATGATTTAACGCTCATAATTCTGTTTCAAGATCAAAAGATCTAATTGTGACGAGCAAGGCGTCGAAAGGCATTATATAAGTCACCGTCGTCGCCATCTTTAACAGTCTCTACGGTCGCAAATGCTGCTGGAGGAAATGTTAGGTAGAGGAACTCCCTTAAATTTTCTGAAGTGTCTTTTGAATTTGCGCATTCAAAGTGTCTCATCAACACCAAGCTAAGCTAAGTTTAAAAAAAAAAAATTTCATTTTTCATGATGAAAGACTCCTCAAAAATTATGAAAAGCACAAATAAAAAAAATTAACACTTTGGAAGGCATCAGTTTGACTCGCAACACAATGATGGCAAATTACCTCTTTCATTCTCTTTTATTCTTGATGATTCTCTGATTACTGATGTAATTAATGGAAATTTTTTTTAATATTCACAAAAAAATTCATTATCATCCGTCCTCTTTTCAGTTTTCTTGCGTGTCCTCCTTAAGTTATCATCGCAGTTTATATCGCAGATATTTTTCAAGCAAAAAAATTTTATTCTTTCTTTTAATAGCTTGATTAATGACATTGTGTCAAAAATTACTCGTGAATTAATGAGTTGAGCTGACGTTTGTGGGTTTCTCTATTAGATGACATGTTTTCATAGCCTACAACGATAATTTTTTTAAAGGATCAAATCGCGTCTTCTCAGACTTTTCTTGAGTCACTTGTACGAGTCTTGAGACTTTTTTTTAGCAAAGATGTGTGTTTCTGGCTATACATTTATCTCTTTCCTTATCTAAATGGGATTACGTTTCAAACAATTTCAAAAAATGTGCCGAGGGTTGTTGGATGGCACGGCATGTGGAGATATCATTAACTGGCCGAATTACCTTCACCTGGGACATCCGCGACTACCCTTTCCTAATCCCCGAAATGCCTTCCATTGCGCGCTTCGTAAGTACTTGGTAAAATACTGCTGGGTAATGTCTTACACTGAGGTATCACTTTTATCATAGTTCAATGGATTTCTCGCGGTTGACATAATCATGATCTACTCTAAGAAGCTCCGCAAGTTAGTACCAGTCAAGGTCGTTCGATATCGATTGTACTCTTCCTTCGATACTCGTCTTCGCAACCATTTCCACGATCCATTCGCCATTAATGTGCTCTCTGAGCATTTACTGCCGTGGCGAACCCAAGGAAATCAACGAAAACGAGGCGCAAGTCGTTATTTAGAATACAAATGCACTGAAAAATAAACAATACGCTGCAAAACCTATGGTATGCTCGTGAAGAATACACTAAAATAAGCATATTAATGGCGGACTTGCTTACGTTGCGAAGACTTGTATCGAAGGAAGAATACAATCGATATTAAACGACCTTTGTGGTGGTGGGGTTAAATGAGTAGTGCGGTGAAAATAGAAAGAGAAGTTTAAATGGAATTAGGAGTTATGCTTGACGTGTTTTAATTTCTTCTTATCTTTCGATGGGGTGATGAGCAGTTGAAAAAAAATCTTGGTCCCGAATGTAGTCTTGAGTCCATATCTCCAGCCTACGCCGGAAATCAGTCTTGCGTACACTTGTTCTATTTATAAATTTGAGTCCACCAGTATAGTAGCAAAAACCTAAATGGTAGAGTTAATCCAGCTTTCCCACGTTGTGTTAGATTTTCGGAAAAGTCGAACTTTTATTACTCCATCCCTACTTCTCACAAAACCTCGCCTTTTCAGCTGAGCTGATCTGCATTTGCAGACTTTTGCCGTGCTCGCAAATTTTGTGAAGTTCACGCCTCTTGGATGTTACTAATCAACAATATTTTATCCTCAATGGAATATCTTTCAAGACCTTCCGTATCCGAGGGCAGGGCGACTTTCCGACACGAGAAAAAAATTCCTGACTGAAAATGTTTCCTTTGAATGATCACGACTAAGAATTTAATTAAACCGTCGGAAATGCTGGAAAGCAGGATAAATGTTTTTTTTCCTACCACGCGGGTTAAAAACAGGTTCGTGGGGATGTTTTGTTTGATGATTTTTTAGCCGTTGCTTGTGTTGTTGTTATATTTTAACCCGCACACCTGGGAGGGGTCGGGCGAGGGCGGCTTATAATTTTTCTGGCGCGCGGAACTCGCTTTAGATGTCGTGTGTCTTGATGAAAAGGCGTCGAGGGTCGTTGTTGAAAATGAGCGAACGGGACTAAAGGGAGAAAACCATGGCAGGACGAGAAAGTGGAAAGGTGGCGGAAGCGGGAAAGAGAGGAGACCGGGGACGAGTAGAATGAGAGAAACAAAACACGCGCGGTATAAAACGAGGCGCCAGCATCGAGTTTAAAAAATATTAGAGAGAGCGTTTCTCGTAAAAATGCATGGAGCGGAAGCGTGGCTGGATTATTAGCCTGAACTTATGTTGAAAGTATGCTATATGGTGAGTATTCCATCTATTATTGCTTGGTAATTTACTAAAGCCTGCTGGATTTTGTATTCTATTACAAAATTGATGAGGGAAACTGCTGCACGTCACGATATTTTATGAAATATTTATGTAGCCAAGCAAGAATAATTACTGAAGGTCATTTATTTTAGAATTTTGCCCTAGAATTGCACCGGTTGTGGTTTAAGTGTATTATTTCATGCATTTGAAATACATTTTGAGGTTGGCTATCGTAAATGTCACTAAAATTGAAAAACTAAGATGGAGTAACCTTGATCAAACGGAACTCTCCTGGTTGGCGCCTCGAGTATGGTTTTTTTTCCAATCCCTTTGCATAGAGTGGAAGTAAGAGGAGGAGGATAGGGTCGGAAAAGTGGAAAGAGAAAGAGAAAAACAAAACGCGGGTGATATGAAACGCGGAGCAGGGCAAGAGAGGTAACATGGCCGCAGTCATTAAAATCGCTATGAGCACTGGATTTCTCTGAGCCGCTTGTTTTTTCAGTTTTGAAAGTTTTTATATCTCCCGGATCGAAAGGGGTTTTGCTCGGCTGGATTTTTCTTCCTATTTTTTTCATATTTTCGCGGGTCCCTTTTACACTTATATATATATATATTTTTTTTTTCCTCCTTTCCGCTTTCCTCCCCAGACTTCCTGCCTTCATCCTCATCGTCCTTACCCTCCGTCGCCCTCGAAAACTCCCTTTTCTATTCATCCCTCTTCAATTTTCTTTCGCTCCTCAAACCCCTACCTTTCGATGCTTTTGTGCCTCCCCAGTGTGAGCGGGGGATTTTCTTTTTATCCCCCGGGTGACTTAAATCCCGCGTTCCTTCCCATTCCCGCGGGATGGAATTAGTAAAACGAGCGTGATCTTTTGGATTTGCGCTCATTTATACCCTGATGTTTTTTTTGCCTATGCGGAACGTACTTATGCACCACTACGCTTTTTTTTACTCCTCCGCGATTCCTTTAATGAGCGGTTTCCCAGCCAGGTACAGTATCGTGTTTAATTAATCTCATTTGGATTGAAAATTTGTCCATCTTGCTTGTTTTCCTTTTGTGGACCTGGGGAAGTCGGAAGTCTGCGTGTGGGAAAAATTCAACCAGAAGTAAAATCTTCGAATGGTTTTCAATCTTATCTTTGGCCTCTCTTTTCATTGTTTCATTCATTTTACTGTCCTGGTATCAATTTAAACCCACGGTTTGATTAATCAAAATGTAATTGATAAACTGACTTGCCAATATTAAGCTAACAGTTTAATCTCATTAAAAGCAGTTTTTTTTCTTCTTGATTAAGTGAAGAAAATATATATATTTCTGTTTCCCCAATCTTAAGGAAAATAATTAAAATTACCCTCAACAGAAAATTAATCTTAATTATTTCAATACTTTTGGCATAGTTGTCTCAATAAACCGGTAATTGAAATATGTCCCTCTGATCCGTCACATCTCGTAACCGGTGGCCATCTTCCTCGTTATGTATTCTCTCATCTGACCTTGCAGGAATCCAGAGTAAGTAATGCGATATATCAGGTAAACTCATGAGTCAAAAAAGATTTCAAAAAGGTATCAAATTTTTGAATCGATGAGTTCATTCAGTTGCTACTACATGTGCGTATATTGAGGCTAGTACTAGCTGGCAGGTTGGTTGTTTTGGGAGGTCTTCGGCAAGTAAGATCATTCGCACCATTTAGAATCACTTTCACGACCTCCGGTGAAATTTTTTCTCGAGATGAAGACATATGTCAATACTTTCTTCTATTGATGACGCTCGCGTCAGCTTACTGACTGTCTGAATGAATATACAGAACTCGAGCCTACTGTTGAAGCTAACCGAACGTTATACAAACGTACCTTGACGAGGGAAGAATAATATTGGAAATGGAGGGAATTTGAAAGACGTCTGTCGTCATAATTACACTTCTCTTGACCTAACTAGGACGACAAGGGGTCCGCAGTTTGATGTTCCATCTATGATGGACGAAGTCTGCGTTTGAAGGGCTCTTCACTTGGCAGTCGAATAGAGGTAGATTCGTCTTGACACACCCCCGCTGTCTGTATTACGAACCTGGTTCCCATGGGATGGGAAGCCAGTGCTTCTGCGTTAGGATTTGTTTTTCTTCGATTCATACCTATCGGATCTTTTGCAAAATTAAAAGAAAATCTAATTTTTACGGAGCTAAGACGTTCTTTGGTATGCTAAGCTGGCTGGAGCCGTAATCGTGGATAATTGATGGCACAATTTAATATATTTTTTTAAATAAGTAGGAAAAATTGTTGGACCACATGTCACTTGAGTGGGTCCATCTATGCGTCGGAACTCACCGTACAGGAATTAGTGGATGCTATACAAGAATTGTATTTTTAATATTTTCCTTAATTGAAGCATGTTACTACTCATAATTTTTCGGCGCTGTTTTCGAAACTTGGACGAAATTATATGTGATCATTTAATTTTCGTTTTTTGGACTAGTATTGACTCCTTGATTCTTGTTAGCAACAAGGATAATTGGAATAAATGTAATATTTCGCGTTTAGAAGAAAAACAGTACTTTTCTAATCGAATTGTTACGAAATTTATGTATGTCCTGTGCCATGAAACTGTTAGAAACATAAGAAACGTTTATATTTGTTCACATAGAGATCAGCTGCTTATTATTATTATTGTTGTTGTTGTACAAAATATGCCGTTCAATCTTAAGTCTCCTAGAAAGAATAAATTAATATTTCCATAACTGTGGATTTCTGTTTCCGGAAGAAACTACGTGCTAAAATAGCATTGGATTGCCCAAACGCCAATCCGGTATGATGCAGTTTTTTCACTTTTATCCATAGCTATTACTCAAGAGAACACGTATACAAAGTTTAAATCAAATGTGTTGATAAACTACAATCATACAACCGCCTTATAATGGTTTTCACCACGTCTTTTGGGGTCGCGGTGTCATCACCCCGGCTGAC
This sequence comes from Ceriagrion tenellum, assembly GCA_963169105.1. Taxonomy (NCBI): domain Eukaryota; kingdom Metazoa; phylum Arthropoda; class Insecta; order Odonata; family Coenagrionidae; genus Ceriagrion; species Ceriagrion tenellum. The sequence continues at coordinate 37,587,867 of OY720643.1, read as the reverse complement.
AGCAGCTGAGCAAAGCATCGCCGTGACGGCGTAAATCTTTTCTTCTCTCACGAATGCTGTTGGCTAACGCTTGGGCAAACACCCTTTGGCAAATACACCAGAAAGGAATAAGGAAGGAAAAAAGCGTGGTGTGTGTATGAATTTTCGTTTTCTTGAAGCCCTCTCGAATTTCGTGAGCAAATAACTTCGTGATGGTTATTTTGTTTATTTTTTCCTAGAGTTCGACTTTTGCTCGACTTATGGCCAGTTGTAAGAATGTTTAGTTATTGAAAAGTAATGAGATCCATTATGTTACGGAACGCATAAAAATATTCGGATTGCAGGAACACAGTTATCAGTTTCATAACTTATCTATCAATAGTTAATTGCTTCGAACGTTTGATCTAATCTTCCTTCCCTAAGTAAATTTTATAGTGGTTTATTCTTTTTTTAATTGCTAATGCACATAGTTATTAATGAGTCAGAGTAAAGAAACCGGCCATTTGTGTAAAAATAATTATTTTATGAAGTAATGTAAACTCCAAGGGGTTCATCGCGCGTCCGCCATCTTGTGTACTTATGGAGCTTATAGCTTCATTCCATAAGTTATGAAGCCATTTGTTAAACAAATTAATTCATCGAATGTTTCTGCAACGCTTACTTAATGGTTGCCATGGCTCATGAGTCCTACAACTCTATAGAATACATATGTCTTGTTCCTGCAAATGGCCATTACAGCCGTAATTACCGGATGAACGATAATTCTAAGATAATAGCGGATATATGGGCATTGTGTAGGACGTATTCGGTTAGCTGATCGGAAAATGGAATGTAAAGCCGCAAATAAAGTGTCATTATGAGCCACATTATTCTATACACATTACCTTGCATCAAATAAAATACATCCATGTATTTAATCCATGGATTTAAGATCAAATTTTTTCATCACATCTTTACAAACTTTCCCTGCAGCCGCGAATACCTTCTAACTTTGAGGCCACCGTAAAAATTTTTGAACATAGTATTTATAAATTATGTTGAAGGGAGCATTTTTTCTGTAGTTTCATTCAAAATTCGTATTTTTTAATGTCCGCTATTGCCTCCCTTTGTTAAGTTGAACTAATCTTAAAAATCTATATATTAATTTGCCCTTTTCATCTGCTTTGATAAATCATGTAAAGGTAACAAGTCACTGAATGATGTCCCGCATCGTAGTTTATTTATGTCAAACACGTTCTCCCTACCGAACATCCTTGAGGCAGTTTGCAGGGTAATCATTATTGGTCGTTCAACCCTAAGATTGGTTAACTGCAGCCCTCCACCCTTCCCTATCTAATGCTAGTTCACTTACTTCCTGGTTTCTTTTCCTATTTACTTTCCTTTTTATTTGGTCCATGAACTTATTCCTGGGTCTTCCTCTGGGGGTTTTCCCCTCTATTTTGCCTTCAATTATGTTTTTTCACAAACACATCTTGTCTCAGGGTTTGTGTAATCCATCTTGTTCTTCCTTTCTGTATGGTGTCCCATATGGTCCTTTCCTATTCTACTCTTCTGTACACTTCATCATTTCTTATTTTTATTGGATTGGAATGGACCAAAATTTGTGTACAAAGGGAAATAATTATAAACTTTTCTCAAACCTACCAATGTTGGTAGAACATCTACGACGATGAAGTAACCCATTATTTCAGGCCACTCTGTCTCTCCATTTCAGCCATTTGACCATTTTCCATTGATGGGAACAGCTCAATTAAATGGTTATAATCAATATTTGATGTTCAATACATATTGTACTTATCTTATCTATGGTTTTCCATATGGTCCTTTCCTCTTCTGTACGCTTCATCATTTATTATTTTGTCCGTCCATTTTATCCTCAGCATCCTCCTCCATTGCAGGGTACTATGTAGATCCAAATATCCAATAAGACTCCGTGCTCATGACGATTCGCTTCGTCTCCTCAACGGACGTCTTGCTTCCGTGGCTCCGAAGACGGTGATCCCCATTCCTTCCTCGTTTCTCGAGGGTCACTTCATTCCTTCACATCTCACTTCCGTCTCTCTGCGCTCAAACAATTCCCTTCGTCCCATCTGCGGAGGACCGGTGTAAGGGCTATGATTGAGCAAGGCCAGCTGTTTGTGTGTGTGTGTAATTCTATTTAAAATAAAGGGAATGGTTTGGAGGAGTGGGGGGAAGATGGAGAATGGGCTCCCCGGGCGAAAAAGCTCCGGGAGAGAGAGAATAAAACGTCCTTTCTCCGCGCTAGGGCACGCTCGACTCCGTCGGACACTGCCGAGGTGAGTAGGGAAGAAAAACAAATCACGTTCACGAAAAACCCATTGTCATCGAGAATGCGCGCGAAAGAGTGTGTGGAGTCTTACTTTCATTTGTTGTGACGTGTGTTTTTTATTATTTTTTTAACTGCGCGTATGCGGACGGAATTGGCTGCATAGCGTTAAACAGCAGGAGAGGTACGCGAGAATAGCGGGCGTGGAAAAAAATAAGAAAAACAAATGACGAGTGAAAGTCCGCGTATGGCGCGGTGAAGCATTAATTTTTTCCCAACCTTTTCATCTGAGAGAGACTCGTCCCCGGATGATGCAGAAGGTTCGGTCATGCAAGTTAGGTATGGAACTTCACTGAGCGGCTCCAGAGATGCGAAAATGTTTTGGATGACTACTAAGTCCAGTCTTTGCGGTTGAATAATGTGATTGAAGGCAATGTAATTGCTTTTGTAGTGTAGGATTATCTATTAGAGCAGCGTATTGTGGTATATTTTTGCGAGTTTCTCGTCGTCTAGTCTTTGAAGATAGCTCCATCTGGTGTATCTCAGGATTCATCTTAACCTATTCTGTGGCATATTCGACATATTTTTGCTTTGCTCGCAGTAATAATATTTCGTGATATAAAGCAGGATTTTCTTTCATATTTAGTGATTAGTGTGCTATCGGCTGCAGCTATCAAAACTTTTACAATAATGACTTGGCAATTTCGGAGAAGAAATCAGAGAATCCTGGATCCTCTCGGAGGTTCGTTCGACAGATTCGGATTAGTAGATTTTTTCGCTATCGGCTTATTCCTGGCGGCTTATCTCCAGAGATATGGCCGAAAATGGTTTTTCCATGTCACTTATCCGACATATTTGTACAGCTAAGGCTTTGCTCCCGTTGGAGAGCAGTCAATGAGTTCTGTGTAGGGACTGCCTGCTCTTGGAGTGGTATGCCTCTTGGTCATTGGTGACTTTTCCGAAAGATCCGTGTTTTATCCTGAGGAGAGTTTACCAATAGCAAAAAGAAAATACTGTCGTATGCTTTCACTCTTTTCAGTTGTAATCGGTGACTGTCGATAATTTTGTCCGACGATTATTCTTTCTCCGCTGTAATTTCTCTGCAGCATCGTGTTGCTACACTGGTTGTCTATCAGTGGATTACGATGAATTCAGAAATTTTCTATAAAGTTACATAATTAATGCCCATCATTACAAGTTAGTGTAACTCTCTTTAGAGTTGAACTCGTTGGATTTCAATTTATTTTATTTATTAATGTTTAGTGAGATGAACTTATATTCACTGTTTTCATTATATAGAAATCAATTTTTATTTAGCCCACTCCAATCAAATTTCTTGGTAACGCAACTTTTACTGATAGCTCATCCTAAGTCAACGGATCATTGTAGGTTGCATTTGAAATTTTCTCCCCTGCATCTCTTGCACCGATTAGTTCAATAGGAAGCAGTTGTGCGTGATTATAACACCCTTCACTACGTTGAGGTTCATTTATTATCTACAATGAATTATTAGATTAGAGCGCTTCATAAATAAATGATGGAACTACTCAAGCGGATAATATTTGACCAGAAAAGAAAGTCTTGTTCATATGCGGTCATCAATTCTACTCATTTCACAGGATGAAATTCTCGATTCTTTTCGTATCTACAGCGGTAGAATGTACCAAATGAGGAAAGGGTTTTGAAATACACTCCATTACTGCCATCGTAGAACGCCAATGGAGTCGATTATCCGTCCTAAGTCTCTTGAAATGATGGGTCTGTGTCTCATAAAGAACTCAACGTCTTGTGAAGAAGATAACACTGTCTTTCATAATCTTCTGGCTCTGGTCCGCCATTGCAGATAAGGTGCAAATAGCGGCTCTCGTAGGGTAATGGCTTCACGATATGAAGATTGGGAATGGGCAAATTTGGTGTTCATCCCGTTTCACTTGTTGGCGTGTCCCTCCTAAACTCTCATTCATCCTAAAAGAAACGGTGCGTTACCAAGGTATTGCGTACTTGGCTAAGGTGTTCCCCTCTTTTCCCTAAACTCTCCACCTGTCTCTCCGAGTACGTCAAGTTCCCTTGGCTATTCTAACGGTAATATGCCTAGTTCAGTTCTCATCATTCCATCTTTATTGGATTTTTATCATCCCGCGAGTTAATTCTGAAATGTGAAGGAACTGATATAGTGTTTGCAATGCACATGAATAATGAATCTACTACAATTAATACTGTGAAATGTACATTTTGAAGGAACTACTAAATGGATAGGATTTGTCTTTCAGGCCATAAATTATATGAGCAGTTTTTTTAGCTGAGCACTTTCGTAAGTCATAACGGGAGAATATGCTTGATTAATGCCGCTATTTTAGTTAGTTAATTAGCCTGAGAGGTGAATCTTAAGCATTTAAGAGCAATTCTAATTACTTGGTACAATACCCTTCGAAAACCCCAATTGTAAAGTCTTATTGGCCACTATTACGGTTCCTGATTTTCGCGGGCGTAATGACTTTTGAAACCCATCCGTGCTGCTGTCTATTTTCCTTACATACAATTATCTCTTATAATTTACTATGGTATGTCGGGTTTCTTACAATATTTTCACGATATGTCTTCCTCAGCAATGTCGCGGTGTGTGAATATGTTTGCTGTTGATTACAGGAAGCCCTAATTTTGACTGAAATAATGGAAAGCCGTCGCCATTATTGGGAATCTCCGAGGCATTTCATTTTTCGTTGCTCTCTCGGAGGTCATTGCACCTGCATTTCGACCGTTGTAATTGGTTCTCCTCGAGCAGTGTACAGTCGAAAACGGAAAAGCAGAGTAAGTTTTTTTTGCGGGGAAGGTGATCTTTACCGTAGTCGTCTGACTCGTAAAAGAAGGGATCGCCGATCTCTTCGGAACCAATTCGTTTCCCGGACCCCATTCTTATTTTGATATTTTACTGGGTGGCGGGGCCGAGGGATCTCTTAAGACAATGGAGGCGGTATTGAGTGGCTGTTTCTGCTCGTACTGCGATATGAGTTAATTTCTCAGCTTCCTTTATCCTCCAGCCACTCGGGTTAAATGGATGGGCAGAGTTGCGTCCGTTACTAATGGTAATTTTCCAGCACTACGCAATGAAACAATATTTTGCTGTGAAATACCGACGTAACCAATCAGTTACTGTCCGCGATTCTCACTTTGACTACAACAGTGTAATATTACCGGTATTATTTCCGGTCTTAGCTGCATTTCATTGTTCGCACAACCTCTCCCATATACGAGTCGAGCCTAACGATGCTTTGCTTCGGCGTTCGTGCGGGAACTGATGTTTCTATTGTGGCGGCAGTACCTCACCCACTCGTTTTCACTTTGCTCCAAGTATTGTGATACACAGACGAGAGAGGAACTCTTCGGTGGATATCCTCGTATTTATCATGCATATTTGAATCTTTGCGAATCTATTTGATGACGTTAGATATATATTAAGAACCCCTGCGTATTATGCTAGGTTTGACCATATTCACAAGATTAGAGAGATAGATTGTCGTACCGATAGATTTAAAATGTCATTTTTCCCGCGTACCATAAGAGAGAACAATAGGCAACGTAGCAAAAGGGATAGGTAGGTGAAATATAGTTAGAATAGTCTGTAGTGCATGATGCATGTAATAACTACCAATAATCCCTTCCTTATTATGTAGATTTTAACCTGTACTATACTGTAGTAACTAAAATTTTATTGTAATTACTACTTCAATTACTTGTAATAACTAATAATCTACTGTAGTAACTAATAAACTGTGACCCTATTTTCTAGCATGTCTACCTTATATATCCCACTTGCATGGCAATAGTGCATGTTTGGTGATCTTCACCCCCTGCCACACACCCTCGTGGTGGCTCGCAGGGTATTACGTAAATGTAGATGTAGATTCGTGTAACATATTCCCGAAGTCTTATTCTTTTTACTTTAGTGTTCATTATTTTTTGCTTTCTGTACAGTTAACTTGAACTAATCATCATTTTTTAATCGCTCATGCTATGGAGTTAGCTTCAATTTAGGAATTCCCACGGAGTTGTCTAAATCTTTCATTGTAGTTTTATTTCTATAATATAATTATGTTTGACGTGAGCAATGAATCACAAAATGAATGAAATAGGTACATTTTTTATTAAAATCAATTGAGTGGAATTTGTGCATGAAGCAGAAATAAAAAATGCAATTATCCATATAAATAAAAAACCTGGTGTCGATCTAAAAACATCGAAACATAGGTCGCAGTAAAATTTATTTCTGTGGTTAATTGGAATTTTTTTATTTCCTTTTCATGGATATATTTTCTCCGATTTATTTCAAGTGCGATTGATTTCGTTAAATAAGCTAATCTTCGGGTTCTAGTAATCAGATGATGGTGCTGCCCATGGGTCGAAACCGGTCGTGCATTAAATTAAGCATAGTTTATTCATTTTGTTCACATTCACCGTGCAATTTCAGAAGTTGAGCTAGAAACGACAAATTTTACGAGCAGTAAATGTCCATCTATTTATCTCGGGTCGATGCCGCAACTCCGGCATCCATCTTCGTGAAACATAGCGACGGATGTGCCCCGGCCGCTTTGAGCGACCATTTCGCCCCGCCAATGACTTCCTCCGCTCCGGGATTTATAGCTCTCTAATTGCGACGCTGCCCATCCCCCACGTCTGCATCCTCTTCCGTTCAAAACGCTTCGTCTCGATTGGCCATAAATATGGGCGAGGGGGCTCATATTGTGAGCTTTATACCCCCGGACAAAAACCCGCAATTTAGATTTCACCCGAAGTGGTTTTTCCTCCGGGCTCATAGACCCGGAGGCGGGAATACATGCCCACAAATATAGACTTCACCTTTACTGTACATGTGGGCATCTTCAAGTATTGTTTGTGGGCGTTTTGTGTTCAAGTAATGAGTTGGTACCAACCTCTTTTTACCAATGCTAGGTTGTTATGGGAGAGATTTGTAGAATGTGAGTCCATCGTTAAAAAAGGAATTATGGGAGATTATGTGTCCTAGATGGGAATAGGGGACCCTAATTTTATTTTAAGGAGGAGATTGCTAAGCCATTTATAACACTGGTAAATCCAACCACTTGCCTAAATAAAGGAAATGGTAATGCCTGTAGGTTTTAAAATCTCATTTTCTCCTCGTACAGATCGTGGCAGAACCTGAACTGTGGCAAGACACACTTTTACGCGAAGAAAATATAATTACTCATGTATCATAATCACTTTTCATTCGTAGTTCACCACTACGTTCCCTTTGAAAAAATGCACTTCTCCTATTTAAGTCTCAGCGTCAACGCATTACGTTCAGTATCAGAGACGGTAGCAAGTATATTGTCAGCTTTGCATTGACTTAGTGGGACTAAATTCCCACCAGATATGATTGAACCTATAATTTAGTTATTTGTCACTCCCTTGGAAAAAAAGTGCATGTATTCCGTCTAGAATGGTAATGCATTAAATAAGAATCCATTGCTATATTTTTGCGGATCAAATTTCAACTTTTATCTTATGATCTCCGTAGCCTTGCGTGGGTCAATACCGATATGTGCGTGAAAGGCGCGCAGTCATCATACACTCATGGAAATGTTGTCTAACAGCGGATAAATTGGTGTTTTATATCTAATTTGGAATTTTATGTCGTCTCTAGTACCACATCCTTATAGAGAGCCGCTGCAAAACAAACTCCGAATTGATGACAACTGATGGTGGTCATATCTTTCATTCAAGTGAAGGAGAATGGAATTTTTCGAATCTGTCGGTGGGTAAGTGACGCGAGCCGCCGATGAATTATTTTATCGCCGATTTCAGAACATCAGGGTCATTTCCGGAATGGCTCCTTCCCAGAGTTGTCAGAATTTTCCTCAGGGTCTTAGGCGTCCGCATCCGTGGAGGTCCCGAGAGTGCGAGAAATATTCGTGCGGAGCGAAAGCCTTGGGATTCTACTTCGGGCACCGCCTGCGAAAGTTTCTCTGACCCGCCCAAAAGCTACGGCCAAGGTCGATTTAAGCGTCATTAAAAATTTCAAAAGTAATACTAAAGCCTTGCCACTCACTTCTACACCTTCACCTACGTACTACCCTGTAAACCGCCGCACAGACTTGTGGCATAGGTATTAGTACAGTTCCCATGTCTGGAGGAAAGAACTGTAAAATGGAAGCCCAAGAGGACAAAGGTGAATAACTATGCTAGCGGAGTTTTTTATTGCTAGGGGTTAGAACTAAATATTAGTGACTGTACCGCAGTTCATTTTCTGTGAAATTCATCACACAAATGCCATACCTACATTGTGGGTGGAGTAAACATAAAAACTTCAGGTGCGGTAAAATATCTTGGAATTGCCTTAACTTCTGATAAATGGTAGGGAACACAAATGCAAAATATATGCGGCACAACATTAAAGAAACAAGGTTTTGTCAAGCGTATAATAGGAAGGTCCTGGGATAAAAAAGTAAAAGAGAGATCCTACTTCACTCTGATTAGACCACACCTCGAATACGCCGCGAGCATTTGGGACCCTTGTCATAAAGATTTAACCAAAGAAATTATTAAGATACAAAAAAACTGCACGCTTCGTTAAAAACGGCTACGAGCGAACATATAGTGTTTTACAACCGTTAAAGGGATTAAGGTGGTATCCCCTAGAGACTCAGAGGCTACACGCTAGGCTTAGGTTGCATGGCATATTTAGAACATGTGTGTTTCAGAGCGACACACAGAATATTATCATGACTCCTCACTTTATTTCTTGGTCTGACAGATGTGATAAAATAAGAGAGATACACTGCTGAACAGACAGGTACAAAAACTCGTTCTTTCCGCAAACATTAAACGATCACAATAAAAACTGACACTCCACATACACTCCCACAGTTACTGTCACCATTTCACCTCCCAAAAACTTACATCTTTACACAGCTTGTGACCTACCACCCCCTGCCACATGCCCTTGCGGCGGCTCGCGGGATAGCATGTAGGTGTAGATTGTTATGCCCTCTTTTTGTTATGTCCATCAAAAGTGCGTGGAAGGAATTAATTTTTTTACCTATCAGCTCAAAAGTGTATCTCTCTTATATTCCTCCTTTCAATTCTATAGGCATGGTCCAGGGTTAAAATGATATCCTTCTTATGTTACTGATAGTCGCATAATTTGAATTTTTCCCATAATATCAGCCCTGCGTGTAGCCTTTTAGTCTCTATCGCTTCCTTACCAAGGACTTTCATTGTTGTATTAATCACTCCGTTCCCTCATTACAGTTTATAACGAAGGTTGCAACTTACATTTGGATTTTGTTTATTTCTAGAGACAAATCTCTCTGTGCTTGGTCTCTAATTCTCGTGGTATATCAGTCTAATCAGATCGTTTCATCATCTTTCTTTCACTATTTATCCTCGGAGGACCTTCCTGCTATTCGCTTAATCGTATATCCTGCTTTCTTTGATGTAGCGCCGCTAATGTTTCGTTCGTGTGTCCCCTCTTACAGATAAAATTCCATCTAATTCGTGAGAAATAATGTTTAGTAACTAAAAATGTGTCATGTTATCGCGAATTTTCGTGTGAAAACATCGATAACTCAAGTATAGGCGAAGTTTCTTTCTGCTGACTGTTCTTTCGGTTTTCAGAAATTCTCGTGAAGCTTCTCGTAATTGTCCGGTGATGTGGTGCCACAATTCATCTCAAAAACGAGCAATACGTATTTAACTCTCCCTCGAAGATGACTCGCGATGTAGTTATTTTTATTGCTGTTTTGCAATGCCGAATTCATTCAAGGATTCGTGCACTAATAGTTCAAATGATTCCCATCGTAAAATTGCCTTGAATACTGGTTATTGGATTATGTTACATAATAGTAAAACCCTCATCCATTAAAATAGGAATCCGTATTCCTATACTGGAAACAAACGATTTTTTTCTGACGACATCGAACCCTTATTCGCAATAAGGCTGTAGTAATTCAAATTTTCCAATTTCAAATCAAAGTCGATTTACGAAGGAGGGAGGAGGAATTACTGAAGCGCTATAAAAATAAACCATAAGAAAGAGAAGGAGTAATAGGTTCTCGAGATGGAGGAAGAAAGCTGTCGGAAGACATTATTAGATGGGAGAAGGAGATTAAGACGCAATGGAATGTTGAAGTTCGTGATGGAATAAGAGGGACGTTAGGTAAGCCAGGGAGAGGGAAAAGATAGGCATTCCAGGTGGCATAAGGTGGGGGGGGGGAGCTCACCGAATGGAGTGAGGACTGGTTACTTCTCAGTGAAGTAAGGTGTTATGAAACATTTTTATATTGCAAACTACGGTCGAACTCCTAGGAGTGAATTACTGTATGCGCTGTGCAAACTACCTTCCGTAAATTCGCTTCGCTGAAACTTTTCCGTCCGTCCTCAAAGACGGTGAATGATTGTGTATTCGCGGCGGGTGCAGAAGTTTGCCATTGCGATTGGCTTAGTAAAGCCCCCGAGTCAGGCCATCTAGCGCGAGTCTGAGAGAAGATTTCACACCGTCTCTCATAGTAAGACTCTTAAACAGCTTCTCATCTGGTCTGGAACCTCGTTTTTTGTAACTTCCTTACAATAGCTGGTGAGAATCTTTTGAATACATATAATGTACTGCAATTATCAAATAACGACCTACCTTCATTTTCGTGGACGTTGCTCATAGGAAAAGTCAAACTAAGGATGTCAGATGGCTCTTACACTGCTTTTCAACCGTATTTAACCCCGAGTCGTTCTAAATAGCACCTGTTAGTTTAAAATATTTTGAAATACTTGAAAAGTAATTGGTAAACTTTCTTTTCTTGATATTTTCCTTCGTGGTTTTTTGGTTGAAGTCTGTTCTCAGTCACCGTATATTCCTGATCTATTTTCATCAAAGGATACTATATGCAGAAATAAACGTTCTTCAAATAGTGGTTCCGCAGACCGCTGCCATTCCATGGAAATTTCCTGCCGTCGCGCTGTGGCCACCTGTATCAAACTTTCCTGCAAAGTAGCTGTTATATATTTCCCACTCTCCCACGATCTTAAAGTCCTATCTTCATATCATCGGCATTAATAGATGAAATATTACCTATATTGGTTATCATTTCTGTGCCAGCCGTCAAAGATTTATTTTTCCTATAATCATCAGCAGGAGTAAAAACGATCGAATGACGTTGATTTCTATTTGAAAAATATTTCACAGGCCGGTTGTCGACTATGACGTATATTATAAGAAATTTAAATAATTTTGTAATATTAAATGAGATGCCATACAAATAAATGTTTATATTGTGGGGCATACGCTACCACTTCTTGCCAGAAAGTTGGATACACTTACTTGGCTACAGCATGGCTGCAGTTAACTTCTTTGGACTCGTTTAGGTCCGCTTTGTAAAACTTTTATCCATACTACACATTGTCGTGCTCAATTTTTGTAGCCTTGTTTAGAATGAAGAATTTATTTTGAAAATTAATGTCTGATTGTGGCTGAAAATACAAAATTCGCGCATTTATGACGGAGCCGCCGTGAGATTTGAGGGAAAAGTAAATCCAATCGATCTCAGCATGAGGATTTTCGATGTTCGCACGATGGATTCCATAAAAGGCCGTTGAGGGAACACCAATCACATTCTTCGCACCGTTGCCAAGACGATTGGTAGCGAGTGATTCGCACGGGATATACCAGTCGGCCTCGCCACCTTTATTTTCCTTCATTTTTATCGTTTTTTTATTAATCGCCCACCGCGGATTTAGAAAGTATTTTCGATGGTGGCTGAGACTCTTTCTTTTTTATTGGATTCCACGGGTCTTTGGAGGAGGTCGCGCCGCCACCACGGTCGCGCCTTTGGGTGACGTCAGCCCGCGGGCCCATTCACCACGGGAGCCTCCGGGCCACGACTCACCTGCCCCCTGGTGGGAGTGAGGGGAAAGCCATAGCGGAATGATTTGGGAGAGGGAGATGGCCGCGCACGTGTGGATGGCATTCGTCACCTTATATGTGGAGAATGCGAAATGAGTCATTCGGGCGGCTGGGAGAGCAGGGATGTAAAAAAATTATCCGCGAAATAAAAGAAAATTGAAATAGGCGATGACACAATATCCTACGTCGACGTATTTGGGTGCCTATCGGTAAATGAGGAGAGTTTAGGGTACGTTACGTCATCATGAACGTACAAGTTTTAATGTATTGGTCATATTTCCTTATTTCCTCGTAGTTTTATAAACGACCCTTGGGGATCATGGAATAGTATTGACTTAATTACCTACTGGAACTCCATCTGGGACATGAACCTGAGAGCCCCTTGGTGTTAGAGGAGATTGACCCTGGCATCACCAACGTACCCACCTATCCTCAGTGGCACATATAAATCAGTTATCAGTCATCCCCCTTAATAGGTAGTTCTTCGGGTGGGTAAAGGACAGTTAACAGAGAAAAAATCGGCCCGATTAATGCACGGACCAATAAGGCATTTGCTGAGAGTATGGTACAGATAATGCGTGTCCTGACGAAAAACTGAGGTAAAAATGTACATAAAATTATAAAATGGAGCGTGGGGATGTTCGATTTCAAAAGTCATGTGAAAAATATTGAGTGTATTAGTGTATTCCTGGTTCTGACATTGGGGTGTGCAGAATAAAGTTGATTAAGAAAAAATGAAGAGTACATCTACATCTACGAAATACCGTGCAAACCACCGCTACCATTGTAGGACTAGATAATGTGTGAACATATTCGTTTATTAACAACAAAATATGCGTTATAAATATTTGCGCTTGCCATTTTATGTATCTCTAACAATTCCCGCAACTTTTCCTGGAAATTCAATGCTGTAGATCACGTACTTTTCCCTAGGCTGAGTTACAAAGTTCATGAAGTTGACAAAACTGCTAAATTTTGGGTGCGCGGTGTCAAATATTGCATTAATAGGTCTCCATTTTTGGTTTTATCATATAATAAAAAAATATTATTTAAATTACAATAAAATGATCTTTAAATTGGTGTATAAAGCATTGCACTAGTAGTTACAGGGACCAAGATATAAATTTTCAAAGTACAGCGGCATATCATTTTGACGCCGACAGTAGGGTATGTGGCACGGGGTGATTCCACACTAGGCGTGAAACATTCATCCCAGCTGAAATCCGAACCGCGCACGTTCCTCCGGAATGCCAGGCGCTGGCCAAAAGCAGTCAGCACAACAGTGCACGGTCAGACCAGAAACCGAGTCTGTTAAGTACTTAGGGGTCACAATTACCCACGACATATCTTGGGGAAAACATATTCGGGAAATATGCGGTCAAGCATACAGGAAGCTAGGCTTTATCAAGAGAATACTCGGAAAATGTGATGAGAAGTGAAAGAACGTTATTTTTCAATCGTTAACCTCATCTGGAATATGCTGTTAGTGTATGGGATCCATACGAAACGGGGTTGATATCAGAATAAAATCGCGTGCAGCGAAGAGGAGCTAGGTTTGTGAAACGATGCTACGATAAGTTGGCTAGTGTGTCTGGACTGTTAGAAGAATTAGGATGGGAATCGCTATCACAGCGGAGATTAAATTATAGGCTTAACCTCCTAACTAAATTTCAGGAAAATCATTTCTCTGACGACGTAAAAAACATACTATTTACCCCCTCGTACTACGGCAGATTAGATCGCGCCAATAAAATTAGAGAGCTAGATTGTAGAACCGATAGGTATAAAATGTCCTTTTTTCCGCGTACCATTCGGGACCATAACACCTGTGATCACCATGAATAGCTCGAATTGTGACAATAGGCAGACAGTAAATCTTTCTCATTATATTCTCTACTTTCTTATTTATGCATGATGTAAATATTGATGTTCTTATTTATGCATAATATTTTGAATTTGTAGTAGTAGTCTTTGTATCCCTTGCATTGACGATAGAATGTTTCTTGGTAATTAGATTTTTAATTGGCGCTTTGCATGTGTGGTACGCGGGTTTCAATGTAATTTCGGTGTTCTACCGTATCATTCATGAATGCCTGGTGTGGAAGCACCCCCTGCCACACACCCTTTGGGTGGCTTGCAGGGTATGACGTAGATGTAGGAGAGCACTACGTGGAAAAACACGCGACCGTGCAGTGCTCTACCTAAGATACGACTACTGGTTATAATTACTGTGACAGATAAATTGTTCTACAAGGTATCATGTAAGAGCTATATCATGCCGGAAATTGGATGTGAGGTTAGTGACTAATAATGATGTTTAGCACAAGTGCAAAATATATTTAGCACAAGTGCAAAAACCTATTTTACCTAGTCAGGATCAAAGTATCCTTGAACTGATCTATCGTAATTATTATGAATCCTTAATGTAGTGGAAAAATAGGCATTTAAAATCTATCGGTTCTGCAGTCTATTTTCTTAATGTTATGCTTGAGATTGTTTCTACCATAATAATTTGGCTATAGCAAAATTTGTTGAACTTCCGGCAAAAAATAGTCTAAATCAAACTTTCGAAAGAGTACAGTGAGCATATGTTGATTGCAGAGAAGCGCGAACAAAGAAGCATATATTGAGTGTATGTGGAAAGGAAAAAAATTGAAAGGGGGTCGGTTTTACACAAACCTATCATGACGATGTAATAATCTGGATGAATGAAAATTATTCTTCCGTTAGTTTTAATTTTCAGCCCTCGTTCGTCGCATTCCTCGGCTTGTGGTGGCTGGGAGCAAAACATTGTGACGCCCTTGGAATCATCGGAATGGGGCGAAGTCGAAATGGAAGAGGAAAAACAAACGTCTGCTTGACGTCATCCACGGCCACTCCTGTCCTCTGGGGAGCAGAACACGTTCAGTGTGCTACCTCGCGTCTTTTGCGGCGCGTGGGTGTGTGGGGACGCGGCGTCAACGTGCAGAGGCGCTGACGGCGAAATGGGCCGAGGAAGAAAGGAATCCCGACGAGGGAAGTGGCGTTCACTTTCACCCGGCCAGCGTCCTATCTCAAATTACTTTTGTCGCTCATCATTAGTTTTCAGCCCGGACTTTGGTTGGGAGCGGGGAGGGCGGCTATTAATCACGCGCCACTCATTAGGGCGAAACTGTAGTCGTATGAACTCACGCCACTGGCGCGATACTCAACGATATTATTGAAATGCCCTGATTTAGTTCTTGTGGAAATTTAGTGACTTATTTCCTTCCATCACTCCCTGGCAATGTTTTTATAGTGATGCCAACGCCTAAGATGCTGCCCTGTTTGAGTACGGCGCCATATTCACCCTCCTCATTGAGGAGTATACTGCGCGGACTACATTTGTCTGTCTTCTACCCTCCGACCTATCCGGCATTATTAATGCTTTTGTCAGTCGAGCTCTGCTAGCGCACGGTTTACCCGGCGTGTGTGGCGGGGGTTGAATTTCCCCTATGTCTGCCATAAATTATTACAGCTACGAAAGTGTTAGGAGCTAAATTTCGCCCATGTTAAGACCATAGTTGTCATTTTGAAATGCAGCAAATAAGTAAAGACTCCCACTGCTTTTTGGGAAAGGGAATAATGTGCGAATCTATGATGGTAACCTTTGTTTAGATAATACGATCTCGTAAAATAATTATTTCCTTTAATTTCTAAGCCAAATCGCTGTATTTCAGTCGCGATATTACCTTGGACAGATTCTAGGAGTATTTGGCCATACATATGTGCGTCCATACACAATTTGAGAATTACGTAGGTAAAGCTGCTGAAGGAGAAGAGATAGCATTTCTGGTAATAGGATTATTGAAATAAAAAAATGATTCATGCTTCGTCTTAACTGTCTGTAACAATTCAGCCAGTGAGATAGAAAACGTTGGAGATGTGGGATCTGGTGCTTTACCGACGTATTATCTGAATAAAGTTTCTTCGTGTATCCGAACGGTTGAGAGATTCCTTAATCGAAGTCGTTATGAGTGCTGACACGTTCCCTGATGTTGAGGGACGTGTCGGATCTCGAAATAACGGCGACTATGGAATCTCTCAACTGGTTGGAAACCCCAAAAAAATTTAATCCGAATGCCATTCTACATCTACGTAATACCCTGCGAGCCGCCGCATAGGCATGTGGCAGTGGGTGTTAGGTCACCAGCCGTGTAAAGTTACATTGAGTGGGTTAACATTAAGGCATAAGTGAAATCGGCAGATTACTCAATAAGAACATGATTCGTTTATTTATTTATTTATATCCGTTTAATTCCTTATTTGTGTAATCTCTTTTCGATAATGCTTCTACAAGCACGCGTAGTGGTTATCGGCGGCTCAAATTTTTGGATATGTAAATGCCTTCTACTGACTATCCAAGGCTATTCAGTGAGCAGTGGAATGACTCCATTAATTGATAGTGTGTTGCATTTTAGCAATCTCATAAATTTGAGACAGCACAAAAAAATTGAAAATCCGAAAAAACAACTAAGGCACGCCCAACTATGCACCCGGTTAAATTATGATACTTCAATATTTTTGCCTGTCAAGTCTTAAGCAGTATTGCCCACCTCAGGATCATATTCGATTTTTCTGTCGCAAACGAATGCTTCGCCTCTTTACAGGTAAAATACTCTCCATCCGACCCATTGCTATTCTAGAAAATCTTTCTCTCCCAAATAAAATTCCTCCTTCCCAAAAAAAAGAAGTGGTAATCAATGTCATCCGCTCCGATTGAACATAAGTCTCTTACCCCATTTATCATCCTCCGTTTTGTATTAATCCAATTGAAGATGGAACTGAGTAGTCTCCATATCGCTGTGGGTAAAGACTCCTATTTGCCCCTATCGAAGTAATCATCTCTTGGTTTTCCAATGGCTCCCTTTATTTTCATTCCATTAACTTCTCCGCAAATCCGTCGCGAACTCTTTGTTTTTAGGAAAGCCGCCTTATCACTTCAAACGTAATTAGGCACTGACAGCGTCATATATTTAATGGAAAAATTAGAATGGAAGTCGTTCTTGAAAAGCCGATCAAATGCCAGATTCAGTCTCCTGGAATAATGTAGCTCGCGGTTTACCTTGTTTTCATTTTTTGGTACGTGTGAACATAAACTTCCCCTAGGATTTACATTAACATCCTGTTCTAGATAGTTTGACCCTTTAGTTTGAACTTATTGTACCAAAGGTAGATGTTTTATTAGTCTCCGTAGAGGTCAATACGATTGAACACTGCTATCATTCATGGCTTATTCTTTGGAATGAATTTAAAGTAGAAATATCTCTTTTTTCAGTATTTTAATTGCCAACGTACGTATTTTAAACTCTTCTCTTCTGATAATCCTTAAAACAAGTGCTGTTTTGGATATTTTCCAAATGGAGGTTTTAGAGTACGAAGTATTATATTATTTTACTTGGAAACTCCGGTGGAAAATCCGTCAAATTATGCATATCCCCTTGTAAGCACGATCTTAAACATTTGAGAAATGTTTGTCGAATGCCATAATTTATTTGGGTCTAATTTCACTTTGCACGTGATGGTATACGAACCCATGGATTAGCCGGCGAGCTACACGGCAGTTCACCCAACCTCTCCGTTAAGACCGCCCCAATTCATTACTACTGCTAACTGTGACGGATAGGGTTGAATAAATCGAAACAAATGCTCGCACTCCACGAGACCGCTATTGAGGACACTTTGCGCTGCCGGCCCTGACGAATGAAAAAATAAACGAAGGGGACTCGGCTCGGGGATTCAGAACGATGAGCCTTTTTCGTCCCACCTCCTCAGTCGGGCCTGACAAAGGACGGAGGAGTTCATTGTTTCCTTAGAGATTACTTCTTCTGTCGCCCTCCTTCCCCCGCCCCACCCTCCTCCCCCCCAACTCCACCCTTTGGACCCCCATCTTCTTCTTCTCGGAGGATTTTAATTTCCGTTTAAGGGAGGCCGGAGGCGCATGGGACGACGGGAAGGTGGCGGGTAGGGGCATTTATCTTTCAAGTCGACCCCGACCCCCTTTTCCTATTCTCTCGAACCACCCTCTCTCCCAACACACAAATCTGCCAGCTAGTGCAAGCGCAAAAGTCTACCAACTACTCCAGACTGACTGACTACCACTTCAGCTTCAATGTAGTGCATAAAAACTTTGAATAATCTTCAAAGAAAAGTATACTTGTGTTTGATTCGCCACAAATGATCCACCTTGCTCTCCCAATTATCATCGTGTTCTCATTATCTCTTTATTTAATAAGTAATTTTTCTACTTCTGCTCAAAATAATATTCTTGATCAGTAATTTTTTTTCTTATTTGTGTAGACGTTTCTTAGGGATATTATGCCAAATAATCTCTCATTAATTTTTGCAAATAGTTCGTTAATTCTTTCTCCCCGATCTCTTTATTATTAGTTTTTTTTTAATTTCAACTTTTATGCATATTTTATTATTTATTTAATCTATGTATTACACGACCGAATAATTTAATTTTTACTTGGATTAATGACGTTTTTATCATTATTAATTGCCTTGAGTACTACCTTATTTAATGAACTTTATTTTTTCTACTTAATCTCTGTCAAAATTTACGGTCACTAAATAAGTTTCCTTATTGTTTGTCCTTCCTGTCAGGCATTTCTTCAATGTCCTTTACCTCTCTACATCCTTAATGTCCTCAATGATCTCTCATCAATACCTATCTTCAACGGCTCCATAATGTGCTGTTTATGCGAATTCGTATAAAAAATCCTGCTAAGTATGTTTGCATGTTTGTTACTCTTCTCCTCATAAACTATTTAGCCGATTGAGCTAAAAATTTGCATGATTTTAGCAAATATACTAAGGAGTACTATAGGACTATTAGCGTAGCCCTCGTACACGCAACACGGGACCTTCGAATGTTGTAGAACTTCGATAAACTATAATTTTGCGCACTGTAGTTCACTTATGAAACCATAGTACAGTCGTATAGCTTAGAGGTAAGTTTAGGCCCTTCATCCTTGAATCATTAATCAATATGCATCCTCATTAAGGATGAACTTATGAACCGATTACCATGAAATATTATGCATAACTACATTATAGGTATGAGAAGGACATAGGCTATATGAGAAAGGCCTTAGGGCCTGAAAAATGGGCCCTCCTAGTTTGTTGACAAAATACAGTTCAATTGTGTTCTTATAACCCTGTCTTCCTATATTTTTCTTCCTTGAGGGAAGTTGGAATCTGTTTAGAAGTTTCTTTTTTAAATTACTTTCTCACAAGTTTTAAGTCTGAAACCTTTCTTTAGGCGAAAAAATCTGAAATACTCAACTTTAGCCTGGTTCTGGCGAGAACCAGGATAGCTGACCAGAACAGACTAGAAGCCTTCGAAACCTGGTGCTGGAGGAGGATGCTGAAGATAAAATGGACGGACAAAATAAGAAATGATGAAGTGTGCAGAAGAGTAGAAGAGGAAAGGATCATATGGAATAGCATAGAGAAAAGAAGAACAGTATGGATTGGATACACCCGGAGACACAAGGGGTTTGTGATGAACACAATAGAGGGAAAAGTCCCCAGAGGAAGACTCAGGAACAAGTTCGTGGATCAAATGAAGAGCAAAGTACATAGGAAGATATACGAGGAGGTAAGGGAACTAGCATTAGTTAGGGAAGGGTGGAGGGCTCCAGTCTACCAATCTTAGAATTGAACGACCAATGAATGAAGCCTGGTTCCTTAATGCATGGATCTTTGCAAATATTTCTAAGCTTCTCTTGCGAAGCCGAGTCTGCCTGCTTGAATTTACGAAATGAAAATGGGACTATTTAGTCTCAACTCCGTCCCAATAAAATCATGTATCTGTCTATCGTTTTTGGCGGGGGTGGGAGGGGAGAGTCATCGGTGGGGTGGAGGCGTATATAATGTCACCCGATGCCGTTCAATCATTCCGTGGCGCGCCCCTCCATTTATTTCCTCGGTCGGGTTGACGGGAGGCGTTTTCCAGGTCGGATCCCCATCCTCTCCTCTCTCTCTCTATCTGTGTGCTGCTTCCTCGCATGAGGGATTCCGTTCTCGCCGGCTATGGCGCCCCGGGAAAAATCGGGTCATTTTCTCGCCGATTCCGCTGCCGAGTGGAATGTACCCGCGATCATATGTGCAGGGTTTGTGCATGAGTCTGTGCGTGTCGCGTGAAACTTGAGAACATTGGAGTATTCGGAATATCGATCTCTAAATGCAAAAAAATGAGACCGTGACCACACTCAAAGTATTTCTAGACACGCTGTAGACAATGATTTAAGCGGTTTCAACTTTAGGAACAACGGTTCATTCCTTGGTTGTTCAATCCTAAGATTGGTTGACTGCAGCCCTCCATCCTTCCCTATCTAATGCTAGTTCCCTTACCTCCGGGTATCTCTTCCTATGTATATACTCTCCTCATTATTTGATTCATGAACTTATTCCTGGTTCTCCCCCTTGAGACTTTTCTCTCTTTTGCCGTCAGTATATAATATGTTGCCTGATACTATAAAAAAATACGAAAATTTGTGAATTATTTCTACAGTTGGCAAAGTTTTGGATATTGGTTGAAAAAGATATTGTTGGAATTTTTGGAAATATTATATACTATTCTCTTCCTAAACCTTGTGCTATTTTGTAAAGTTAACGGCATTATCATTTTTGTATTATTAATTCAATTACTTTTGTATGATGTATAAGATAATTATGTTAAATATTAAGCACCATATTATGTTTTCTGTCGTCAATGAATATGTTTTTGATGAGGGTTGCCTCAGCATATGTATTCCTTAAAGGCAACCTAGCTTTCATGTGAATGAAATGTAAATTCAACGTTTCAAGTTATTGTTTTTGAAAGCAATAAATAAAATTACTATTTACAATTACTATAATTATGTTCTTCACAAACCCATTGTGTCTCAGGGTGCGTTCAATCCGTACTTTTCTTTTTTTCTCTTTGGTATTCCATATGGTCCTTTCCTCTTCAACTCTTCTGTACACTTCATCATTTCTTATTTTGTCCGTCCATTTTATCTTCAGTATCCTCCTCCAACACCAGGTTTCGAAGGCTTCTAGACTTTTCAAGGATATAGATATTTTTAAAATACTCATTCTGAAAATACAGCTAAAACCATGAGCACAATCAGAGCACTGCAAGACTTAATGTTAAGTAATGTGCGTAGCGGAGACAATCCGTGGGACGGAAAATGGGAGCAAATGGCTGCGAAAATCCTCGGAAGGGTCACAGTTCGAGCGAATGATTTTTTCCGCTCAAAAAGTTTCACACCATATAATCCATGGAATCATCAAATAGTTTTGACATCGATCCCAGTGTGATAAAGTCACCTGGAGATTAATCTTAGAGAAAAGAATCTGAGATATATTTCAGACGTAAACTGTAGCTTGTCATTAGGCGTCAGAGGTATGACTTAGAGCAGAATGAACAATTTTTTATTCCTCGGAAAAATGTTTTAACGAAAATGAGAAGGGCGTAAATAATATAGGAAATTTTACGTAAGAGGAACAGATATATGCCAGCTATACCACACCTGATGGCAGAGATCGTGCGCAATACGAATGGTTACAAATGATTGAATTTACGGGCTATATCGCGGGATTGAGAGAAGAATGATGACTAAAATACTATTTATGATTATTTTTTTTGCAAAAACTTCTAATTTCTGCCCCGAGAAATATTTTCGAGATGGGAATTATTTTTACCGTACACATCGTATATGCTATGCACAGACACACCTGTAGTTTGCTCGAGAAAAACACTCTTGAGTCAAGTTATATGAAGAAGACCAAGGAACAAATATCTTGGGCTAGCAGTGAGTATTCAGGGGGAGATAAAGATCAGAGTGGTAATTATGTTGACACTTAGGATAGGAAAGAATGGAGAGTTGCTCTTAATCGACCTTTGGGTCGAAATAATGTTGATCACTGGCATGGTTTGAACTTTTTTACTGTCAAATTAAATATTAATAGGTTGGTTGTTTGGGAAGGCGGCTGTCAACTGATTTAAATAATGCTATTATAGAAGGTGGTTTGATTTGAGTGGGAAGGGTTATTTGGGGAAATGGGGAATAATGATCATAGAGTAGAATAAAGAATTGCTAGAAAGATAGATTGGCGTCTGTCTTAGCTAGGATGCTCTTAAATAAATGCGCCAAAGGGTCATCCATTTTACATCCTATGTGGAAAGGGTATTGCACTTGAAGCGCGTAGCAGCTAAGTTATGATCGTGATTCCAATGAAGGATCTCCGCCACCACCAGGTTTCGAACACGGGTCCTTAAGGATGAGAAACCAGGACCCGAGCCAAGCAAGAGCATGGATAGTACTGTCTACATCTATATGCACGAAATACCGTGGAATTAACCACTAGGGTGTGTGGCACGGGGTGATATCACACCAGGCATGCAGCACTCGTCCCAGTTAAAATCAGAACCGCGTACGTTTCCCCGATGCCAGGCGCAGGCCAAATGCAGTCAGACCAGAAACCAGGAGAGTGATACTTAGAAGAACTTGCTACCATGCAGTACACTACTAAAGATACAACTATTGGTTAGTATTACTTATGCGACAGATAAATAGCACTATAAGGTACTAAATCATGCTAGAGCTATATCATGCCAGAAATTGCATGTGAGGTTTGTAACTAATAATGATGTTATGCCATGGCCTTCGAGACACTAAATCAATCCAACTACTTTCAAACGTAAGAGAGGGGAAGATGCAGCAATGGTTGCATACTTAGGATGTATTGTAAGTCGGTGCAAGTCCTGACTATTGTTTGCAGGTTCTTACTTATGCATTAATGGTCGTAGTTTCGTTAACTGTATCATGGTAAATTATTGTCTATATTGGTGATAACTCACCCCCTGCCGTGTACACTTGAGGTGCCTTTCATGGTATTATGTAGTATATATAGGTATATTTCCATGGTATTATGTAGATGTAGAAAGGAAGTCCATGCGAGGAAGACCGAGGGACGAATGCCACAGAGAAATAAAGAGGGAATTGGGAAAGAAGAGGTACGGAGAAGTCATTCGGAGTCGGCTAGGAATAATGAAAAGCTGGCGTTAACGATTCTTGGAATTGAAAGACTTGATGATGGGCGCGATCGAGACCGATTCGTTGTCTTTCACAAAGCTCTGCGCGAGTAGGTACTCGAAAAATAGAGGTTGAAAAAAAATGACTCGCGCTTTTGAGGCGCGGGTCGCGGAACTGCAGCAAACCGCACTTTAATATGAGTGGGAGTGAACGAGGGTGAAGTGGATGGCGGAAGTGGATGAAGAAGCGGGAATAAGGAAAATGCTTTGCACCGATCTCGTCCGCGCACCAACAACTAGCGGCGCTGTAGCATGGGGAACCGGGCCCCCACTCGACCCACGATCTCGCCTCGGCTGCTCGGGAATGTTTTTTTATCAGCAGGGCCGCCGCGCACTACCTGAATTCTTCATTTTTTTTACCTTAAGCTGCGTTTTTTCGCATCGGCGGCCACGGCCCGTAACATTTTTAACCTCGAAGAGCTTTCACTTCGGAATACACGAGGATTCGTTGGCAGAGTGCAGGGAAGTCACCGAAAAATCAGAGCTAGATTCGCGCGTGTATACCTGTTCACCTCATTGTTGGCAGACGTAAAAGAGGAGTAGTACTTCTTACGAAACCAGTGTTGTGATTTCATGGAAAGGAAATTGTGGAAATTGCATCTGGTGTTTTCCTTTGCTCTTGAGGTTGTTTTGAATGAATTGGATTGGAATGAACCAAATTGTGTGGACAAAGGGAAATGAATAGAATATTTCCTAGAACCTAACAATGCTAGTGAACCTATGGCGATGAAGTAATCCATTAGTTTTGGTCACTCCGCTCCTCCATTTTCGCCTCATTGATGGCAGCTGCTCAATTAAATGGTTATAACCTCGTCATTCTTCAGTTGAATTGGTTCGCATGCAAAGTTATTATCAAGATAGGAGACAATAACAAAATCAAATGTTGGAATGACATACTGAAGCAAATCTAAGAATTAAAAATCACCAAGAGGTACTGAAGCCTTTTGTCTGATAGCAGATTAATCTGATCGCATAATTTTTTCTGTCATAAAATTCAACTGGCCACTTCAAATGCCTAAAGATATAAATTTGGAAAAGGTTTTTCGAAATCAATGAATAGAGTTCGCTTTTCTTTGGTCGCAAGATATGGTAAGTTGATTCATCAGCCTAAAGATGAGTTAAAATGTAGAACATATCGTCTAAAAATTGTAAAAAGGAACAAAATTTATGGGATTAATTAAGAGGCCAATCTAAGGCGGGTGGAGGGATAAATTTGATGGTGATGTTATCTCGCTTTTGGCACTTAAGATCTCGCAAAGTCACAACTAAAAAAGCATATTAGGGAAGGACAAGTTGACAGTCTGAATACAAAGAGCGGTAAATATAGGTGTAATCTACTTGAGTGATTGAAGATATTGAGAATGCCTCGAGAGCAGTCTCAAGAGCTTATTTTTGTATTCGTATCCATGTCGATGATGGGTGGTCAGAATGGTTGCGTTGCCATTAAAAATTGTAAAGATCAGAGTGCTGTCCTATTTGTGGTGTATAAATACATTAAGGGATATTATAGTTAAGAGCTGTTAATTGCTGTGACCCTCCCTGTAGAGTATATCCTTGACAAGATAGGTGGGTTGTGGTAGGCAGTTGGGTGCTGTGAGCAACGATTCGTTTCGAGTTAATGTAGATGTTGGAAGTAAAATTGTTGATATTCTAGTCGAAATGAGAAGAGGTGTTATTCCGAGTTAAATATTGAAGTCGTTTAAGGAAATGGGTGCTGCGGGTGAATAAGAACTTATAGAATCGGTATTACTCTTACGCAATTTTCCTGTAATTGGAAGATTCCCCACGGAAATGATAAGTGTATAACTCTGGTGGTTGGTGGGTTGAAATTTCATGCTTCAATGGTAATAAAGCAGTTCATTTGTACTCGTGGTTCTGGTTCCAAATTGCCGTTTTTCATGTCGTGCCATATTCAAATGTTTTGATTTTGGTGTGGAGTAGTGTATTCGGATAGAAGTAATTTTTCTGCCATACACTACCTTCATCTATAAATTAAGGTGTAGAATTCTTTTACTTAGATTTGAAGTTGTTTTCATATTCTCGGTGTAATTGGAATTGTAGTTCAATTCTCTATTTTTCGTGTGATTGGTTTTGTGCATATTTTTTTTACTTTGGTGTACAATACATTGAACCGTAACTGATGTTTATTTTTTCTTTTTTCTAGGTGAGTACCGAGAGGATTATTTTTATTACTGGTCGTAACAAAACCCCTTCCGTTTTCTTGACTAGCTGTAAAGGTGAGTAGTTCATTGTTTTAACGTAAGTTCACACTCTGCTAAATATGGCAATTTTCATATAATTATGTAATTAGAATATGGTTAGTCGACTATCATTGAGTGAATATCTACGGTATCGCCTGTCAAAGCTCCTTGCTTTTCAACGAACAAATTCTCAGTCCTTCATCTAAGAGTACACGAGCTCTAGCCCATGTAACCCTCTTGCAGGGCAACTTTTTATGTAACTTTTCTAGCCCATGTAACCCTCTTATAGCAAATTTTTGGGCATGGATTTCTCTACGAAAATAATTCTCTTTCGAATTTCTTTGAATGAGAAGGAGAAATCTCTCGTTAACAATAAATGAATGCTACATCTGGGCACCTTATTCCACTGAAATCTACTCACAGTAGTGGAACTCGATACATAGAAGTGTTCGATTAACTTAAAACGTTTTCTCTCAAATATTTTTATTCATTGTGTGTGTACAATCTTGATAGCATATGAACTCCAAACTTTCTCCCTGAGAAATGACGAAAAATTGGCGAGGGCGTAATAAATATTTGCCTTGGTGATTATAAAAGATCTACTTGGGGAATTTTCCCATTTTTTAGATTTCTCATTGATATTTCGTTTCCATACGATATCGTCTGAATCATCAAATTTTTTCTCATAGTTTAGTCTGTAGCTTCTCCCGATAGTTTATACGCCTGCTACCTTTTTTCGATACGCTAATTAACACTACCCTTATATATATATATATATATATATATATATATATATATATATATATATATATATATATATATATATATATATATATATATATATATATATATATATATATATATATATATATATATAACGTTTTGTAAGACCTGTCGTTCGATATGTAAGAATGCCAACTTAGGACTTAATGAGATATGTCACTAATGATGGCCCTAGTTTTTTGTTCAAATGTTTTGAGAGGGACGTTGACCTTAAGGATTAAATTCTGACAGTTTGAGAGGCTGGAGGAGACGCGCCTCACTCCCTTGTGGATATAACAAGTTAACTACGTGATTGGAAACCATCAATGTTTCGCTAATGAGCACTTCAGTGTAGCGATTCATCGATCGGCGTTTGATAGGTTTTCAGCTGCCAAGTTCTGCAGGTTGAATGGTGAGCGTGGCAAACACCCGGCTAAGTGCTCTTGAACGTGAGCTCCAGGTAAGGCTAGGGTGGTTCGCAAACAAGAAGTGGAATCCGTCGAGACTATGGTGTGATGCTTCCGTGAGTGGATACCATTGGTTTTGCTCCCACCCACCAGTATCCTCCGTAATGCCTGGTACTCTGCAATGGCTGTTTGGCTGGCGCAACAATGTTTTATGCTTTGCATCCATGACCACTCCGTAACGACGAAGGGAAAAAGACCCCCCTGATCGAAGGATTCGTGTACGCAACATCTGATCGGAATCCTTGAGATGGTGAGGTATCTTGGGGCTCTTTAACTAATGTCTAGGGAAAGAAATTGTGAAATTAATTTTTTCCCGCATTTTTCGTTACATCTTGATGAAGAGCGGCGGCAGATTTATACGTCCTCTCCGGAATGACGATAGTAATTTGTATTATTTGATCCTTCGCTTTTAATCTTTTAATTTTTTATCTTAATTAGAGATTTAATTTTTGGAGATATTCGCGAATACTAAAAATACTTGGGAAAAGAATTTATATCGTGTATCATACTGCCATACCACCCATTTCATTTAAGAATTTTTGTCGGCTGTCTCAGAACTGAAGTGAGATATGTACAGTGAAGCTCTGGTTATTCAGGTGCCAGGGCACATTTATGTGTACTACTAGTTCTGGAGGAAGGCTAAGTCAATCTGGGTTAGTTTTACAAAGTATTAGAGTTAACTACCTTTTGACGTCACATATCGATTGTCATTATCGATTATAGGTCATTATCGATTGTCATCGACTTTTCCACATTAAAACCAAAAATATACAACCTGTAGGTACTGTCGAGATTACGTTCGTAAGGTCACGATGTCTAGTATTTAAATACTTTGAATGGCGATAACTTTGTGGGTAAAAATTAAAACAATTAAATCAAAAAATTAAAGAAACTGTTGTCTTTAAAAACAACAACGCGGTGAGAAAGTGCAGAATAATGCTGCCCTTATCATCTCAACACCGCGGAAGCCTTCGCACCAACCACGCACCAAAAATTAAAGCAGTTGAACAAGCGTTAAAATCTATTACGACTGGGTTATAATTTCAGATAATGCGCGTGTAAGAAACGAGAAAGATAAGTCGTTATCTTTTAGATCTTCGCTGTATTTTCTACGGATAAACCGACGTGGTGATTTCCACTCTAGCAAGAGCTTAGTCTCTTACTTGGAAATGCAAGATTTCATTTCCTTCTGCTAAGTTCTTAATGGAAGGGCCGCAATAGGCTGTGGAAGGAAGTCGTGTTTCTTCCTTCCTCTGTTCTGAGAAGCTTGGTGGAATATTTCTGCGACTATATGGTTGGGAGTTCTTTAACGGCATCATGCGTTCTGCAAAGTTTGTTCTTGTACACTCGGCTATCGCTCTTATAGGAAAGAAGGGAAGAAGATAGGTAAAGAACTCACGAGTCATCATATTTGAAAGCAGACGTGGAGTTTCTGCAAATTTCATTTCGTGTGGGCTTATGAAGTGGACACGATAAGACAATCGATATCTTTTATTTCTTCTCTGTATTTTTAGGAAAAAGAGATATAAATGGCAATCGCTGGCGTCCCAAATGTTTTTAGATTCCTCTATTCGTATCCAATGTCGGGTTATCACTATTTTTCATAACTGGGAATAGAAGTTACATTAATCCTTTAGCGCCATTCAGGGTTGTGAAATGTTTTTTCAAATGCAGGGGACACCAACAGAAACGAAATAGAGGGAGCTTGGTCGGGAGGATAACTATGAAACGATCTTATTGTTCATTGCGGTTGTTTAAGGTCTTTTTTAGTGTTAACTGACAAACTGTGGCGGCAATTCCTGGTTGCTATGCGATTGCGAGTTTCACCTCTTATTTCCTCTAACGACAAGGGTATGACGGAAGGAAGATATGGTCAGCGAGTTCCTTTACGGCAGTTTGCGGAGAAAAAATGTTGTTCCCATGTATGCTGAGAACACAAAAATGGGGAAAAGTGGGTGATACACTTTCACCAAAATAAATGTCAACAAATTTGAAATAATGCACTGGCAATGCGTCATCCGGCAATACTTCGTAGAAAAACTTAACATTTGTATTGAAAAGAATACTTTGCACTTTCCTAAAATTATTTAATTTGTACTGCGCGTTTCACAGCTTAACGGCATCGTTCGGTGCGATTGTTTGTATAATATATATTTATTAATTGCTGTGGTAGTTACGTGATGTGGGGAGGATGTCGCGGGGATCAACTAACTTTTGGAAGAGTTGGCAGGGGAACATTTAAGGCTTGTTTAAGGGCTTGTGAGGTGGGTAAGACCGACAAAGAAATTTTGTCAGGAAGAAGAAAGAAAAGAGGAGGGGTGCGGAAAATATAGTTCATTATAAAGGTTGCTTGACTGTCTAATAATTTCAATTTATTCCAAAGCATCCATCTTTAAACTCTTTGGGGGAAATGTTTATTTTTAAATGAATTTATGGGATAGAATCACTTGAATATTTTCAAGCAAAAGATTGGCAAATTGAGAGGTGAAATCCATATTTAAATTTCCAGAAATTCGAAAAATTCTTTAGAAATTTATAATAAACGGAATAGACAAACAGGTTAGAATATACTAGCGTGGTTTCAAAGCAATAAATTCTTCTAGGGTTTCCGTCCGGGTGAGATGCTCCATCTGCTCCACTGCCGACGTTTCGATGGAAGACTTTTCCATGAGTCTCCCATCGAAACGTCGGCAGTGGAGCAGATGGAGCATCTCACCCGGACGGAAACCCGAGAAGAATTTATTGCAGTCATTCGCCGGGAAAAAGTTAATTCCTGGTTTCACATTTACACAATTAAATGCAATAGCTGTAATATCTTACATAGGTCAAGTTGATGAAATATCATGACACGCAAAATAATACCACTTTATCTCAATATTTTATTTCAAGTGGTTAAAACCACTAGACATAAAACACTGAGATTTTCATTTATTATGGCATAAGGAACGAGCTAGAGGAAAAAATAAGTGCCTATTATATCTTCTCAGAAATTTTCAGACAATTATGAATAACAACATATGTGCATTACCGGCATTGATGATCACGACTATTATACAAGAGAGTTCCCCCTCCTTCGAGTGACGAGATATGACTCTCTTCTGCTGCGTTCTGTTTGGAAGGCAAGTAATACCAGCGAGATCTTAAACGTCACTCAACGGATGTGAAATGTTCTTTTATGAGCTGCATACGCCCTTAAGGAAAAGAAAGTGGGTAATACACTCCCTTGCGTGAAGGAAATTGTGTTCTATTCTCGGGGAGGAAGTGGGTCCGTGGACGCTTGAACCTTACGGTCGCTACCCTCACACAACCCTCAACCTTTGATCTCGTGGAAAATGAACTTGTTCCCGTGGAAAAATAGGGGTTTGCCACCGTTCCCTCTTTCTTGATGTCACTCCGCTTCCACCCGCTAGAGGCGATTTCCGTGCACGACCGCTCTATAACCGGCCGTGATTGCGACCTTTAGGAGCCCCTCCAGCGGGGGATGCTCGCTCGGGCAGATAGCGCTGGGGCGTTCTTGATGGTCCTACCTTTCTCCTTTTGGATGGGCGATAATGGAGCGAACGCATAGACGTCTTCGTTCGATTGAAACCTGCAAAAAATACAGTCTTTCCCTCAATGGGAATTCCCCTGCAAATCGGAATACCTGCGTTACACAAGATTTCATGAAAGGCTCGAAGTTATTTAAAAATTCACTGCCGCCGGAAATTGGGCCCGGGATCTCGGTGGGATTGACCATGCGGTGGCCGTCCTTCAAATCTCTTCCATCTATACTCGCCTCTGTTACGGTATTATGCTTACGATGCACTTGTAGGATTTCGGTTCCTTTGTGAGTTAGCTTAGGAGCTGTCCATAATCCATATAGACAAAAATAGGCCACTTTTTGACCCCCCTGACCCGCCATCGTGGACACTCGTAGACTTCATTCGGAGCCCCCGTCCACCCCTGTTGCCCACGTAGACTTTTCTTTTTTGCGGAAAAAGATGTGAAACGGGTTATTAATTGATTGTCATGGACTATCTGTAAGCCGATTTTAAGGAAAGGTAAGTAAAAGAATGACTACTTTTGTAGCTATGAAAATCTGTCATTTACTATAAACTGTACCTATATTTACCATTGTCTACGTAGACTTCCCTCCAACCCCCGCACTCCCCAACGTGGACCTTCGTTGACAACCCTCGTACCCCCAACCCTGTTTGGTGTCTGCGTGGATTATGGACGGCTCCTTATAAATTTCCTTCCCGCAAGTATTTGTTCGTCGACACAAAGACACCCGAACTGAACAATGTATCGTTTTCCGAAAGCGTCACACCTAAAAATATCGAGTGTCTTTTTTTATCGATGCGTAGGCAAACTGACCGCCTTCTTCCGTCAACCAACCCAGATGTGGTTCTCCTTCCTTCCGCTCCCTTCTTGTTGCACGTTATGTCGTTCACTGCGCGGTAAGGTTTCCTTGTTTTTCTCCCGGGTACCCGTTTTGCTTTTTTAGTTTTATTTCTTTTTTTGTTTAAGAGACCAGCATCACTTTAAACGGCCACTTCTTCGTCTCCTCAAGGCTCGAACCGTTACGTAATCGCGTCGTAAACCAACGATGGGGACTTGCCCGTGCGTTCCCCTCCCGTCTTCCGCCCGCATCCGACACTTCTTCTGTTTCCACCCTCTCGAGAGCGCGGCACTATCGAGTGTGCGAACACGGACCGGGCGGGCGTTTTTTCGGGAGGACGAAAGAAGAGGGTATCGGGTTGGCGTGGCGGATAGAATTACTGGCTTCCCTTCCCGATGGCCCACAATTCGATCTCCGGCAGGGAAAGAGATTTTTCATTGGGATCTAGAGTTTTTTTAATGATTGATTTTTTTATTTGTTTATCAGTTATTTACCGCAATTCTTCTCGAGAAATTTTCCAAAAAATAAAAGAAGTGTTCCGCAGGACATAGTATGTATTTACACTCCGGAGAGACTTATTTTAAAAAATGAGGACTATTCAACGCCTGAAATCTCGTCCAATATTTGAATGTGCAGTTTACAAGTTTTCTCAACTATTTTAAAAATAAATTATATCTCTCTCCATTGCATATTGTACAGAATCGCAAAAAAAAACCTTCGGCTTTGAAGGCGTTATGAGTGAATGAATAATTTATTTATGCTCCGGGATAACCCATTAGAGCAAAAAACTGTGTTACAATTTCACATTCTGCTCAAATAATAGTATAATAGTTAAGAAAAACCACAATTGAACAATTTAACAAAAAGATTTGAACAACTTCCCATTAGTCAACTCAACAAGATTCAGTCTTAAGGTTTCAATATAAGCAAAGGTTTTTTTTAAATTACTCCAGTGAAGAGGAAGATATAATATGAGGTCATGAATTCCAAAACTTAGAAGCGTTGATAAGGGAGGAGTTTAGGTAGAGGTCGGTACAGGCTTTGGGGATGTGAAGAAGGCTGGGGTCACATCGGGTTGATCTATGGGAAACACTTATCCTGTAGGTAAATAAATTGTATAATAAACCTGTTTGGTTGTAAAAGAGGGAAAAAAGGAAAGACCCCAAGAAGTATTTTCTTCGCGAGTCGACAGGTAACCATTTCAGGTCAACAAAACATTTGGTCACATGATCGTCTATACGAAGATCAAATATAAATCTGACACAGCAGTAATCGGAGGACGCATAAAGAAAGTAATCTAGGCTGTACCTTTTACCACGTATTAGTTAATTAGTGAGAATTTGAGTAGTTCAAAGTAAACTCTTTATTTTATTAATGTAAGGTGTTAATATAATAACATTAATAAAGTAAAAATTTTACTCTGAACTACTCAAATTCTCACTAATTAACTAAATATACGTGGTAAAAGGTACAACCTAGTTTCCTTCCTTAACGCCTTCCTCCGAGTACTGCTGGATAAAAATCACTTTCGTGATTATTATTCAGCAAATGCTTTTCCAAGTGATTTTATCCCCCTTAAGTAATTTGAGTAAGACGTAAGTGATTTTATTCTCGAAATTCTACATGTCCTACTAAAAGGTTCAAAGATGGATGCATTAAAGCAAATGGAAATTATCAGAGAGTCAAGCCACTTTTGCTACGAGCTACTTTTTCCGCACCCTTCCCCACTCCTTTCCGAAAAGCTTTCCCTTCTCACAAGCCCTAACCTATGTTCCCCTGCCTTTCCACCCAAAAATTAGTTTGTTCTGCAAACCCAGACCTCTGAATGTTAATAAATAATTGTCTAAAAGTACAAGTAATGTTTTCAATGTGGATTTGAATATAAAATACTTCCACGAAGTGACGCCTGAAGGTGTAAAGTTTATTTAAAAATATAATTTGCATTAGATCTCTATTTTGATTGGGAAAAAAATCTCGCTCAAGCAAAATAAAAATACTGTCTAAATTTTAGCTGACGATGTAGTACGGTGTTAAAATAATATCACATGCACTCATACGTCCGAAATGTACGAGAAGAATAGGACGTGACCACGACCCGGGAGCAACCGGAAGTGTTTTGTTGTGGAGGAGGGCGCGACGGTGGTGGTCCGGGAAATGAGTCCGGACGCCCTCGGTTGTATGTCCTGCTTTCGCATTGTCTCTCCCCCTCTACCCCCATCTTCGACCTCCATCCTTCTTTCCCCCTCTTCCTTCTGCACCCCCCTCCCCCTAGCCACGCTCCGCCACCGCCCCCGGGGCTGATACGTGAGGTCGTGGTTTCAAGCACCCGGGCCAAGAGTGCTAGCTACTCTATCCACTCTTATACACCGTGCCCCGGCGCCGTGAAAATGGTCCGCCTTGTAAGCGAGACAAAAGGAGGAGGAGTAGACGCCACCGACGCCGACGCCCGGGAGCGATCCGGCGTGATTCGGCGATCCTCCGCGTCGAAAATTGGCGAGACGCTTTGGCGCATCGCTCCTGGGGGTAAGGGGGGATTTCGCTTCCCCCGCTCGCCGAACATCGCACCTATTCGGGGTGCGACTCCCTTGTAAATGATTCCGTTTGCCGTGCTGCGAGGATGAAAATGACGGCTGAGATGGTTGGAGCGTCGGGGATGAGTCAGGCGCCCCCAGGGAAATCTCCCTATGATGGCCTTTTTCGAACCGTAGATGGGGAACACCACTACTTGTAATCTGTTACTGGAACATTTTTGTCATTTAAATAAAATACCAAGGATTTTGAGACAAGATTATATTCCACCCATGTTTGGAGTGTTTGGGAAGGAAATCGATTCAATAGTGGGGATATCAGACGTACAAAAAGAGAAGTATCAGGCTTCATGTGGTGGAAAGAATTCTTTATAATGAATGAGAGTAAGGCAGTTTTCCACTTAGACAAATTTTGTAAATGATAAATTTAACTGAGTTTTTCCACATAGATTGTGGATATTTTATGTGGAAAAACTACTTAATACTTATAATTTACAATGCAAATTCCACGAAGTCACGCCCGAGACAACGGAATGGATAAATTTTATTCGACCTAGGTTCCCATGTACTACTCCCTGATGATGATATAGTATATCGAAAGCTAGGCTGAATAAAATTTATCTAAGTGGAAAATTGCTTTACTCTCATCCATTATGATATCAGAGGTAGATCTGCATTAGCCACTGAAGTATTTATAAGATGATCGTTGAAGGTGGCTCTTTCAATAGATGTAGAGGAAATATTGATGAAAACTCAGATATGGAGCGTGGCAATGTGTGGATAAAAAACCTGGTCTCTGTGGAAATGGGATATGCGCAAACCAGTGGCTTTTGGAATGTCTCCGTTACTGTGTGGAGAAGTATGGAGAGCGTTGGTAGCTGTAGGGACGAACTAGGAAGTGCTAGATACGTTGAGGGAAAAGGCTTTGGATGACGTCGACTTAGATGAGGCAGAACACTTGAATGGGGGCCATACTGAGAGGTAAAAGGATGTTGGAAAGTGTCGCCTAGGGGAGAAGCCATGGCAAGTGTGGACGAGGAAGGAATAAGATAGAAATTTTGGTCGACTTCTGGAGGGTATGAAGAACTTATGTGATACTTGACGGCGGGCGAGTGATGCGTCGTAAAGTGAAGCCATAACCCCTGGAAATTGAAAGTTTGCGAAGGGACTATACTGAAACCTACCTATACATTGGTAAAATATCCAACACTAAAAAACGTTTCAGTAGGAAAACAGTTTGGTACGATTTGAATCCATTTTTCCTCCAATTTGCTCGCTCTTGTGAGTTATGTAACTTAACTAATTACAAGCTACAGATTGAACTAGTCTGAAGCTCGGCCTAGTACTCCTACATCCAAGTTTTCCCCCATCCGTGATACCTTATAACAAAAAAATGTCTTTATATCCTCTTTGATTTCAGTCTTGAACTTATTTAACAAGTTTCAATTTGTAGAGTGCTTCACATCATATTGCAGAAGCCGAACTTTCCTGAAATTAGTACATTGAAGGAGTGATAAATCTAACGTTTTTCCTCAATCAAAGGGCATAATCATTTGAAATCTTCTTAAAATTCGTCGCATTGCTGCGATTCATGTGAATTCGAAAGAACCTGACTTTATATTTTGACGCGCATTTGTATTTCCCGTCACTGGCATGAAAGGAAAGTTTGTTGAATGATATTTTCTGCCGACGACGACCTTAATGATGCCTAATTAGTGAGTGAATTTGGGACTTACTAAATATGCTTCAAGAATGTCCTCTTAATGCTAAAGTCGTTTATCTTGTATTGTCCCTCCCTCATTAACGGTACTTATTATCTTGAACAATTGTTGTCTCGTCGGAACTAATTCTCTTTCCATCTTTCTCTCCCTCCCTCTCTTTCTCGCTCTCTCTCTCTCTCTCTCTTTGAGGGAAACAGTCTTTCTGTCTGAGTGCAGTTATTTCGTCTCAGCGCCGCGCGGCGAAAACATTAATCCCCTCAAGAGGACAAGACTCCTTTTTTTAAATACATCATAGCTCGGATGTGAGGATCCTTCTTGATGAATTCATTGCTTTACCTTTTTGGCAATTAGTGGCAGCCTCCTCCACATTTGACAATCGTGCACAAAAGACGGCAGGGCGTCTTTTATTTCATCAGCTGCAGTTGTTTTTCATCATCTTGCGTCCCAAATACGTAGAAAGTTGAAGTGCGCGCGCTCATTAAACTGCATTGTCGAATGGAGTCCCTTTATTTAACACGGGGATAGAAACAACACGCGGTGGAGGTGGTGGCGATAATATCGGGTATAATGCACGTATGCACTTGAACTGCGATACGTCGAGGCTCACGGGTCGATGGATTCATTTCCTCTTTCGTCTTCGTCATAAAGGAGAAGGGAAGTGGGGATTGAAAAAGTGCTCGCTGCTGCACAAGTCTTAATGTGTTCACCCGTCCCAGCTCCACTCTCTCTCTCTGCAAAGGATTTTACGCCTGTCTTGTTTTCTTTCCATATTTCCCCCAGCCCAATTCTCTTCTTCCCCCACCCCAACTCTCTTCTTCCCCCCGTCACGGCTCCGTCATCTCCGAATAATGAAGACGCCCTGCTCAAACAGCCGCCCTTGTGGCGGGGAGAGGGTTGAAGCACCCGGAAGATTGAGCCGAGCGATTCAGCGAAACATCGGCCGCGATGCACGATACCTGTGCGATATTGAACGTACGAGTCATGTATTATATAGAATTGCAATACATGCACCTCTGCATTGTACTATTGAAGCCATTATATTAGGACATGAGTTTCCCAAATCATGCACTATAGTACATTAAATGAATATTTTAAGAACTATATGTTAATATCTTTAAATCGATTAAGAACAAGCATTTATGTATGGAAATTTTAGAAATCAGGAAAGGAAAATTCTTGAGGTTCTTTACGTAACTGTTAGCTTAGAAAAAGAAAAACTTTTTTCCATTTCACTTAGCTATATAGACTACCTGATGGACAAGTTATTCAATCTTAGTATCTGCAATTGTGGCCTTTAATTGAGAAAGGAAAAAATTGCATTTTTAAAACCACCTTATTTACAAGTTAGTCAAACTATCTATATTTATGATGCTATCGATCACAGCACGTAGGGGTTCGCAAAACGTTTTTGTCTTCGTCAGAGAAAAGATAGACTTTGAACTTTCATGAAGATTTTGATCGTCCGGACTAAGCAATACATCACTCTTTCAAATGCATGTTCTTACGATATCGTGCTATATGCGATACATATCTGCGGTGCAAAAGTTATTTCGCGTTGCAACGTCGCTAACCCCTATTGGAGGGAGAGCTGAAAAACGCGGTGGGGTGCGGAAGATTGAGAAGCATTGAGGGATGTAGAAAGGGATTCAAGGGGTTGATTCGTAAAGGGTCATGGCTATAGATGGAGGGGGTAGGGGTGAACTTCGTTCAGACGAGGACAGAGGGGACAAAAGAGAGGCTAGGTATAAAGTAATACGTCGACACTCTGCATGAGGCTCCCAAGCAATCATCTGGGAGCCAAGACAGAAGGGTTTAACCCACGAGATTGATGAAATACAAAGAAATGCCGCCATACGTGTTAAAACTGTCACGTACACTCAGAAACAAGATTATCACTAACTAAACGCTCGCTCTTCTTCCGTCTCTCCTCCCTAATAAATTCACTTCCCACTGATATCGTCCCCTTTTCTCTATCACCAAAAAGCTTCACCAACTTGCCTCAACACATCATTCCTGAAATAAACAGCGAACCTAGACAGTAACATTATTATGTAGATACTAACCATCTAGCTCCATGTGACCCTATTATCTAGCATATCTCCCTTAAATATCCTACTTGCATGTCAATAGTGCATGTTTGGTGATCTTCACCCCCTGCCACACACCCTCGTGGTGGCTCGCAGGGTATCACGTAGATGTAGATATAGATTTAACAGACTCAAACGCCAAATCCAGATCGTGTAAGTTAAGTTTTTTGTTGCTATTTTGTTATTTTTGTGGTTATTGTTGTTTATATATGCGTCTTTATGTGTTTGTTACAAGTACAATTTAAATTGGTCATTTTGCTATATGTAGACTATTTTTCCTTAAATAACTAATTAAATAAATAAATAAATAACTATCGTAACTGGGTTGGGAGCCGATTTGGGCTCAGAAGTCTCACGATAGACTAAGGCCACTGGGAAAATTGGATAATGAGACACTCATGTCATAAGGCGGAGAAACATGAACCCTTTCTGGACCAGAATTTGTTAATTAGAGAAAGGATTTTCCCTCCTGTAATTAAACAACATAGATTACATGGCAAAATAGTAAAACTGTTTAAAAAATTTCTATTGTGCCGTCTTCGGTATAGGTAAATGAACTGATGTGACTCGATAGGTATATTCCGAATCCGGAACACCTGACACAGGAATGTCAGAATATAGATTTGAGATAGAGACTTGAAATAAATAGTTTCAGCTGTCATATGAAAAAAAATTGGAAAAGTTAAAAAAACTAAAGTTATGGAGGTAATGTTGGAGTATACCTTGTGTAAATATTATAATGCAAAGTATTATTTTAAATTAAGAAAAAACAATACAAATAAGTCACATTTCAAAATAAATGTTACTATTAAAAAATTGCAATTTTTTTTAATGCTTCAATAGCACTTTTAAAAATACTAATTTACTTAATACAAACGCAATACTTTTTTTAATGCTGATGTTTCATAATTCTGTCCATAGAGGGTTGAAATGTGAGTGATTGCATCAAAAATAGTGTAGGACTCAAAAGGGTTGTTCTGTGAAGGTTACACGGCTGACGTGAGCTATAGGCGGACAAAATAAGAGGGGACGGGAGAGAGCTAAGGTACGCAATAATACGTCGACACTCTACATAAGGTCAGCGTCAACCCCCTTTCTTTTCCTCTCTCCATTCTCCATCCTTCCCTCCGCCACGCCCCCCCCCTCCCTTCCTCTCCTGGGCCCTCTCCAGACTTGTAAAGTGGCGTGGAGTGGCGTGGCGTCGGCAGAGGGCGAGGCGGCGAGGGGGAGACCCGGAGAAGCGAAATTGAAAAACAGAAAAAAAAATTAAGGGGGCGAGGGGAGGAGGAAATAGTGAGGATGTTTAGGAGTTGCACAAAAAGGGAGCGAGCGGAGGAATGAGAGCGCCATCAATCTGTCCACCAGCGAAGTGGCTCTTCTCGCCTAGCGTGTTACGTTCCTTTATTTGTTTTATCTTTTTTGTTTTCTATTTGGATTTACGCGACCCAATGGCTGAGCATTGAATTAGAAGTGAGGGCACGAAGGGAAAAATTCCCCCTGTCAAGGAAGCGCTCACAAAGAGGATCTAAAGAATTATCGGGACCACTGGTGAATAAAAGTAGATAACACCTATACCTTTTTATGCGTGAGCCAGCATCGTATGGTTCGACATTGGCGGTTAGAACAGAAGCATGTATTAAATGGTGTGAACTGGAGACTTGAGAATCATTCATTAGGAAAAGGACAAGGGGACGGGGGAATGTCAGAATATAGATTTGAGATAGAGACTTCAGATGTAGGATAAAAGTAAATGACACCTGAACCTCTTTATATGTGGGCCAGCATCGTATGGTTCTGATGCATAGGCAGTAAGACTAGAAGCATGTATTAAATTATGTAAACTGGAGACTTGAGAATCATTCATTAGGAAAATGATAAGGGGACGGAGGAATGTCAGAATATAGATTTGAGATCAAGCGATCAAGTAATGTAAAAACATAGTTTTGAGACTAGAAGCGTGGATATAATTGGAGGCTTTTGAGAACAAATATTGGAAAAGTGGGGTGAAAATATCGACGGGAGTGGGAAAGATGATGATGGAAGTTATAGGTAAGGTTGTTTAAGGGAGAAACATTTTGAGGGAAATTGTTAGGAGGGAGAAAAATAATCAGTAATAAAGTAAAGTAAAGGAAAACACTCAAAGTGAAATTTATGTTCAGTGAAGTTCTTCTGTGCAGAAAGAAATTGAGCAATTTTCCACAAAGATCAAATTTACGACGACCCGGGTTTCAATGTTTGTACATCACCCGATGACGATGTATAAACATTGAAACCCGGGTCGAAGTAAATTTTATCTTTGTAGAAAAATGCTTAATTTTTGCTGCATTATGCAAAAATTCCACTCAGTTTCGCAAGAGTCATCGGATTTTCTTTGATTTTACTGCAATTAGCAGGCTAGAATTTGGGCTATGGCAGAAGTGACTACGGCCCGCATTCATAGTCGCGTCTTTAGCATTTGCTTGACGAAGATCGTATCAAGCACAAGCTTGAGTTTGACTTTTATTTCATTATCGTCAAATAAGGCGGTCTCAAGATACTTTTTTATCAGGCGAGAGTCATCAAGATTTAAGTGAGTGCTCAGCTGGTTTCATAGTCTTGTCTTATCTGTATACAGCAAGTAGTCAAGCACGCTAGTTTTCATTGTCTTAGAAGCTCGTCTTATTTGTCTAGCAAGACGTAATTAGCCTACCTCTGTCAATATCGCCCTCATCAAGACCATCTTATCATGACTGCTGAACTATGGCTCAAATAAGATCGTTTTCGGGTATTGGGCGATTTTCACCAAGACGGTCTCAATCACGATTTAAGGCCCGAAATGCGTTAGGAATGTCATGTTAAGACTTCGGGCCTCCGATTAGTAAGGTCAAGTTAAGACTTACCGAAGATAAACATCCGATAGAACGGCAAATCCCAGCATGGGGTCCGCTTACCATCTGGGTTAAACCGTAGACGGTTAAGGGCACCGCGAGAGCAGTTAAATTATGAAAGAGGTGTGATAGATATGATTGCATATTTCATTGACCCGAGCTATCTAGGGTAACATAAAGGTAATATGGATGCCCAAAGGGTACGCAAGAGAAGGAAATGTTGGGAAAAGCTCCAGTAGAATACCGATGATGAAACGTAAGATCTGACTTTCAGATATTATTCCTTATTATAAAATATCAAGTTGAAAATTCCGCCATTTATTGCTATCTGAAAATGAGATTACCTTAAGTTTTAGTGTAAATTATATTTAAAGTTTGGTTTAACTGCCTGTGAGATTTACGATGTGTATGGACAATGTAATTTAATGACACGGTATACCTTTGTCTTTCCGCTGAAAACGAGTTGGCTACTGCCGGGTCTTTCGAGTGAATGAAAAGCTGTTCTATATCATGATCAAAGTGGTCCTTTCCGAGCTTTTATTTTATATACCTCGCCTGCTTATCCTTTGCTCATGTTACTTTTGCCATTAAATATTCCGGTGGATTACACACTCGTTGTGAAATGTTATAGTCAGCAACCAGCAATCATGCTCAGAATTTACGTCAGCTGGAATTTATTA
Organism: Ceriagrion tenellum; assembly: GCA_963169105.1. Lineage (NCBI taxonomy): Eukaryota > Metazoa > Arthropoda > Insecta > Odonata > Coenagrionidae > Ceriagrion > Ceriagrion tenellum. The sequence continues at coordinate 37,546,890 of OY720643.1, read as the reverse complement.
GCTGTGAAATGATATCGTTGTCGTCAAATCTACCTGTAATTAACTCAGCTCTTGTCTTAACTGATAAATATGAGTATCGTTACCTTTGAAAGTGCTTTTCATGGTAGAAATGGGAGGAAATTCAATGTGATCCAGGGGTTAGAGCTGTATATAAACATTATGATTGGACTATAGTAGGGGCCAGTGAAATATGGTCAGTCCAGCTTATCAAAAGTGTATTTTCTCTGTTGTTGTTTGGGGTACGTTTGTTATAATTTCGTCAGTTTCATTTCAGTTTCTCATTTTCTGCTCTTAGTAACGAAAATATTCTCTCAGCTGCAATGGAAATGGCAAAACATATAGGAGGCATTAGTCTCTGAAAACGATTATTCCATCTCGAGTTCATAAATCTTCTTATCTTCGCTCATATATCATCGTTCATTGTTTTCTCGGGTGAAATCATGAAATTAAGCCGTTAGGGCCATAAGTGCGTAAGTATCTTGAGGGCAAGAAGGCCATATATTCTATTACTGCTGAATTATTGACACTGAATTGCCATTGAAAAATCAGGGAAGGCGATAAGACTGAGCATATCGGTAGTTCACATGCATTCTTTATCGAATTGCTGGCATATTTATGACCATTAAGTTTTATTGATCTTGGAAAAATAAGAAATAATGGAGGCATAAGGAAACAAAAGGTATAGTTTTAACAATTATCATTTAATGTTACTATAGGAATAATATATTTATTATGATGTTAATGCTTCCACTATTGGAAACTGACGCGGTCTATCTGGCGTTAATAACGTGGAATATTTTCAATAACATGCTAATAATTTTTCAACTGATATGGAAAAACCCTACAAAACCATTTCTCAGTTATAGAATATCAAGTTTAAAATTCCACCTTTTCTTTCAATCCAAAAGGCGATTACCTAAAGTTTGTGCGTAAATTATATTTAAAGTTTGGTTTAACTGTGTCTGTTTTGCTTCTACTTTCATTTCAAGTCCTCGCCATCAGCTTTTTTAGTTAAAATGTTTTTTTATTGAAGAAATAGCCTTTCTTCTTATTCCACTTCCATTCTCTTCCTCAATCCTGTGCTATTTCAAGGTAGATCTTGGCTGAAAGTAGTGCGAAAAGGTAGGGTTCTATCTGCGTTAAAGTAAATGGGAGATTTTTTTCTGCGAGCGCCGCAAATGCGAAAGGAACTACGTAGACTTTTTCGCTTTGTGGTCTAACCTTCTTTTAAGGTGTGGCGAAAAAGAAGGGTTTGAGACGAGGAAGCGGGCTCGTGAATGGAACGGCGGGAACTTGGCCTTCGGTGCGAGAGGATGGACCGGCGAGGCGAGGCCGAGGGAGGAGAACGAAATTGGCAGACGGCTTGGTACGTATATACGTACAGACAACGAGGGCACGAAAACACACGGGGGCGAGGAAGGGTTTGGAAAAGGAATGGAGGGACGGTTTCCTTTAGGGATTCGCTTAAAGGAGTTGAAGAGGTGGTGCCGGAGGATATTTCAGGTCTCTTGGATCAAGGGTTTTTTTCACTCCTCCCCTTTATCCTGGCCGACGACGCCGGTATGGCCAAGAGTTTTCATTATTTTAGTTTTTTGGCTGGGGGAAACAGCCATTGCTTCAAGTCTTGACATTCCCGGTCTATTCCAGTGAGATTCGATTGTTTTTAATTAGCTCAGTTGGCTTTGCTACTTCTGTCTGTTGTCTACGTTTTATTGTTAGTCGTTCACAGCTGCCGCGGCGTTCGTTCGTAGGTCTCCGGATTTCCGTTTTTCCCGCATATTTTGGCCTTTTTGGATAAAATTTCAACCCGCATATCAGTCAGCGTCTTCCTAGTCACTTCTAGATGCGATATTTACTTTTTTCCTGTGCCGACTTGATGCTAAGGACTATCAAAGTTCTCGAGAATGGGAACTCAATGCCGCATCCATTGAAATGTCCTGCGATACTTTCTCCCATTAATTGCGTTAGAGTTCATTTGAGGAGAAATCATCTATGCTCCTGCGCAAATATTAAGGAACCAAACAAATTATGCCTTGATTGAGTCTGTTCAATATAATTAATGGTATCACGATGAATATATTACGTGGGAAAGTACGGCGATAGAGCGCTGAGTTTTTCGAATTCGAATTGGCCTACCTCGTGTTGCGGCCATCTCCATCGTCAGCCGCAAGCGCCCCGAACAGAAGTGAAGGTGTTAGCGTGATGTTCGGGAAAGCGTCCACTAATTTTTTATAGTGTCCTGGCATCTCTTGTCCGATTAAAGTTAACTCATTGGTCAGAATACTAGTTAAAATTGTCAATCATCAGCTATAAAGCCTTTAAATATTAGACCCCAATAAACATGTCTCAAAATTATTTGGAAATAAATCACGCTTTCATCCTCTTTAATATCATTTTGCCCTTTTAAGGAATCGCTGTCTCATGTGGTGAAGTTTTAATGAGGTTCTCATAATGTTTGTTAAGTTTTCAAACTGTCTACCTTCTTCCTGAGAATACTTTTCGATTTTCTCACAGATTTACCGTATTTCTTTAATGAGTATCACACAATTATGCAGTTTGCATCCAAATTTCGCTCCTCACTTGAAAGTAATTAATGGTTGAAGTCGTATACCCTCCGATTTTCTCTTGAATTATCTGGGTACGCTGGAAAAATATTCACCCATTACTTTTCAGAAAAGGACTCTCTGTACAGCATCCATCTTTGCCGCGATAAAGGATCGCTATGGGAATAAGTGTGTGTAGAAATCCGCGAGAGGACATAATTCATCGGAGGCATTGCCGGCGAACAAGTGGGAAAGTTCTTCATGTAGTACTTAAGCGAGTCTTCCTGATTACAGGGAAAAGGATTTGAATAGCGCCAGCTGGCTTGGGATTAAGTCGTGCAAAAATTGGTGCGGGTGCTTCAGAAGAGGAACGAGTTCTGGAGCCCTAATGGCTGGCGGTGAATATGCACCCAGTGAAAGGGCACCATTAGGTGGCCGCGTGTTGATTGATCCTGAACTCCCAACGGTTTCCGTGGATTGACTAACCTCTTCGAAACGAGAGGTTCCATTATACCCATTATCCTTCCGCAGACGAGAATCAGGCTGAAGCCGACCTCGCGTATGGACTTAGCGTTCCTCTGCATTAGCCTACCGCACGTGTGAAATAATTCTTGAAGCTTTTTGCACTGTAGAGATTTTAATGAATAGATGAAAAATGCATGACTGAGATGGTGAGATGGCGAAGTTTCGTCTCGAAAACACGAGCCACGCTTCACATTGATTTTACAGGTTAATTTTTTGTTATTCGAATCGTGGTATGGATCAAGTACCCACAGGCGGATAATTTTAGCCGTAAGCTTGCGCAGAATCATCTCTAAGCTTCTTTCACTACATAAAACACATGAATGAGTAAAAAAGATTTAATAGCTTAAGAAAATGGATACGCTTTTTCTCGCGACCGAAGAGCACGTCTCTTATAGACTTCGTCTGGTATTTCAAGTGTTCGCATCAATTTTAGGAAGACAATTTAAAGGGCTTAGGAAAAATCTAATAGTAGTCCTCATATTAGCCAATACCAGTGAATCATCTACTTATTACCCTGCAATAAGCTGTGTTTGCGTGTGGTATGGAGTGTGAGGACACTAGCCTTGAAAACTAGGGGAATATGGAAAATGAAAGGTTAGATGAAGAGGACGAAGAGATAATCCAGTAAGAGCAGGATATCTCTACCGGTTTGATTTATTGAATTCCTCATCGTAATGAAAAAACGTCAAGCGCACCAGAATATCAAATTCATATCTCTTTACTTTTCGAGATATTTACTAAATTGCATACGCCGTTTACAAAGAGTTACCATGGGAGGGGAAAGACTGGGACAAGTGACAAGATATAATTATCTAGGGACGGAAATTACACAGGACTGAAATTTGACAAGGAGGTTAAAGGTAGAATTAGCAAAAAGAAAAAGTTTCTGTGTAGCAAAATGGATATTGGGCTTAGGAAAAGGTTGGTAAAGTGTTATGTTTGGTGCGTCTTACTGTATGGTTGTGAGACATGGACGGCATTGAAAAAGGATCTAAAACGGATTGAGGCATTGGAGATGTGGATATGGAGAAGAATGTTGAATATTAGTTGGAAAGACAGAGTGAGAAATAAAGAGGTATATGCCAGAGTGGGGGAAGATAGAGGACTAATAAAGACAATAAAAACAAGGAAAGAAAACTGGCTGGGACATATATTAAGAAGAGATTTTTTGATGAAGGAGGTATTAGAAGGGATGGTGGAAGGAAAGGGTAAACGTGGAAGAAGAACGAAAATCACGGATGATTTAGAAGAGGAGACAGGCTACGCGGGGATGAAGAGGAAGGCACAAGACAGAGTTATCTGTAAGGAGAGGCAACTGAGGACCTGCTAAACAGCAGTCTACCAATGATGATGATTCGCCTTTTTCCATGCGATCATGTTCCTGAGAGATATTTTGAAATTAGTAATTTCTGACTCAGGCGCCATCAGAAATGTGACGCACGTAGATCGTATGTTTTTTCTCAGTTGTTAAATAAATAAATTTTTGCTACTCACCTTAATACTTACTGTGAAATCGCAAAATAAACCTTCGCTTGCGTAGGCGTTCAGGGCGTACGGCGGGAAGCAAGTCAGGATAAGCTTTTTGTCAGTCAGGTCAAGTCAGGATAATGTATTCATTAAGTTAGTTACTGAGAAGTTTAGTCATGAAAATGCAAATTTTTTGCGTTATATTCATTACTATATCATTTCCTGATACAACCGCACAATTTCAAAATAAAATTTGAAAATGGTCTCCCATATGACCAACGAAAAATCTCGCTCGATCCTGATCTTTTTGTCGCATGTTTGGAAACTCATTAGTGTATTTTCTGAGATTTTTCGTTCCAACTGTGAAGTTTAATCATTTGCAACGGAGATATTCGATGGAATTAATGTGCGCCGTAAATATTGATAGGATTAAGCTACATTAAGCGATTACGATTGTGCGGCGCTGCGATTGGTGAATGCTTTTCCCTGCACCGCCATACCGACAAAATTTCGATCACGCACCCAAAGTTTAAGCCGGGTTTCGATCAGTTGGCCGAAAACTTGGTCAGTCAAGTCCTACAGGAAAGGAATTTGCGGGACGCTGTCGTGTCATGTGTCGGCCACAACGGTCTGACCCAGCCGTTTGGTCCGATGGAATCCCATACGCCAATCCCGTTGGCCGTTATACTCTCGTCTGGCCGTGGAAATTGCGACTTGCGATTATCTTCGGTCATCCACGCCCGAAGTACGTGCGCATTTCGGAAGTCGGGTTAGGACGGCCGCTGTGGTTTCGTGCCTCGCATCTCGTTCCTCTTTTTTTCCCCTCTCTAATTTTCAATACTCGTTCCGGTGTCGTTACGAGGCCCTTATCCGGGCAGAGAGATCGCTACGTGAATCGCGTGCCTTTTTCTCCGGCGCCAGCGACCGGATTGCACTCCCGACCGTGCCGAATGGGATAAGAGAATCGTGATAACGACGAAAGAAATGAAAATGAGAAAAAATGTATACTAACAGCGGTCCTCGTCTTCTCCCATGCGCAGATGCGATGCAGTACTTTGCTCATAGTTTGCGTAATTCGACGATTATTCGGCAGCAGTATTATGCGCTTAAGGTAGTTTGAGCGAAATGTCATGTCACCTAGAAATCAATGAATTCAGCTTCAATTTAATAAAAAGATTTCTATCTCACCCATCCAAAGAAACGAAACTGTGAGCCCCTTACCACGCTACTTTCCGGAATATTTGCTGACAACTACTAGCCATTTGACATGGGGAATGGTACGTGTGTGCACTCCAGAGAGACATTAGTTAAAAACTGACAAATTTATAACATCTAGAAGTGGTCAAAAAACTAAAATCGTGTAGTTGGCATGTTTTCTCAGCGAGTTTTGAAAATAAATCGTATTGGCACTGCAGTAATTTTTTTCAGAATCACAAAAAACTTTCCGTTGTGAGTTTTTAACGTACCGCGCGAAAAAAATGAGTCAAGTTAAAGACTAATAGAAATATTTTTATTTAATTCATTAGAAATACCATCGTGTAGAAGTACAATATTGCACCATCAATGATACAATATTCCTTTCATGTTTCCTAGAGCAGCTGAAATTAAAACGCATAATTCGAATACGGTGCCTATTATGACTAGGGAACTATCTCACTCAAACTAACTTAAATGAAGGTTTCCGCGTAGATTATTTTCGTTTAATATTTTCATTTAAACTGTGTCCCTCAGAGAAACTGTTATCGTCACACTGGTGATAAAACGCAGATGTGGAGGAGAATCTGTCAAATTTTGAGATTCAGTGACTAAGTGTTGTTTTCATACGGGCGAGTTGGAACACTTTAAAGGTACGGTAAATTTGTAGGTCTTTTCCTACTTGGTTGCACGGAATGAGAAACTCTAATCTGTTACCTCGCTAGCAATAGGTGTGATACCTATCGGCAATGCAATAATTACTAGCGCACCAGCTGGATTCTCTCTCCACATTGTCATCCTATAAATCATATACGATCGGCTTTAAACGTTACCGCGTCTCTTGGGGAGCTTTCGATCATCGTCAACTAACTGAAAGGATTTTAGATCGTTACTACCTAGCTTCCCCTTTTGCTGAAGGTGACAATCTCAGGCTAACTACAACAACAGTAAACGGAAAATGAACATCATTCTATACTTGACGATTCCACAAATCGGCGCAACTCGTCGTACAACTGATAAATTGTAGAAACGTACTAAGAATGTTATGTAATTATTAATTCGATGGAAATATTTTCATTAAATGTTTTTGTCGATTGAATGTGGCCATTTACATGTAATTGCATGAATATAAGAAGTAGCATCAGGCGTCACTCAGAGGGGTACTCAGAGTGTCATTATCATTACCTTGATAATGACACTCTGTGTTGAAACCTGGTCGGTAACAAATAAAAAAGTGTGAAAATAATAAGTTTTATTGTTCATCATGAACATAACTGCATGAACTTCGCAAGGTAGCTTTAAAAAAATCCAAGTTCCTCATCATGTTGCTTTGTTGTGGTCACCTAGATATTTTCTTCATTGAGTCTCGGTATTGGACATTGCACTCCGCAGTGCTTTAGTCGAGGATCGAGGGAGGCTTTACCCTTGGAAGCGGGAGCGGTGGAGACGTGTATGATGGTGAAGGGGAATATTAAAAGAGGGGTACGTTAGGGTGCTTGTCGCGTGGTTCATGCCGATCCCTTAACTCGCCTTTTTTTCTACTCCTTTTCCTCCTCCGCTGAAGGACCTCCTCGCCGTCTCGAGCCCTATGGCGCTGAGGCAGTCGTCAATGAGAGGGGGAGCGAATGAGAGTGGGAGGGGGGTGTCGGCGAGATTGGGGGGGGGAGTGGGGAGGTTTTGAAGGCTTGGCTCAGTCAGTCGAGGGTTGAGGGGGGGGAGGGGTTGAGCCGACGGAGAGACGTATTGAAGAGCTCGGGTGGAAAACGGGAGTTGGCGAGGAAGGGGGTGTACAAGGAAAAGAGAAGTTGCGGGGGGTGCCGGAGTGGTTCCGGCGGGATTGGTTAGGGGGGCGTGGGTGTGAGAAGTAAGTGAAGAGGGGCATGCCGGGAGATGCAGAAAGGGTTTTTTTTTGGAGGGTTGAATGATAGAGAGGGATGGAGAAGCGGACGTCGGTAGGTGGTGCTGGTGGCGGTTTGGGATGGGGTGTTCGACGTGGAGGATTAGGGGTTGAAGAACGGGGAATGCTAATTGAAAAGAGTGGAGGTGTATCGATATGGCGACGTCATCGGACCGTGTCGTTGGATGCCGATGCTGTAATCATACTCGTGGCAGACTGCAGTGTTCTTAACTAGGTACAATCCGCGAGCCATACGGCCAGCTTCATTTATCATTTAAGCTCAAATCTATTTTTATGATGTCTAAGTGAAGAAATATTTCCGCCAAAAATTTATGCCCACATTAAAGTGGATAATGAGGCCAAAATGTTACTTCTAACCTTAATAAACACTGAATAATAAAAGAAATTTTGCAATGTCCACTTAGTTTGTCATTAGTACAACGCGTTTCAACGGTTACATTACAACGGAACCTGTTTTGTATCTGATGATGCCGATGTAATCGTTGAAACGCGTTGTACTAATAAAAAACTAAGTGGACGTTAATAAATTTCTTTCATTATTCATAAATATGTTCCACAACATCTCGCCAGATACTGTTGATTATATAATAAAAACTGCCGAAAATTCTAATATTTAACCGTACTGCATGATGTCTTCATAAAATGTCGATTTTTCAGCGTAATGACTTTCATTAAGGCAATTATTATTAATTTTTTTACTTCCTGTGGCGGAGGTGTTCAGACACCAGCCGTGTAAAGGTGGAATTGATAAGGTTTTGGGAGATGAAATGGTGAAATGTATCATGGGAATGTTTTGAGCGGAGCTCAGTTTTCATCATGGTCACTAACGTCAAAATGTCTTCATGAAGGGTAGATTTTTCAGCGTAAAAACTTCCATTAAGGCAATTTTAATCATTTGATGCATTGACCATTAGATCACTCAATCAATATATCAGTTAATTATTGTGAATAGGTTTCTTGATATATGTTTGTTCTGAAAGAATCATATTAGGTGTGACGATCAACTGCCTGATGTTGAGCGCTGTGTTTTTTTGGCTGCTGTTCATTTCCTCTCTATTACTATTCCATTAATAAGTGAGTTATTCTTGCCTCTTCCTAATGGTACGTAGAATCATTACTATTTTCATTCCTCCTGTCAAATATTCTCTCTTCGATCACGGGATAAAATACCTCACTGCTACTGAGAACTCGCCATGATAAACATCCTCTCCTCGTCCGTGCCTCACTCATAACTTTTCGAAACTGTTCTCCGGTGATATTATGTCTTTTCAAATAGTGTGTGTTTCGGAGCCGATTATTAGTCATTAAAGGTGCTGCAAAATTATTACAGCTTCCAAATCAGTAATTGCTGAAAAAATAACGGAGTTGGTCGGGTTAGGAGTCATTATGGAAGTAAGAAGGGTAGGTGAACGAGCCAACGTGATGTGAACTTACGGACAAAAGAGTGTTCGTGGAGAATCCTGGCGGTCTCTGAAGTACCGTTACGTTCTGGTTTGTCATTAATTACTTGCTCATCTCCGGGGAGCTGTAAAACTTTCTTCTCAGTAGATACATGCATTTTTGGATCCGCTGGTTTATACTCATCACGTCTTTCCGTAATGTTCAAAGAGCTTATTTATTGCTGTCAGGTCTAAGAAACTGGCTCTTCTTTCATAATTTCCACCAAGATGTTGTCCCTTACTTGCACGCCTCTTTCGCTTTGCTTGCAGCCTATACATTACTTCATACCCGCTCTTCTATTCTTGAAGTTTGTAACATTCCATCTTTTATGTGTCTCTTCCACAGTATTTACCCATGACTTCCTCGGTCTACTCCTTTCTCTCGAGGTGTTTACTTTTCTATCGTAGATGTGGGACTTTTTTCGACTCTCAACCAATCTCTGAATATAACCATATTCTTCCTCGTATTAGAATACAACCTCATTCTTATTATTATTGAAGCATATATTAACCTTAATTGAATCCTCATTTTTTCAGACTCACGAACACATTCATTTTTCCACATTCCTATTCTTTTTCTTCATCGTCTTTATTGGCCTCAACTCTGAATTCCACGAATGCGATTAAGATCCTGATGATTGCAATCCCTCCGAGCACACGCACAGCGAAATTGAAGGAACGGATTGGATTGCGAATCACTCAGATTGCCCCGCGGAGATTGGAAATTCTTCAGCCACGTGTTATCGTGAGCTTGCGATTGTATGGATTAGCCTGTCTGGCTTGAGAGATCGTCAACGGGATTGTAGGTGCCTTTGTTCATTTCCTTATTTACTGGATGTACCATTGTCCTTCATATGTGTTAAAATGTGCTCAATAATTTTTAAATGTTGTATGGATTCAATGGGCATCCCTTAATTTGGTGACTCAAAATGTGCAATTCAATAGAAAAAATCATTTGCCTGTGCTGTGAATAGGACTCAGATCTCTGTATTTCGCGCCAGGTTGAGTTGTGTTGAATACGTCTTGTCCCTTTTCATCGTCTACAAAATCCTTAGTACGTATACGCTTGAGTGTAAGTGGTAACAGCATCCAGCGAAAAAGTCTCTGGTCAAGTTTTAAGGTAGTTTGGGCGAGGTAGTTCCCTAGTCATAATCGATGCCATATTAGAACTGTACGTTTCAATTTCAGCAGCTCTAGGAAGCATGAATTGAATATTGCATTATAAATTGTGCAAGATTATACTTAAATTTGACTAAAGTTTTAAATAATTAAATAAAAATATCTGTGTAAGTCTTTAACCTGACTCATTTTTTTCACGCGGAACGTTTAAAACTCCTTCGCCACGGTAGATTTATTAGTAATTCTGAAAAAATTTCGGAATTGGCAATATAATTTATTTTCAAAAATAGATAATAAAGTATACAGACTGTACACCGTTAATTTTTACGAAATCTAGGTGTTAGAAATTTCTCATTAAATTTCTTTCAAATAATTTTCTCTGTAGTACATATATGTACGTACCATTTCCCTTATAAAATGCCTGGTATTTTTCAGCAAATATTTTGAAAACTAGTGTGGTAAGGGGCTGTTGTTTTGGTATATTTGGAAGGATGAGGTATTTTTCTTCAAAATGAGACAAAATGTATTGGTTTCTAGTTGAAGTGATGTGTCGCTCGAACTACATCAATACCAGTCGAGAGGAATAATTTTTGGGACCCTGGTCATAAAGATTTTACCAACAAAATTAATAAAATACAAAGAAAATCAGCACGCATCGTTAAAAGCTGCCCCGCGCGAACATAGTGAGTCTCACAACTTTTAGAGGAATTAATGTGGGAGCCCTTAGACACTCGGAGAAGCGATGAAATAAGAGAGATATATTGCCGAACAGATAGGTGCAAAAACTGATTTTTTTCCGCGCACAATATGCAACCACAATAGAACTGAGTTCCTCTAATTACACTCCCATGATACGCGTCACCATTTTACCTCCCAAAACCTTATTCCTTACATGTTTTCACGGCTGGTGTCCTAATGCCCCCGGCCACACGCCCATGCGGCGGCTCGCAGGGTAGTATGGAGATGTAGATTTTCTTTGTCTACCTCTTCCTCTCATACCATTTATTCTGATATCATATTTTCGTTTACATATCCACTCATATTTTCTGTCAACATGGCCAAACCAAGGAAGTACACTCCTTTATGTATTACCTGTACTGGAGCATCCAACCCACATTTCATCATCCATTTATTCCCAACCATTTTCCCACAAATATTTCTCAGGTACCTTATTACAACTGCATTTAGCCTATGCATATCCTTATCCTGATATCCCCTGTTTCCCTGCCGTTTAATAACATAGGAAGGAGATCTTTTTAGAACTCTGCGATTTTCGTTTCCCTAAACAAACACATTCCTGGATATGCTCCACATACTATCTACGACTTTCCCTTCCGGCATTCGCCCGCCTTTTGATCAAATCATCTATCCTTCCGTTTTTCGCAAACATTCGGCCAAAATGAACAAAATCGTCTACTTGTTCATAAGGCAATTTTGCTTAATGCTTGGCCTTCCCCTTTGATTTTTTCGTTCATCGATTACTATTCTCATTTCCCCTAACGCATTCATTAATCTTTGTATTTATTTTCTCCATATATCTTTAATAGCCACTTTCATCTACTCCTCCATGTCAAAGCCTCAAACCTGCACCAATATTTGTTTCACAAGGGTGGTATTTCGGGGCGGTGCCAATGCGCAGCATATCAAAACCTGCAGTAATGCCTTCTTTACATTAACACCCACACCCAGGGTCGTTAAATTCCATCTCTTCGGGAATGCCTGTTTAATTAACTCAATCTCCTTATATCCTCACCATCTCCCACCGAAATTTACCGAAATGAAATATTTCGTCCACCCTCATCAGTTCTCGCCTACTTCAACTCATTCGTCTCACGTGCTTCTTATGGCATATCTCATATCGAAATATCGCATAGAAATGAGGGCTGCGAGTCCTTTATGACACATGCGGTTGCAATCAATTCTGAAACACTCGTTCCGCTACACACTAACATTGATCCATTGATTCGTGGCCGACTTCATGTTTTTATTATAACCTCCTCGTAACATTTTACTATTGCGCATTTTCTAGCCCTCTCCAACACTCATTATCCTAAAGATTAGTTTTCTGCCGCTCCTCCCTCAGTATAGTTTTAATGTTACTGATTTATCACCATTGCTCGGAATTTATAATCCCTTATGATTTGCCTGATATATTCCTCCCGCGGTCATCTAATGTGATTCTACCCATTTATTTCTCCTTTTGTGATTCTTTTCGGTGGCTCTTATGCTGTAAAATGTGTCTAACATGTTGGTTTCATTTACTTCTGCCTATTTTCCAGAGTTTTCATTAAGCGTCTGTCATCCATATCTCGTAGTAGGACTCCTTAATTGTTGCTTTTTAAACCTAGTACTTGATTTTCATCATTAAAGAATGTACTAAGTCCATTATGATTTATTCAACAATGTAGTACCACAGTTCTATTTTTACAGATCCTTTCCGTTATGCTGATTTTATTGTCTGAGCTGCATTGCCGTATGAGAGAATGCTCTATGCATATTTTGCTATGAATAATTCACCTATTATCTATGGTTGCTTAGAGTTCTTTTCCGCGCGATTTTAAGGATATTATCAACGATTAATCCCAGTGTTATCACTCTAATCTCATGTATATCACTAGTTCGTATCGCACGTTCCTCAGGGACATCGCGCATCGGGGTCGATGTGTCATGGAAGCACCACAAGCCCTGAAGGGATATCGAACGAGGGCCGGACCGTGTGGGGGGGAGGATAAAGGCAGGGAGGCGCCAAGTCCCGAATTGGGGGGGGACGGTTGAAGACAGGCTGTCGGAGAGGGTTCCAATGTGACTAAGTGAGCCAAAAAAATCTGGAACACACCTTATCTTTTTGAATATCCCTGCAGCGCTGTTATATTATTAGTCCCTGAAACATTTAAATTATGCAAACGTGGTGAACAAACTGAAAATGGTCCAAGACTGGCTTTTAACTAATGAAAATTTTGAATATTTCTGGTTTACTGTGAGTTTTTTACGTGTTATGGTGTATTATTGTACGTAGAACCAAAATGTAAAGGGCTTACATTAAATATTGATAGTGACTCAATTCAGGCAATCAAACTCACCAAACCCACAAAGCAAGCCCACCAAAGGCTTCCGAAGATATTATTTGTACCAAGTGTATGTGATGTACTAGAGTTGGCAGCAGATAGATTATTATTATTCCTGTATTACTATTTTTCTTAAGTTAACGCACTTTTAGGTAATTCATGGCAGTAATTTCATAATAGTCCAAAGCATTAGAATGACTGGTATCCATATGTTGCAAGAATTCAACTCCCAGGAATAATGCGCCTTCTATTAAGAATATTTTACAAAAATGGGATTTACATCAGAGAGAAAATACTTGTTTTCCTGTGTTTCACCCATTCCCAAATTTTTCAACATATGAATTTCAGTTCAATTTGCTCAAAAAGTAGTATGAAAAGGTAAGATTATGTTGTCCGTATCAGAAAGATCACACATTGTTATAAAAGTTAACAAATTTTATTCACAAAACTTTTACAATACCACGTTAATAAATAAAACAGACGCAACCAGGGTTACGACGAATGATCTTCATCATCACCTGATTATTTATTTACGTGCTCCTGTAAAATTTTTGCGAATAAAAATAGTTAACCATGGAATATCTTCAAGTGACAAAAGACAGTTTTATTTGTTCTGTAGGTATTAAAAATATAAAAATAAATTGTGTAGGAGTTATCTCATGGTGGAATCACCTTGATGGACGGAGGGGAAAAATCGTGAGTTTTTGGGGATGGTTGGAGCTAGACTATTGGAGAGGGGTTGTATTCGCGGGGGTTGGGAATGGCGCCAGAAGGGGTCCTCCCCCGGTATAACCACGCGCAACCCCTTGGTAGGAAGCGGAGGTGAACTCTTCGCTGTTAAGCGTGAGAGATTTTTGGGGGAGACGGGAAATTCGGCGGAGATTAGTTTGTAGATCTGTCCCCTCCTTCCACTCAACGACGTTGTAATTTTCTTTTATTTTCATTAGAGCAGCTTAAATCTTATTGGGCCGTCGTCGTAGGGATTAGGGTTGGGGGGGGGGGGGGGAATGATCTTTAAGGCGTTTTGAGCGAGCTTGCAATCCTCGAGGCGAAAGTGGTTTTTCTTTCGTTTGCGTGCGTGGACTACCCTTTTTTTTATTTTTTTAGCCATGAAACTGTGGGAAATCGTCGAAGATTCTTAACCTTTTCGGTTGGAGCTTTCTGGGGAAAAGATTCGATGAATTGAGGACGTGCATTGGATCGGTCGTTTACGTTTGGTAAGTATCGGTTGGCTGTTGTGGCATCACTTCGGTGGAATTTTTCTACGCTAACTCTCGAAGTAACTACTTTTCGTCATTGGAAATCTCACGGATTGGAATGGATATTTGGGGAGGCGACCGACGCACAGTGGGCCCAAATCTGGAAAAGCTGACCAAAAATCAGAAGCTGCGCTAAGGTGCTCAAAACATCAACCCAAAGTATAATTTACCTCCTTTGTTCTTTTTTGGAATGAGTTCAACCTTATCTATTGTATAAATTCCAATTTTGATGCGGTGCATTGGGAAAATCCAGATGGGAAAACGTAGGAAAACTATAAAATAATTACAGCTACAATTTCATACCTACTTTATATGTAATAATTTATAGTATAATGACTACTACTTGAGGAAACTACGTGGGAAAAAGTCACGGAACTAGAATCGGGGAACTAGACATAATCGGAAAACATAGAGGTTTCCTCCTCCGTTACGTCTTTTGAGCGATGACGAAAGTTACCCACAGTCAGAAAATAAGAAGTCTTTGAATATAAGGGGACAAGTGTTTAATTTCTTTTTTGGCGGAAGGTTTAGTATTGAAATGATTGTATTGGATTTCAAAATTTATGTTTAATCAGTATTTCATTGTGTGCCGATTGTTATATTTTTCTGGTGTCTAGTTTCTTATACTTGCGTATGTCCTTACTTCACGCTTATTGTACCTACTCCACAAGTTGGCGGATTGGAAGAATAGATTCCATAGCCGTAGCCGCACTATATACGAGTATGATAACCTTGTTTACTGCGGAAAAATAGTACCAAACATAAAGTAAAATGAAGCTCCAGTGTGATTTTGCAGTGTCAAATTAGCTGGGGACTTACCTAACTTGAAGGTGGTTGCCTTGTGCTCTTCAGATGGGAGTAAAACTTCTGACTATTACAACATACTTTGTCTTCTTCGGAAGAAGTTATACCGTAGAAAACTTTGGCTCCATTTCCTTTTTAGCGATGAAATTAACTCTTCTGAAAAGATATTTTTACAATATTTTTGACTTCCTTGGCTCCAGTCATTCTGAATTTCTCTATCAAATAATCGGAAATATATTTCTTCAGATATGTTAACTCAAACTAATTTTTATTTTCCACTTTCGTTTCATCATGCAGCTCAAGACGATTCACGTGCTCTCTCTCTATAACACTCGTCAAGTGTCCTTCGATTAAACCCTTCTCATCGGTACGCCGTACACTGAATGTCGTCGATGGTAAGCCCTATGTAGTTTGACTCGTGCGCCACGCTCATTATATTATGAGGATGTATTTAACTTATATTATGAGGATGCATTTAACAGCCAAATATACTTTAAAATCATAATCCATATATTTTACCTACCTAATGCCATCGCCGCTGACTGCCTTTTTTCTCTGACTTTTGACTGATCGCTGTCGCCTAACAGGGAGCAGAATGAAGCCACTTAGGGATGCAACTTAAAGAAGACATAAAGGGGAGCAATAAACCAACTGTCAAAAAAATCTCAAAAAAAGTTGAAAATTTTATTTTTGGCCAGCTTTTTCCGATTTGGACCCACTGTGCTACGGCTAAGGTCATTTGTGCCATTGAGGACAGGTGAGGGAGGAAGGGTGGATAGAAACCCGGCGTCGGCATTAGCCTGCTCTTTACGAAAGGTGCCAAGGGGACTACGGTTTAACGTCTCGTTCTGCGTACTGCGATAGAGCACTGCACTTGAATTAGCCTCCAAAAGACACTCCAGTAGGGATCGGGTTTTCTCTGAAAACATCCTATAACCAAAATGTGAAGGGCATAGGTACTCTAATATTGATGGTGACTCAATTTAGGTCCTTAAACCTGCAGCCGTCCGTATGGTTAGCCAGTACCACACCAACCCGATCCCCTGGAAAACTCACTCTTTGTGACATATTGTGTCTGATTTTTGTAATGAAAGCAAATGCTCAATTGGAAAGCACCCTTTAATAGCATCTAATCTGCGGAGGGTGATTGGAAAGCACCCAAAATTACTAATAGACTTGTATAGCCTCCTCAATCGCGGGCAGCAGGCGCCGCAAAGCGTCATCTTGTGACTCACGGAGGACTGCCTTTTTCGGCGGGAGGGTGTGATTCGTTGAGGAGTTTTGCCCGGCATCCGTGCTTCCCGCGATCGATTTCAGTTTGACACCCGTCTCAGATCCACCCGATGGTTGGAGGAGGGGTGGGGAAGGACATCTTTCTCACTCTCTCGATGAAATGATCCGCCCGCTCAATTCTCGCTTTCTCCCTCGCGGGAGATTTTCCTCCCTCGAGCCATCATTCACTTAGCCGATCACGAAACCGGAAAGTGGACGTATTCATTATCCGCTTATAAGGAACACACGAATCCCCCCGCGAATCGAAAGTTCAAGAAACTGTGGCGCGGGCAATTAGCGAGCGGTGTGAAGCCGAGATTTGCTCCACAGATGCTGATTCCGTGCCGACTTCGTTCCGTGACGGCGATTCTCGAGTCGCTCAGTGAGCACGTCCTCGGAAGAATACCCCGACCCGAGGCCGCGCCCGCGATTTCTATGTCCTCGTGAAACCATTCCGCTCCGCAAGATGGGGACGAAAAACAACAAATTTCGGAATCGAAAACTGTCTGCGTCGGCGTAAATTTCTTTGATCTTAGATGGATTAAGGGAGTCAGCTAAGTGAGATCAAATGAGAGCTGTTTCCGGGAATCTTATGTAATAATAATTCAAAGAATATGCTTGCGAGGAGTTTTATTTGTAGTTTAGGGTCGTATGATACAGAAGACTTCATTGAGAAAAATGGATGAGAATAATATGCTGCCGGCCTTTGTGATGTGGTCGTAGAAGAAATGGAAAAAGTACGGCGAATGGAAAGGAAGACAAAATAGGAAGTTCTGGGCATGGAGAGTGAGGAGAGGAAACATCTGGAGGAGATTAGAAGGTAAATTAGATGTTTGGCAGAGATAAATACGAACGAAGAGATGCTGCCTAAGGCTGCGATAGAGAGGATGATGGTGGGGAAGCGGGGAAGGGAAAGAATGTTCCTCTAATTGACGGGATGGAATATCACCTGGACGGTCAATGAGATACTAAGGTGAGGTGAATTCCTACAGTATAAAACTTTTTAATTATTGGGAGGAAATATCACCCTTTGTATATAAATCCTTTCGTATTAATAATTATTAAATGTACAGTACTCCTGTATCGTTTGAGAATAGCACAGCATTCATATCTGTGGCTCGTTACATTTATCATTTTCATAAGTGTGGAGGTATACCCACTATTTCCATATATTTCTCATTAGTTCCATTACTCACTCATGTGCATGTAGTGAATTAAATATGTAAACTCACGAAATAATGGCCAAAATGTTTTTCCAACCGGATAAATGGCTATCGTCAAGCTACTCACGTCAATAGCACCATAGCCAACGTTGTCGGAGGATTGATTATCCCGCGCGGCAAATACCTCATGCGGTCGAGTCGTTCCTGTGAAATCAATGAGATAATCTTTGCCATGACCTCGCTGGAAGATAAACAATCGAAGTACGAAGTTCAACCATACTGGCTTACAGATAAGTAATTATATTGACCTCGGTTACTTGATCGAGGAAAGCAATGGTTTTTGGCAACGCCGCGAGAGTTTTATATTCATCACGTCCATAAGTCAATTATTTTTCAAAACAAAAAGAAAAATCAAAAGTTTTTATATTGCAGAAATAAAATTAGTGACCGGTTTATTTCATTTCAGGTGCCAAAAGATACCATATTTAATTTTATATTAGTTAACTGAAGAAATTAACGAATTGGAATGTATTCCGGTAATAATTTCGTAGGGAGAAAGGCACAAAACTATTTGCAAAGCTTAATTATTGCTGCTAGTGCAGTTTCAAGATTACTAAATGCACAGTCTCAGAATTCTCCCAAAAAAGAGAGTGAAAAGGGGAGAATCACAACCATCATTGTGAAATCTTACGTTAAATGAGCTTTGCGCTGAAATTCGACAGATCATTTGCGCCCTCAGTACGCTCTCATTATGAGGAACTTTGATCAAAGGAATACGGTACGTACTAAATCGGCATCGAATGAAGTCTTTGTCATGTCATGAAATATATTCTCCAACTCACGTGTTGGAAATGTAAAGCTTTCTTAATTTTTCAATGAAGTCTTGCGAAGAAATTGCAGCCAAGGGGCAAAATTCACCAGTGTATCTCCTTTACACTAGCTTTCTCCTTCAAAGTATTTTGCATTTTAATCTCGTTGGAAGATGTTTCCGTTTTCTTGCGATCAATTCATTTTATCCACATGTCGCGAGGATGCAGATTTTCCATCCTTGTTCGAATCTCTCTCAAACGGGATGATTAACATATTCCTTCCTCAGAGGAAGTTCCGGAAATAATTTTTCAGGCTCGTTAGTTTTTTTTTCGTTATTTTATGCTTCCCTTATTTGACGATGGCGCCACGGTTCACTTTCTCTTGATCGTCAACTGTTTTGTAACTCATCCCTAAGCTGGATAACGACGACAGTTCAATTACCTTTCAGTGAAAAGGAAATAAAACTAAAACAATATACTCTTTAGGGCCGCGGGAGTGAAGTGAGACTGGTTTTATAGCTATGGAACTCACCACTCTTAGAATAGCCTTTCTCTTATCTCATTATATGTTTTTGTATGCATTTGATTTCATTAGTAACGAAATTCACTGTTTGTGCTTGAAAAATTCCCTCAAGTCTGAATACAAATGGATTTGGGTCTGAAATGCTGGCCCGACGCCATGGTTGAAAAGTTCGTTCATTGTCATAATATGCCGTGTTCATGTTTGTATATCGCATTCAGTTTTGCATAGCATCCATTCGTAGTTAGTTATTATGGGGGAGAATGGAGATAGTATCTTTTTTTGTTTCATTGTGAAATTCTTATTTTGCACGATGTCTCCTTACAGCGTAAAACTGAAATCCGAGATCCGCAAGCTAAGTGTTTCAGCGTAGTATAGGCCTATTTAGTTGAATTGTTGTATAAAAAATGGTATTAATTTACTAGCCATTTATGGCTTCACGTCTTGCTATTGATTCATTGGTCGTTCAGTCCCAAGATTGGATGGCTGCCGCCCTCCACCCTTCCCTATCTAATGCTAGTTCCCTTATCTCCTGGTATATCTTCCTATGTACTTTCCTCTTCATTTATCTGTACTATTATGTATCTCGTCTTGAATGCCTGCTGAACTTTCGTTATTAATTGCATCCATGTGTCTGTCTAACCATTAACATATCTAACTAAAAATTAGTTGCCGTAACTACCGCAGCATATAATGTGGTGTACCTATTAGTGAAAAGTAATACATCTGCCGCACAACCTTGAGGTATAGTTAGCCGCATATGTTGATCTATATTCGAATTTTTGCATTGATTTGCGTTTCCGAATGCAGCCTGGTTCGTATGTTCGTTTGATCGTATGTTCATAGGTTTGGAGGGTATTTAAATTGGAACGTAATGAAATGTATTTTAGCTCATCCTGACACTGTTGTTAGCGTTCGACGGACCACTTAGATTAACAAAACACGAAGTATGAAACAAATTTTTATCTTACATTGATGTCTTTCATCTGAATTGCACCCTTCCAGCTCTAAAGGGTGCTTAAGTTTTCACCACACTAGCAACACTTTTTATGATACGAAAACTCGAGAAACTATGTTCTGCCTAGTGTACTGCAGGGTAAAACTCAAGTATTTATGTGTCTCACGTCTCGAATGCACCGCATACATTTGGAACCTAGAGTAAAAATATTTAATTCGCGAAATAAAGAAAATACACAGGAAAGCCACACGCTCCGTTGAAATTGACAAGATGAAACAGAGGGTGTGATTGTGCCGAGGGAAGGATAAGTTGAGAGCGTTCAGAGACTCGAAGGTGCATTCTAAGTTTGGATTACTGGAGGCATTCAGATCAGGTGAATTTCAGAGCCACACAGGAGTATTTAATCATAACCCCATGTAATATCTCTGACACAAGATAACAATATGAGCGAAAAAATGATAGAAATGCACTGCCAAACTATAAGATACATAAATTCCTTCTTTCCACGCGCCATAATTGGCCATAACAAGAGCAGGTGGGGACACTCCATGCTATTCACTTTCCTTCTCTTCCTCTGACTATTCATTTTATGAATTCACAAGTTTTCAAGGCGAGTGTCCTTTCATCACCTTCCACTTGCACCCACGGTGGCTAACTGGGTAATGCGCAAATGTAATCGGCCTCAAAGGATGGCAGGATAATTTGAGGTAATTTATAGTTAACCCTAGAGTAGACCCGCACCAATGGAATAATCCTGAAAACAAATCTATTCGTCGCTAATATTTGCAGGAGGTCGGGCTATAACCTGTGAAATCTCTTTTTACACGACGTATTTCACAGGAAAATATTACCAGGGTGATCAAATTAAAAGCGGAGCTTCTTTTTGGACTACCGCAATATACATAAAAACAAAGTTGGCCGATATGGGGGAAAAAGGACGATATGGCTTTTGCAGTTATGATAAGATGATTAAATAGTTAAAATACTCTGAAAATAATGATTTAAAACTGTTTGATCCCAAGAAGTCCAAAATTTGTCTATTTTTCTACAAGTTTACATTTTGTCCGTATATTTTGAAAATACAAGAATTGATGAGTTGTTCTTAAGTTTTGGGTAAGAGATACACTACATTCATTATATTATTACTTTTTTCCTTGATTCAGCTAAACATTGACACAAAAAAACTTTATTGTAATGGATGAAATGTGCTCCGTGCGAGCACTGTAAGAGTATTTCATAGTGCGAGCACTCTTGTGTTAAGCGAAATGGCAGTACGGAAACAATTTCTCTGCGATGCTGAACCGAAAGTGAAAGAGTAACCAAGAGGGGGAAAACCTCTATTTTTTCTGAAATTTTCAGCGCGTCAGCTGTTCGGATAAAATTATGACTTGGCTGGCCTGGCCAAAAAAACCACACGTTTTTTATCGGTGGAGCTACTTGGCCAGGTGTGTTTATTGCGGGACGAATCATCAGAACCTAGCCTTCCTCGTCCGTTTCTTGACGAAAATTTCACGCACGTAAGGACCGCTCCGTGGCTCGTAAATAATGTTCCATCATGGAATAACACCGTCATAATATCTCCCCATTCCGAAGCCTCTCTCGTTAATTGTCTTTTTTTGTACCATCAGGGCCCCGCTTCGTGAAATTATGATCGTTTTTTTTGTTTTACCTCTCCTACGCGTCCGTGCTCGTGAGATGGCGTCACGAACGTCGTAACCTCGCGGCGCTGGCACGATTCATCAATTCTTCTTTTCTGTTCCTGGCGATTTTTTGGCTCGAAACGCGAAGGAATGGGACGCGGTGGGTTGTGCATCCGAGTTATTTTAATGAACTCACGGTGAAGGTATTGTGGAAACTGGTTTTCCTACCTCTCGTTCTCTATCTATCTCCCTCTCTCTCTGCTTACCCCTCCCTTACCACTCCTATCTCATAGAGAGAGACTGGTCATGCGGACTTCTCCAGGTCAGGGCCTTGCTTTCGCTTCCATCGCCTCGTCCCACCTCCCCCGGTCTGTGCCCCCCCTCTCCTGCTCCTCCCCCTCTCTCCCGTGGTCACTCCCCATACTTCTCCATCTCTCGTCTTCCGCTCCTCCTCCACGACCTCCTCCCTCACGAGCAACTTGTTTGCCCCCCCCCCCCCACCACTCATGCGGGGCTCGAGTCGGTGTGGTCGCTAAAAATGCTGTCTCCTCCCAACCAGAAGTTCTCGTGTTCGAACGCCAGTGGTGGCAGAGATTTTTCTACTCCCGTGCAATGATAATAATAATTATGTCCAGGAATTAACAAAACTTTGTTAAGTTTTACTTTGAGTATTTATTATACTACCGGTCTCGTCGAGTAGTCGACATCATCAGGACCTGATGACGTAGACTATTCGACGAAACCGATCTATACTCTAAATACTCTAAACTTACAAAGTTTATTTAATTCATGAACAAGGTAGAGTTTTAAAAAGTTAAGGCTGAAACTATTGAATAATAATGTTCTTTCTTTGATGCTAGGCTTAGATTACATGAAATTTTCAGCTCAAGCGAATTTCTGGGGGTCTCGGGAATATTTATAATCTTAACCCGGTGGTATTTATCCTTCACAAGTTGATAAAAGAAGTGACAAAATAAGAGAAATTCTCAGTCTAACTGTTTGGTGCAGGAATTACTTTTTTTATTGGATTCTTGTAAAAAGTTTGATATTCATAAGAAAACTAAAGTAATGAGATTCTCTTGGGTAAAGAAAGAGAGGCTGGTCATTAACGTTGGCGGACAAAAATTCGAGCAAGTAGAGCATTTTAATTTCTTAACTAGCACGTTATAAGGTAGCACGCTTGAAGAAAACGGGCATAGTAGCAGACATACGGAAGAGAATTGCGCTAGCTAAGGAGGCATTTAGTAATAGAAATGAGCAAATGACGGGGACCTTGGTAAGGATGTGAAGAAGTGAGTGATTACGTTAATTGTGTAAAACTAACTGAGTAAACAAAAGAAGGTTTTACGAGGAAGTTTTTTTATGAATATTTTTACTAGCATGTGAGTAAAACTAGAACTGCCATGAATATTTACAATTGTAATACACCATTGCTAGGTGCGTGCTCTTAGTGCACGCCTTTTATAGCCGAAATAGAAATTAAATGTTTCGGAAGTAGGCTGGAACTGAAAGGAGTTCCCTAAAAATTTCAAATAAATGAGACAAGGACTTTTTTCCCGTGCCAGAAACCAGAAATTGAGTGCAACATCAGGCACATTTGCCAAGGGTTGCCCACCACTGGTCTGATCCTCTCTTACATATAGTTCATTTCACATTACATTGACGCAGTATGTATGAAACAATGTATACAGTATGATGGCTCCCATCCCGTGGGCATGAGTTCGTATACTATTAGCGACGGAGATTTTTCAGTGAAATCCCAATGTGTGTACTTGTGTGATCAGAGTAATTTAAGGACTCAGTCCATCGGATGGTATGCAAAACTGAGGTCCCATTGGCTTCTTTGGTTAAAATTTGGCTAATGCCGAATCCAGGCTTCTTTCCACGCTTTCTTCTTTCCCCAATATCCTGTTCCTAACCCAAACTACCCACCAGCCTTTAATGGTGATAATGACTTTAGAAGTCGGTGGTACATGGAAATATCCTACCAACAGGAACGCCAAACGCTTGGCGCCTTTCGTTTAGAGTAGATTAATGCCGGCGCCGGGTTTCACTCCACCTTGCCTCCAATTGCCTAATATTCGTGCTTTCACCGATCTACCCTCCAGACTTGATGGCGTAAGTCACATCCCTCAGCAATCAAGAAAAAATAATTTAATCTAACTTCTGCGTCACCAACCGCCTTCTTCCAGAGACTCGATAACGACTCTATAGAACTTTTCCTCTCCTTTAAAAAAGGACTCTGATTGCGCGTTGGAGAAGAAGGGGGGTAGTAGTCAGGACGCTAGAAGAAGAACTTAGTTAGCGAAGGAGATGTTCACAGGTAGGAGAGAGCACATGGCAAGGGCGTTGTGAGAGAATGTAAAGAAAAGACTTGCGGAGAGGCCAGTTTAGATCGTGCCGTTGTTTGGTGCAGAAATCTACGTCTACATAATACCCTGCGAACCACCCTGTAAAGATGTAAGTTTTTGGGAGGTGAAATGGTGACATGTATTATAGGAGTGTATTTCGTGGAGCTCAGTTTTAATTGTGATCGCTTATTGTGCGCGGAAAGAACAAGTTTTTGTACCTATCTGTTCGGCAGCGTATCTCTCTAATTTTATCGCATTTGTCAGACCTAGAGATGTAGTGAGACGTCTGATAATATTCTCTGTGTTGCTCTGAAAAACATCAGTCCTGGATTTCTCAAGCAAGCTAAGCCTACCGTGTAGCCTCAGAGTCTGTACGGGCTCCCACCTAAATCCCTCTAAAAGTTGTGACACACTATATGTACGCTCGTAGCAATTTTTAACGAAGCGTGCTGCTTGAGATAGAGTGGAATATTATGGGTATTCGAAAGTAGTATTTAGTTTTTCGATTCGTTTCCTTCTTGAAAGTAGATCAAAGCTCTTCATAAGCAAAACTACTAGAGACAATTTTATATATTCTATACCCGTTATCCTTTCCATATCCTTTAATGCCTTCTTTTTATCCTGTGCCTGTTCTCTACGGAAAAAAATCCTTTAAGGAATAAAGATACTTTTTGAAAGACGAATGCTAATTTTATACGTTGTATGTAATGATTGAATCGTTCACTGAAAGTCATATTCCTAGAAAGATGTATATGAAAAATAATATTGTAAAATTTCGCGGATCTATTTTGACGCGTAATTCTGTTATACGGTCTATGTATTCATTCGGTAACCGTGCGTCCACTTCTACTTCATACAACGTTTTCTTAACCTATGTGAAGAAGATTAATGACCTTTGGTTCTCGAATAGCTTTGTGTAAAATGTTATCATTGCGCTTTCAGAGATGTGTTTGCCAACGGGTGGCTTATAATGGTCCCAATATTGTTTCGTTATTCCTTTATATAATGGGCGGTTTTCATTCCAGAATTTTTAATGCTCCGGTGATATCTCTTTAATTTTTTCATGATATCTATTTGGTTTAAGTTTCAGTGGAAACATATTGTGCATTACTTCATCCTTAGGAAATCTTCTTTAGTAGGACCAGTTCCGTCATGTTCCGAAAGCTCCGTTCCTTTGAATTTTAAAATATGTAATCTGCGGAGAAGTTGTTTTCCTTGCCGCTGTTTCATTAAATTCCCTAAAATAATTTATACTTAATAAAATTTCCCTTTGGATAAGTAATGCTTATTAACTATTTGCATAGAAGTTGGTATGTTGTGAACTAAAAATAATTTAGAGCCATCAGGAAAATTATTAAAATGAGTAAGTAAATTACGATGATAGCATGTAATGTATGACTATTTCATTATCCTCCATGAGTAGGATATGTTTGATGCCAATCCTTAATTTTTCAGATCCGGGCACCCGAACTAAATTCAGATTTAGATACCGTATGTTTTACTAGATGCTCGTATTCTGTAAGTTACGCGTGGTAATTTTCTGGGCTAGCGTCGAGGTGGTCCAAAAACTGACTTCACGGCCTGAAAATTTATCGTGGAGTCAACGCTCCTATCAGTTTAGCCTAAATCAGAACTGTCACACTTTTTTATAGAGACTTTTTGCTATGCTTGAGAAGAAAGTGGAATTAAAGGGGCTTGCAAATGAAATATTGTCTCTGGATCCGGAAATATCTGCCTTAATTTCTCGCATTTACGATTACAGAATAAAAATCGAATGCCCTCAGGAAAAAGACATTTTAGTTGTCTGCAAGTAAACTGAGGGCGTTGACATGTGGACTTCAGCCAGGCAAAAAAATGCTCGATGGAACCCTCTCATCAATCATGGTTATTGATTGCTCACGAATTAAATTTCTCCCTTTGACAGTTTAAGAAAACTGGCGCACAAAACTCTTAATGTTGCCCAAAGAAAGTGTCCGTGCGGTTGTGCTTTTTCTATCCACGAACCAATCCTACGCAAATTAGTTACTTTCGCGATAAGTGGATTTACATGTAACTTCCTCGCGCTTGTTTGGGCGATTAGAATTTGTCTTTTTTCGCTAGGAGAAAGCTGTAGCGACAAACGGGCATTAATTCATAAGAAAAATTTCGAAGGAGTTGACAATAGCAGCAACACTACTGAGGGAGAAGAATTCTCAATTTTACTGGCCTTCTGAGCATTTTTTTTTTAAGTTGGGAACATGATTTTTAATCAATGGTGACATTTTCACATCCAAAATATCACATGAATACGTAATATTTTCCATCTTAAGCCTTATCGTCTTGAAAGTAAGCTGCTAATTGTAAAAATAATGCCGTAATATCTACGGGATTATCCAGTCGAAAAATTATTGATACAATGAAGGATTAATAAGTAATACAATTTGATGATTCAGAAAACCGATAGAAATTAGTTATTAATATGCTGATATCATGATTCAGCATATCAACATATTATGACGATATCAACTTTGACGTTTGTTGTACGTTTATCAACCCTCTAAAGTTGGATTTTTCAGTTTTGAAGTTTTTCCCTAATACTACATCAATGTAAATTTGATTGTTTTAAGTGTGTGTTTTCAAGTATATTGTAATGGAAATGTAATTTAATTCGCATGCATTTCCGACGTACTATACGCGGAAATATCTTATCAAACCTTATCCTTACCAAATGTAGCCAATTGGAAGTCCTGGGTCGGGTAATGATCAGTATAGTGGCGGGTCCGTGTTTGGACTCCTCGTCAAAACACTCCTGTTTTGCCTAGAAATTTCCAACGCAATCTTTGGTGTTCATCTCGGCAGTAAATAACATCCTGCAACGTACCTGTCTATGCATGTGCATTACTTAGCTGCTAACAGTATTCCTTGCCACGTATCTATGTGATGATTGACAATGAGGATGGATATGCAAAGTTCATTTTCTCAATTACTTGATCCAATTTTGGTCAGTGTCATGGTTAATTTCATTTATGTTTTCCATTTAAAATACGTAAGTGTACTGTACTGTAAGTTCGCGGTACTGGCCAGTTTATAATGACTGCGTTCATTTCTTAGTGAACCAGGTTAGCTATAATGGTATTCTGCGAAAGAGTGGGTGACATATGATGAATCATAGAAATTTACGTTTCTTTTGCGACTCGTGAAGTAGGTCGCCGGAAAGTCTAGCTTCTCCCAAGGAAAATGATATCCTGTAATTTAGAAGCTTCCGCCTTGTCCCAAGAAACGTCATGTGTGTTATCAAGTTTTATTGCGCAACATTAATCACGCGAGCATCGCACAAAATTGTAGACATCTCCTCGGACTGAAGCAAATAAAATGGCATTAAAAATTGGTGATCTTTGTAACATTTTCGTCGTATGCTCTAAAGTGACATGTATACAATAACGACCATTTTTTTCTATTTTGAGGGAAAATAAATGAAAAACTAAAATTATATTAATTCGAAGGAATAATGCACCAATCGTCCTTCTCCGATACCTTAAGTCAATTTCTATAAATCCAAAACTTCTCTGCGTTTTCTGCAGTTAATGGATTGGAAATATATGGAATAACTAACGGTATACGTGTACATTAAATTGGAATATGCCCACGATAAGATGTGTTAACTGGTCGGCTTACCAAGTGAAAATGGAAATTGCCTTATTATTCAGTTGAATGAATAACAATTTTAACACCGGAAACCAAGCCAGAGAAATCCTGAGCTATCTGGGAAGTGCTCATCTTAGTCAAATATGTTACAGATCTCATTATCAACATGGTAATTAAGGATGCCATACAATGATTACATCCCTTAAATTACATTGAATGGTTGCTATTAAATGAATATCAATTTTTAAAAATTGGTTTGGAATCCTTAGAGACTCGAGAATAAGAAGCTCCACGTAATGTGCTTAATATTTTCCCTTCGATAAAACAATAAAAATGTGCAAAACTATGAATTATTCGCTGGATATGTATTTTTGTGTATTACACAGATGTTAAATGAGGAAAAGTTTTGTCTGGTATAATTGATAGAGGGCCCTCTGTTGTCTTTATACCTCTCAGGAATTTTCATAGGTACTAAGTCAGTAGCAATTTTAGCCCCGACTTATATACTTGTGTTACTTTTTTGTTCGAAATTACTTCTCTTTAGCGTCGATTTAAATGGGTATTAAAGCTCTTGTCGAGTTGCAATATTGATAAATTTGGAACTTGTATGATCGACGTATATCTCGGAAACTACGATATAATGTCCTAAAGTGTGGGCTTCATTATTTTGTTTAGGTAACTGAGGGAGGGAAAGAGCTGATGTCCTTTGCGCTGTTTCTGGAAGGACTACTTTGATAACGGAGAGAAGCCCACAGCGGAATTTACACGACTCTCACCGGAAAGCGTCAAGGACACAGTGTCCAACGATCCGACTAATTCTGATCTCGCTACTAAGTATCTAGTAAGGGATCAGTATTCCAATGAAAATCTCGGCAGGGATTCAAACCCGGACGCACAGGATGGAGAGGCAACACTCTGGCCACCTCATCAACCGAATCCCAATAGCCCGTAATCTTGCTATTTTATTTTATTGATAAACATCCTTTCGATTTCAACCCCATAAGCTTTCGTTAATGGAAAGCAAATGTTTTTTCAAAAACTCACATTTCAGCTTAGGAAGCCTCGGTTCATGTGGCCCATAGTTGGTGCTATGTACTCAACCTCTTTCCCTGTTTTCAGTCGTTGTATGCATCGCCTTATTTTAGATTGCTCACTTGTTGTTCATACTTTGACTCGTTGAGCATTGCTTACGAAGCGAGATCGTTTTGTCTTGACCTAAATAGAAGACTAAACATATCGTTTCATCAACCCTTGAAACTGAGACTCTTGAAAGAATTGCAATGTTTGTTTTGTTACGCGATATTCAGCGGACTCGAGGGTCAATAACGTCCTTGTGGTGGGGTTGGGAACTTAAAAATATCTTCACTCTCGAGTCCTCATGGTGAAGTATATCCTTGGAGGCATCGATGACGAAAGATTTTCTGTGAGCGTAGAACAGCATCTAGTATTCATGTGACTTGCCGTTCGCGTTCAAGGGCCTAGCCCTCCCAGATGAATCCATCAGGGATCAGATTTCACCACCTGCCCCGTGTGAGATGCTTCCTATTGACGTTTTAACTGATGTGTACCTCATCGCACTCCGGTTGATGCAAGAGTGAGTTGTCTTCTTGAATGCGGGAAAAATATCCACCATGTCATTCTTTACCCTCCGCTGCCTCAACTACTGGTCTTTAAAAATCTTCCTCGTCTCGAAAAATCCAGCTTTCTCTTAGAATTCTCACGCACCGCGATCTTTCGGCGTTTTCGCCGATGCGTAAGACTTAATTGACTTATACTAATAAGGAAAATATACGTTTTTATCAGAAGCATTATACCCAATACATTTTAGGTCTTTTTCTTTTAATTTATTTTTTTGCGTTAAAGTCGATGTTAACCATTACGCATCGTCTTGCACGCTTTGTGTGTAGTTGTGAAGTGAAAAAATATACCCTCAGGTTCATAAATTGAGTGCTCGTCAATTAAATAGAGAAGCAGTGTTTAATATGACCATCCTCGAAAAACTTGTTTACCTTGAGAATCACCCATTGAACCAAAATCTTCACCTTTCTTGTCTGTAATGTTACTGTAAAAGTAACTAAGTAAGTAGTTAGTGGATTCATTATTAGTTAGTCGTAGAGGGATGTTTGGGTCTCATAATGAGCGGAAATTCAACTTGTGTTAAATTCATAATATTATGGGATAATGAGTGGAGTTTCAGCATTATGAATGATAAAAATATTTATTTTCGCAAAATTACAAATATTTTATTCAATCATTTATTTGTGTTGTTTGAAAAATGTCGTTCTATCATTAATTATATGCTATAAAAAGTAAACTCAGTCTATGCTAAGCTTTTTCGTTGGGTTACCCTCCTATTTTTCCTAGAATGAGTAATGGATATCCAAAAATTGAGGTCCCTTAAATGGAGTTAACCATTCTTATCTATATTATTAGAAATGTTTTAATAAATAATCTCTTTGAGTCGAGTTTCTCAACTTTAGACTGCCATTAATACGACGCGATCCTACCATAAACCTTTCAAATGCATTGGTGAACATGATGAACCATCTCGAATGATCATCACATGAAGCTGTGTTTATAAAAGATTCCCCCGAAATAGCCCTGTATAACCACATAAATTAAGCCAAGGTCGTGAATTGGTGATTCCTGTGACGAAAAAATCCTTATCTTCTTTTGACACATTTTTCACTCGATTTAGATGAATAGGCTGATTAACTGTACCATTTTATGGTCCAACTTGAAAGTAATCTGTACTGATCAAATAGTTCAGGGGAAATGACCGTTAGCTTGTTGCTAATGGGCGCCAACTATGCACGCACCTTAGAAATAATTTGATTCGTTATTTTAATTATGTGAATCACTGCAATAAATGACAGCTTTTATTCATTTTTTTATTGCGCGTAATGAGGAATAATTTGCGCCGAGCTTAACCAACCGCACGTCATGAAAATCGTGAGAGTTTTGATGCTAAATATGCGTTGAAAAACTCACTTTCATACATCCGTCAACGAGGAAGAGACACGAAAAAGCTCTTCCCAGACCAGCTCCGGGTGCTATTCATTTTAGAAATAAGTGGTTTAAAGGGTCAAAAATCGATTCCTCGTCGTTAATTTACAGAGAACCGGAATATGACTCTGACGCGGGGCCAGTAGACATCGAAATTTGCCCACCTACTACCGCGCAGTATCCTGCAAACGAATCCAACATTATGTGGCTTGGGATGAATACTCAGAAAAACATGAACAGAATCCTGCATGCTATGAAATTTTTAAGAATTCAATGTATGTGAATATAACTCTTGATACGGACGAATATCATTGTTACTAAATCGTCTTATCAGTCCTCCACTGTTTTTATGAATCCTAAGTGACGATTTGTCACTTTTCACATCATGATTTTATCCGTTTTTGCATCACCGCACTCTACCTAGCCAATTAGAAGCGATATATCCAACGTAGGTTGCGTTGCCGATAGGACTCAGCTCTTTCGACGCAGCCTGCGTTACTGGAGCAGCGACAACGCAGCCTGTCACTTGTTAATCACGCGAATCACGCGCGAGTAAATGTGGTCGATTGTATTACTGTTGTCAGCCATTGAATTTTGGTGGAGGAGCGGCTTAAAAATCATCTCTAATGGAGGGGAGAATATTGAAAAAATGCGGGATTATTTCATCATTTTGATTTCAATTATCGCTGTAATCAATCAGCAAATAACTCAAAGGCTCAACAACTCAAAATAGCTCAAATAAATTGTATTTTTACCATTTTTCTGGGAATTCCTTGTCTTATTTCTGTGAAAATAGGATTTACAATTAACAGAAAAATACTATTTTCTTCGGGTTTCTCCCATTTCCGCATTTAATACCAAGTAATTTCGATTGAAATTTACGAGAAAAGAAGTGTGGAATGGTAAAATTTTGTTGGACATATGAAATTGAGGAAATTTTTTCTTTAAGTCTCCAGAATATGAATAAAATGACATTTACTCATTCCCCTTTAAGGTTGAAGTCACTTAAATAATAGAGACTAAACTAATATTCGAATTATTATTATTGATGAAAACATCAATCACACTTTTCCACAAGTTCTAATAGCAATACGACGCGTTTCAACTCTCAGTCATCATCAGGTACTAGACAGATCTAGTCGCACTTTTCCACAAGTTCTAATTACAATCACACCTTTCTAAAAACAAACGCGTCGTATCGTTATTAGAACTTGTGGAAAAGTGCGATTGCTGATTTCATTATGACGAACTTCCACATTACGCCTGGATCTGTTAAACATTCGAATTAAAAAAGGTCGTTAGCTCCGTGATATTTCTCCGAACTATTTTCAAAATTCCTCTTTCTTCATTTTCATCTTCCAGTCAATACTTGGAACGTTTTAGCACTGTCGGTATTTCCCGTTGCAATGCGACGGTGCTTTGTAGCCCTTGATCGCTTCCTCCTCCGGTTCTCTAGGGGATAGCTCAGCTGTTGAGTTGAGTGCGTGGGTGGGAGGGGGAAGTGCTTGGGGGGAGGGTGGGAATGCATGAGTCAAAACTAGGTTGGGTTGACTTCCCGAGTTTAGGCATCGAGGGAGATGGTGTGGCTATGCATCATCGGACGTAATTGTACGAGACGCTATAATGGTTGGATGAATGCTGGCGCTGTCTGGAGTGAGTGAGGTCGCAACCCTTTCCAGGGAATTTCCTGGGACGTATGTGAGCCTCGCTTTCTTGGCAACGATCTTTCCTTTTTTCGTCATTATTTCATGGTCCCAGACGCATTCGTCCCCTTAAGACCGTGAAGATAAATTAAGGCATTAGATCTTGCGAACTTTGCGCTCCATTGGGGGATATTTACTCTCATTTTTTATAGACCAGCTTCGTTTTTCGTCTTAAAGTCAGAAATTTTCATTTTGTTTCCTATATTTCTTCTACGATGGAGAGATATATATTTCGAACAAAGACACCCGGAAACTGTAATGATGTCATGAAATAACGTATTCGGTCCTTTGAAATAGGTATTTCATGTATTTTTTGAGAATGTGCCACCTAGTAATGGAAATATTTTCAAATTTTAGTTGATATTAACCCGATATGACTTGCTGAACGATAATATATCCTTTAGAAAATGACTTAAGATCTTAGATCTTAAGATCTTAGAAAGATAAATGGTGAAAGAATCTCTTTTGTAAGCAAACCTATCACTGAAGTTTACCATTTACGAGAGGCCTTGAATGAATCCTTGAAATGCAATCAACTCGTGTAATCGTGTAATCAACTTAATCCAAATTTTAACCTGGGTGTATGACGTGACCAAAGTAACACTCCTGAAGGCACCTGTGCATGATGTTTTGGAAGCACAAGTTATTAATGGCCAATTAATTTTTTATTTTCGTCTTTGGAACCTTCCGCTCTCATATCTTCAAATATTCCCGGGATACGAGTCCTTTAAAAGGGAAAATAAATTTGTATTTCTTTCTGAATTATGAGTCTGGAAAGTTGAGCTATTCTTCATACCCATTCATTCCACTATACATCTTCGAGATAATTTCGCCTACATCCTCAAGATTTAGATGCTGGTGATGTGCATGCCATGTATGGATTATAGAGATCTTTCATTGTCGTTTTGTTATCAGCGTTTTTGTATGGTACTTAGCTCAGTTTTTAGGTAATGGCCATATTTTTTTAGGATGGTTAAGAGAAACTAGCATCGGCGTTAGTCTGCTGTTAATTAACAATAGGCGCCAAGAGGAATATCATTTTATCATATCCTATCTTATTCGACCAAAAGTTTAATTAGTTTAGTTATAATTAGTTCGAGGGTTTGGAAAATATTTCAAGTCTCTCTACACACACCCTCGTGGTGGCTCGCAGGGTATTACGTAGACACACCTGTTGCCATCATTTCGATTTTACTGTAAATATTGACCAAGGCATTAGCTTTATGTAAAATATTTACATTAGGTTCCACCGTCAATCAATGTCTAAGAATCCAATTATTGTTGACATGTAAATGCACCAATACTTATAAATCACGTTAGTAGATTGTGCATAGTATGTACACATTGTAATGCTATGATATAATCAAACATCGTAATTTGTAAGTTTTTTGCGCTTCGCGTTGCAAGAAATCGCTGGATCATGGACAAATTGCTTGTAGGGGGAATTTTAAGCAATTATTTTCAATAATACCCATGCTCTGGTGAAGATTGACAATGAAATCGAAACGTTGATTACTGGTGTGCAGGCATTTCAATAATTGGCCAAACTTAAACTATACGTAATTTTAACGGACCCATCAGATGGACGTAACACTGTACACGAAGTGTTATCCATTTGAGAAAACTCCATCAATGCAAGGATTTGAGCCCGCTCCCTCGGCATTGGAGGCAAGGAAGTACTCTTAAGGCTGTTTTCTTGCACATATTTATTCTCGGATGTGCAAGGAAAATTGCGTCGTGTAAAGCGGAAAATTGCTAGGATGCATGCGCAAATGCATGAACGACTGATGAGAAAATAGCTCCTGCTCTTATACCGTGCCCGCGTTCAGGCAATTTCTGTACATCAAATTGCGCAATTAAGAGCCTCTAGTAAACGGCCTTAACAGGCGCAACAACCCGATACCCTTGAATAATTGTACCCATTAGTTCCAGCTGTAGTGATATCCTCAACCTACATGAAGCTGTAATGAAAAAACAAACTTCATGCGCTCCTTTAATTGAGCCTCCTTTTAACTATGGAAAAATTCTGTTCAATCATGTATCTTCAAATACCGTACACTTCACTTGAAGCTGTAATGATTATTCCGCGAGAAACTGTCTAATGTGAGCGCATCGACGCATCTGCATTCCACCAGAACGCGTTAGCTCTGCCGTTACGATGTGTATTTCGAGTGGGTGAATCTCGCATCTCGTGACAAATGCTTAAGCGGTCGGTTGCGGAACGTCTTGTGAATCACCCGAATGGAATCCGCGACCGTCCGATCGCCCATTTCTTTCTAAGATTTCTCCTCTTCAATTATTCTTCTCGTGCGTCTCCATGCGTTCGCTCTTACCATTGGCCCTCTGCAGTCGCCGTGTTCGTGTCGAGTGGACACCGTCCACACCTTTATAATGATGCGGCACACCTATTACCGTGAACCTACTTCCTCCCAGCGTTACGTTCCGATCCACTTTCGCGCCCGAGGTGACGCTAGTGGTGATAATCACGAGGCCTAAAAATCAATTAAATTATTTATAACTTCATGATAACGCAGTGATTTATAACTCCGACTGGATTAACTCACTGACGGAGGTTTACGAATGAGCGGAATTTAAAGCGAAAAATTTCAGGAGAATAATGTTTTTTCTAGTGCAATGAATCGTTCTAAAATATGACAATTGTAGTTTTTTGTTCTTTATTTTTTAAGTTTTGACTTTCAAACAAATATTAATACTGACGGTGTAAGGTCTCCATATCCAACTTCACCACTGCACTGTATTCCTACTTGTGGTCTATAAAACTTAAGACCTATAAGTACTAAAATATTCCAAAAAGAAGCACCGTTTTGCTTGCTGTGATCTTTATACGTGATTTTAAATCAACCTCAAGTTTCCTACACTCAATTTCTAATTTTTAATTAGCTGATTTGAAATCATAAGAAAATGGGCTTTAGCAGTTATTTCAAGATCTTAAATGCTAGTAAAGGACCTCATGAACGAAAAATTGTATGCTGTACATTTTGAAAAAAGTCAGGATGTGATGCGCTCTTAAGTTATTTGAATTTATGTTTCTTAAATAATCATTGGTTGTCAATTTAATTCAATGGCATTTAGTATGTATTAGCTAGCGCGAAAATTTCCTTTTTCTTCAAACTTGAAAGAAAAAGTGATATTTTTAACGATCGATCAAGCTTTAATATGGCGTGTAAACCTCTCTGACACCCTTATAAATTAAATGGGTCGTTACTCAGCAGATGTGCTCAGCTCGCCTGCTATTCATCATGTTGCCTCATTGTCCCCAGCATAAATTCCGTTAATGCAGCGTGTGATCTGTGTAAGCCTTTAAAGTTGGCGTTATAGTTTCGCGGAGACGCTAAATCAAGGCCCGCAAACTTCTTGTCTGCAATCCCCCGTCGTCTACTTTTACTCAAGACATTTTTCTGCGACCTCGTTTCTGGCCAAGACAATCAACGGAGAAACGGGGTATCGCGAAATCCTTGTCATCGTAGTTAAGTCGATGAACGAGCAAGTTTACTTCAAGGGAATACGGATGCCTAAACTACCTTAGCCATCCAAGGCACTCGGCTCATATTCCTCCTTTCGAAGAGACTACGATGTGACTCTAACAGTTTCACTTACATACTTAATTCTACCAGGACAGTGGCTTGCGAAAGTTTAATGATGAATCACTGAATATTTCACTGCGATGTTGCTCTCCAAATCGAGATAATTTTCTCGTTGTGTACCCTATGAATGATTCCCTTCCGTGAACTGTTTGTCACACAATTCATCCGTCTTCATGATAATATACCACCAATGGATCACCCTCCAATGATGTCGTAAATTTCATAAAGTCGTTCGTTTCGTGCAGTTACAGGCAGAGTATCACCGTTAGAGTTAACGTAATTGTGGATATCTTCTGAGTCCGTTATGAATAACTCGTCTCGCGGCTAATCGCTTTAAAGATCTTCCTTTTCTTCAACATTCTATCCATCTTAATTAGGTTTCTGAGGAATCAATTGGATTCCTAAGACAGAGAAAGAATGCGTAAGGAAGTAATGAGGAGGCGAAGGAAAATTATGGAGCAAGTTGTAATTTTATGGATTCTATGAGAAGGTAAGATACAGATAGAAAGATAAATGATAAAGATTAAGTCTCCATAGACCCATCTTACTCCTGATTCGTTGCCACATAGGAGAAAATGACACAAGCAATGCATATATTCTATAACTCAGTGGCCAAATGATAAGACGAAAGAAAATAATCGTATTAACAAATCTGCTGAGTAAGACAAGACGTTGAGGCGCAGTTTATACCTAGTCAGTGGAAATAATAATAATCAGGGAAAACGAAAATATGTATTGCAAATATACCTAAATTTACCTAAGAGGTTATGCACTATAAATTATGCATAATAGGGATGGAGTATAACCAAAAATGATGAAGAAGACCGTTGCGGAGGAAAAATGCGGATTTGGCTCGAATCCATAACTTGAAAACCCTCTTTAGAAATGATATGATGAATACTGAATTGGAAGTATGCTGAACTTGAGAAGGAGATCATGTGAGGGATTAGTGCAACTTTTGCTAGATTAGCTGTCGGAAAGTAATCATTGTCCTAGAACAGAACGTCAAAAAATAATTAAATAACACGAAATGAAATGTCTTTTTTGAAAAGGATCATTTTCTACATCATTTTTTCGTGAATTTATTTCCCAGTGTCTTCCATATTCCCATAAGTCCATCCCGATTATTGTTACTTTTCCTATTCATTCTTTAAATTGCGATTCATGTTATGTGTAGCAAATAATTTGGTAATTTACCAAATTATGGTTATACGTTAGCCTACTACGATACTTTTACTTCTACGATATATAATAAGAGAGATACACTGCCGAGCAGATAGGTACAAAAACTCGTTCTTTCCGCGCACAATAAGCGACCACAATAAAAACTGAGCTTCGTTAAAAAGTGCTACGAGCGTGCATATAGTGTCTCACAACTTTCAGAGGGATCAAGGTGGGAACCCTTAGAGACTCGGAGGCTACATGCTAGGCTTAGGTTGCTTGAGAAATTCAGAACTTATGTGTTTCAGAGCAACACAGAGAATATTATCCTCATTATTAGCCTCACTACATCTCTAGTTCTGACAGATGCGATAAAGTAAAAGAGATGCCCTGCCGAACAGATATGTTCAAAAACTCGTTCTTTCCGCGCATAATAAGCGACCTCAGTAAAAACTGAGCTCCACTAATTACACTCCCACAATACACGTCACCATTTCACCTCCCAAAAACCTAACACTCCCTAATACCCGCTGCCAAACACCCCCTAAACCTAAAACCCCCTGCCAAACGCTTATGCGGCAGCTCGCAGGGTATTATGTAGATGTAGCCATTTTGACCAGTCTCGGTGGGTAATTTACATGTAAAAAATGACTTTATTTATGTGGATTTAGACGTCAACTACTCTGTTCTTTTATTCAATCAGTACTTTGTAAATTAACTAATGTGTTATTACCAGTCATTGTGGGTAGTATGCCTGGGGCATGTCAAAATATTCGTCCAGAGTTTCTTTTGAATCCTACCACGCGCAAGGTCTCTCGGGGAGAGTTGACCGATGTCACCGTTGATGAGAGCGCGTGGTGGCAAAATTGTTAGCAGATCGCGAGGCACCGATAGCCGTGGCTGAGGAGAAATTAGTTGCGACGGAGGAGAGACGTGTTGAGCCCACTTGATGGCCTCGCATTCGTTTTAAATTCAGCCGCACGGAGCGGGAGATGAATGTTCTCGCGCGATGAATCATTTATTAGTTCCGAGACTTTGCGTTATTGTGCCGCCGTGGTTAGAGTTCTTCGGACGAGCTCTTAAACCGCTTCGCTCGATAAAGCCAGAGAGCATTCTTCTTTTCTTTTGAGTGGCTGCACTCCGCGACATAATTCACGAAAATGTGTCGATTCGGACACTGACTAATTGCCCCTCCGAGCCTCCTCAATTTTAACCGCCCTCTAGATGGCCATGATTCATGCGAAACAAAATGACAGCCATTAAGCCGAGAGGGCTTTTATACGAAATGCCTGGCGCTCGACATTATAGGGGGTGAGGCGAAAATGAATCAATCTTCTCTCGTCTTTTTTGTGTTTTTTTCTTCTTTTAATATTGGCTGCGTCTTATGTATGAGCAACGGTGTCGCAAGGAGTCTTCGTTGTTTGTCGAGCTCCAGTGGTATTTGGGTTGGCTGCATTCGTCACCGCGCTTAGCAATGGAATTTCGCAGGAACTATGGGAGACTGAGACGCGGAACGAAATCTCTACCGCATTT
Organism: Ceriagrion tenellum; assembly: GCA_963169105.1. NCBI lineage: Eukaryota > Metazoa > Arthropoda > Insecta > Odonata > Coenagrionidae > Ceriagrion > Ceriagrion tenellum. Next base: position 37,508,212 of record OY720643.1, on the reverse strand, counting down.
TTGCCTCCATACTCCTCCCGAGCAAAATATTTGCATTCGTGACACTTCCCTCTGTTGTCGCTCACGTGGCCGTGAGGGATTTCTCATCGGTCATCATCGATTCTTTGTCTGGTTGCGAAGCCGAATCGATTCCTCAAGGATTTTTTTTTAAAGAAAAGGTGCCGGTTATGGTCCAAAATTTTCCAATGTTTTTAGAAAACTTCATCCGAACCTTTGTAAAAATGTGTTTCTTCAAGAGGAATTTATGATGAGTTGGCCTCATGGAATTTTAGCTCTCTGGACTTTGCATCGATGCGATATGCTGCGCTACTTTCCGGGCATCATTATGCTCGCCCATAACGATCGATTTTATTTTTTTTAATTAATAACGGAAGTAACCAACGACTTAGGCTATTTCGGAAGTCGTCTAATTTCTGTATAAAAACTCCACGAGTTCCACCAGCATCCTGGGACTTTATTTATTCGTATAAACTATGTTAAATATATATCGAATATATGCATCTATGAAGTGTATTACGCGTGACAATTATTTTATTTTTATCATCCAAAATGTTCCAGAACAGTCATAAGTCTTACCTTGATTTAACCTCTTAAGACAAAATACTTTTTCGAGTAAAAGTTAATATTTACATTTACAACATTTTGTCCTTTTTTGGAATATTGCTATTTTAAATAAATATTTTTATTCCCCGCTCGCATTCGTGCGATCTGGATTAACCCGGATGCGTTGCGGTTATCGTAGAATCTAAATATTTCGTACTGATCTCGCCAGTACTTCGTTACTTTAGTAATTTCCTTGTCCAAACCTACCTTTAACAGAAGAAATTACCGTATTTATCGGCATATAACATGCACTCTTTTCCAAAAATAAAGAAAACGCCTGAAATTCACCGTGCGTGTTTTTCCAGTACATTACATTTTTTTAAACGTAATTAAATCAAAATGTTCATATTAATTTTTAATTCGATTTAATGTCCTTTTTTTAGGAATTTTATGGTGTTTTATTTAAATTTATAGTACATATTGATAAATATGGGCATTTATTTATCCAAAATACTCAGAGCTTTGAAGTCTTTTATTTCAAATTTTAGTTTTTTTTTTTAATTCAAATTCCCTTCTGAATAATATGGTGCGTGTCATTCGCCGGTAAATACGATATTAACCTCGGTTTTCGATAAAGTTCACCTGCCGTGTAAGTTGCACTTTCTATTACACGGAATCTCTACAACTTGAAGCTTTTTTTGTCTTTGGGCGCTGTCATTTATTACAGTGCGTTTGTAATACATGAATGTGTTATTCATGAAGGCATCTGGCTTCAAAAAGAATTTGCGCCGTAGGTACTTGAATGGCTGCTCTGAGACCTGCCCTTTCAATTAAACCTAATTACTTGAGACATTACTCACCATGATAAAAAGTGTAGTATTTCTGCCGGGGCATAATTATCGATGTGCTTTCGCTGGGCTTATTGCATGATACTAAAGATTTTTGTTTAGCATGTCGAATTTTCCTCCATCATTAAAGAAGGCGGGTTGCTTGATTAAATTAATATCGTGAATATATTTTTTTTTGTTTTCGGTAGAAGAAAGGGCCATTTCTAGAAGTCTTTCGGTAGAAGAATGGTTAATTTTCAATTGCAAGGAGCCATTTCGTTTGCGTGTAAAACAATGCAAAATTTCTGTTTTCTCTTTGAAATCCTGTTGTAATGACATCAAGGGTGCAGCATTTCCTATTTTATTTTTCCTGAACAAATTAAAGTTATACTTCCGGGTGAAATGTGTTATTTCAAAACGCATGTCTACTAAATATTCTACAAACCACCTTAAGGTTGTGTGGCGGGGAAAAGTGATTACCAACATGTATATACCCCAACTACACTGTACCCCAATGAAATTAATGAAGCTTTCTCTTTTGGTGCACTAGAAAAAACATGCAAAGACATGTCAATTGGTGAAACCTGATCAACATTCGTTGCACATTAGATATGCAACCAATTTCTGGAAAATTATTTGCATTAATGTATTTTGCTGCTACGAAAATGGAGAGAGATACTAGAGTTTTACCGGAAACGAGTACCACGGGCTATTACTAATTGTGACAGGGAAGGAGAGAGGCATTTGGGAGTAAATCAACTCTCTAGCTACACTTCTTGTCAACAAACCTTGTTCAAAGTGTCATTTTTTATTTCTATGGTCTCTTATAGTTCGCGGTAAAAATGACATTTTAAACTGTCAGTTCTAAACTTTGGAAAATGATATGGCACCGAAGTCTGATCAAAAAAAGTATAATATTTTTTGCCGATAAATCTGCGCCTTAAGGGAATCAATTTTATTTTTTTTAGTATCGGGTTGTTATCTTTAGAATGGATATTTTTTAAATTACGAAATCTACCAAAAACTTACATAAAAGCAATTTCTACGGATATGTTGCAAGTTATTATTCACTGCTATTTCACATTGTTGTTAGGATGCGCACTCTAGTGGTGTCTAAATTTCGACGTAAGGTATTCATAGCGGTGAAGAATCTCCAGTTAAGTGTTGCTCGCCGTCCGGAAAATCGGTTCTGCCCTTCGTAACGCCAACGGATCCATTTCCGTGGCCAACCTTGAACCGCTAAACGGAGACCTTTTTCTCCGTCACGCTAATGGCAGAAAAATGGTCTCCCGTGCTCTACACTCCATTGTTGGACGGAGCACGGCCCACGCGCCGTTTTAAAACTGGGAGATCCACGATTCATTCATTCATTCAGAATCCACCTTTCTGTTCCCTTGGCACGGATTACCCAAATTCCCAAACTAGTCTGGGCACGAACTCATCGCGCGTGTGAGAAGCGATTTGCTGGGTGAAGAAACGGTTGAAAATGGGTATCACCGTGTCCATGCCCTTTTCTGGGAATTTTTTAAGCTTCATGGGATTCAAAAATCCTCCGGCTAAAATTTGCTACGAGGTTCAGGAAGCCAGAATAGCGTGGTGTGGTGCATTTTCACATCGTTCCATGGTTTTACTCCCAATCCAAGTGAATTTTCTCTTACATCCTCGTATTTCATTGACATAACTATCGGCTGATATTTACATCCTCAATCTGGGATAAACTTTTGAAAATGAATTACATTGCAAAACAATATTAATATCTAACTAAAATGTAGTTTAGGTGATATCCTTGTGTCTAATAATCTTATGGCCAGTTGCAGGAACGACACACATGTATTCAATAGAGCTATGGGACACGTAAGCCATGGCAACCATTCAATAAGTGTTACAGAAACGTTCGATGAATTTATTGGTCTCATAAATGGCTTCATAACTTATGGAATAGATTTAAGTGCTCTATAATTAGCCAAGATGGCGGAAGCTTAATGAACCGCTTGGGGACTTAATTCCTTGATAAATGAGTTGTTTTGGGACGGATAACCGGTTTGTTTACTCTAAATGAATGATTAATATGTGCATTGCCAATATTATAAGTGATAAACTTTCATACATTTCATACAATGGTACAAGATTAGATCAAACATCCGAAGCAACCAGCTATTCGTAGATAAGTTATTAAACCGGTAGATGTGTTCCTGCAATCTGAATACTTTTATGACGTCCTTAACTTCGGATCTCATAACTATTGATTCCATGACTAAATTGTCTTCTAACCGGCCATTATTCGAAAACTTAAATATTGTTATTAAGTGATTCTACCATCAACCGGAAAGTATTTTTCGGGTCTCTAAATACGGCTGTGATTTTATCTCAGATATTTATATGCATGGATATGATGTCAATTATTGATAAATTTCGAAGGAACAAAATTCAACGCCGGCCGAGATAATTCTCTGCGTGATTTTGTGGCATTTATACATCGACAAGAGGAGGATATCAGCAGCTGAAGTATACACTTCCCGTGTACAAGTTTATAAATTTTCCTCTACGGAGTTACAGGAAAGGTATCTTCAGTGACGGTGATTATCACCTTGGAAATGAATAATAGGCTTTGCCTTCAGGACTGGAACCGAACCGACTTTTACCCAGCCCAGATCAACACGCAACCCATGAATCCTTCTCTGGTATTTTTAAGAAGACATACAGGAACTATACTACATGTAAAAGAGCTATGATACTTCACCCTAGTTAGGCCACACCTCGAATACGGCGCGAGCATTTGGGACTCTGGTCACAAAGATTTTAACAAAAAAGTAATAAAATACAAAGAAAAGCAGCACGCTTCGTAAAAAACTGATACGAGCGAGCATAATGTGTTTCACAACTTTTAAGAGGGGTTAAGGTGGGAGCCCTTAAAGACTAGGAGGCTACTCACTAGGCTTAGTTTGCTTGAGAAATTCAGAACTGGTGTGTTTCAGATCGAATCAGAGAATATATTCTTGACGCCTTACTACATCTCTAGGTCTGACAGAAGCGATAAAATTTTTAAAAATAAATAAATAAAATTGAATAAACCGAGAGATACACGGCCGAAAAGATAGGTACGAAAACTCGTTCTTTCCGCGCACAATACGCAACCACAATAAAAACTGAGCTCCACTAAATACGCTCCCATAATACACGTCACCATTTCACCTCCCAAAACCATATCCTTCTTAGCTTATATAGCTTTCATTTCACAAGTTAAGCAAGTTTCGCCTGACACAATAATGCGTCATGATGAGCAGTATTCAATCCTTCTTTCAATATTTTCAACTAAGCACTTTCAATATTTGATTTCGATCGCTCTTGCTCGGCCATTTCATCAATTTTGTGAGCCATATTGAATTTTCATTCGAGCTGGTTTTCACTCTAGACATACCTAAACAACGGCGTATTTCTCTTTCACTCATTGAGCCGAGGTCTTTGGCTATAAATGTCCCAGACTGATGTTATTTGGCCACCTAATCTCAAGTGAATCGCAGGACTTCATTCTCGCTAAGAGCAAGCGTTAAGACGCGTCGCTCAAAACTGATGACATCTGTCCCCCTGCGGCGATTTTCCTTGACCTTTTGCGGGACCGAGAAGACTAAATAAATTTCTCAAACCGAGGTTCTCACCGCATAACTTGAGCCACTCTCGTAACGGGTGTTCAAAACATTTTCTCACGATGATGTATTCCCAAAAATGTCAACATTTGTTGGCCCCGGTGGCGATGGGGTCAAGTCATCGCCCGCTAATCTGAGGGCCGCTGCTTCGAGTCCCTCCTGAGTAGATTTTTCTCCACTCAGGACATGTCTGTTTGTATTCGTCTGTTGTTGGTGTTGATTTACGTAAAGTGTCCAATTGAGCTGTATCGAAGTAGTGATAACAAAGAAATAAATAAAAAGAGCTGTATATCGTACAATGGGCACTTCCAGTCGGGGCAACACGTTGCAACGCCTCGTTACTGTAGACATGTCTTAGAATGGAAAGTTTTAATGTGTAAAACTCGGAAAATAAACCTATTTGAATGCAGTGCAGTTGGTATGAAGAATTTAAGGAGAATTCTTGGGAAAGGAGTCATTCCATTTTCCTATCAATGCTAGTAAAATATCTATTCATTTGCCTTCATGCAAGAAGCGACTTAATAATCCTTACTCCACCCTTCGTATTTCGAGCTGTTTTTCGAAATGCCGGATCTGGAGTCGTGTTAGCTAACTAGGAATTTTAATCTCTCGATAATTCGCTTCCAGAGTGCCAAAATTGAGTGCCCATGTATTTTCAGTCATTACATATTTCAGTTATTACTACTTCAGTTGAGTCAGATGATTTTATTGAGTTTAAATAAATATGCTGTGATATTTGCTATAATAATTAGTTTAAAACATAGCACGTTGAAATGGACTATGAAACTAGTGCAAATGTCCATTACCATAATACTTTGAAGAAAGATAATCTTGTTCTACCCCAATGTAGACTGACAAAGACATGTAATTCTTTTAATGTTTTAAAATTGCACTTTTTTAATCTTCTGCTTATGCAAGCAAGAAAAGTTACCAGCCAGCGTTTTAAAAAGGTCCTCTCCTCCTGGTTGATGTCTAAAGCTTTCTATTCCCTCAATGAATGTAAAAATATTGACATTTCCTTTTGATCTTCCTGTTTAGTGTTTTTGTTGACGAAGACTATAGCAATGTATTTTTGTCTAGTGTCCAATAAATGTATTATTATTATTAACAATTTTTGTATGGCTCTGAGTAGTCTTTAATTCATATCGATTTGCACCTATCCCTCATTTATACTGCTACCGATGTATATGATATAAATCAACAACATGCTCCTTGATTATTCCTTGGTCTAAGTCTTTCTTTTATTAATCCCTTTTATCATCGAATCCTATTTTCATTTCTCCTCACTTTAAGTCCAGTTAGTTTCCATTTTAATCATACTTTGGCCTCTTACTCCACCAACGACTCTTCTTTGAGTACCCATCTTAGTTTGTCTATTTTAATCCATTATTCTTCAGTTTAGGAAAAGGTCTATTCTTCTTTATTTTTTTTTTTAGATGGAGTGTTACGGCGGGCTCGGTTCATAAAAATCTTTTTAGTAATATGCGGAAAGCCTGGCGATGAATTTTTCATTATTCTTTTCTTCCTTTGATTGTTTGAGTACGAAATGACACTGGGTCGAAACAATTTGGGGAGCCCTTCTGTCGTGGAAGCGGAGGTTCGCCCACCTGTGAGTTCATGGGCTTTCCTTAATTGAAAAAATACACCTGACGTAATCGTGTGGGCCACTGGTCCAACGCTGGCGTTCCATCGGTAGAATCCCGGATCACTGGGACATATCATTGACCAGAGGTACACATCTTAAGAGTATGAAAATAATGAAGAAAAAACTTGGCACTTTCCACCTCGTTTTGAGTCTGAAATACGCTGTGGAAAGTATTGAGTTTGTCTATTCATCATGAAGCGTTTCAACGGAGTGTAGCCATTGTTTGTTAAAAACGCGTTCTTATGTTGCTTGGTGGTCTTACATTCGGTCGGCCCCGATGGCGGCGGGAAAAGTCCTCGCCTCCTAACCCGAGGGTCGCGGGTTCGAATCCCGCCTGGGTGGATTGTACACTGCCCAGGACATGGATGTTTGTGTTCGTCTAGTGAGTGAATTGTAAGAGAGGACTCTACAGCCCTAAATTCGCTCGAAAGACAAGTTATTATTTTTTAATAAAAAATCGTTGTAAGTTTGATTTCAGACTACAATCACCTTTGTCTTTAAATCAGCCAATGAGTATATTTCATTTCTTTCCTTAAGCAGACCAATTTCCTCTAATAGGTCCATCTTCATGCACTGAGTATATCACCAGTTTATGGGAAGGTTTCCCCCATGTTGAACATGATAATTCCACGAATGACTTGCTATGAACAATGGAAAAAACAACTTACAATTAGAAGCTGACCACCTACTTCAATGGCGATTGATTTCTGTGCTAACTTTTTCTGCAATGTGACTCGAGTTTCATTTTCCATTTCTCTATGAACACCGGAATACCCTCAAAGCCCTGAAAATACTGCAAATAGAGAACGCTAGTGTTGATTTGGCGTAAATTTTTTTCTGTAAACCAGCCCCAAGTAAGGAGCAGTGCGTGGGTGCAGAACGTTTCCGGGAAGTGGAGTGACAGAAGACGTATTCAAGTGGGATGGTTCCTCGCCGCTTCTCCGTGCTCAAGACTGATAAAAGTGTCCACTCATCATCTTTCTTTGCTCTGGGCCCAAATGTCTCCTCTTTCTATTATTCCATCTCGCTTCCGTAAAGTAATCACAGTCCCCTCTCTCTCGGGATTCCTTCTCTTATTATGGCCCCTCCATCATCTTTTTCGCGCAGAATTACTTGCGCAGAGTCCCACAAGAGGCACGCAAAACTTTTTTCCCCCGACCAATTCATTTATTTGCATGTAAACTTCACCAGCTACTCCTGAGGTTCTTTCACCTTGACACTTCTTTCATTTTACGGTCCTTTCATCTTCTTCAGCGCAAGATTTTGTGCGCAATACCTCGTAAAAGACTCACGCAATCCTTTTCTCCCTCCATGCAAACATCTTATTTGCTTCTACCGTCATCAGCTACTCCTGAATCATATATCTTGAACCTTTATAGTTTTACTTGACGACGACGGTCTCAGGTTAGACGGTGCGGTATGGCAGCAGTTTTTTCTCCAAAAAACGAAGTTTTCCACCGCGTAAAGCCTTGCTCTACTCCGCTCAATTAGATGAAACTATACTGATTTCCGTGCATGCATGCACTCATATCGCCATGAAGGCGGAAGCTTTCTCTGTGGCAGGTAATTACCTACTTGGACTTTGAAAACGACACAGTGAACTTGAACTCGAATGGACTTCAATTAGTAATGATGGATTCGGAAGTTATGTAGACTTCTAAGAGGATGCCGAGAATGATGAGTGAATTGAGTTTGGAAGATACGGGATAAAGATATATCATGAAAAGGTGGTAAGTAAAGTTATGAGATTTCCCAGATGTAAAGATAAATTTAATGTTAGGGTTGGAGGACGTAAAATTGAGAAAATGGAACCATTTACGTATCTCTGTACCTTTAGAGGAAAATGACTTATGTTTTCAAGCATCAGGTGTAGATTGGGTAGTTATTTCGAATAGAAAGGAATGAGAAGCTCGGGAGGGACCTAATAATGAGCAAGTTGTCTCAGAGAAAATAAAAATATGTTCCTAAGCTGTCTAAAACACAACCAATCTGCCGGTTCGAATGCTCAGTGATGATATTGAGTCTCATATTTGTATGGGTGGACATGATGGATTTGGGGAAATCCTCGGCGTACAAGCGTCTAGTGTAACTTGGTTTATTCATACGCTTGATCTCGTCGAGCGATCCATCTTACTGCAGAGTACGTATTGCTCTCTCTAATTTCTATTGGACTTCGGGGAGTTGCATAAACTTCACTACGACGCAAGTTTCGATTTAAGTATTTTCTTTGTTGCGGGAAAAGTACAACATTTTAAGTAGTGGTAAAATGCCTCCCTTAATAGTCGAATTTTATCACGTGGAATAACCATTAAACTAGTTTAAGTTAAAGGTTTGAAGTTACATCTGTCTAGCTCAATGTTTTTATCAAGTTATTTTAACTGCATTTTAATTATTTGGACAATTTTAGTCATTACGGTTGGTATGCACGGATATTTCCAGGCATTCATCCACAGAATTAATGGCGCCAGTCGGAGAGACATTTGCGTTTCCTATAAAAAAGGATGATCTAAACTGATATGCTTGTTCTCTAGCGCCAATGCGAATTAGCCCACGGCCCCGAAGACAATGTCACACTCAAGGAAGTCGTTCAGGAATTTTCCTCTGGCATGAGAGTGCTCAATATAGACTCCATTCCTCCGCGGGATGGCATCCAAGTAGAAATCGTTATTATTATTGTTTTAACCTTTAGCCTATTTAACCTCGTCTTGAATGCGAGTATTTGTGCCATGAACGGGAACACTTTCCATGGTCACAATTATCTGACGGCTCATTTTGAGACAACGTCCCTATCTGACTTCGTTTTGGGCGAATGAGAGCGGCGTGTTGAAAAAAGGATTGGTTGTATCGGTTTTGAATATGCGTCAATAGCGTCAGCTGGTCCGTCGGAAACTAAATTGAGTGTTCAATTAGTATGTAACTCTTAAGGACAACTGTGAATTAATGGACTGTCCTTGAAAACTAAGAATATTATCGCTACTTGAAGAAAAAATGTATCCTCTCTTTGATGTTGACAACAAAATTACACCTTTTCTCGAAAATTTTCGCTGATTGAACCTAATATTAGGTGGTGCTAAGTGCAAAAATGGGTAAAGAATAAAGTAAAATTGTAATTTTCTGCCTTTATACCGTTTTCGCAAAAACTGTTCTTAAGAAGCAGATTCTTCAAAAGCATAGAATCAAAATAGAATATAGGTAACTTAATACCTAAATCTTACAAATTTTGAATAAAAATGGTGTATTTCATCATAAATGGATCTGCATTTGGCTCTTGTGGCTGGAATAAGTTTTCGTTAAAAAAATATGACTTTCAAATAATCTTGCAAATCTTGCACCTTATTTACTTTCAATATTTTATCATGTCACCAGTAAAAACAGTACTTATTGTACTATGCAAACGAAAGAGTGGACTTTATGTTTTGTTTTGACTCACATAGTCGTGATAAAACCTTAAGTTTTGACTGACTGCCGGTTTATAACTTGTTGGGCTCGCTTAGCGTGAGGACAAGGCGTAGAGGAGTGACGTTAACGATTGCGATACTGCCGGGGGCTTCGTGAATGTGTGATAGTGTTGTGATAAGGCTGGCCCCCGCCGCATTCTCCAGGCTCCTCGTGTCAACCGCGTTTACCATCCCTTCCACCACCAACCCAGCCCCCTCACTCCCTTCGCTTGTTCATCCCCTTCCCTTCTCCCCTTCCCTCTGTTCTCAACCCTTCCCCCACTCCTCCTAGGGCTGCATTCCTTCGTGAGGCGTCAATGAGCTTTCGTCCGCGAGCTTAAGATGACGTATGAGATCATTAATGGGACCATTCTATAGAGCTACACAAAGGGCTCTCCAAGTAGTGCTGCGCTACCGAAACGAATATTACTGATGTCATACTTTAATAACGAAAATACGCGCTTTCTCTAAGATTTCCGTCCTACCCAGGGCGCTTGGGTCTTGCGTTGTAACGGTGTTTGCCGATGAGGGAGACATCTACGTAATACATCTACGTAATACCCTGCGAGCCACCACGAGGGTGTGTGGCAGGGGGTGAAGATCACAAAGGAGAATGTACAAATAGCCCACTGAAACTTTGTCTCCGATCAATTGTTTTTGATTCTCCAGGGAAAGCAACAACAGTATCGAGCAAAAACAATTTTTTATGCATTGCTATGGCTGCCTTCAAAACAAAACACTGTCTCGCAGGTTCTTGAGGGTACATCCTCATTGGGGTATGCATGTACCTTGATGAAGATGTCTGGCTCATACCTGTTAGCGTCGGAGGAGAATATCAACGACTCGACCGGGTGAGAGACGCCTTGAGACGCTTATCCACCCCCTATCCATTCGCCAGGAAAACCTCAGAACTTCCATAATAATCTCTTATATTGGCGAAGTCCGTTGATTTATTGAAGGACGTGGAAGGAGAGTAGAAAACTTTCGGAAAACATTAAATTCGAAAGAAAATGCGTCGTATTCCTAATGTGTAATAATAAATATATCTGCTATTGGTCCTTCCAATGTCTCTCGAATTACATTGACAGAGCCAGATCAAGGGTAAAGGATCTGAGTCCAGAAATCTTACCGCTAATGCAGGCTTGTTTATGGTGAAACTTCAATACTTTAGGTGGTGTAATTTTTCAGAATGTTTGGCCCTCTGAACGTGTGATCGAAATGTCTTAGCTGTAGCGAAGACAGCACACTCATTTTATCAGGAGAATTTGTAGTTACCATGAGCATGCCGAAAATTGGTTGCGTCCCCCAGTAGTAATAAGGTTCTGAGTTGTACTAAACATCTGTGCTATTCTTTATTTGTCGTCTTTCACGCATATTCTTTCAATTTTCGAGATAGTAGCTGAGATTGTCGAACATTTTCTTCCTGAAAAATATTCTTTCAGGTTATTTCTTTCTTATTTTTAGACACAAGAAACAACTGTGCGAGGCAAAAAATTTGGGATGCTTTATTTTCTTTCTACTATTTCTATATCGTATCGCATTGTACCGCTCGATGAACTCACCATTCGGCCGGCCTCGGTGGCGGCGGGGTAAAGTCCTCACCTGCCAAACCGAAGGTCGCGGGTTCGAGTCCTGCCTGGGTAGGATATTGGGCATGGCTCCCTGGGCATGGTTGTGTGTGTTCGTCCATATATTACATATCTAGTAATTGGCTTCGGCTGTTAGGTATAAAGAAATTATTATTACCATCACCTCACAGCTCCACAAAAACCTCATCCACGAACTCGCCGTGGGTGGATGAATCGAGAGGGACAAAGATGGAAGGAAAGGCTTGAATGGTCGTTTAGGGGCGGTGGGAGTTGTTTAGCGTTCTTCGGTCGTTATGCTTATGACGAGGCCGAACCGTTGTTTCACGAAGTGTGGGCGCCGTTCCACTACTCCCTCTCGTGAAGGTGTGACTACTTGGACTCGTGGAAATATATCGCGAGCGGTCGTGATATTCTTGCGGTGGGACACTTCCCGTCTTATCTCGGTCCAGCCGGTCCGACTCGTTTGTCTCATCGACCTGCATTGTCTCATGCCGTTAACATCCGTGTAATGATGATGAATTCAGTAGATCAACATTTTAGCTCAAGTGGAGTTGGCTTGCAAATAGGAAAAAGTCTTTCTTAGTGAATTAGAGTTTTAGATATTTTTAACTAGTCAGGTTATGTCGACCTGCCAAGATTAAGACCATTCTGCATCTACATACTACCGCCTCATGGGCGTGTGGCAGGGGATATCAGGACACCAGGCGTGTAAAAAATATAAAGGATGAGGTTTTTGGAGGTGAAACGGTGAAGTGTATTACGGGTGTGTTTTAAGTGGAGCTTAGTTTTCTTTACTTATTTAGTAAGGAAAACGTTCCTTACTAAATAACTCATAACTTTACTTTCTACCTTTTTATGATTTACCTTTATCCCGTATCTTCCACACTCAATCCACTCATCATTCTCGGCATCCTCTTGGATGTCTACATAACTTTCGAATCCAACATTTTTTGCGAAACCTGGGTCGTGTTCGATATTTTTTCATGTGGTGTAAGTAAAAGTTACCATTGAAAGGGATAATCACCTTAATAATCCTTTGCCTATGTTAGTATACCAATTCTCGCATTTTTGCTGGGTAAACTTTTCAATCAGGCTATGCATATTTACTTTGAGAATTCACGAGTAATTTATTCAGTCAAATTCTATGTTGTTAGGTGCACGTCTAGCTTAACTCGATGAAGAATGCACGGGGACACTGATCTGCGTCACTTCCTCGCTTGTGAAATCTTGAGCGTGGTGGCTTTCGAGGCTGATAGCGATCGCCTTTCACCATCGCTGACCGCTATCGAATATGCAAAGCGTTACTCCAATGGGAGACGGATGCGAAAAAGCTGTACCTTCCTTCGCCCGTGTTGGGGGCAGAAAAAACGGAGCTCTGGAGAGAATCATTCATTTACATTTGCTTTACAGACTGTTTTACATATGATTCCATTCACTCATTAACAGATAGTTTATAACTCGGTCACAAAGTTAAACACCATGTGAAGGATACATACATGTTTTTCTTAGTAGTTGTTTGATGTGCCTACTAATAACTGTATTACCTCTTGGCTAGGCAGAGCACTAGGTACAAAAGACGTTTAGATGAGCATCTGCGGTATCTGTTTTTACAGTGCCTAGTATTACCGATCCTCCGCCTGCCTACCTCTCTGTCTTTCTGTCCTACTCATATGAACCATGTGAGTAGAGAGCCGAAGGTTTCTAATGAAAAGGAAACTCTTTTATTCCACCAATTTTTATTTCGTTACTATAAGTTTCGGCACATTTGTGTCATCATCAGATGCTGTAGAAATAAAAATGATAGAATAAAAGTAAGTTCTATTTTCATTGGCGAAAATGAACGTCCACATAGCTGAGCCAAACCATTGCTCTTGAATTTATTGTAATACAGCCAGCTTGCGTATAGCCTTGTACTAGTTTGATTTGAATAATTCAGTAGCTGTTTTTTTTCCTTACCCTACTGGCTCTAGTATGTCTCCCTGTATGAGCTATATGATAGCAAATAGTCGGAGGGAATCCAGTGATATCGTGTCAGGCGGATGGTATCGAAACATGAGACCCCGCGGATGCTCTAGATCTAAATGGAACGCCTCTATCGAGTGTATTTTAAATTCACGTTGCGTGTGTGAATGTCTGTAAGAAGTTGATATTGTTTAAATTGTTATTAAATGGGTAGAGAAGAGCGAGAAAATATTAAAGACTGCTGCATTTTAAGCTATTGTTGTGGCTGAGTTATAAAGTATTCCCTTTAAGGTGGTTTGAACGAAATATCATTTCACTGAAAAATCAATGAATTAGGTCTCATTTTAACGAAAAATATCTTACTATTCCAAATATACCAAACTATTAGCCCCTTACAGAACTACTTTCCGAGATTTTTGACCAATATTAACAACCCTTTTACATGGGAAATGGTAGAATACGCTCTCCAGAGAGACCTTATTTATAAAATGAGGCATTTCTAACGCCTAGATCTCGTAAAAAAATTAACAGGGTGTAGTTTGTATATTTTAACGTCTATTTTTGAAAATAAAACATATTGTCACCGCAGTATTTTGTGTCAGAATCGCAAAAAACGTTCCGTTATGGAGGAGTTTTAAACGTACCGCGTGAAAAAAGTCAAATCAAAGACTTATGTGGATAGTTTTAATTGATTACCTAGAGTTTTAGATGTATAAAAAAGTATTATTGCTCAATTAATAATGCAGTATTTAATTCATACTTCCCACAGCTGCTATAATTAAAACGTATAATTCGAATATGGTCTCCATTATGACTAGGGAACCATCTCGCCCAAACTACCTTAATTTCCTGAATTATAAAATATTTCCTTTACAGATAAAAATGCCTGGTTGCTCTGATGCTTCTTCACACTAGCATATGGCATACTGGGGTCTAGCTTGGAAATTTTCCGATGAACAAAGTGGATATAACATTATCTACTTATTCAGCATGGCTTAGGTGTTTACTTCATTGTCACTGAATAGACTTCACCTGCATTATGTGTCCTAGTTGATATACCGTGAGCTTTGGCATCCGGAAGCTGCCGCTGTTTCAGTTGAGGGGAGTACATCAATCACCGTCGTAACAAGAGAACCCGTTGATTGTAAGTTGGAGAGTCTACTCACCCTCAGCAGGTATTTTTTTCTTTAAACAAGTTGTGGTTGAGCGCTTCGGCTGACGAGATTCAATCTCCTCGAACTCCAACAAAGTGCCTGAAGGTATTTAGGACTCCTCAACTCGTAACCCGTTTTGTCATTTATAACGCTAAAGATTTCACAACTATGGAAACAAACTTCACGGTATGTTTATTGCGAAACAAATTGCATATCGGTTGGGGAATATGTGGAGAAGGAAATGGTTGTCTGTACTTACGATACGTGAGCAATCACCGCTCCAATCGCTCGAGGATAATGTTATGTACTTGTATAAGTCTCCCTTGAGCATGTACGAGTATGATCGGTGAGTGAGGGGAGGCAAGGAAAATTGAATTTTCTCATCGACGTATCTGTAAACTTTAATCGATATATATAGTAGCTCAAAAGATGGCATTGAGCATCACGTAATCGTGTGTTGCGTTGGACTTCCTCGCTCATAATCTCGCTTCGACTACCAGAAATCGAGAACTCTCATCGTATTCATTTCCGTGAATTTTCGGTGTAACATGTATTCATATTCAAAGTGGATTTTTTTGCCTATATAGGGAGAATGAACTATTCTTCCCCTTCCGTGCGTAGTACTTTGCAGTTTTTCTGTTCATCTTATTTTATATACTCTTAATCAAGCCTGCGTTACTTAGGCAGGGGCGCTCACGGAAAAAAATTTCCTTTCGGGTAAGATTGTTGATTTTCAGCGACCCTACATTACGTCTTCCTAGCTCATCCTCCTTCCTCTCAGTTCTACCTTTTGCAAGGTATATATATTCTCATTAGATTATAATATAGGATATTTAAGGGAGATATGCTAGATAATAGGGTCACATGGAGCTAGATGGTTAGTATCTGCATAATAAGGAAGGGATTATTGGTTGTTATTACATGCATCATGCATTACAGACTACTCTATATTTCACCTACCTATCCCTTTGCTACGCTGCCTATTGTTCTCTCTTATAGTACGAGGGAAAAATAACATTTTAAATCTATCGGTACGACAATCTATCTCTCTAATCTTGTTAATATGATCAAACCTAGCATAATACACAGGGGTTCTCAATATATATCTAACGTCATCTGTGAACAAATCGGTTTCGAATTTACTTAAAAGGTTTAACCTAAATTTTAACCTGCGTTCTGATAGTAATTCCCATCCTAGTTCTTCTATTAAGCTCGTAACACTTATACAATTATCATAACGGCCTTTAACAAACCTAGCAGATCTCCTTTGCACGCGCTCTAATTCTTTTATCATACCTTCCTCGTACGGATCCCATATACTAGCGGCTTTTTCTAAATGAGGCCTGACAAGTGTAAAATAGCTTCTTTCTCGTACTCGCTCATCGCATTTGCCTATAACCCTTTTTACGAATCCTAATCTACGGTTTGCTACACTAGTTATTTCCCTGATGTGTACTTGTGCGCACTTCATTGCAAATATCCTTGTTTACAGGATGCTATGTCCAAGATGTACGTTTTCATGCTTATGAATCCAACGCCAATAGCCCATCGTGTACAAGCCTTTGATTAAATGATTAAATATTGAAAGATCTTAGGTTTTCCCGACGTATCTACTGGATGTTTCTCGGGTATTCCACAGGCTAAGAACGTCCATGTCTCCAAACGTTTTGGAGAACGCCTTGCTTTCCATCTTCAGGGGTTCTGAATGCAGACTTTATTAGACCGCATACTTCCCCGGTGGAATACCCGAGAAACATTTATCCTAATTAAATATTACTCATTTTAATTTCCGATGTTCGTGCTTGTCTTACGGTGGCGTATAACCATAGTTAAGAGAAGAGAATAGACGAAGCCGTATGGTGCGATAGCACTGATGTAGTTTTGGCCATATCGAATGGATCAATTACGTAGATAGTACGCCGAAAAGAAAGGTTTTGGGAGTTTAATCGTCGAGTTTTCACGGTGATTTATCTAGAAAAATGTCAAATGGAAATAATTTCCACAGAGGGCGCTGCATGACTCATAAAATATATGAACGAATTGCGCGCGGTAGGCATGTTAGTTGAACTCTTTTTATTACAAAGAAACACAGGTTTCACTTTTGCCCGTCAACATGACATTTACTCTCTTCTTGCGCACAACCAACCCGTGGCGTCGAAGCGATTCAAATATTTCTCCGGCAAATTCCGATACTGGAGGCGGAGGAGATAGGGACTAGGTTCCTCCCGTCGTCAGCTGCACACTTCTCATCGACGCACACTTCGAGAATGACGTTCTTTGAGGAGAGAAAGTTCATTGTACCCCATGTGGCACTCTCTCTCTCCTTCCCTCCCGTCAAAATATCAGCATTCCTTAACGTCCGCCCGATAACTTCGAAACAAATGAGACTCATTTCCGGTCTTCCGGTGGTTTCCCAAGCTGTCGTGAAATTGTACGATGCCACTTATTATCGGCCTCTCCTTCATATGAGATAAGTTTTTTTTGTTTTTCCAGTAAGTCTTTTACGGCTTTGGTGCCTTTTTCCTGTGATGTTTCATTTTGTGGCGATCCTTTGGTGGTGGTCCGTTTTACAAGAGCAGATGAATCTGCTTCCCGCTATGAATATCCTCGCTGTGTGCCAGCTGTAGTGTAATGTAAAAATGTAGGTGATTAATATGAGAGAATTTCTTTTTTTAATGCCTCGAGATTCAACCTGGTTTTTGGACCACGTGCGGAAAAAATGATACCTGAAGACGTTAAAATTGAATCGATGTCTGTTATAGTCGCACTGAAGTTTTTGATGACCTTGTGTTGAACTTTTAGTTTTTATGTGTGAAATTGAGCTACCAGACGCGTGCACAGCTACTCCTAATTTCTTTGAAACTTCGGGTCATTTGACTCACGCTTGGGTGCTGTGTTCCGTAAGGAATTTCTTGCTACATCAACCTCGGAAATATTAAGTTCCTGATCCCCCTTTCCTCACGACACTCTCAATTTTTACGCAAAGAGTACTTTAGACAGAGTGTATGTAGTATCCTTCATCGCCTGCGGTTTTTTCTCCGGGATGAACTTATTTCCGGGCTGGCGCCTGGATATTTCAGACTTTTTCGGAAATGAATCGCTTTATTTCACGCCGATGAACGTCCACGCATTGGCTACTGTTTTCGTTGCTCGTAACCCTGGTAACGGTGGCAACATTTCATAAACTTGGAAACGGGTAGATAAGTGATAAGAAATGGGCAATGTAGGCAATGTTATTTACTAGAAGAAGTAAAAAGTTTTTTTTAGCATAGTATGTCGACTTCCAGCCTAAGGTATGTGCATAAATACTTAACGGACACCTCAAATTTCAATTCTTTGGCCTTTTGAGCGAAGTATGCGGTGCGGAGAAATGCATGGACACTAGTGAACATATACGTTCAGATTTAGGACAGGATATTTAATGGGCATTAGTTCGCGCATTCGCACAAGTTGACGTGGGAACGCGATTCGATTTGAAGGTTATATTTGTTCTTGTATTTACTCTCGCAGCTACTTACTCGTATAAGTAGGTCTTAATATTCATTTTCGACCAGTCATTTTAGCGCAAAATGAAACATAATACGTGTCGTAACTCTTTTATGGTTTTCGGAGAATTTGATAGTCCAGTTGCCTCGTTTGGAATCTTACCCATGGCATATAGGCGCTGATTCCGATAAAGAAACAATCTGGCTCATATTCAAGAAAAGTAAATCCATCCTTTTTCCGTATACTCTAAAGACATGTATGTGCATACATATTGCTCTGATTTGGAATACCTTCTAGACTGAAATTTGGTAACCTCCCTCTGCAGCGTGGAAGACGCTTTATCCTCAGCTAACTTGTTGGTAAGAAACGTCTGGAACAAAACACTTTGTCGCATACCGTTTTGGATTCTCCGAATTGTTTTCGGTAGGATCGTTAAAACGTGACCAAGATGGCATCAAAGTATTTCATGAATGCCTCAGTTCCATGGGGATAGCTTTTCATGAAATCGAAGAGTTCATATATATTTATTTGCGTCAATGCGAAAATCATTAGTCTTCAATCTCCGAGGTGAGGCTCATTTAAGTTAATTTCATCTCATAAAATATATAATAAGAAAGACTAAGTATAATTCCCTTTTACTTAGTCTTTCATCATTCACGTGGATGTAGCACTGGATGGAGAAGTTCATAGGAGAGCATTAGAAGCCCCAAAATCTTCAGCGACGCGTGAAACTCTAAGCTTGAAGTGAACATACTTTGTTATCTCATCAAACCAAGAAATACGAAATATCAATTTGAGTTTCACACCATTGGTAGCGCTGGGAACCGATATTTCTTTTTTGTTTATCGCATTTATCGGTCGCCTAATATTTACCAGCCGCCCTTGCTCACGTTTACACACATCTCCTCAAATAAAGACTTTCCCGCGAAAGAAAAGGCTTTCTAAGGACTTGGCATGAAACAAGCTCTATGCTTATTAATGTTGCTCTTTTCAGGTATTTCCGTCGCGTGTTTGGTTTTTTCGACAACAGTTTCTCCCCTCTTCCTGGGGGCGTCTTCAGGTCCGTTGGACATTTTTGTAATTAAATTACAAAAATGTCCAACGGACCTGAAGACGCCCCCAGGAAGAGGGGAGAAACTGTTGTCGAAAAAACCAAACACGCGACGGAAATACCTGAAAAGAGCAACATTAATAATTATAAGAGTCGCGGAAGCCTTCAAAGAAAGCTCTATGCTTGTTTAGCTTACTGTCGAGCGGATAAGTATTAGACTTTTTTCCTCCCTAGCGAAATCGATGGATATCGATGCATAGCGTGGCGATAACCCATCAAAATACACCTTACTTTTCGGATATTCTTCACGGCAATCCATTTTCCACATTCTTTCCTTTTTTGCTGTTATCACAGCATTCCCAATCACTTACAAACCTTTGTGGAGGTTTGAAGGGCCACTATATGAGGGGTTGTTGAAGAGAGACTCGGTGGAATTCCATTGCGAAATTGAGAGAAGTGCACATAGGTATCAAAAAGAACTTTTCGATATAGAGAACCTAAAATCCAAGTACAAAAAGAATCTCGTGATTGTAGTCAATATATTTTTTTCTGTTTTGAATAGTTTCGCTACACAGCAAGAAACAATCGGGCGGGAAAGAGTCATATCCTGAAGATGCTATAGTGTGGCTAAACCAGTTGAAAATATTAAAGGAATCACAGTTTTTACTGGAAATTCTCTTAATTTCGCAGTGCAATATATAGGTCGTGTGAGTCTAGACCGTGGTCCTTGTACATTATGTTGTCCCGTGGTCTGTGGTCACGTGGTCCATGTGTTTTCCATTTTCAAGACCATGATTATGGCCAAACAACCAATTTTGATGTAACATAATAAAATAGCTTACTAAGATTTTTGTACTCTACCGGGCACTCTACTTTGTCAAGTTAATGTGCCCGATGGCATTTCTTCTATCAAAATGGCCCGGAAAAACATAAAATCTTGGGCCCTCCTGATGTGGTCCTATCTTAATATTACTCAAAAAAATCCATCGCCGTGACTTGCTTAAAGAGTGGATTCCCCAAAGTTTAGCATCGAAGGACTACATACTCTCCTTGATCAGCGGGAGGATGGAGTGAGCTGGTCTGTAGCGGTGTTTTTTTAATAATTAAAACTTCGAAAAGTGGGAAGGATTTGTACTGTATCCTTGCGTTCCAATCTTACAGATGGCGTCCTATTTCCGCAGAGCTCACAGCCCAAAACCAACCGCTTCCCCCCACCCCCTCCCTCTTCCGACCCCACCTCCCCATCCCAAATTTTCATCTTCCTCGGTTTTCCTCAGAAATTTTTCCGGCGCGCTTCCTCTCCGACGCTGGACTCCCCACTCACAATCATCTCCCCACCCCGACTTCCAACTTCGCCTCCCCACCGCCCATCATCTTCCTCGCCTCATTCCTCATATCCAAACGATAAGGAGGGAGGTGACTTCCATTTCCGTTAAGACAAACGATGACTCCTCGCCGCTTTTCATCTTTTCCGCCCATGCGTCGACAGCTGAGGCAGATGCGGAATACTCTCGCATCAGCGGGGCGATAGAAAAAAAAGCACTCGCTTGGTACGCGCGCGGTAAGAATCGCAAGATGTCATTCCGCGGGATAAGGAAAGTGAAATGCGTTCCTGCGAAGAAAACATAACGCAATGGGGGCCATTCTTCTGTGAACTATGAAGGTGGACTCAAACGGCCCTTTGTTGGGCGTACCTTTTTCAAGATGGTCACACTGTCCTTATGAAAAATAGACTACGCGAAGAGTGCCCGGAAAGAATGGCAGAAACGCTAACAGTTCAGGAAGTAAGAATGGTAGAATGAGGAAGATACCACTACATATGAGTACTGTGAACAGAGTATGAATGGTAGTATGGGCGAGATAGCGTAACGCATCAAATTCATTTTTTTGGTCCTAAAAATAAGGGAAAACATCTCGTCTTTCTAATGATGTCAGAATATCAGCCACTTATTGCACTACTATTCGAGATATTAGCCAAAATATAGAAGTCCCTCTCTATGGGGTATAGTTCGGTTGTGCGCTCCAGAGAAAAATAGAACAGCAAGTTCTGACCCATAGACCTCAGAAATGAAACTGTACATTTAGTACATTTTCTCAATTTTTGGGAAACTAAATTTATATCTCAATGCAGTACACTTCGTGAAGAAGGGTAAGAAAAAATCTTTAATTTTATCTAACTATTGAGAGATTCAGTCAGTAAAAAAAGAAAGTTTTTGTGCCATTGATATTGCTGAAATTACTTCATGCTTCTTACAACTGCTTGAATTTTTAATAAAATTCGAATTTGGTTTCTAATATGACGAAAGAGAAAAATCTCGCTGTGTGGTTTCCGCTGGATTTTTTTACCCTGTTATAACGAGGATTGAATAATCTACTTCCATATAAAAGGCTACGCGTACATACGGATTATTCAGTTGCTAGACGTATTGGTACAGATGTGCGCCAATGGATGGAAATTGAACCTTCATATTCGTTCTCCGCTAAATGACCCATGACGCGGGCATATGGATTTTTCAAAATACACGTATCACAATGGAAACTGACTAATATCAGCTCCGCCTGTTTCAACAAAAATGTTATATACAAAGAAATCTTTGACATTTCGTTTTAAAATATTGTTAACTATTGTTACAAATATTATTTTAATTAAAATTTAAAACCTTATATTAATTTCTACTTAATTATTTTCTTTATTCATTACTTTTTGGCTATTTCGCTAATATTTAGCCTCAATCTGCAGACTTTCAACTAGTTATTGATAATACTGACCAGATGGGAATTTTATTTTCTAATATCGGCAACTTAAGGAGCGTGAAGTAAATATTGCAATATTAATAGCCCTGAAATATTGTTTAATACGACTGAAAACTCATTAATTATCTAAATATGCATACATAAAGCATTGCCATTTTTAAGTAAAGCCTCTGTGGATGACATACCCGCTCCATTAACCTTGGGATGATTGGTTGTTTTGGCAAGTAACTCGAAAAGTTTATTGGTAAGTGGCTAATATTTTATTTCCATTGGGAGTAGGTATGAAACATTTTCCCCATGATGAGGTCATATTGATTGAATTTATTTTTATGGTGTCTCACTCAAACTGCCTCAGGCTTTTATTTTTCGATAGTTTTGCTTCTTCCATCAGAGGTTTGTCATCGTATCTTGTGGGAGTGTTCTTTACTCACCTTCCCGACATTTTTTGCGAGTATTATGGGTCACTCACTTTAGTCAGTCTCACTTGGTGGTATTCCATCATTAAAAAATATAAGATGACAACTTTTACTAAAACCACTAGATTTATTTAAAAAAATTTGCTGGCCGAATTGTTTTTAGATAACTTAGAGACGAACCTTTTTAATGTTGGCAAGAATTTTACATCGCAGGTCATTTATTGGTTTAGGTATGTGGACGACGTTTTAATTTTATGGAACGGAACCGACAGACAACTGGACATTCTTTTTCCCTTTATTAATAATTTGCATCCAGCCATAGCTTTTACTCGTGAATTGGAGTGTAACCGTTCAGTCAATTTCTTAGACTTGACTATCTCCCTTGAAGAAGGGAGGCACCATTTTTCAATTTTTCGCAAACCCACCTATACCGACCATGTCATACCTGCTGATTCCAGACAACCTTACTCGCAAAAACTTTCCGCTTTTCACGCCCTTATTAACCGCCTTTTCAACATTCCCCTGCACGACTCACAGTTTGAAAAACAAACCCGAACCATCAAACAGATTGCAGTGAATAACGGCTATCCACTCTCACTAATAGACAAATTAATTCGCAAGAATAGGAGGAAAAGAGCCGTGACCAGTTTGTACAACAAAACTGAACCCCCTGTTCAACAATGGCGTTCAATTACCTACTTTGGGGAGATTTCCTCTCGAGTGGCGCAATTGTTTCCGAAGGACCGTTATAAAGTGGCATTTAAAACACCATATAGTGTGAAAAAACTGCTAGTAAACTGCAAGGACCTCATTGAACCTCAGAAATTAAGTGGTCTATACTTAATGAAATGTAATGAATGTGGTGGACAGTATGTTGGACAGACCTGTTGGAGTTTTGAAATTAGACAAATGGAGCATAAAAGGGATTTTAGAAATTTTTATTTTAACGGAAGTTACTTCGCCAGACATCTTTTAACCCACGGACATAAAAGTGATTTTACCATAAAACCTCTCCATTTTACAAATGACAGACGCAAGCTGAATGCTTTAGAACAGCTAGAGATTTTTAAAAACCAAGTTGACTGTGATAAATTCCTTGTTAATGAATGTATGCTCCCTGCCTATTCCCCCATCCTCAAAGCTTTAATCCCATCCACTTCGTCCTCCTACCCCCCCCCCCCTACCGCCCGCGACCACCCTCCTCCTGTATTGTCTTCTCTTCCCCCCCCCCCTCTCCCCACCTGGTAATTTTTACTATATAAGGCCTGCACATCGGCCTCCATTTACCTGAAGATGATGCGAATGCACATCGAAACCTGGGTCGTTTGTTAATAAATCTAGTGGTTTTAGTAAAAGTTGTCATCTTATATTTTTTATTGAGAATTGTGGACACTGTATTTATATGTGAGCTTAAATAATTTGGATATTCACGAAAAGTAGGGCTTGATATATCTCTCATTCTGCCTCATGAAGAATTTGGAAATAAAAGAAATAAAATTCAGCCGTCATTCTAAATGAGAGTCTTTCTGGTCAGTTGCGTGCCGCTGATAACCCCTCGAAGATTCTTTTTCTGAAGGGTGGCTGTCTTCGTCCACTTCACCGGCGAATTATCAATGGAACAATTTATCTTTATCTCCATTCCCTAACTTAAATTTTCTTAATCTATGCCACCAGCATCGCCCGGGAGTGTTATTACTTGCGCCTGTTCATCATGTTTTTGAGATTTGATCGCTTGATGCGTAAAGGTAGCGTGAAAACAAGTCGTTATTTTATGTTTCGAGTGACTATTCATGATGCAAGAGCATTTTGAGGAGATTATTGAACTGGCCGGCAATTGGGAGATGCGGGTTCTAACCCCGGTCAAGTCAAATGATTTTTTCATGGCGACGTTCTTCTCATTGATGTGGATCCACTATTCCCTTCTAAAATAGTTTCAGGGTATCTTGAGTTGGTTGCGATATAGTGCGTTGCGGCTACGTGGTTGTACGGTTATAGGGATGAAAATTAACGACTGAAGTCATTTGCAACATTAGATAATGGTGTGTAGGTTATTGGGATAAGGCGGATTTCTTAACAAGTTTATTACAAGATTCATTAACAAGGAATTTATCACAGTCAACTTGGTTTTTAAAAATCTCTAGCTGTTCTAAAGCATTCAGCTTGCGTCTGTCATTTGTAAAATGGAGAGGTTTTATGGTAAAATCACTTTTATGTCCGTGGGTTAAAAGATGTCTGGCGAAGTAACTTCAGTTAAAATAAAAATTTCTAAAATCCCTTTTATGCTCCATTTGTCTAATTTCAAAATTCCTACAGAATTTAGAAAATTGGAATTAGGTGGAAAGAATTCCTGTAAAGCCATAAGCTTTATGTCACGAAAATCGTCTAAGTTCCACTGTTAGGCGTCCCTTGCGACGGACTAGGTTCTACACTAGAAGTGCCCTCCTCATAGCACTCAGGTAGGGATCGCAATTTCACTGAAATACCTATCTCCCACTGCCATGTATGATGTAATTCGGGTTTTGTATCTCTATGCTTTCATGTAGATGGTGAATCTGTGTTTTCGCATTTTAATAACTTTTATAGTTAGTCGAAAAGATTTCTTGGACTATAATTCACCTCTGTTTATATAGTGAAAGTAATCTTACAGAGAGTAGTATGAGTGATGCAAGATTTCTGTTTAAAAACTTCCGCCTTATTCAAAGCAAAAGCAAAGCAGGGAAACAAGCTTAAGACCCCACAAAAGCTAGCTAATTATGTCCAACGACTAAGTCGGCAAGCGCAAAATATGACATAGCTACCACAATATTTTCTAACTTTAACCCAATAAATTCTAATCACTTGAGTTCACGGCGCGGAATTCAAAATTTAAGGGAAGATGAAATGAAAATACCTGTTTTTTACGCGGCATGATACCTTGATATTTACAAGCAATTGTTATAATAATGTAGGTGTATGAAATGTATTATTTTGCGTCTATACTTACGTAATCGAATTATTTCAAAATATTTTTAAAATAGCATTAAAATCCGAAGAAACCAAATCGGTAACATGTATTTTTTTCTCTTTTATCAATACTAATTACTGATAGTTCATGTATGCAAAATTTCTCGCAAATCTTTGCACAAACAAAAATCGCTAGGTTCCTGAAGAGGTAGGAGTGAAGCGAACTTGATATTTGTCTGTTTTCCCTTTCGTGCATGATTTTCGTTCGCTCCACTGCCCAAACGTTTGCGTGGCTCGCACACGCTCCGTGCGTGAATACGTTTGAGACCTCCGCTGCTACGAAAGTGAGCGTGGAAATTAACGGTTCTTCTGACCTCTTTTTCTCTGTTCCAGTCCGTGAGGGAGGATAATTGAGATAATCGACGGGGAAGGACGGGTTTAAACCTGCTATTACGTGGCCATGATACGGGAGCATGAAATAAGAGGGACTGTAATGCCGCCTTTATTTTTTTTACTGGTAATTAATTCGGACATTTACAGGTCTCTTTCTTCTTCTTTATGAACTGCATGAGATATGAGCTGACGTATCGACCCTTCAATCTTACCCAGTCGACTAGTGCCAGCGAGAGTGCGAGGAAACTAACTGCCCGAAAAGCTGAAAAAACGTTAAATGTCATAAAGCGAAGTTGAAATAAATATTGATGTATCTCCTTTTCGGAAGATAGAAATACAATAGTGGACTCTTTGTGCGTGGTCTTCTAATCTCACCAAAGAGCATCGTCTCCTTCGGAAATAACAGGCTGCACCCATTAATAGTGTTGGCTATCACAGAGGCTGCCGTTGAACATGACTTGCGAGCTCCGTGAATGATTTTATCCTAAATTCCGCTTCTAATGAGTAGGCATCTATCAAGTTATCTGCCCCTCTAGCAGGTATCTGCATAACATATAGTATTCCTCATTTCACATCAAATAGCAATATCAATATACCTAATATCAAAATCCAATCATCAATGCAGAAGCAAGATAAATTGGCATAGAACGAGTTCTGTAGTGAATTGTGTGAAATACTTAAACACGGAACCGCTCAAAGGGCCATTAATGATGCGTGAAAGTGGAAATTTGGGATTTTTCAGGATGAGATAAATGATACATCCACCACTCCCCGTCATGTCTCACATCTCCTAGGAGAGTGCAGGGAGTATTGTCATTGTGCTTCAAGAAATTAAAGCTATGGATTCATTTTCGACAGCATCCTTTCCAAAAAAACTGCATGTTAGCCCTGAATTCAGGCGCAGGGTTAAGATAAATCCATGCCATTAACTTCAAACCTTGGACTTTCGCGCGAAATGTTTCGATTTCATACCCTCTCGTGCATGCAAAATGCCACATGCCTGAAGTATACACTGCGAAACTGAAACCAAATATTCTGATACGGGGGACCGACTCGTCCTTTTGCTTCTGCGCCACTCGAAGTTTCCCGAAAAAAATCTGTTCTCGGGAAATCATACCACAGGGAATGGTTGAGCATGGTCTGGGAAGATATTTCCCCGATTTCGGAACCTAGTGACGTGCGCCGAGACATTTTAACTCTATTGCGGAAATGATTTGTAAAAATTATATGCCTATGTATATCGCTTTTGGAAATGCATGTTGGACTCAAGTCTTGTTTAATGCTAGTCTTAAAAAATATCGAGTCACGCTTCCACGCTTCTTTTATCCCTTCCATATTCGGTCCTTTGTTCAGACTTTCTGGCAGACTTTCAGGCTTTAACATTATTGGTTATATTTTGCACTGTAGGCGATGGCTTTTTTCCCGTTTGCCGTTAACTCTGCGCTAATTTTTATTAGGGACTCCTTTAAGTCTTTGATGATACGTATTTTTGCATTTAAGTTTTCACAAAGCTTTCCTTATTTTTCAATTCTGCCTTTCTGCTATCTGCAGTCCTTTTCAATTCTGCAATTAATTTCGGAATGAATATTAATGGGGTCAAATTAGAATATATACGTATAAATTAGAATGTATGTGTAGGTATATGCTTATAAGCATTCCTTACAACTTTGTATTGCATCATAGAAGTAGTAAGATTCTAAAACTATAAAATACGGCAGTTCTAAAGAAAAATGTTGCCCCATATTTTTTTCCTCCTCATTTACGCGGACGCCGGAAAGAATAAATTATCCGCCCTTGGATAGTTTTATGTCGTTCCCCTTCGGTGAGCATCTGATAAATTCTCAAGTGTCCTTCCTAAGGCTATTATGCCCTGAGGCACTCATTCTCTACTCGAAAGATCCAGTCGGCCTCGCTCGCAATGTCGACAAAAACTGTTCTCATCAATGAACAGAACGTTTAAGTTCACGCGACGAAATCAAAAATTGAGTTGCGGAACAGTTGGGAGAGATGGAACATAGAGCTCCTGATTCTGTTGCGGACTAATCGCTGCTATATCCTCTCTAACGTAGCTCCCAAAATCCGCCGCCTACTTTAATAGGTGCCTGTTTTTTCGTTTTTTAAAATATTCAAATGGATGTTATAACAATGAATGAATGTCATTTTCTACATCGTGTACCTGCGATACCGTGATGAATATGACACTAGTGAACCGAGACTCTACTAGACTGGTAGATAAATATTTGCCAAAAATAGGTATTCATATTTGATTTTCCATAATTTTCAGTTTATTTCATTAAAATCGGTGCATTGGTTGTCGAAATCTAAGTTCTCTAACTTACGTCACGAAGTACTACCTCGGTTTTTCGTTGAGCAGTAAAATGCTGGTTAATGTTTCAAAATCGGTGTAATTTCTGCACGAACCCTGTCTAATTAGGAAAAATATAAAGCGGTTCTCATATCTGCAATGCAATACATATTTAATTATCATTTGGCGACATATTGTTTTCAATTTTTCCTCAAAGTAAATCCCTTTGTTCCGCCACGCTCTGGCAACGTGTTTAATTAAGGATTGCTCATGGTCAGAGATGCGAAAGGAACTCGGTTGATAGAATTTAGACGTTTTTTCTCTCCCTATTCCCTTAAGTATTTCCTCGTTAGTTTGTTTTGCACTTGGTGATCCTATAACTTTTCGAATAACGCTCGCAAATGCACTCTTGTCCTAACGCAAAGTGAAAACCTGTACCAGTGATCCAGTGTACCCTGGCACCCCACACCAGAAATAGTGCAACCGTAAGTGAACTTCAATTTTGGCAACGCTCCTCCAGGGCGAGCATGAAGAACTTTGGTTTGCCAGGCCAATTATTTTTCGTGAGGTGATACCATCATGATAAGTACTGTATTAGTATATATAATGGCAATACCTTCTCGCAAAACGGTTATCACCCAGCAGAGGCTTAGATACGAATTTTGAATGGGGAGGGATCGATTGATGTTTTATGTACTGATATTGCCTACTTCACCGGGGTAAAAGATATTTATATCTAACAGTCGTGAGGAATTGGTGTAGCCACGTTCGTACTCAAATTACGGTGAACGCCATTGATTTTATCGGAATATACACTTCAATTGCTCATGAGTGTAGAACTGATGACCTAAGCTCTTAAAAACAATTGCCAGAAAACAATTATTCCCCAGTCACTAATGACAGCAAAAATAAGACTCCGGCCCAAGGGAGAGAGGATTGATTCACTTGACACATCCATACCTACACCCCAGTAACCCTGTAATTTTACGATGATAGCAACCCATACACTACGTTTATTTTGTAAGTATAGCTCTTCATAGGCAATCGTCCACACTAAGGGGCATTGAGGTGGCTATGATTTGTCAGTCACCATAGCTAGCTGCTTATTATTCCCTTTGGATGATAATGATATCTTGCAAGTGTAACTCCAATTTTAGCCGACATCTTTGATTTATTTGGAAGAGAAATAAATCTCATTTTTTTCTTCTGCGTCAATTTTGTTAGTCTCAATAACTTTTTAAGGAAGTTTTGGACAACATTTTTAATTTTATCTTAGAAAGGTATCCCACGATAATATATTTTATTTATTAATATGGATTTAGTCCCCAATGCAATTCATCAAAATTCGTTTCAACTGAAAAAAAAACTGAAAAAAAATATTTTAAAAAACTCATTAAAATGTACTGGATTAAATTCCTTCTGACAAAGCCTATGTCTACTTAAATGTATGACCAAACAGGTGAATAAAATTATTATTATTATCAATATCAGTTGTTACGTTAATTGTTTACTCACGTACACTATTTCCAAGAGTCTAAGTTGAAATAATGCTGTTTGTTGATGGAGGTTAAGAATTACTCCCTGATGGAATTCTTGAATAGGATTGTTTTATGTGAAATATCTGTATGGTGTTTTGAGATTCAAATTCAGTTTGCATTGAGTATTGTCTAGTGGTTGGGATACCCCGCCCTAACCTGGGAGGACCTGTTTGATTCCCTGTACCGGAAGCTGATATTTTGGTCGGCCCTGGTGGCAACAGGATAAGTCCTTCCATGCTAATACAAGGGTGGCAGTTTGAGGCCCACCTGGGTGGATTATTTCTCCACTTAGGACATGGCCGTTAGTTTACATCTCCTGTCGATGTTAATTAAGCCTGATGTAAAAGGCCAATTTTGCTGTTACCTGGGTAATATAACTGAATATAGTATATGAATCCACTTGAAGAGAGTATTTAACGTGTTCCTTTTTTTTTGCTTACAGGATTCTGGTGCCATGTCATACTCAACCACCACAATCACCACTAACACAACTTCTTCAGCATCCTCCACATCACTATCCCCAGCTCTTGCCTCAAGCATAGTGAAGCGTGGGGCTCTATGGGAACTAGAACAGCATCGAGGAGGCTCTCCGTGGTTACTTCATCATCTTCATTTAATTTCTCGATGGAAACATCGATATTTTCTTCTTACCCATGATTATCTACATTGCTTCAAGAGGGATGCAGGAAAGATATCTGAGATGGGCCAGTTTCTATTCAAGGTTGGTGGTTGTAACAATTGACTTATAATATTATACATGATACAGAAAACTCTCGTGCCATACCATATGCCACGCCGTCTTGGCTTTAAAAATATTTAGTGAAGAAACTTTTTCTTTTATGTTCATGTCAGAAATTTACAAATTATTCTTATTTTTTATGACTCTTAAATTAGTCGTATCATCATAGTTTGAATGATGAGCCATTATGCGAAAAAAAAACATCTCCATTCTTAATTTAGTCAATGCTTGAAAAAATATTCTGGAATCAATACCTTCAACTCATTTTCCATTCCAAGAATTTAAAATTTTTAGGATATTAAAGCTCCTCAAAATAATTACTTAACAAGTAAATATCTATCAATTGAATTAAAAATTCTAGTGCTATAAGTTATCTTCATTTATTTTTTTTTTCATTTCAGATAAAACTGGTTGAAGTTGAAAAGGTAGAGTGGGCTAACAAGAAACGTTATAGCACTGTGTCACTCGACCTAGGAGCACAGCAGAGCAATGGGAATCTCGCTATTGACCAAAAGGGTCAGGAAAATGCCAGTCACCGTGTCATTCTACTCAGAGCTGAGGATGGACTGGAAGACTGGTTTGAACTGCTTGAGGTATTTTGTTATTTTCATTTGATACTACATACTTTAAATCATTACTTTAGAATACTTTTTGATATCTTATGCACTTATTTCATAATCTGCCTATACAGATTTATCTAGTTGCTAAGAATCTCAGTTTTAAGGTTTTACTGTCATAATCCTCTGATACATGGGCTTTGCTAGGTATGTTTGGAGCCATGTTGGGGAATGGGCAGGACACCCACTTATAACGATCCTGTCTGGCTTTGTCTGGCATATAGCCATTTAAAGTTAATTGTCTCTCAAGCAGGGGGGCAGCTGCCCCTCCCCTCTCCTCATACCTCCCCCTTGCTAAGTCCATGCTGTGTGATCATTAATTTTTTCATAATTATCCAATTGTATTTTAATCAGATCCTTAGATATAAATGATACATATTTTACAATTCCAATGGCGTAATATTTAACTTAGAAGCTCTCGGGACCTTTTCAGACTCAAAGACAGTACATATTTCAATTTGAACTGAAAAAGGTATTGAAAATTTAGCACCAAAGTTTTAAAAATAGTTTAAAATTTCCAATGTTTTTTAATTTGAATTTCTTCTGTAGTATTCATATCATAATTAATTTCTCTTGCAGGAGTGCACTTTGAGCAGTAAGGAAAGGAGGAGGGCATTGCGAATAATGCACCTAGCTCCTCACCGAGCCCACTTGCATTCCCAGTGCAGGGACATTTCAGAATCTCTCTGCAGGGTGGATGAAGGTTTGAACAGTAGTGGAGGAAGTTGTAGTGATGGCAGCAATGTTGATGAAAGGTTCAGAGCCCGACTGAATACAGGTTTGTAATTTGGCTTCGATCCATTCCACTCTTGCTTTGTTTGACTTATCTGGCATGGCCACGTGATTCTTTGCCTTTATCGTGATACACTTACCAATGATATCTGCTGTTCAAAATAAATGTAATTCTGATTAAGTTCAATACAGAATGAATTCAAAAAGAATAAGGTGGGAATAGGTAAAAATTTGCCAACCATTGTTACTTATTTTGAAATCTTATGATTTCAAAATTGCCTTAGTGAAATATTCTGTGCTTCACCAATGGCATGAATGGTCAATTGCAGACCCCCCTCTCCTTCTCTTTTCACTTACCACTTAATTCCTTCATGATTACTCTTTTAGCGATATATCTTAATTTGCTTCTTGCAATCAGAGAGAAAAACTAAGGATGAAACTCATGGGTATGCAGATACTTATCAACACTAAATACATATTCTTCAGAGCTAACATTGAGAAAATCTTGATTGTTTAAGTGTACTGATTATGATAGCCTTACACATATGTGGATGACATTGACACTTTATGGGTGACAATAGGAGGCAATATGTCAATTGTAATTCTAAAGACAATCAGAAATAAAAGTCAGTTTCAGACTAACTCAGTTGAGAAGACTGAAATAGAATACTACTTAGACAAAGTTTTGGCTTTGGCTGGCACCCTTTGGCTTATAATGTTGGGTTTTTGAGAACTTTCACTTGATATGAGTGGTTAAATCAGTAGGGGATAAAGGGGGATGTGGCCAATCCCCCCGCTCACCCAGTAATTCCTGATACAACAGGAAATGGTGTTCTGTATATACTCCATGCTTCCCAGACCCCCAGAAAGTTGCAATCCACCCCCAAAAACAATGACTTTTATCAGCCCCTGGTTAAAATGGTTGGCAAAATAATGTTTTTCACTCTTTTTGTGCTGTTACCCAGTAAACTGTAAGATATGGTTCAGCCGCTCAATAATATCTAGTCAATAATAAGATAATAATCTTAGTTAGTCCTCCTTAAAGTTTCTTTCTCAGTCATTATTCAGTGAGGTTAAAAAAGATCAAGACATATCTTTTAATAGCCAAGAGATAATCTCATAATCACTTTTTTTGTAATATACAAATAGACAAGTCATTTTGAATCATTGTTTTGAAAAATTAATATTTTCTCTGAGTTAGCGATCATCATGATACATTAAAGTGCCACTTTGAAAAGCACAATTCACAATTTTTCTAACTTTC
Organism: Ceriagrion tenellum; assembly: GCA_963169105.1. NCBI lineage: Eukaryota > Metazoa > Arthropoda > Insecta > Odonata > Coenagrionidae > Ceriagrion > Ceriagrion tenellum. The sequence goes on along the minus strand of OY720643.1, from coordinate 37,475,173 downwards.
ACAAAGAAGTAGCTCCTTAAATGTAATTCTGTTGTTTATCAAGGGAAATAATTTGATTAATGATTGATGATTTGTCCTCCAGGTAATCTCATTCATGGCTCTAGAGAGATCCATCACATGGCTTGGGAGTCAGTGCCAGACATAACCAAGATTAAGTTCCGAGGGAAGAAAGGGGAAAAGGAAGTTGGTGACAGGAGGACGAATGAGAAGAAAGGCAAACAGGCTGTCGACGATGAAGATTGGCCCGAGTGGGTTCTCCCAAGGGTGCCTCTTGCTGTGGCTCCCCCAACTATCAACTCAAACCATTCAATGCAATCCGATGTTCGCTCTCACCGAATGTCAAGTGAGTTCTCTCTCTGTTTTGTTAATATATAATGCAAAGTCTCTCTGTCTGCAAATTCTCTTTCCACTAGGAAATACACATAAAGAGTTCATTTTTATTTTCTTGCAGTCTTTATTTCCTTTGCACAATAAAATTAGAAGCACTGGACTTATAAAGTTAAGATGAATGCTAAATGAAGGGTTAAAAATAAAATTAAAAAATTCATACTCTTTCAGGAAATTTTTGTTTTCTCCATTAAAATATATAAAATTTTAAAACTATTAATAGAAAAATATTCATACATATTTAAAAAAACGTAAAATGCTCAGAACTACATGTTTTTGTTGAACCATCCCTGTGATGAATGAAGGCACTGTTGAAGCAAAGTCTCATATAAATATACAGAGAGTATAGGCCTGTAATGATTCAATTGGGAATTTCAAGTAGCTTTTATCACAATTAAGGGATGCATTTTTAGTTTAGCCATGCATCTTAGATAAAGACTTGGTTTAGAAGATTTAGTTGTATGAAAAATTACCAAATAAGCAACTAGACAGTGTTATTTTCTTGTTCAGAGTATCTTATTTGGGATTAAAGATGACTCAGGATCATAGATTCTAGACTTGAAATTATTAATGTCCCCTCTTAACTGAATCATGGGAAATTCTGGCCATCATGTATTTGAGGTATGCTTGATTTGTAAAAAAATTCTATTTATAGGGATAAGTCCAAACAGGAGATTCAAATATTAGAAAAATGGTTTCTACTCTAGGGAATCATATAATTTACCATATTAAAACATTTTAATCCAAGAATCATAATTTACAAAACTCATGAATTTTGAGCATTATAAAACTATGTTGATAAAGAAATGATAATTGTCTTTCTATCTGGCTAGTGTAAAGATCTTTCAAATATATCTGCTTTTGACTGCCTTAATGAATACAATGTTCACCTATTTGTCATGCTGCTCAATTTATACATTTCAGTTAATATGGCATAATGCTTACAAGCAATTACACTATACATCACTTTTCAGCTAATATGGATAACTATTTAAACAGTGAAAATATGAATCCGAAGTAATTTGTTCATGGAGATGTTTCTGTTAACTCAGTGATGTAGACAAAGGGCCTAACTTGAAGAAGGCTTTTTCAATTTTCTGATTGCTACATAATTGTACAATATTTATAATTTGAATTTCTATATTTTTTAAAGTTCTTGATAATCATAATTTGTAATTGCTTTGGCTACCCAATTATGTGAAATTTCATTAGTAGAGTCACAGTTCTATCCACAATGTTTTCACTTAAGTAGTTATCTACAGTTTGGCAAATGTACAATTTGGATATAAATATGCTCTCTGGGGCTGATAGCTACATGTTTTAAAATTCTCACAATACATTGCTTCATTACTTTTTATTCACTTTTCAGTGATGACAGATCTTGAAGGAAGTCACTGCGGCAGTGTTATGGAAGAATCTCTATCAACAGATTCTCAGTCAGCTCAAGTCGTTCCTCAATCTAACTGGGAACTAAATCCACGAGGTCAACTATCACGAATCCACCAGAAGGAAAGCCTAAGGATAAATGATAATGTTTTCCTTGTGTCAAACAGTAAGTGCATCCAATAAGATTTTTTTATAATGTTTATAGCCACAAAAGCAAAAAAGTAAACGATGTAGAAAATACATATATGTATGCAACCTATAATATGCCAGTCTTGGACCTGAGAATTGTGGGTTTCAATGGATAGTTTTTCAAAAGTGACAGCGTGGCTGTCTAGTCATCTAATTATTCAAACGCTTTCATATAGTTAATCAACAAAAATTGATCTCCACTTATTAGGGCATCTTGATTGATTGATTTTGTCTACACCCCTAAAAAAAGTCAGCCATGACAGTCGACTGGTCTCCAATGCTACATAAAATTAACAAAAAAGCATAAGAGAGCACAAAATCAACAAAAAGGCTGTTACACAGCAGCCTCTTAAAGGTGTTAAATTAGAAATCAGTTATTAAATTATAAAAATTTGACTAACATTTTTTCATTGGGAAATTAAATATTTTCATAAATCTGGTAGAAAACCTGACACGATGCAAAAGGGTTGAATTGGTCATAGTTAGCAAAAGCTGTGTTCAATAAATAATAATATGCTCCATAAGCCATATCAATCATACAAAGCAAAACATGATATATCAGAAAAAAACATTAGGTATGGTGAAGTGTATTATGGGAGTGTTTTGAGTTTAGTTCAGTTTTTATTATGGACAATTGTTGTGCATGGGAAGGACAAATCTCTGTACCTACCTATTAGGGAATATATCTCTCTTATTCTATCACTTCTGTTGAACCTGGAGATGCAGTACAGCATCAAAGTGATATTTTCTGAGTCGCACTAAAACAATAACTTTTTCATATTTTCAAGTGTCAATTACTCTGGTAGTTGATGCCTTGCACTTTCAATTTTATGGAAAATGGTTTCCAAGAAGATTGGTGCTTGTAGGTGAGGTCCTGTATAACACACTCTTATTAATGTACAAGAATTAGTTAAACCAAAAATAGATCATATCCTTGATCTCTGATTCTCTTTTTTGACTGTGTATTTGTGTGTTTCTAATGAATCTCAGGGCATGACTGTTATAGGTGAAATAAATTCACAAATGGGATATGTACCCCTTTTCCTTATTTTCATGCTCCTTTAAAAAGATAATAGAGAGAGAATAATGTTCTCAAATATTCTCTTTTTTCGAAAGGTATGCGCTCTAAAATTTTAAGGGATATAATGTAAGACATAGATGGGCAGTCCTTTTAGCAAAAGTTTTTTGATTCAAAAGTTAAAAGTATGTGATGTATAACAACCTGTGTCATATGTAGGTTGAAGTAAATCGTTCCGTAGTGTTGAAGCACAGGTCTGCAGGAAAAAAGTCAGTCCACAGCATTTCATTCACCTAATTCACTAAATTTTCATTTTCAACAGTGGATACGTCAGGTCATTTTCCTGCCTCTATTGAGAAGTATGGTAAAGTGCCCGGAGACTACAAGTTACAGTCCAGACAAATGTCCCATGCTCCCCAAATGGGTCCTTGCTCACCATTCTTAAGCAATGGCCGCTTTGTCTTTGAACAAGCAGTCCCCGCTGGTGATCGTCGCTCTATGGCTGCAATGGTGGGATGCCAAGACCACAGGGACCCTCAGCTTCTTCGTTACCGAGGTGAGATCTTTTTCTATGTCAGAGGTATTTCTTGAATATCACCTTAAATTCATGGTAAACAAGAAAACAAATATACTATTCCTTTTTTACTCTACTCTAGTCATCATCATATATGAGTCATTGGCTGTGGTAAATTATTAATCTCTTTTGTTCTGTTCAATGTGCATTGTATACGAGATTAATACCCATTAAATTAAGGCTAAGTACGTAGGAATGAAATTTCTAATCTCGTGCTTAGATTATCTCTGTGGTACTTATTATGTTATGAAAATATTTCGTTCTTCCAACCTAATTGAAATAACATTTCCAATTTCTTTCCCTAATTTTTACTGCAGCTGTCAGAAAGCATTTAAGTAAGAAATAGGTAAGATTATTTAAGAATTTTAAGTATGTAGTTCCCTAAGCAACTTCTCCAATAAATGAAATTTTATTTTCCTTATTGGGCTAGATCTTATCATGCACACATGTTCCGTTAAGTCATATCTTCATTACAATTTATGTTATTTGTTTATTGTTACCAATTTTTAAATGAATTTCATACCTGTAATGATTATGCTCATATTTGATTTGCCGTAAGCTGCTAATATCTTCTTATTTTTTTGTTCAGATAGTGAGTGGTATATTGCATGGTTGGATTAATTAGGCAGCTACAGTAGTTAGTGTTATCGTCTCATTTTTCGTGCAGTAGGAAAAATGAAGAAAAGTCAATTTCCATTAGAGCAACCTATTTAATTAACTGTTATAACAAAAATGTGCTCAGAAGTAATTATGTATCAAAGACCAGTAATTAGAAAAAAAGTCTGGGATGACCAATTTTATAACTTTCCACCGAATCATCTATAGCGTGTAGCCTTAACCCCTTGACCCTGTTTTTCTACATGTAGTAGGACCTAGTACTCGATGACCCTGAGTATATCAGCCTATTTAAGTCAAATATGTGTTGCTGGTTTTAACCCTTCAGATCCAGCTGTCCTATTTTTTCACCTCCACTGTGTCAGTGGGGTGTGTTGACCTCTTGTAGCAAAAGCAAGGAGACACAAGTATAGTGAACCCATATAATTTAGGTCATCATTTTTCTATAGGCTGGGGGATCCAGTCATTCTCTGGAATTAGCCAATAATGCAGGGGCTAATAATTATTTTTTAAATATGGAGCCTTGTTAAATATGCTCACTGCATTTGTATTCCTAGCTTTTTCCTTATTAATTTGAGATTTAACATTACATGAATAAGTGAATTTGTAGCCATAATATCTGATTCTATGGTAGGGTATGAATGTGGTCATGAATCTCATCTGAGCAATATTTACCCCACCCTAAATACTTTGGAATGGAGGACTCTCTCACATTGAATGATTAAATGTAAGCATTCAAACCTTTCCGGAGTAGGTCTGGCTGGTATACCTTCTTAGTGGTGGACTAAGAAGGGATGAAGATGATGATCAAACATACGTATACATTTTTCCTGATATTGCTGGATAAAATGCATTTGTACATTTCCTACAGCTTAGGGGTTAATACCGTAGTACATGTGCTCTACTCCCACCTATCATACCAGCCTCTGGTTTGAAGGCAGTGGTTTCATTATTTAGACATGAATGAGCAATCGACCCTCTCCAATCAAGTTACGAGTGATTTATTTGGGCTTTTTTCATGATAGTGCCAACATCTTTGCAAATTTTGAATTTAAATGTTCCATAAACTTGATAAGAACTTTATGTAAATGGAAATTAAGGATTTTACCATTAAATATTGCAAATTTGGTAAAAAAAATAGTTGTGAAATGGAGTTATTTTTCAAATGTAGCTGCCATTTAGGCAAATGGTATAGTGAAAGACCTCAATTGTTAGGTAGGCTTAATTGGTTTCATTGTGGTTTCCCAATGAAATCCAGAAAATCATAGGAGTTAGATTTGATTGGTTTGTCATGGAGACATATTCCAGGATATGAGGCTAGGGTTTTCTTATCTGCCATCGAGCAATTTATGCATAAGGATCCCATGCCTATGTTCTTTACAGTATTATGTAGATATTTAATGTTTATTAATTGCTGCTCCTATTGATTTTGTCTCCAAATGGAGACCCTCATTTCTACTTCCATGAAAATTCCTTAACCTAATCCAAAATTGGCTACTCCAGCAAAGGTTTTAAGGACTACTTCTGTAGCTTTCAGGTCATTCATCATACATAGTTGTTTATTCCCTAAATGGGTTTATTCGGCACACTTGTAACTTCAGATTTAGAGATCAAAATTTGGAGTAGAGCATAGTCAAACTTTTGTTTGGTCGCTTGAAATATTTCCTGTCGCTACTCTAATTGTGGACGTTCCACAGTAGATGGTAGACCAGTAAAACTGAATATTCTCCTTTGAAAGCATGCAGCGAGCTGCAGTTGAAGTTAATGCTTAATGCTAACTTGGAATGGGCATTACAGTCTTTCATTTTAGTTCACTAACTTTGACTGATGCATTTTCTCAGTCTTTGTATTATTTGCATCCCTCAAATTATTCTGCATTGGACCATAGATACTTTGCTAGAAGTTTATTTCAATTAATTAAAGACCCTCTGGTATTGTATTGCTGTTATTTCTTGATGACAATGTACTGGAATATTAGCTCTGCCTTGTCAGTGCATGCTGCTCATGAGTTATACTAATACTGTAATTGTTTGTATGTCAATATTTCTTTGAGAAAATGAAAATGACGTTGTGCTTAAAAGTAATCTAGAAATGTAAAGTTTGTTGTTTACCAAAAATATGAATGACATTTGTCTAAATCATTGCAGCAATTAATCCTGCTCTCATTCTGCAGTATGCAATTTACCTATTGTAGTCATTTAACGAATCTTTGTTTCCTGTGTCTATAGAGAGAAGTCACAGTGATGCTCACAAGTTGGAAAGAATGGGAAGGAAATCCAGGGGAGAAGTTGGACGCAGAGGAAGCTACCTTACTGGGCGAGCTACACAAGTTTGATGAGTCTTGCACACTTTCATCATGAACTATCTCAATTCTGAAATATTGTGTTTGCTTGATGGTGAGGTTACAAGTGAACAGTTACAATATACCAAATCCTGCCAGCTATGTTCCAGGATTTGGAATGTGTTCCAGGAAAGTAATCTCAAAGTGGTTGCCGGAGACATGTATACATTGGTTATTATAGGACCATTGGACCAACACACAGTGATAATCATTGTGGTATTTTTTCAATCATTGGAGAGAAGCCATTCATTCTCATTTATTTATGAAACATGCCCAGTTATGGACAGCAGTTCAAAACTGATAAATGTATTATACTCATTCATTAAAGTCGTGTACCTTTATTTTCAAACTTAATGCATTACATGTTCTGTGTGGCTGAATACTACTAGATAAGAACCTAAAAAGGAGATAGATGTGATATGATTTAACATTTTTGCACTTGCCTCTCCCATAGTGTATCTTTTATAATTATAAACTTTAAATGCCTGCAAGAAGCATATTTTGCTGCCAGCTTAAGCATAGGGATCAATAATTTAGGGAATTTCTCTGTACCAAAGTCAACTAATTTTGTTAAGCTAAGGGAAACAGGAACATGATAACAGGAAAAAGATGAAAAAATGTCATTAGAAACAAGTGTTTTTGATTGATTCTATTAAAGCTATTCCATTTTGCTGATAACTATGTAGAGGAACCAGGGTTTGAGGCATATGGGGCCAAGAGTTGATAGCCTGTCTTACCTCTTGAGGTCATATAATAGGCCCCATTTATTTGAACGCTAAAATAATTGAAAAGCCATTGTGTCTAGGACCTACAAAGAGCTAACAATTATTTTGGTCAAAGTTTTGTTGCTGAAAAAGGGCCCAGGTCAAGGGGTAAGTTCTCATGGATTGTGCAGTGTTTTCTTGCCTAACTGTAATCCTGAGTGCAGACCAATGTCAAAAGGTGTATACATACCAGTAGTCTTATTAATGGATTCTGTGAGCAACTTCAAGATACTAATTCAATATGGTCATATAATTTTTTTTCAACCATACCTGCATTATTTTTATAGTATACATAAAAGTAAATATGGTAGCAGCAGACATAATATTGCATATTGTAATAAGTGGTCAACAATATTCACATGCTGAAACAAGTAATTTCATTCCATAAACCGTAACTTAGATTTAAAAAATAAATGTTGCTGCCTTCCATTTAAATGATTTTGACTGCTATGGAGTGTAATTTTCTCCTCTTAAATATTGAACCCTGATTGCTATTAGGTTCCCACAGAATATTGTCGTAGGCCAGGTATCACAAAAAAATCAATACTTGTATCTCGCTGCTTACTTGAATTTGTTATAAAATACACAATGAAGATTTGTTGCCTCTTGTTAAAATGCATTATCAACACTTAACTGTGCCTATGTAGTTAAACAAATTATAGTATGCCACCAATAGCTTTGAGACTTCACTACACTTGACTCTCCATGCATTTTAGGGTGGTTATTTCAATCCAACGTGCATAATTTCAGAAAAACCTGCGAGGCTATCATATCAGCTTAAAGAAAATTTCTTGCATCATAATATTCTTTAAGAAATAGTCTTTCAGTTAATGTATAGAATATTTATGAATCACTATAAGAATTAGCAAGTAATGATCCACTCAGTAAATGGAATTATTTACCATTCACATCACTTGTCAATATGTAAATAAGTTTTTGTTGCTCATGCTATTTAACTCTATATCAGTAACTCACCATCTAAAGTTTGGGTCCAATAGAAAGTAATCGCAAGTGTATAGTTTCTGATGTTAAGTTTTTTTGCTTTCATTTATTAAATGATCAACGACACTTTCTTTTTCATGGTGAATACTCTTCATAAGAATGTAAGAGTTACATAATTAGAGTGTTTATATTAGCTTCAAAAGTGTGACTACCCATTGTGTTTAAGACAAGCAAGAGATGAATTTGAATATGAAGCACAACATACTTGTCTTGTGTTGTCTAGTCTTATTTTCTGTAAAGTTTGACATTTGTTTATGAAACTCTGATGAAAAATAAAAGTTTTATATTGAAGTGAGTTTTTTAACATCATTTTCAAGTGATCATAACCCTGAGAATATGTTGCAGTGGTTACCTCACTCTTCAAATCGAATTGGGATGAAATAATCATTCCTATAGTATATTCCCAGTATATGATGTACTTGAAATTTTTATCGGGGCTTCCATTGGGTCTGGTAAGTGGCTGCTGCTCACTCTTCAATGACTTAACTCTACCACTGTCCTCAGGGCATTGATGCTGAAAGAGCTCTGTCACTACTTACAAAAAAGTTGTCTACAGGGAACAGGTTCATAAAAATTGTATAGCATGACCAAAAAATCAAATAATTCAACCATATTTTTCAGGCTTAAGGAGGAATCTTTATTTTAGGCATGACTGATAACCTACCATGATTTTAATGTATATTATCAAGTAAGTTCTCAATTATCCGATTGAGTAATAATATTACTAGGGTATTGATCACTTAACGAAGATACAGTAAAACCTGTATTAACTAACCACCGATGGTTCTACTGAAAAATGGTCGTTAAGAGGGGTGGTTGTTCGACAAGGGCTCAGTTTCCAGGAGTATTATGCAAGTGAACGGGCGGCCGATTTAAAAAAAATGGATCAACTCTTAAGCGAGTTTTTTTCAAACCTATAAACATGGCATTTATTTCCTCTGAATTTAGTTGCCCCTGGGAAATTTCAATGCATACATACTGTAAGTACACATACAGTGAAACCTCAATTAAGAGAGCAGTGATGAAGATGCTGTATAACCAGTATTAAGCAACCACCGACGGGTCAGCTGAAAAATGGTCATTGAAAGGAGAGGTTGCTTGATATGAGGAGTCATTAAGAAGGGTTTCAATGTATATTGGTTAAAAAATGACGAATTTTAGTACTGAAAAACATTAACTTAAAGGAAGTACAACAGCATCTCTTCACATAACTTCTTTCATATCGCACCTGAAACAATTGCTCAAAAACTTGTAATATGTGCACAAGGTATTGAGGCACCTATTATATTTTTTTCAGCTTAGGTCATTGATAATATGAAATGTATATTCAAGTTTAAATGACAGACTTCCAGTTTTTGTCAGAGCACGTACATCTACATACTACCTTGCGAGCCGCCGCATGGGCGTGTGACACCAGCCGAGTAAAGATGTAAGGTTTTAGGAGGTGAAATGGTGATGTGTATTATGGAGGTTTATTTAGTGGAGATCAGTTTTTATTGTGCTTACTTACTGTGCGTGGAAAGAACTAGTTTTTGTACCTATCTGTTGGGCAGTGTATCTATCTTACTTCTATCTATTGCTATCTATCGCTTCTGTCAAACTTAAAGACATTTTGTGAGGTGTCATGATAATAAGTCTGTGTCACTTTGAAACACACCAGTTCTGAATTTCTCAAGCAACCTAAGCCTAGTATGTAGCCTCAGTCTCTGAGGGCTCCTACCTTAATCCGTCTAAAAGTTGTGAGACTATATGTTCACTTGTAGCAGTTTTTAACAAAGTGGGCTGCTTTTCTTTGGATTCCATTAATATCTTTGGTTAAATCTATATGACCAGGGTCCAAAATGCTCATGACGTATTTGAGGTGTGGCCTAACCACAGCGAAGTAGCATCTCTCTTTCACTTTTTCATCCGAGGACCTTCCTATTATACACTTAACAATACGTAGTTTCTTTAATGCTGTGCCATATATGTTTTGTATGTGTATTGTCCACTATATGTCAGAAGTTAAGGTAATTCCAAGATAGTTAACTGTATCTGAAGATTTTATGTTTACTCCACCCACAGTGTAGGTATGGAATTTGTGTGATGACTCTCGCGAGAAGTGTACTGTGGTGCATTTACTGATATTTAATTCAAACCCCCACTCCTGGCACCACAAATGAATGTTGCTAAGGTCTGATGACAGAACTTCAAAGGACTTCAATCTTTACTTATTTGGCGGTAGATAACTAACATAGGTAACATGTAACGGTTGTTGCAACGTTACCAAAGGAAACTTCTACTGTTTATCTTGTTTACCAAATTTCTTAGTTAACCACTTCAAAATCAGGCATGTAATGTACATTACTAAATGTTAAAACCCTGAAGATAAGAGATAAAATAATACGGAGAGTTCCAAAAAAGAGCCCTCTCACCATGGACATCATAATTGGAGAAAAAGCATCAGAGCACCGACCAGATGCCTTCCTTTGAATCCCTAAGGAGGAAAGGAGTCCAACATGAAGGAGATATCATGGAGGGACTCTCCCTTCAAAGGAAACAAATCTGATCTGACTAAGAAGCTTCTCCAGAACCCAAATATCAGGGATTTATCAATACAAAGCATTCTGGCCTCTGGCATAGCTACTGGGCTTCATGGGCAAATACTCATGAGTGGTAACACAACTAAACTACTCATTAAGGTAAGGGGTAAAGGCTTAATTCAATAAGAAAAGTGGACTAACAGGTCTTAGGGCCTCTGGATCAAAACCAGGGAGCTCCACCAAATCCCTATAATCCAGGTACCCAAATCTAACACTCATGCCCACAAGAGGGAAAAAACCTATCTTGGAAGGGCTTTAGCCCATATTCTTTAGATTAGCAGGTTAGGACTTCACATTGCGACAGGCCAGAAAATCATACATATGAGTGAAAAGGTGGTAATATTGCAGTAAGATGAGTTAGAAATCAAAATCTGAGGAATTTAAGGACTAAAATTATAGTGGTGATTGAACATACCGAGCACCCCATCTTGAACTGCAGAGGTAGACTGGATTAAATAATTGGCATAGGAAAATTTGGAAAGCAGACTATATAAAGCTACTTAAGAGAAAGGAGATTATGCTTTAGCATTTATTCTCAGAATTCTCATTTCATTGGTTATGATAAATTCTTGAAATGTTAATTGAGGCAGAGATAATCAATATAAAAATAATTATAGGCTGCCAATGTGGCAGAAAGTTATGAGTTTCCCAACAGATTAAAACTCCACACATTAGGTACACACAAAACTCATATAAAGACTTTTCCATGTATGTAATGAATAATTTAATGCAACAACAATATCAAGAATTTAGAGGTCTTGTTCATTGATCGAGCAGGTGTATTATTTAGACACAAGCCAACTAGGTAGTAACAAGAAGGAAATTCTTTAGGAGTTTTAGGTCTATATCAGCCAATCATACACCAAAGTGGTGGTGTATACACATTGATTTGTAGATGGGACATCAAAACAGGCATTAAAGAAAACGATAGCGGGGATTCCAAGTCAAGGTGTGACGGGAGCCTGTAATGGAACCCTTAGATACATATATTGTTGAATCTGAGTGGTATAGCCAGTGGTCAGAGGAAGATTAGAAGTAGGCTTGTAAAACCTGGATTTGAAGAATGAGGCCAGGTTCAAATGAAGGCCGTGAGGCATAGCGACACAATACAAAGTGTGTAAAGTAGGAAAGTTTTAGTAGAGAATTGAATCTCGTCTTGTCGAGGTAGGTAGTCTCGGATGAGGCTGATGATAGTTAATTACGTAAGGAAAGCGTGAGTCGCGAAACCTCGCTGTAGGTATATAGCTTCCTGTACACTCCTCCTCTCACACCATAATGGTAACTTGTCGACCTTGATTGTAGTGGGGTTAATTTCATATTACTGAGGGTGTTAGCGTATATAATCCAGGAAAAGAATGGTAAAAAAGCAGTGTATGTATTATTTCGCTCCAAATGATGCCCAAAAAACCATTACTGTCAGATATAATGTCCATATCTAGATGGTACATTATTCAGCACTGCCTAATATTTCTAACCAAGAAACTTGTTTCTAATTTAACAAAACTATAAACTTACATCCTAGACTTTGGGCATGAGAATACAGAAAGACTAATTGGACGGTATTTCATCACCCACAACTTTGAAGGGGGAGAGAAACAGGGTAATTAAAAACAATATCACTAATGTACCCCATGATAACTCTAATATATAGCCACATTCGGGCCCATATCAACGCCTTATCCGAATTGTATGGGCAAGACTGAAAATGGAATAAGAATGTACTAGAGACTAATCCTTATACGCCCAGAATTTAACTACATATTTACACACAGAAATTCTACAACGATAAATGGGGTCAGCCAGTTAACGAAGGGTCCCACCAAAGACCAAAGAGTAACACAAATGAGATTACGCCTCATGAAACTGCGCAGTCACACCATTCGGTTGTCACGTGTGACATGCGGAAGTGAATTATGGGAATTAAGACTTAATAAAATGTTATTATTTATTTGCATATTGACAATGGTAAAAATTATTTATTTATTTTAACCATTTCCATTAGTTTTTTATTGAAAATACATACATGAGAAAGGATATAGTAAATTTTTTACAACGATCTATTCAATCGATCAAACATCTGATATTGTGGCCGCTGGGGATTGGCTCGAAATTGTCATATCATCTGTGGTGGTCTGCCGTTGTGGTTGTCTGGGGGAATTACGCTCTTGTTTTACTAGTAATTTGTCGCCGTTATCTACATTTGGAATTGCGAAGATATTGCTGATCCTTGGTTAAGATAATTCGAGTGAAAGTTCATCTGGAAATTCAATTGCCAGGTATGATTATTCGTTGTGTAAGTGACGTAGTTGGTGGTCTTTTGAGAATTCTTTCCGATTCTGTCTTACTCTCCGGATTCTTTGCTGTTAAAGCGAAATGTTTTTAAGGCGTGCGGTTTGTTAGTTTAATGTCGCTGTGTGCTCATTTTTTCGTCGCGGGAGGGTGTTTTCTTTCGTGGAACAGGGTAGCCATTTTGAGAGGTTTACGTCATTACTTAAAGAAGGCCATTGTAATCAATATTTACCCGTTTTCTTATGATGCTATACTACGTTTAAATGTGTAAGGTCGTGATCAATTGAACTACACGATCAACTAGAACGAAATTCGTCGGGTGAAGGTGCGCTCAAGGCCGTAACTCGCATTTGTATTCCAGTCGTTGGACGGATATTGAAGACTATGTCATCAATTGCTGCTGAATATTCAATTAATCTTTTATTGCAGGATGCAGATCTTTGTCAAGACTCTGACTGGAAAGACGATAACGCTCGAGGTAGAGCCGTCTGATACGATCGAAAATGTCAAGGCCAAGATACAAGACAAAGAGGGAATTCCACCTGACCAGCAGCGGTTGATTTTCGCAGGAAAACAGCTTGAGGATGGCCGCACACTCTCCGATTACAACATTCAGAAAGGTGAACGTCGCCATGAGTTTTCCGCCTTCATTTTAATATCATGGTGGCTAAAAGCGAACTTGTCATACTGATCATGTCATTAAATTTCATAACCTATTCACGGTAGCCATTTTGTGAGCGATACGTCATTTCATTATTGCGTTAGTGCCGTCTAAGGTTTCATTCCTGAGCTCTTGAGATTTAAGCCAGCTTAGGAAATATTGTTTCGTTGTTATTTTGAATATCCGCCTGCTCTTTCTACAGAATCGACCCTTCACTTGGTGTTGAGGCTTCGAGGAGGAATGCAGATCTTCGTCAAGACATTGACAGGAAAGACAATCACTTTAGAAGTGGAACCTTCAGACACCATCGAAAATGTGAAGGCTAAAATTCAGGATAAGGAAGGGATCCCACCCGACCAGCAGCGATTGATTTTTGCTGGGAAACAATTGGAGGATGGCCGCACTCTGTCCGATTATAATATTCAAAAGGGTAATGATGAAGTAGACTTGCTATCGATGTGCTCTTTGCAGGTGCAGTTATTGATCGGTCTTCTCTTTACAGAATCTACCCTCCATCTGGTGTTGAGGTTGAGAGGAGGTATGCAGATCTTTGTTAAGACTCTGACTGGAAAGACCATCACATTGGAAGTCGAGCCCTCAGATACTATTGAGAACGTAAAGGCCAAAATTCAGGATAAGGAAGGTATCCCACCAGACCAGCAACGTCTCATTTTTGCCGGAAAGCAGCTTGAAGATGGTCGCACCTTATCAGACTACAATATTCAGAAGGGTGAGCAATCCGTCCAATAGCTCAAGTATTGAGTGCAAATGATGCCCTTTTGCTTTGTGTAGTAAATTTGTTGGTAATTTTAGTGGATACTAGAACTTGTAGGAAACCCCTTCGAAAGATTAAGCCCGAAAATTGAAACTTGAGTAATGTACTTAGGCTGATGCAGTTTTGTATTTGTTTTGCACTTGGAATATTCGAAGCCGTATGTTTCACTCGCGTTACAGCAAGCGTCTTCGGGGGAGAAGTGATAGTTCATGTCAAATCGCCGTCTAATTAATGGCAGAGTTGGTACTCTCTGATAAGCGAGACTGAAGTAATGGGTGGTTATTGCTTCATTCATTGAAGTGTTATGAAAATTTGAATATAGTCAACAGTTCGGTGGAAATTTGTTTGCCATATAACTCTGCTTAGTGTTTCTGAACACTGTAGAAGTCTTTGTTGTGCCTTTACTTTTTCATACTTTCCATTTCTTAATAGAAAGTAAAATCAGTGTAATACAGTGATGTATTTCTCGACTTAAGTGTAGATAGACACTTCTGATCAGTCTGTTGGTTACATCTGGTGGTTATTTAATATGTTCATTCAGGGCTGTTGTTCATTGTTTGTGGATATTCCAGTAGAAAAGGTATTTCTTGCGTATGATTTCATATTCCGCTGTAAGAAATGTATCTCATGGTTAGGCTTCCAGTGAGCACATGGCACAATTTTCTCCACCCTCAGTTTTTTCCTCTTTTATGACATACATGGGTGTCTTAACACCACCACCACCATTACAGCTCTTAACCCCTTCCCTGACGCATTATTGTGAGGAAATGGCTCCAAAAAGATCATATTTTTTATTGCATTTTTAAGAGTATCAGGTTAGAATAATGGAAAAATAAAGTTTTTTGTGACACGAGTTATTTTTATTAAAAATTTCAATGTTTTTACTTATATTATCAATAATTTAATGAGACAAATTAATTTTTTCTTCTGCGAGAATAGTTATGAAAATAATTATATATGTAATTATTGGCATTTATATAACCCTCTTATGCATCCAAATCACATGTTTATCCAAATTAAACAGAAAAAACACGTAGCGTCACATCACAATCTGGGCAAAAATATCTACTTCCTCTGCGGATAATCTTTCCTTGCGCATCTCTTTTCCTTGAGCACAGAAAGCACTTGCGTGTGGGGCATGATTTTTTATCAGTAGCCGGGATTAGCTCAGGGAAATGCCTTTCTGATAGGTGGAGGGGGTGAGGTGTTGTGGGTGGCCTACCTAATTTAGGAGAGGAAATTTGGGGATGGTACTCGTCAATAAGTTTTTCATTTAGATCAAGTCTGTAATCTAAATGTGATTTTCTCCCACCTGATTTCTGATATAATACAAATGAATTCCACACACAAAGCTCCATTAGGTGCATAAATAATTTTTTTTAAATATTTTTTCCCTCTCTTAGTGGAATTGGGTAATCAGCTAAATGCCAATCAACTCTGTCGACACCCCCTATTTTATTATTGTATTCCACGACCACCTTAGGTTTCAGAGTCACCACACCTCTTTTTTCCTCAGTTTCCATTTCCATGTTGTGGACTGTCGATAGGAACATTATGTCCTTTTTGTCTTTCCAGCACAAAACCATCACTTTGCTTTTTCGGAAAGCAACGGCTTCACCTTTCTTTATTTTTTTCTTTTCATTGCTTCTGGCATCCCTTTCCTAATTGCTCTCACAGTCCCAAATGTATCACACTTTTTTGATACAAGAGCTTCTGCCAACTGTGGTGATGTATAAAAATTATCTGTCACAACACAGTAACCCTTATCTAATAGGGGCTTCATTAGCGACATTACCACTTGTGATGGCATCAGCATACTAACAAAATCTTCGCCCAATTTGATTCCTTTCCCAGTGTAAATTATTAGGGACCACACACAACCACTCTTTGACTCACATAATAAATACGATTTGGTGCCAAATCTTGCCCTCTTGGAGTGAATATACTGCGTCCAACCTAATCGTCCCTTGTAAAGAAGAGGACTTTCATCCACTATCACGTCTCTATCGGGGGTGTACAACTCACTAAATTTTTTGTTGATATGAGTGGGTCATGAATAAATGTGAGTTAAATGCTCCAGTAATGGATGTGTATGAAAGGAGTGTGCTTCGTTGGTTTGGCCATGTTGAGAGAATGGATGAGAGTACAATAACAAAACAGATATATGAGAGTAGAATGAATGGTGTGAGAGGTAGAGGTAGGCTGAGAAAGTTGTGGTTGAGGAAATTCTTAGGAGGAATATTAGGAGTTGGCATGTATGAAACAGTGTATGGGGTAAATGAGGCAAAAGAGGTTTGCAAGGATAGGTCAGTTTGGAGGAAATTCAGAGGATGAAAGCATTCTTTTCACAGAAGAACCTTTTCATTATCAGTGTTCACTGACCCACGGGAGTGAAGGTTTTATGGCCCTATTATGACAAACATCCAGCAGGGTTGGAAAGAGACCACATGCCCTCACATGAATTTGCCTGGGGCTTTTGGAACGGACACCCCACCCTCCTGCCGTCACTCATTTCCTGTTGTCCCCTTTTTCTTGGGTGACCTTGGAAAGGATAGAAATGCAGCGTAGTACATGAGTGAGGAAGGGGATCCCGACCAAACTTAATGAAATCGAAAATGAGCAAATGTCTCTTTCTTGAACATTATTTTCTTTATCAATGGTTCTGGAATCAAGCGATTTCTTCTGATTTCGGCCGAGAAAGGACATAAACCAAAATACGGTACAGAACGACTATCATCGTTCATATTTCAACATCTAAAGCCATTATTTCACATGACGAAATGCTAACAGAGACTAAAAGGTTACTCACGAGACTGACATTACTTGCAGAAGATATGTAATGAGTTTCACTTCAGTGTGGAAAATTTTAATTTACCCCGATATCGCATTTGTTTGGCAAGAAAGGACAGCAAATGATTTCAGAAATTTGCTGCAACATGGATAGATTCGACTATTTCTTCCTCTCACACCCAAATTTTGATTACAACATGAATAGATCTAGACTTAGTATTACAAAAACACACTTCACTAATTATCACCTTGCCCAAATATTCCTTGATTCTATACTTGTACTCTTCGTGGCTGGTTGCATCACACCCCCTGCAACACGCTCTTAGGGCATTTTGCGGGTTGGTAAGTACGTAATGTATTGCTCGGGGATGATTGTAAGGGGTTTTATTTACTTATCCAAAAACAAACTAACTCATTTATAACTGTTATTTTTGCATCTGTTAGTCGCCGAGATCGTCGATATGTTTTATATTCAGCACTGTGACTCCCATAAATAAAAAAGAAATGCAATATTTATGCATATGTAATTACATTTGCCTGTGGTAATCATGGCTTGATATAGTTTCTATAAGGATAAATCCGATACGAGGTAAATTTATGCAAAAAAACGAATAGGTTATGTGCTGAATTACAGGAGAATTGCTAAAAAACTACCGTAAAAATTACTAATATTATGACGTTATTCCACATGCAAATGCATGGAGTAAAGACTCAAAAACTAGATAAAAATTATCCAGTGTCCGCCCACACCATCTACCGCCCAGAGATCAAATTTCTATGAAGGGGACGAGTTTTCTCGTCTTCAGCAGCAAAGAAGACCTAAAAGCGGCTTTGGACGAGATAACTCGTGCATGACGCGATTTGACCCAACTTGTTGGGACGAGTTATCTCGTCCGCATCTGGGAAGGGGTTCAGACTATAATCAGGCACCAAAATATAAAATCTGATATTAGTATCAAAGTTTTGCTTAAGAATTTCCAGTATATTGTTAATTGAATGAAAATTTATTTTTATGCTGGATTTATAAACTTTTTTATGACATCAGTGGTAATACTCGTGGAACTATGTTGATAGACTTTTATCGAAGAAGATACATCACCCTTGATCATGGGCATAGGAGTTTATATAAGGGTTGGGCATGACACCCATCATTAGCTGCTGGGTTATGTTCGGGTGTAGCTTAGGGCATTGCATCATCCTTTCTGGCTCTATTTAGCAGATTTGGAATGAAAAATCTTGGTTTGGTGGATCGGTGCCCTGCTGAGATCAGAATGCTAAATTCATATGGAAGTGGAGTAATTGTACTACAATCACTATTTTTGTTTCAATAAGAACGTCGGTATCAAATAAGTGTGAGTGCTTGTGATTGATAACTATGGTACTGTATTTGTAATGAAAATACTAACCAGCTAAACTTTCTCTGGAAGGTTGTGCTCAGAGGTTCAATCATCTTGAAACAGGAATTAGATGAATCAGTGATGTTTGTGAAATGGGAGAGAAGTATGAAGTTAGAATGGAGTATTTTGTAAATTGAAATGAATAAAACCCAGAAGTTTTGAAGTTCTCAACAGATTAAGGATAATTGATGTATATGTTATAGAAAATACACTTGCTATTTCCTATCCTGTCCCTAGAGAATGTTTATTATTATTGGCTTACAGTGGAAGTTTAACTTTTCTAACATGTTTTCGGACTTCTAAGCTTTGATATAAACTAGCAGTATCACATATGATTCTGCTTCATGATAACAAGACCTTATTTTTTCAGTGAGAGTGGTTTAAGAACACTTAGTCGTATTAGGCTTGAGGAGGCTTTGAGGAAGTACAATGATTGGTTGTGGGTCTTAAGCAGGCGGACAAAATTCCAATGATATGCCCACTAGAAGGTTAATCATTGCTATCAAGAGACCCTATGTTTTATTGTGATTTGCTAGGCCATTTAGAAAATGGCAATTCATGTGCTCTGGCTTAGCATTGTATGTTTTACATTAGAAAGAATATTTCATATAGTGTGTGCTTGTCAATTAGGATGTCTTTTCATGCAGGGTAAAAACATAAGTATACTGATTTCTTATTATTGTACACAAAATTTTTAATTTTATCACAAATTTATCCTTATGCACTCATGTCCCACTATGTAAATTTCTCAGCATTTGTTCTAGCTTCCCATTGTCGTAACCTCTCAAGTCAATACTGAAGACTTTAGTATTTTAATTCCTGCTAGGTATTTAAAATTGAGTTTGATCTATTAATAGCGAAATAATATTGCTAGCAATGTTATGATGATCCCTCTTATGTAGAATCATGATATGCACATTACTAGCATTAAACATCTGAAGTGCAAAATGCACCTGTGAGATGTAGAGGTCAACACTGGAGGGAGCAGAGGATATAGGTGTTGTCTAACCCACATATGGTGAGGAAATATAGGTATATATAGTAGGTGTATACGTCAAATATATTGGAGAGGTTAAGGTACGCATTTGAATTCCACTGTGTGAGAGTGTATAATTTATTTAGGCCTGGAGGTATCTCTGCACATGTTATTTGAACTTTGGTGACAATATCTGAACAGCTACTTATGATTATGGTCACATTTGTGAACATGTATTATTTATAATGTATTTGGTTCATGTGAATTCTAAACAATGCCTTTATTTCAGAGTCAACCCTCCATTTGGTGTTGAGGTTGAGGGGAGGTATGCAGATCTTTGTTAAGACGCTGACTGGAAAGACCATCACATTGGAAGTCGAGCCCTCAGATACTATTGAGAACGTAAAGGCCAAAATTCAGGATAAGGAAGGTATCCCACCAGACCAGCAACGTCTCATTTTTGCCGGAAAGCAGCTTGAAGATGGTCGCACCTTATCAGACTACAATATTCAGAAGGGTGAGCAATCCGTCCAATAGCTCAAGTATTGAGTGCAAATGATGCCCTTTTGCTGTGTGTGTGTTGTCATGTCTTCATGTGGCAATATGTTTCCTACTTTCAGAATCAACTCTTCACTTGGTGTTGAGGTTGAGGGGAGGTATGCAGATCTTCGTGAAGACCCTGACAGGAAAGACAATCACTTTGGAAGTAGAGCCCTCAGACACCATTGAGAATGTTAAAGCCAAAATTCAGGACAAGGAAGGAATCCCACCAGACCAGCAGCGATTGATTTTTGCTGGAAAGCAGCTTGAAGATGGCCGTACCCTTTCAGATTACAACATTCAGAAAGGTAATAAATGTATTTGATATTTGCTCATTATGAGCACCTTCCAGTTCTTGCAAATTATTATCTATGCCCTACTTACAGAGTCGACCCTCCATTTGGTGCTGAGGTTGAGAGGAGGTATGCAGATCTTCGTGAAGACCCTGACTGGAAAGACCATCACTTTGGAAGTAGAGCCCTCAGACACCATTGAGAATGTTAAGGCCAAAATTCAGGACAAGGAAGGAATCCCACCAGACCAGCAGCGTTTGATTTTTGCCGGGAAACAGCTTGAGGATGGAAGAACCCTGTCAGATTACAATATCCAGAAGGGTAAGAATGTGAAGGATATGTATTGATAATGTGAGACTTCATAGATTTTTCATGTTCTAATGTGTTTCCTAATTTCAGAATCCACTCTTCACTTGGTGTTGAGGTTGAGGGGAGGTATGCAGATCTTTGTGAAGACCTTGACTGGAAAGACCATCACATTAGAAGTCGAGCCCTCAGACACCATTGAGAATGTTAAGGCCAAAATTCAGGACAAGGAAGGAATCCCACCAGACCAGCAGCGTTTGATTTTTGCCGGGAAACAGCTTGAGGATGGTCGTACTCTTTCAGATTATAACATTCAGAAAGGTTAGTGTCAAATGAAATTGCCATTTCTGATGGAAATAGGTTTCATTCTCTACAGTGCAGTCTTGATTATCATAGTCAAATTTACTGGGGCTGTATTTTGTGTGTGGTACTGTTTTCCCTTTAGCGCAGCCAGTTCAACATTTAGAATAATACTTAAAAGTTTTGGAATTCTTTGACTTCTAATATGGTACTGGGGTCTCACATAGCTGTTTTATCTTTTTAATTGTTGTGACATTTGCTTAAAAAATTGCATGTAATGTTTAGACATTCCACAATAATATGCTTGCCATCGTTCATAGCTAAATGGAATTGACCAAAGTGCTCTACTGTTTAAAAGAGAGTAAACCATTTTATTCACCGCCTGTGTCAAGTCATATGCCAATGATGGCAGTGGCATTAGACCTTATGTTTAAAATCAAGGTTGCAGGAAGTTGAATAAGATGCTCAAAACCTTAAATTGGTGTCAGTCAATGCTCACTTGCTAACTAAACATGGTAGAGGGGTCATATTTGGTTTATTTGTAAGAAAATGGAAAACTAAATGAATTTATCGCTTGAAAAACTTAATGAATGTGCAGTAAGGTTTCTTGAAGTGAATATACTTACCTCTGAGCTTCATTATGTCCAAGATAAATGTCCATAAATGCTGCTGCTTAAATTATGGGAGTGTCAGAAATGGACAGCTTGGCTACTGGCTGAAAGTACTACGATCCTTACTTAACTTCTCACTAGAAAAGTGATGAAAGCTACAAGTATGATTTGATGCTTATAAATGCAAGATGGATATGGTACAAGAGTTTAAATTATAGAATTCTAAGGAGTCCTTCTGTTAAAGCATTGAAAATCTTGTTAATCTTTGCCTCTATTATAACCATTATTCTCTTACATAATGTTTCTGTGATTTTTTTCTGTTGGGCCTGAAAATTGCTCATATACTAGCCTAAGGGTTAAGGTTCTAGGTAGCACTTATTTTTTAATTCTTTGATGGTAAGGCTTATAAGTGATGAGAGAGCTCATGAATGCTGGTTATTATTTTATTTTCAGAATCCACCCTTCACTTGGTGTTGAGGTTAAGAGGAGGTATGCAGATCTTCGTGAAGACCCTGACAGGAAAGACAATCACTTTGGAAGTCGAGCCCTCAGACACTATTGAGAATGTTAAGGCCAAAATTCAGGACAAGGAAGGAATCCCACCAGACCAGCAACGTCTTATTTTTGCCGGAAAGCAGCTTGAAGATGGCCGTACTCTTTCAGATTACAACATTCAGAAAGGTATTTATGCCCTAGATAAATGCAGATGTGTGCAGAGTTAGCTTTTACTAGGGTTGGTAAATTTATGTAAGATGTTTAAATTAAAATTTGGATTCAGTCATCCCACACTAAACATGAGAAAGGCCTTAAAAAATTTGATCAATAGCTCTAGTGTGTTATTATCGTTCTCCGACTTTCGGCATGGGGGTTTTGCCATCATCATTTGCAATTTAAAGAGAAAATACTAATATTCAATTAATTTTCCATTACTGACCAAATGTTCTAAATTATTCTTAGCAGCAATGCAACAGAATGTTCTTAATTTGTTTTTTATACGTTAATATTTAGTATGTCATAAGAGTCCTAAGTAGGGGAAGAGCTCAGGCTGATAGGTCTCTTCTTTCAGAATCCACCCTTCATTTGGTGTTGAGGTTGAGAGGAGGTATGCAGATCTTTGTTAAGACGCTGACTGGAAAAACCATCACATTGGAAGTAGAGCCCTCTGACACCATTGAAAATGTTAAGGCCAAAATTCAGGATAAGGAAGGAATCCCTCCTGACCAGCAACGTCTCATTTTTGCCGGAAAACAGCTTGAAGATGGTCGTACCTTATCCGACTATAATATTCAGAAGGGTGAGCAATCGGTCCTACAGCTATAATATTTTATGCCCATAATCCTCTTTTGTCTTTGGTAGTTATTTTGTTGGTTCTACTTTTGTTTATTTGCTGATTTACTGACAAATGATATGTATGGTAATTTTGGTTCTTGTAAATTCAAACCTATGCCCTTATTTTAGAATCCACCCTTCACTTGGTGTTGAGGTTGAGAGGAGGTATGCAGATCTTCGTTAAGACCCTGACTGGAAAGACAATCACTTTGGAAGTCGAGCCCTCAGACACCATTGAGAATGTTAAGGCCAAAATTCAGGACAAGGAAGGAATCCCACCAGACCAGCAGCGATTGATTTTTGCTGGAAAACAGCTTGAGGATGGAAGAACCCTGTCCGATTATAACATCCAGAAAGGTAAGAATGTGTAAGATACAGACCTCATTTTATAAGTATTGAGACTGAAGTTGTTAAAAGAAAAGTGTTGAAGGTATGTGCTGGTAGTTATTAGTCTTCAAAATATTACCCTCCTCCATCCATGTACGGTTGCCAGCACTTTTTCCTGGTTTTTGCTCTCCCAAGAAGCTGGTTGCTACAAGTTTGTCTCGACTCCCCGTCAAAGCTAGTTGGACCTCCTCAATCATCCCACAAGGTTGTCTTTTCAGACTCATTTTCTTCCTAGAGGATAAAATAAATTAGTGGGAGCCATCTGTGGACTGTTGAGTGCTTTGGGCTGTTCCCACGTTTTTTCCCATTGCTTCCCTCACAATTTGTGATCTGTGACTGGGCACATTTTTTAATGTAGCATCTTGGTATATGCAATATCACACGTCATGGCAGACCCTTATCCTCTAATGTTTTAAAAGTTTTGCTTAAAATTTACCATTTAATGTCCAGCAGGTGCAAAACTCCTTGTGCCAACACACTGCATCAAAGTTAACAGTAGGCATTGAAATCACTCTTGATTTCCTAATGTGGGCTATTGTAGTTGTGGGGAGGTGTGCCTCTGAGCACTTGGGTTATTGGTATCTTTGTTATTGTAAGCCTTAGGGATGATATAAAAAAGATAAAGAAGTATTAGGCTTGTGGTGGTGGAAAGAACTCATCATCAAGAATGAGAGTACAGCAATTTTCCACTTACATCAAAACCTAGGTCGAATTAAATTTGTCTAAAGAGAAAGTTGCCTTACTCTCATTCATTATGATGATATTTAAAGTCTCACAGCTGATTTATTATTTAAATTTGGTGGCATGATGCTACTCAGTGACTTGATGCATCTTTGCTCTTGGCACGACATACTGTCCTTTAAGGCATAAACTATACTTTCCTGAGGTTTGGAGGAAACTGAGCAGGTCTCCTTGGATACATGATATCCCACCATCTATCTTGCCCAATGCAATCTCCTTCCCCCTTTGCATTGTTGAATAAATCAGGCCTGGTACTTAATGGAAAAACCATATATTCACCGATATTTTGTAACTTCATATTTTTCATGTGGCAATATGTTTCCTACTTTCAGAATCAACTCTTCACTTGGTGTTGAGGTTGAGGGGAGGTATGCAGATCTTCGTGAAGACCCTGACAGGAAAGACAATCACTTTGGAAGTAGAGCCCTCAGACACCATTGAGAATGTTAAGGCCAAAATTCAGGACAAGGAAGGAATCCCACCAGACCAGCAGCGATTGATTTTTGCTGGAAAACAGCTTGAGGATGGAAGAACCCTGTCAGATTACAACATCCAGAAGGGTAAGAATGCATAGGATATGTACTGATAATGTGAGCCTTCATAGATTTTTCATGTTCTAATGTTTTTTCTAATTTCAGAATCCACTCTTCACTTGGTGCTGAGGTTGAGGGGAGGTATGCAGATCTTCGTTAAGACCCTGACTGGAAAGACCATCACATTGGAAGTTGAGCCCTCAGACACCATTGAAAATGTTAAGGCCAAAATTCAGGACAAGGAAGGAATCCCACCAGACCAGCAGCGTTTGATTTTTGCCGGGAAACAGCTTGAGGATGGAAGAACCTTGTCAGATTACAACATCCAAAAAGGTTAGAAGTGCTACAAAGTGCTTAAGTTCTGTTTTCTGTATATTTTCATTAGTGTTTTAAAGGGGAATTTAACACGTTCACTGCGGGGATGATCAAAGCCTACCTCTCACAGTGTGGTGTGGCCCACCGGTGGGTCACACTCAGCCTTTTACATGAGTGGAGTGGCCCACCAATGGGTCACAGTCCTTCTCGATTCCTACTCTCACGATACTCCATGCAAGTTAGGGTAGTTCAATGAATTTTAAGGCGGCGTCACTTGTTGGATTTGCATGAACCACCAGTGGGCCACACTGCTGTGAACGCATTAAGATTCTTGTAGCATCTTTGGCTGTGATGCTCTGTGCATCATATCTCCAAAGTGTGACCCTCATTAATGTTATTCTGAAGACTTGGCGTCATCTTCAGGATGACTGATGGCCAGGACATTGGCTCTTATGATTATGAATTGTTTTCAACAGTTAACACTATTCTTTAAAAACAATTTGTGAGGTTCTGAAAATTTGTAAAGAACAAAAATAATGGAATATATTGTGCTTCGGGGAATGAGTACTGTCTAGGCATGCACTGCTTGGCAAAATTGTGCGATTTGTCCAGTGAATGTCTGCTAAGATGTAAACAATGATTAATCATGAACAATAAACAGAGGAGGAAATGTCTAGATAGCTTCTATGACATGCATGTATTATTTGTTACAGAAGAAATGCATACTATGTTTTTCTGTCTATTTTAACGCTTGCTGCTGCAAGATTAGAACTGCCATAGAATTTGGGGTGCCTTAAGTTTAGCAGTAGGTCCTTAGTCCAGCAGCCATAATAATAACTTAATTGGGAAATAAACAAGAAAAGGGAACTGCAGAGCTCTATTAATCAACTACTTGTAGTGGAGACAGTTACTGTGGTCTTCTTGTGCTCTCTGAATAGGTTTTAGTGATCTGGGAAATGTTTACTTATGGCCATTTCAAGAGCTTTAATGTGCAATTGAGCAAAAATGGGAACACATTGTGTTAATTATTAGTCAGCAATACTGTGCAAGTGTTTACACTGTTGTAATCAAGGATTTGGTGAACTTCATATATCTTTAGTTTTGGTGGGTTTTAGATAGATAATATTCATTCCTCTAAATTTTATAACAAATAACTTATTTGGTTAAGGAGTATTAATTTTTGTTAACTCTTCTTGCTCTCATCCTCATTTTGATGCCTGATTTATTTTATTTTCCAGAATCCACCCTCCACTTGGTGTTGAGACTCCGTGGTGGTCAATAAGAACTCTTTAAGTTATTCTCAAGTGTTGATCTCTCCATTTTGGCATCGAAATGAGAACGCAGCTGGTTTGGACAGTTCTAAGCATTCTAGTTGAACATTCATTTGCATTGGAAATTATAACTTGGTCATTAAAATGGCTTTATTGTTTTATTTGCATTCCAGTTAGATGTATTCTTTTTATAACTGGTTAAAAAAATTTGAATCTCAATGAACAATAAAATCTTCACGAATTATTCATTTTGTTTTTATTGCCTGCTTTATACACAAAATCTTGAGTAATACATTAACCTGGGTTAAACCTTGGATTATTTCATAGTGCAAGAATTTTCAATGAACTTGAATGAACAGTTATACCCTTTATCAAGAAAAATATTTCAATGAAGAGTGTAAATAAAGTATATGTGTACTATGGCTGGGACACATTGGAAGTAATGGATTGTCCCAAATGAAATACCGGAGGGGACACACTGACCCCTCAGGTATTTCTGGTGTTAAGAGCCTTTGCCAAAAAATCACTAGCTTCGACACTTTCCTAATCCAAAAAAAGTGATTAGGGGAGCGTTCCATTTCACGCTCCAATCACATTGATGCCTTTCTGTTTCACACACCAGAGAGATTCTATGCGCTCTTGATTGGGCCACATCCAGCATAATATGCACTCCAAACGCTCCACAGAAAAGCTGGTGCAGTTGATGCAGTGACATAATTTTGGTGGTTTATTTGTTATGGTAACGCATGCAATATGTAGAAAATGAATGAAGTGAGAGTCTTCACTGAGACTAAAATGGATTTTGCTGCATTAACCACTAAAAAATTATAATTCTTATTTTCCATTCTGGTTTCCATTGTGGTTTTGTTTCCCTTCTGAAACATCTCAACAACCACCCTTAGCAACGATTAGCTGTAGCTATTCAAATTTTCCGCCCACTCCAAAGACGTTCCGTTTCAATCTTCCACATCAGAAGCTTCAATGTGAGAATGAGAAATGCAATGGTCACTGATGTGGTGGTGCATCATGCGATTGGAGTGTGAAATGGTATGCACCCCAAGCTAGCTGCTGTCATGGAAACAAATTCATCAATAACAATGGTATCAAAATTTCAGACTCAATCAGAAAATTCTCATCCTTAGCTCAATTTTAGCTCCACTATAAGAGTTATCATATGAAGTTGATTTCATACCAGTGGGTGAATAGAGGGAATGTATGAGTAAGTGGATTTTATTGAAAATTTGTAGCCTATAAACTTGCCAACCAGGCTTGCTTGGTACCATCATGCTCATGGTGAGTACTTTGAGTGTATGGTTGATAAGCAGCACTTGTAAAATCTCTTAAATTAATTTAAAGTGATGTTTTTATCATGCTAATTTGAAATCAGCTCCCTATATCCAATAAATATCCTTGGGGTTTATCTTGAATTTTCTCGATAATAATTCAGGCCTGCCTGGCAAAATAATTCTTATTAGCAATTGAATTTTTCCCATTCTCTTTTACAGCTTTATTGTGGTGGAACTATCAACCTGACCTGACTAATGCTTTGTCAATGCTTCAGTCAGTTCAGAGCATATAAAGGTTGAACTTTGTTTATTGATTACATCAATTTTCATTTCCATAAAATACATTTGGTTACAATAAGAAATAAGCAAATGCCTGTATTGCATGATATGCATGGGGCAGGATTGCATAAATTCTCATCACAGAAGCATACACTTGTCTCCTTTTTGTCTCCTGGTATTTGCATGCAGCCAGGTTGTACCTTATTGCCCTGAGTATCTAGGAGGCCATGACATCCCCGAAATATTGTTTCTGAGGTTTCATTCTTGACAACCTTTACTGTGCAAAACTTCCCTTTTCTCCTTGGGCAATGGGAAATGAAGGACATCCTCTCACTTTTAATCATTAAATTCCAAAATGTACGGCTACATAAGGGTGGGAAAGGACTCCCTTCAGAAGTGCACTGGTAACACATTAAGCTCTTCCCTTCACGATAAGTATTTGCTTCAGGCAATGTTACTGTAGTTGAATTCCCCTCAACTCCATCACCCAATGAATACCTGGCTAATATCATGAGTGTGGCAGTCAAAAATGAATAGAAATTCCTCTTCATTTGGAAGCTGTGACTTGCTATCCTGTTGATGGGTTTGGGTTTTTTAATTAATATGAAGATTATTATTAAAATACTTGATAATGGATACATAATATTCATTGAGCTAGTTGCATTCTATACCCCGGATTATGGCAACCTCACTTATCACGCTCATCACTGAGGTTAGTTCAAATCACCGCTTTATTTTTAGTTCCATACCGCTGCCGCATGGTAGCGCGCCAATCGGAATTAGAACTGTTTGAATCTCCGAGTTCACCTGAGAACGAATGTTGAGTTGTGTCTGGTTGTGTCAGTAGACATTGGAAATGTAATGTGATCTAATTCTTAATTTGTGAAGTTTAAAGTGACAAGTGCGCGATAGGTTCTCAGTGAAAGTGGCTTCCACGGGGCTAGCAAATCGGAATCATTGCATACAGTGAACACGACGTATCGTCGAAGAGATGCTTTTGTTTCGTCTGTTTTTTATGAGGTGAGTTACTTTCCTTTATCATCTAAGCACGCTGTGAAATGGTGAATGTTTACGGGCAGTTCTATATGTAACCACAAATAACTCATTCATGAAATTCTCTTGACGAGGTAATACGAACATGAATTGCTGTTTACTATGTTTACCTCTCTACACTTAGTCGGAAGATTATCTCGTACTCAGTATACTAAGAATAGAAACCCACTTCCAGCAAGATAAAATTTTGTATAATCTTGCTGGAAGAACGACTTTTAGCTAACAATAGTCAGAGAAAGAACAATATAAGTATGTTAAAGTGGGTTCAACTTTTGCTCTGTTTTGCACTTTCCATTTGTGTGACCAAGTTTGTGTTATATCATAGTATTTTCTTTACATTGCATAATAAATATTTTTCTTTTTGGCCTTATTGCTCGAGATGTGGCCTCACTTGTGTAAAGTGGTATCTATTTCACTTTTCATCCGGGGAATTAGCTGTTAATCTCTTAATAAATCTGTCTGTCATTAATGTATTATTGCTAATGCTTTCAATATATTTTTCTCAGAATAGAGCTTAAGTAAGGGTAGCACCTAGGCATGGGCCTTTATCAGCAACCCACATAGCTTCGGATATTTGTCTGTATTATGAGAATTTGCTTTACTCATGATCATCATACAAATAATTTACAATTCAACAATTTACGTGGAAAACTCCAGGAAAAAATAATTGTAATTTTCTGGACGCCCTGAGATACAGACGTTATTCATTGTCCTGCAGTCTTATGGAATTTCACTTCTCTTCTAATTACTAAAAGTGAAAAATTAAAGAAATTTTAACTTGATATCAAGTTAAAATTTCAATAGATACCTACGTTATATATAAACTTATAGATTTCTGTAGCTGTCTATAGATAATGCCAAATCTTTATAGTTTTCTATAGGAATTTTCACCTGGGATGCTTGTATTGTTCCCTAGATTTCTTAATTTGATCTCATATGTAAAACTTAAGTATGAAAAACTCTAAGGTTTAAGAAACTAATATTTAGAGCTACTAATGTTTTTCATTTCATCTATTCATTTTACTATGGATTTACCTTCTTGTGATTCTCATGAGTAGTCTTAAATTTCTTCTAAATGTGGTTCAAAATTTTATTTTTGAATTGAAAAACCCTTTTGAAAAATGGCTAAAATTTTAAACATCAGCTATGCTCTGCAATCCTCAGTGATTTTAAGCTCTACTCTTTTGGCATTTAAATAACTTAATTAGTAATATCAGCAGAATACACACCTTTTTTATTTTGTCATACTAATTCTTCTTTCATATTTGTCAGCAGATGAGAAACATCCTCTCCCAGTTTGCATGAAAAAATTCTTCTGAGGAAGAGGATGCCTGGAATAGTGCAATGTGAAATGGGGAGAGACTTAGGGAGCAGAAATTTTTTCTCCTGGCAACCCTCCATCAAATGATGGATAGAGAGATCAGAATTCATCTTTATGACTTCAGGGACGCTGGGTAGTCCTCCAAAAATAAAGGAGAACATGCTTCGTTGAATTAATATCACAGCATGTCACAGCATGAGATGATATGGTCTTTGATCCACATTGATGCAGAAGGAGCTTTCAATTCATTCTATCAGAGTAGGTATAGCAATGTTGACTCAATTATAAACAAAAATCTTATTTTCTACTGCATAGAATGCTGTCACTCCACTAGCAAGTTGTAATATCAATTCTAAAACATTTATTCATTAAATTTACTACACTCAACTATGGTCACATAAATCACTAATGACATTAGGGTAGTAAAGAATATAATAGCCTTTTCCTCAAATGATAATTTAAAGCTGTCAGACATTAAATTGAGGCTACAAATATTTCCATCCTATGTTAATTCTTCTACCCACATGCTCTCTTGATCATTTTTTTTCTACTTTATTAGCATGCTGATGCAAAGGAGTCATGGCAATGATGTCCTATGTACATCCATTGGATGTCTCAACATGGACGCTACTGACATCCATGGACATCCATTTGATGTGCCATGGATGTCCAAATGTCCCACTTGTGGACATCCAAGGGATGTCCATTTAAGGATTTTGAAAGGATGTATGCAATTACTTTAGTTTCTTGAGATTTACAGATGCAACCCATTTTCACTTTGGAACTAAGAGAGAAAAATAACATTTTTTTAAACATTTATTTACTAAATTATGTTTGTATATACAATATTTACAGCTGTTGTTTGAGTAGATTTATTAGCCTATCAGCACTGTGCCTCGGCCAATCCCTGGTCACTCTATCCACTTCCTTTTTGGGGCTGCAGGGAACCTGCTGAGAACTGCACCTGTCAATATAAGCAAATAACCAGAATAAGACATAGTTCCAAACATCCCATGTAACAGGTTTCATATTAAACTTGTAACCAAGGGATCAGCCCACGAATTTGTATTATCTAAGGCAAGAAGTGGGTTATTATGTGATATAAAATATGAACTCTTGTACGATTGTCTGAATTTAAAATTGAACACATTTTAATTCGATTCAGAAAAATATACAGTTAATGTGAGCTTTTGTCTCGCCAGTGTAAACTAGATTTTCACCCACTTTCAATAGTCGTATCAACACCAAAATCACCTCCCTTATAACACAAATCATGCGCATTTGTTAATTACTTCAACATAAGTTAACATTAACTACTTCAGTACTTTGACATGAAATTAGAGTGTTTCAGAAATGTTTGTGAAATCACACATTTCAATCACATGAACATATGTACAACATTTTTCGTATTACCAAGGTCAATGATATCGACGCATTAAGTTCTTTCCCTTTTGTTGCTACACCAAATTTTAGCCTCAGACTTCATCTCATACTACGGCAGGAAGCATGTCTCACCGAAATCTTAAACAAAAAATAATACATTTGAAACGAGGCATAATCCAATTTCACGTTTGCTTTTAGTACATAACAGAAGGGTATATTGATGACAATAACCTCCATGCATGCCGTCTCCTGGGCAGAATAAGGACAGCAGGTAAAGGGCACCGTTACATTTAGAAAAATAACGGTAAATGTCCACTTCCGTAATACAATTTAGCATAATTTTGACAAATTTTTGATAGAAACTCCTGTATTTCACGTAAATGACAGCGCTAAGTGAGAAGGGCTTAAAATATTTTTGTGTGTGCGGCGAAAGCGGAGGTTTACCCATTGACCAAGTCGAATAACTTCCGACAATATAGTCACGAAAATGTAACGAATATGAGACATAATATTTTCGCACACATTGCAAACAGCCCATGTAGGACCCTGGCCTTCACAACTTCCTTCCATTCTTCTTTGTCCTCCTCTACTTTTCTCCACCTCTGGACCCCCAGCTTCCTCAAATCCTCTTCTACATCCTCCACCCATCTTTTCCTGGGTCTTCCTCTACTACTTCCTCCCTCTGGTTTTCCTTTTAAAACGTTTTTTACTACTCTTTCCCCACCCATTCTTTGTACATGCCCTGCCCATCTAATATTCGATTTCTTAATCTCTGTTAATATTCCATCTTCCCCACGCAGCTTGTAATTCCTCATTCCTTCTAATCCTCCATTGTCCTACATTGACTGGTCCATAGATCTTCCGAGGAATTTTTCTTTCCCACCTCTGTTACAAATTCACTTCTCTCACCATCAACGTCCATGCTTCTGAACCATAGGTGACTATTGGCCTGATGACAGTTTTATAGATATTTTTCTTTGTATTTCTACTAACGGTTTTTGCTTTGAATACTTTTTGCAAAGAATAGTATGCTCGTTTTCCTGCTGCGATTCTTACTTCAATTACTTTTGCAATAGAGATATCATTGTCCCCAAATACTTAAAATGCTCTACTTTCTCTATTTGGTTGAATATTTTATCTCTGTCTTCTCCTCTTTTAACTTGTTTTTTGGACAACACCATACATGTCGGCCCCGGTGGCGGCGGGGTAAAGTCCCCGCCTGCTAACCCGAGGGTCGCGGGTTCGAGTCCCGCCTGGGTAGAAAGTTATCTGCCCAGGACATGGGTGTTTGTGAAATGAGTTATATGGAAGAGAGGACTGTATTGGCCTAATATCGCTCAAATAAATAAAGACGACATTATTATTATTATTATACATTTGGTTTTTTCCTCGTCAACATTCAAACCCATAGTTTCAGCTGCTTCAACAAGATGCACTAATGTCTCCTTGTTTTCTCAACTATTTCTTGATAGTATCACCAAATCATCAGTATATGCAATAAATTGATTCAGCCTATTAAAATCCTTCCTCCTGGATTATTTGTCATTGTCTGTCTAATGACCTTATCTAATTCCAAATTAATAAGCTTCATGGAAAGGACATCACCCTGCCTTAAGCCTCTTTTTATGCCAAATTCCTGTGAGAAGTCCCCGTCAATCTTCACAATACCATTCGAGTTTTTAAGTGTCATTCTCTACAACCTTCTTATTTTATTTTGGGATGCCAAAATCCTTCATGGCTTCCATTATCTTTCCTCGAAACACTGAGTCATATACTTGCTTAAAATCTATGTACATCTGATATAAAACCACATTACACTCATAAGACTTTTCTAGATATTTCCTGAGGGTAAAAATCTGATTTGTGGTTGATCTTCCCTGATGGAATCCTCCTTGATATTCTCCCAGTAGATTTTCCTCTGTTTGTCTCAATCTTTTCGCCAGGACCTTGCCCAACACTTTATACCCTACACTCAGCAGTGTGATTCCTCTATAATGTCTTCACAGCTTTATCTTTCTTTTTGTGTATGGGACATTTGACCCCTAGTGTCCATTCTTCTGGCATCTCCTCTGATTTCCATACTTCCACAATTAGCTCATGTATTTTGGAAGTCAGTAACTCACCTCCATTTTTAAGTAATTCAGCCACTACTCCATCCTTTCCTGGGGCCTTGTTGTTACGCAATTCCATAATGGCATTTCTGATCTCTGCAAGTGTTGGTTCTCCTCTATTTTCTTCCTATTTTTCATTCCTGCTGGTTGTTTCTTCATCCTCAGTCCCCTCTACCCCAACTGAATCCTGATTGAGCAATTCCTGAAAGAGCTCTTTCCACCTCCTTAGAATACCTTTCCCATCTCCAATTAAATTTCCCTCTTTATCTTTGCAATATGTAACTCTAGGTTGGAAACCTTTCCTTTCATATTTCACCTTCAGGTAAAATTCTCTTTCCCCACCACCACCTCTTGCATTTTCTATTTCTTCTAACATTTTTCTCTGGTATTCCCTTTTCTTTTTCCTGCACACACTGTCTGCCACTCTTCTTATGTCCCGGTATTCTTCAGCGGCTCTCCCCTGTATTCATCTGCAGCATTTTGTTCCTTGCTTCATTTCTTTCAACTATGACTTGCTCACATTCTCCATCAAATCATTACTCTCGTTTCCTTCCTTTACTCACTCCAACTACCTCTGTGGCAGCTGTTGTTAGCGCTTGCTTCAACACCTTCCACTTTTCTTCCACACCCTTTCCTGTCGCTGACCGTTCCTCCATTTGTGAGTGCTCATTTATTCTTTCTTCATATTTCTTTTTCACCTCTTCTTGCTTCATCTTATCTACTTCATGTGTCCTTTGTATAGCTTGTTTTGTTTGCGATATCACTGCAATCCTTTGCCTGTATTTGATGCATACTAAATAATGATCACTTTCCATTTGCCCCTCTGCAAGATTCTACTGCAATCACGTCAGATGCATGCCTCATTTCCACTAACACATGATCAATTTTATTCTTTACCTTCCCATCCGGGGATCTCCAGGTTGCTTTCTTTATATTTTTACTTTGAAGCCACGTACTTCGTACCGCCATATTCTTAGCAGTTGTATAACTTAACAACGTCAACCCATTGTCATTTGACACTTCATGTAAGCTCTCTTTACCACTTACTTCCTTAAAGTGTTCCTCCTTCCCGATTTTAACATTCAAGTCTCTAAGCACTAATTTAACATCATGTCTTGAGATTCCATCATAAACCTCTTTATAGCTTCCCATAACAACTCTCCTTATCTTCTTCTGGAGCCTCCTCTGTTGGTGCGTACACATTTATCAATGAAATATTAAAGAATCTTGCCCTCATTCTTAGTACACTCATGCATTCATTCACATGATCAAAGTTTGTTACAATGTTGGTTTGAGCTTACTATCTGCTATAAATCCTGTTCCTGCTCTTCCTTGGTTTCCCCCACTACAGAATATAACATGTTTTTTGGTTGTCATTATTCCATGTCCCTTCCATCTCACCTCTTGAAGGGCAGCAATTTAAATTCTATATTTTTCAAGCTCTGAGCATATTATCATTAGGGTGCCCAGTCTTGCCATCAACCAAATATTCCATGTTGCCAAAATCAAATCCTCAACCATAATTTGTGATCCGTTAACCTACTCAGTCAGCAATCTAAAATTTCCCATCCTTGACCGAGGCAGTTGATTAGATTCGTAACAATTACTTTTTCCGAGATAAGGTTGTTAGCCTCATGCTCAACCCCCAACCTGGAGGACCAGGTATTTGTTCTCGAAGTTCCTTCTTCTAGATGAGTTGCTTTCGCTACAGCTAGGGAGTCTGATCTACCCTTCTTTGGTTCATCTTAGTCTGGTCTTAGACCTTCAACCTTACCAGCATGGGTGGCCCTGCCAGGAGTAAACTCCTGCCGGCATCACTCTCAGGGTCACTAAGACTCACAAGCCCTTCCACAACGACAAGGTGTGGGAAGACCTTTCGTTTTCATAGCTTAAAAAAAACAGAGATGTGTGATTCTTCCATTTTCTTTGTTTCAGGTTTCCTTTGATGGATGTATGATGTAGGTATTGGTGTTCCTGAAGTGCAACTGTCTCTGCAGGACTGAGTCTCCAGGTTTCCAGTTTGGAAATTCCCAGCCAGACTTCGAAGTCAGAATAAAGGATAGGAGAATGGCAGTAGATGATTTTTTACTCCCTTCTGAAGGTTATGAAGAACATTTTTCTGTATTCTTGATTACTTGTCCATCGCAATTTACTTTTGCACTGTAAATTTAGAACTTTGTCACTGTCAAATTGTTTAGGTGCATTGTTAAAAATCTAAATATCTTGAACGATATTTATTCTCATATTGCCGTTCTTGTCAATAAAACTCTTAGTCTGCGCAAGTTTTGAGATTTTTCTTTCCAGCTGGTGACAATCGCACAAAATTTACCCATGGTCCCTGGATGGTAAGTGGTTTGGATTCACTGCTTTGAAAGCTTTAACTTGACAATATAATATATAAAAGTAAACATTTTATAAAAAAATGAACCAAATCAAATGACTAATTAGAGAAATCAACAAGTTAATGCAACTAAAATCATCGCATTGTGACCACAAAAAAATTTCTCAAATCCCTTAACTTCCTAGAGTGGGACTTGAACCTAGACCACTCAAGTTTGAGAGCAGAGCTTTAGCCAACTTAGCCAATCACGGACCTTGCTTGTTGATGAATGTCTGTGGACTTTAAAGGAACCAAAGGTGTTCGCATGGTTAAAAATACCATAAGTAATTATATTCGGATAAAAATTGTGTCAACGTTATAAAAAATTACTATTTGCGTGTCTCAAGAATAATACCACTGAGTTTTCAGCCTATATTAAAAAAATGAATGAATTATAAAAGTTACAATTCAAGTAATCTCTAAAATACAACATTAATCATTATTAATAACGATTCATACAAGTCCACCTGAGAGGTAACAAGTTCGGCAGTCATTCAAACCATCGCTGTCGGAGAAAGAACGACGTGTTTAGGGCTATCCGTTTCGAAGATGCCGCCCTACTACAGCAGCGCCATTAGGTAGCCAATGGGATAGCATACGCTGCGGTGAAGATCGACCCTAATTTCCCCGCGAAACCTTCACCCTTTGGGTCCTTTTTAACCCCTTACAAGCAATTGAGAAACTCTAGCCAAGAGCTCATATTTTCTCGCACTCAAAAATCGGCAAAAAAACGCGGAAATGGCCTGTTCAAGGTGAAAAGTGGCTGGGGTGTGGGGAATCCACCTCGGCGGTGCGTCGCTCAAGGTTACTTCGGAACACGGGAAGGACGCTGGAGAGGGTCAAGTGGGGTGATCCAATTTTATGAGAGCATGGAAATCGATGGAATAATGAGAAATCGGTAATTTTACATTTTCTACGAAGTAACTCGTCAACCAGAGAACGTACATGGGAGATATGCACCTTATTTTGAAGGTAATTAAAAGGGGTATATTTCTAAGGGGAAGGTAATTCGTTAGAGAAGATCTAAAGCGAAGTAGACCACAAAAAGAGGTCGATAAAACTAAACTTCCTTAAAACTCAACGTAGAGCTTCAGTTCAAAAAAGAGTGCAATCATTACGGAGAGCTCACTTAAGTTGCAATAATAAGAAAGAGCTAATACGAGAAATGAATGTTTTGCCGTTTTTACTGCGCGCGGACTAGAGGTACCTGCGCGACCTCGGGGAAGCCTCAGCGCGGCACATTCTCGTAAAAGCAGCTGAGCTACACAGTGAGCATCACAGTCGTGTTTCAACTGAAATTCTACGTTAAGCATTAAGATTAAAGCGATGTAAACCGTCCATAAGGCGTATCCGTACATGCCACCTCCTCACTTTGCTGTGAATGAAGTCACGATTATCAGACGTTTACCGTCATCTTCGAACTGAAATTCAGGGGGTAATATTAAGAAAGTTGCACCTTTTAAAATTACTCCGTGCAATAAGTGACTTCAGCTCCCTTTACCCATCTGTTATCTTCCTAGCACCTCATGAGGCCGAGCTAATATGATAAAAATTAAAGTATATTTTTACCCTGTTAAGTCATATTTCGTAATTCTGAATGCGCTTAGCGGATAGCTGCAGCAATTATTGTTAGCAAGTTTACGTTTTCCATGACGTAAATTGGCAGCCAGAGGACATACATGCGAGATATGCACCGTATTTTAAAGGTTATTAAAAGGGGTTTATTTCTATGGGAATGGCAATACGTACGAGGAGATCAAAAGCAAAGTAGAATACTAAAAGAAGTCGATAAAACTCAACTTCCTTAAAACTCAACGTAGAGCTTCAGTTCAAAAAAGAGTGCAATCATTACGGAGAGCTCACTTAAGTTGCAATAATAAGAAAGAGCTAATACGAGAAATGAATGTTTTGCCGTTTTTACTGCGCGCGGACTAGAGGTACCTGCGCGATCTCGGGGAAGCCTCAGAGCGGCACATTCTCGTGAAAGCAGCTGAGCTACACAGCGAGCATCACAGTCGTTTTTGACTGAAATTCTACGTTTAGCATTAAGATTAAAGCGATGTAAACCGTCCGTAAGGCGTATCCCTACATGTCACCTCCTCACTTCGCTGTGAATGAAGTCACGATTATCAGAAGGTTACCGTCATCTTTGAACTGAAATTCAGGGGGTTATATTAAGAAAGTTGCACCTTTTAAAATTACTCCGTGCAATCAGTGACTTCAGCTCCCTTTACCCATCTGTTATCTTCCTAGCACCTCATGAGGCCGAGCTAATATGATAAAAATTAAAGTATATTTTTACCCTGTTAAGTCATATTTTGTAATTCTGAATGCGCTTAGCGGGTAGCTGCAGCAATTATTATTAGCAAGTTTACGTTTTCCATGACGTAGATTGGCAGCCAGAGGACATACATGCGAGATATGCACCGTTAAAAAAGGGGTTTATTTCTATGGGAATGGCAATTCGTACGAGGAGATCTAAAGCAAAGTAGAATACTACAAGGAGTCGATAAAACTCAACTTCCTTAAAACTCAACGTAGAGCTTCAGTTCAAAAAAGAGTGCAATCATTACGGAGAGCTCACTTGAGTTGCAATAATAAGAAAGAGCTAATACGAGAAATGAAAGTTTTGCTGTTTTTATTGCGCGCGGACTAGAGGTACCTGCGCGACCTCGGGGAAACCTCAGCGCGGCACATTCTCGTGAAAGCAGCACACACAAAGCTACACAGTGAGTATCACAGTCGTTTTTCAACTGAAATTCTACGTTAAGCATTAAGATTAAAGCGATGTAAACCGTCCATAAGGCGTATCCGTACATGCAACCTCACTTTGCTGTGAATGAAGTCACGATTATCAGACTTTTACCGTCATCTTTGAACTGAAATTCAGGGGGTTATATTAAGAAAGTTGCACCTTTTAAAATTACTCCGTGCAATAAGTGACTTCAGCTCCCTTTGCCAATCTGTTATCTTCCTAGCACCTCTAGAGGCCGAGCTAATATGATAAAAATTAAAGAATATTTTTACCCTGTTAAGTCATATTTTGTAATTCTGAATGCGCTTAGCGGATAGCTGCAGCAATTATTATTAGCAAGTTTACGTTTTCCATGACGTAAATTGGCAGCCAGAGGACATACATGCGAGATATGCACCGTATTTTAAAGGTTATCGAAAGGGGTTTATTTCTATGGGGACGGCAATGCGTACGAGGAGATCAAAAGCAAAGTAGAATACTAAAAGAAGTCGATAAAACTCAACTTCCTTAAAACTCAACGTAGAGTTTCAGATCAAAAGAGAGTGCAATCCTACCGGAGAGCACACTTCAGCTTCAATGAAAAGAAAGAGCTAATACGAGAAATGGAAGTTTTGCAGTTTTTACAGCGCGCGGACTAGAGGTACCTACCCGACATCGGGTGAGGTTCAGCGCGGCACCACAGAGTATACACAGAGCCACAGAGTATTACTCTATGGCGGCAATTAGTCATGAAAGCAGATATCCGATAAGAGCATTCAAAACTACAATACATGACTGAACAGGGTAAAAATATATGTAATTTTGAATACATTAGCTCGGCCTCATGATGTACTACAAAGATAACAGCTGGGTAAAGGGAGCTGATATCACTTATTGTACGCATCAAGTTTTAAAGGTGTAACTTTCTTAATATTACTTCCTGAATTTCAGTTCAAAGACGACAGTAAATGTACGATGTCTAAATTTACGAAAAATTGATGAGGTGATATGCACGGATACGCCTTCCGGATGGTTAATATCGCTTCATTGTTAATACCTACGCCACGTAGAATTTCAGTTTAAAAACGACCGTGATCCTCCTTAAGTGTGCTGCTTAGCTGCGAGAATATTATTAAGTGAATACAGCTAATTGATATTTTGTAGATTTACGGCGCGCGGACGACAGGTACCTATGCGGTGTAGGAGGAACAGGCTTATGGCCTCAGTGCAGCGAGCCCAATTGCGGAAAAGAGAATACCAGGTCGTAATTACTATAATTTAATACGAGTTTAATGAGTGGAAATTTAAGACGTTACATCGCACGATCCTACTCAATAATAATCGATGGGTTGGAACCATGGAATGAAAAGTCGGTAATGTTACCTTTTCCCAGACATACTTTTCAAACATGAAACGTA
The DNA here is from genome assembly GCA_963169105.1 of Ceriagrion tenellum. Lineage (NCBI taxonomy): Eukaryota > Metazoa > Arthropoda > Insecta > Odonata > Coenagrionidae > Ceriagrion > Ceriagrion tenellum. The sequence continues at coordinate 37,434,836 of OY720643.1, read as the reverse complement.
TAAGCAAGGTAAATACCCTATTTCGATGGTTATAAAAGAGCTTAAATTCTAAGGGGAAGCAAATGCATAAGATGTTACCATGGCCATGTAAACATTCAAAAGCAAGTTCTTAAAACTCAACTTCCTTTGAACTCAACGTAGAGCTTCAATTAAAAAAAGACTGTGATCCTTACGATGAGCGCACCTCAGCTACAATGGAGCAGAAAAGTGAATACGGGAAATGGAAGTTCTATAGTTTTTACTACGCGTGAACTGAAATTACCTGCACGACTCCCGGAGGAGACAAGCGTTGCGGCCTCGGTTAAATGAGACGCTTCTGGCAGGCCGACATCTCCTAGGGGAAGTGGCGAAAAGCTGGGCAACTTGGTAATAGAATAAAATAATACTATTTGCAATAGTTTAACCTAATGCTATGCAAGTTACAAAGATTCTAGCAGCTCAGTAAAGGGAAATGTTATTACTAGCTGTGCAAGGTAGGTCTAAAAGGCGCAACTTTCTTACTAGTAATCACCTAATTGTATTTGTGAGTTGGGATACTCCTATTTTACGAGAAGATGGAAATCTATCGAAGAAGGATAAATATGTAAGTTTACATTTCCATTGTATAAATTGACAAACAGAGAACATACATGTGAGATATTCATCTTATTTTAAAGGTATTTTAAACAGCTATATTTCCCTGGGGAGGGTAATGCATGAGAGGAGATCATGAGCATAGGGGAATACAATGAAATCGATAGAACTCAACTTCCTTAAAACTCAGCGTAGAACTTCATTTCAAACAAAAGTGCAGTCCTTACAGAGAGCTCACTACCGCTGCAATGAAAATAAAGAGCGAAAACGGGAAACGGAAGTTAGGTGGTTTTTACTGCGCTCCGACTAGAGGTACCTGTGCGACCTCGGGGAAGATGAGGCTCAGCGCGGCACTTACTCGTGAAAGAAGCTATCGCCTAGGCACATTCAAAATTACTTCGTATGGCTAAACTAGGTGACAAATATAATTAAATAATGATTACATTAGTTTATCATATCATACATCGGCCGCATGAGTTTCTAGGAAGATAACAGATGTCTAACGGGAGCTGAAATAACTTTCGCAGCAAGGAGCAAGTTTAAAGGCGTATCTTTCTTAATACTACTCCCTGAATTTCACGAAAAGCAGACTTCATTTATGATAAATTGAGGAGGTGACATGTACGGATACGCCTTCCGGACGTTTTACAGCGCTTCATTCTTCATATTCAACGTAGAATTTCAGTTGAAAAATGACCGTGATCCTCATTAAGGGTGCAACTTAGCTGCAACAATATTATTAAGTGAATTCGGGTCATTCAAAGTTTGTAGTCATTGCTGCGCGCGGATCTGAGGTACCCATGCGATGTCGGGAGAGGTATAGGCTAACAACCTCAGGGCAGTTAGCTGAATTGCGGATTAGAGAATATATGCTCGTAATTACTTTTATGGGCTATAAAGTGCGAGTAAAATGTGTGTGAAAATTGAGACGTAGCATCACACGATCCTACCTAAAAATAATCGATGGGTTGAAACCATGGAATGAAGAATCCGTTAATGTTACCTGTTCTAAGGCATACTGAGCAAACAGGAAATTTACGAGCAAGGTAAACACCCTATTTCAATGGTTAGAAACGAGCTTATTTTCTATGGGGAAGCAAATGAATAAAAGGATCATGACCATAGTACCTACATATTCAAAAACAAATCTTTATCCACTTTTCCTTTAAACTCAACGTAGAGCTTCAATTAAAAAAAGACTGATCCTTACGAAGAGCTCACCTCAGCTACAACGGAGGGGAAAAGTGAATACGGGAAATGGAGGTTCTCTGTTTTTTACTACGCGTGAACTGGAGTTAACTGACTCCGGGGGTGGGGGGTGAGCCTTACGGTCACGGTAAAATGATACGCTTAATGCAGGCCGAAAACTCTTCAGGGCGCTGCTAAAAGCTGGGTAACCTGGTATACTTAAAAAAATATCATCTTGCAATAGCGTGACTTTATGTTGTCCCAGTTACAAATAATCTATCAGCTTGGTAAGGGAACTGTTATTACTAACTGTGTAAGGTAAGTCTAAAAGGTGCAATAGTCTTGTATCAGTAAGGTGTAATACTCCAGTTTTACGAGAAGGTGACGATCAATGTAATTAAGATGAATTGGTAAGATATCTTTTTCGATGTTCTAAATTGGCAACTAGAAAACATACATGAGAGATATGCACCTTATTTCAAAGGTATTTAAAAGAGCTATATCGCTATGGGGAGCGTAATGAATTAGAGGAGATCACGAGCACAGAAGAATACCATATGGTCATATGAAATCGATAGAACTCGACTTGCTTAAAACTCAACGTAGAGCTTCAGTTCAAAATAGAATGCTATCCTCACGGTGAGCTCACTTCACCTGCAATGAATAGAAAGAGCGAATACGAGAAATGGAAGTTTTGTGGTGTTTACTGCGCGCGGACTAGAGTTACCTGCGCGACCTCGGGGGAGATGAGGATCAGCGCGGCATATACTTGTGAAAACAGCTACTCACTATCGCATTCAAAACTGCTAAACAGGATAAAAATATACTTAAATTATGATTAAATTAGCTCGGCCTCATGAAGTGCTAGAAAGATAACGGCTGGGTAAAGGGAGCTGAAATCGCAAATTGTACGGAGCAAGGTTGAAGGGTACAAGTTTCTTTATATTACTCCCTGAATTTCAGATCTAAGACAGCGGTAAACGTCACGATAATTAGAATTCATCACAGTTAAGTGAGGAGATGACATGTACGTATACACCTTCCGGACAGTTTACATCGCTTCATTGTTAATACTCCACGTAGAATTTCTGTTGAAAAACGACCGTGACCATCATTAAGTGTGTAGCTTAGCAGCGCGAATATCATTTAGTGAATACGGGTAAATGAAATTTTGTAGTTTTTACTGCGCGCGGACGAGAGATGCCAATGCGATGTCGGAAGAGGAACGGGCTTACAACCTCAGTGCAGTGAGCCGAATTGCGGGTATGAGAATATTAGCTCGTAATTGCAATACTGGGTAAATGAATTAAATACAAGTTTAATTGCAAAAAATTAAGACGCATCGTCGGGTACAAGTAAAAATTCACTGTGGGTTGAAAGAATGGAATAAAGAATCCGCTGATGTTACCTTTTCCAAGACACAACTGAGCACAAAGGGAAGGTAAAAGCAAGGTATATATGTACCTAATTTTAATGGTTATAAAAGAGTTTATTTTCAATGGGGAAGAAAATGCATTAGAGGGGATCATGGCCATTGTACATATTCAAAAACAAAGCCTAAAAACTCAACTTCCTTAAAACTCAACGTAGAGCTTAAATTCAAAAATGATTGATATCCCTACGAAGAACTCACCTCAGCTACAATGGAGGGGAAAAGTGAATCCGGAAATGGAAGTTCTATAGTTTTTACTTCTTGTGAACTGGAATTACCAGCACGACTCACGGAGGAGACAAGCGTTACAGCCTCGGTTAAATGAGACGCTTCAGGCGGGCCGACATCTCCTTGGGACAGCCGCTAAGGGCTGGGTAACTTGGTAATAGAATAAAAAAATATTATCTTGCAATAGTATGACCTTACGTTGTTCCAGTTACAAAGATTCTAGCAGTTTGCTTAAGGAAGCCTTTTTTATTAACTGTGAAAGGTAAGCTAAAATGCGAAATTGTCTTATTATTAATCATAGACTTGTGTTTGTAAGTTGTAATGCTCCTAGTTTACGGAATGGTAAGAATCTATGGAAGAAAGAGAAATTGGCAAGTTTACATTTTCCAAGAAATAAATTGGCAACCAGAGAACATACATGCGAGATATTCACCTTATTTTAATGGTATTTAAAAGAGCTATATTTCTATTGGGAGGGTATGATTGAGAGGAGATCACGAGCATAGTAGAATACAATGAAATGGATAGAACTCAACTTCCTTACAACTCAACGTAGATTTTCAGTTCAAAAATGAAAGCAATCCTTACGGTGAGATCATTTCAGCAACAATTTAAAGCAAGTGCGAATACAGGATATATAAGTTTTGTGGTTTATATTGCTCGCGGACTAGAGGTACCTCTGCAACCTCGGGGGTGATGAGGCTCAGCGCGGCACATACTCGTGAAAGAAGCTATCCCCTAAGTAAATTCAAAACTACTAAATATGGCTAAATTGGTTGACGAATATAATTAAATAATGATTACATTAGCTCGGCTGCACGAGTTTATAGAAAGATAATAAATGGGTTACAGGAGCCGAAACCACTTACGGCGCAAGGAGCAAGCTTAAAAGGTGTAACTTTCTTAATATATCTCCCCGAATATCAGTTCAAAGATGGCATTAAAAGTCACGCTGTGCAGACTTAATTGACATTACATGGAGGAGGTGAAATGTACCGATAGGCCTTCCGGGTGGTTTACAGCGCTTCATTTCTAAGATTCAACGTAGAATTTGAGTTGAAATGCAACCTTGACCCTCATTAAGGGTGCAACTTAGCTGCAACGATATTATTAGGTTAATTCGTGTCATGGAAATTTTGTAGTTTTTACTGCGCGCGGACGTGCGGTACCTATGCGGTGTCGGAGGAGGAACAGTCTTAGGGCCTCGGGGAAGCAAGCCGATTTGCGGGCTAGAGAATATTCGCTCGTTATTACTATAATGGGCTTTCAAATGCTTTAAATTCGAGTTTAATGTGTAACCAATTAGAACGTAGCATCACACGATCCTAATTAAAAATTATCGATGGGTAGAAACAATGTAATGTAGTCCGTTAATGTTACCTTTTCCAAGACATACTGAGCAAACATGAAACGTTCAAGCAAGGTAAATACCTAATTTTGATGGTTGTAAAAGAGATTGTCTATGGGGAAGCAAATGCATAAGAGAGAATCATGACCATAGTGCAATTTCAATAACAAGACCTTATAACTCAGCTTCCTTTAAAATCAACGTAGAGCTTCAATTAAAAAAAGACAGATCCTCACGAAGGGCTCTCCTCAGCTACAATGGAGGGGAAAAGGAAATACGGGAAATGGAATATCTGTAGTTTTTACTGCGAATGTATTGGAGTAGCCTCCGCGATTCCAGGGGAGAAGAACCTTAAGATCTCATTACAATGGCGTGACCTTATGTTGTCCAGTTTCAAAGATTCTAGCTGCTTAGTAAATTGAGCTGTTATTACTTACTGTGTAAGGTAAGTCTAAAAGGCGTCACTGCCTTATTATTAATCACAGTCTTGTATCAGTAAGGTGCAATACTCCAATTTTACGAAAAGTTGAAGTTCTATGGACGAAAGAGAAATCGGTAAGTTTACAATTTCAATCACGCATGTTGTCAACCAAAGAACATACATGCCTGATATGTACGTTACTTTAAAGGCAATTTAAAGGGCTTTATTTATATGGGGAAAGTAATGCATAAGAGGTGATCTAAAGCAAAGAAGAAAACAAAAAGAAGGCGATATAACTCAACTTCCTTAAAACTCAACGTAGAACTTCAGTTCAAAAAGGACTGCAATCATTACGGAGAGCTCACTTCAGCTGCAATGAAAATTCAGAGCAAATACGGGAAATGGAAGTTTTTACTGCGCGCGGACTAGAGGTACCTACGCGACCTCGGGGAAGGCTCAGCATAGGAAATACTCGTGAAAGCAGCTATCCGCTATTCGATTTCAATTAAACTAAACATCACTAAACGAGGTAAAAATATACTTAAATTATAATTACATTAGCTCGGCCTCATGATGGGGTAAAATGATAACAGCTAGGTAAAGGAAGCTGAAAACACTACATAATTGAACAGAGCAAGTTTTAAAGGTACACCTTTCTTAATAATACTTCCTGAATTTCAGTTCAAAGACGACAGTAAATGTCACGTTAAGCTCACTTAATTTACGAACAATTGATGAGGTGACATGCACGGATACGCCTTCCAGACGGTTTACACCCTCATTAAGTGTGCAGCTTAGATGAAAGAATATTATTAAGTGGATACACCTAATTGAAATTTTGTAGTTTTTACGGCGTGCGAACGAGAGGTACCTATGCGGTATCGGAGGAACGTAGGGCCTCAGTGCAACGAGCTGAATTGCGGGCTAGAGAATATTTACTAGTAATTACTATAATGGGTTTTTAAAAACATTAAATACGATTTTAATGTTTAAAAAACTAAAACTTTGCATCGCACAATCCTACTTATAAAATAATTGATGTGTTGAAACCATGGAATGAAGAATCAGTAATGTTACCTTTTCCAAGACATACTGAGTAACAAGGAAACGTACGAGCAAGGTAAATACCCTATTTCAGTGGTTATAAAAGAACGTGTTTTAAGTGATTTCGGTTCCTTGAAATTTGGACATATTTACTGCGCGCGGATATGAGGTACCTATGCCCCTATGCGATGTCGGGAGAGGAATAGGCTTACAGCCTCAGTGCTCAGAGCCGAATGGCGGGTTAAGGACTATATGCTCCCAATAACTATTATGGGCTTTCAATTCCTTCATATATGAGTTTAATGTGAAACAAATTATGACAGCATCAAACGATTCTACTTAAAAATAATCTATAGGTTGAAATAAAGGAATGATAAATCCGATAATTTTACCTTTTCCGAGACATAATTGAGCAACCAAGGAACGTTAAAGCAAGGTAAACACCCAATTTGCCATGAAAATAAAGTACGAATACGGGAAATGGAAGTTTTGTGGTTTTTTATTGCGTGACCTCAGGGGATTCTCAGTGCGGCACATACTCGTGAAAGCAACTAGCCGCCATGCGCATTATAACCACTAAAAATGACAAAACTGGGTTTAAAATACACTTCAATGTTGATTACATTAGCTCGGCCTAATTTGTTTGTTACGGAGAGCAGCCTTACGGTGATGGCGAATGAGACGGGTAAGGCGTAGGGCGAAATTTCCTCGAGGCATCCGCTAACGGCTGGGTATCAATGTAAAAAAAATCAAAATGTTATTTGCAATACCGTGGCCTTGTTTTCATAGTAACATTAATTTTAGCTGCTCGGCTTAAGGGAGTGTAATCTGTGTAAGGTAATTATAAAAGGTATAGCTGTCTCTATATCAATCGTAGAACTGCAATTCCCAGACGACGGTAATCCTATAGGATCATTATAATGATAGCACACTACACTAACGATATAATTAGTCATTTGCGGAATAGCCTTCTGGGTGCTTATTGCTCTGTAGTCGTAGTACTCAACGTAGAATTACAGTTGAAAAACGACCGTGATCCTCACTGTGTAGCTCAGTTGCGAAAATATTATTAAGCGCATCGAGTAATTGAAATTTTGTAGTTTTTACTGCGCGCGGACGTGAGGTACCTATGCGATGTCGGGATGAGAATAAACCTATGGCCTCGGAGCAGTTAGCAGAATTGCTATTTATTGAATTGAAGAAAGCCTTTTGATCGATATAGACCTTTAAAATATATCCAACATGAGTTTAGCGTGTTCCAAAATTAACATTATTGCTATACCGGGGATATGCCGCATTACGCAAAGAGAATTAGAAAGAAGCGCTGTAAATCGCCCAAAAGGCGTATCCATACATGTAACTTCCTCATTTTATCGTAAATTTTGCATTTAAACTGTGACGAAAACCGTCGAATAATAACTGCAATTCTGAGATTAATGAAAAGAAAGTTGAGTCTTTGAAGCTTGCTCTGTATAATTTTTAACGCGTCTACTTTACCCAGCTGCTATAATGCTATACACAGGAGGCCAAGGAAATGTAATCGACAGTTTAGTATATTTTTAATACAGTTTAGTAGTTTTGAATGCCCTTTGCGGATAGTTGCTTCCCCGAGTATATCTCGCGCTGCAGCAAGTCTTACCTAGCCGAGACAATGAGCGTTTTAAGCCTTACTATTAAGTGTTAAAATGAAGTGTTTTTCATACCCGGTTCTGAAGAAAGAAGTAAATGTTTTAAACTACACTACTTAATACATTAATTTTGGTAGTTGTTGCAGCTTGAGGGATTTCTTAGCTACTGACAGATAATGGGTTCAATTACTCAGGGCATTTATTTCCTTCCTTGGATTTTGCACATCAGAATATTTTTAGTCCAACTTGGAGATGGAAAATAATTGCCAATCTTGAAAATTCTAAACCTCGAAAGATCAAAAAGGCACTTTTCAAGGATATACCACATTAGGTTCGAGTAAAGTATTTTTGCTATTCCCTATAATGGTCTACCATTTTTCAACATAGGAAACTGCTCCTGTTCCATTAAATTTTCCCTTGGAGTATGTCACTTCTGCCCAAATCATAAAACTAGGCTTTTTATTTGAAAGTGCACATTCTGGGCATCATATCGTTTCAGCTAATGATCTCAGGAAAATCATACAGACCCCAATAATTCCAACAATAATCTAAATTACATGTACGTAAATATGTGACAAGTATACTAGCACCGATCACTTTATAAGAATTGAATTTACCTTAATTTTTATTCAGTAGTAACCGAAGTTTTTTTACAAATATTTTTGTAAATCATGGAATGAATTTGGGATTTTACGAATGTATTTTTACAATTACTCCTATTTTTTGTATTTGAAATACAATTTTCAAAGTAATTTGATTTTGGTATTTAAAATCAACTTTTTAGGGAAGTTTATATTTTGTACCTTAAATACAACAGGAGTGTGATTGAGAGAATTCAGATGTTCGTTCGTATGGAAATGTGAGCAGTTTTTCTTTTGACTGCTTTTTATCGGCGTGCTAATAGTATAAAATAACAACTGATCAAGAGAGCATGTGAGTAGAAAAAATAGCATAAACTAATAACATACGTTGGAATGATTTGTAGCCTCATCTTTATGTTTGACGGCTTTAAATTATCATTGGAGGAAAAGGCCGGTATTTACTTTGCTTTACCGATCCTAATGTCATTTATAGTGACTTACGCAACCATAGTTGAATGTAATTTAATAATGCTTCGGAATTGATATCGCAACTTGCTAGTGGAGTGACAAGAATTTTATGCTGTAGAAAATAAGAATTAATATTTAAAAATTAAGATAACATCAATTAGGTACTTACTGTCGGCGTCAAAATGATGAGTCACTGTACTTTGAAAATTATAATTTATATTATATCTGGGTCCATGTGAATGATAATGCAATGTAATAGATAATATTTTAAAGGTAATTTTATTTCAATTTCAGTCATATTTTTATCACATGACGACATTAAAATTGTAGACACCATAATGCAATAATCGACCCCGCGCACCCCAAATTTAGCAGTTTTGTCAACTCACCAAATTTGTAACTCAACTTTGGGAAAACTACATAATGTACAGCATTAATTTTCAACGGAAAGTTGCCATAATTAATAATGATACATAAAATGATTGACGCATATTTTTATAACTCATATTTTGCAGTCAATTAACGATATTGTTTAAACATTATCTAGTCCATCAATTTGTCCCGAATAAAAAAATTAAAGTTATGGAAACACCCTTTTACATAATTATAATTTTTCTGTGATCCGAAAGCACATGGTTTATGCGTAGTTTAAATTATATTAGGGAATTCTGAACGTATGTAGGAGTGAACGATTTCTGCGTTGCCACTTCTAGCGCGCGCAACTGAAAACGGATATTTGGACGAGCGGGGTGTACTGCAACTGAATCATTTTCCATCGAGCTTTAGAAGAATAATGGCAAATTCGAAAAATCGTACTTTCAAGTCAATCAACCATAAATGTATCGACCTGCGTATCATAGTAATGCATTTGATATTCTTGGAAAAAAGGCCCTCCATTTATTAGTTAAAGAATTCCTGTTGCCAATTGAGCTCGACCCAGGATTTAGGATGAATGTAAACGACAACCGAAATCGCCCTTTAAAATCATTTGGGCAGCCTTGAAATGATATTTCTTGCCTCCCTTTGAACCCATGTACACATCATTGATGATTAAGACCCATATGAAGCCCATCCATCCCAAGCCTCACGAGGCGAGTACGCCAAGAAAAACTAGCGTGGGCCCGAAGACACCATGTATGTGAACTACGAGAGCAAAATTTGCCTAAAAAGACTTGAGAAAGGTTAATTCCATCCCTTACCTCCTTTCGAACCCTTACGGACTGCTTTGATGATTCGGATTCATTAATTAACTTACCTTGGGAGCCATACACCTCACGTCCCGTTACCAGGTGTGAATATCCTTTCATATGCTCCGATCTGCCGTGACTAGACGTTTTCATATTTACTTGCCGTTTCCAACTAAGAACTGTAATCTTGGATTTTCCAACCATCTACATAGTCATCCCTTACCCTTCTCTCTCTCACACACCCCACTGTAGTCGAGGAAAAGACTTGTCGTTTACTCTGACAGTTCAGCTCAAAATTCTATGTGAACAAGAAGCCTCACACAAATAAATGTGTCAAACTGCGAAATCTACGAAGGAAATGTTCCGATGAAGAAAATAGTAAAAGGAGACCGAAGAATGTGAGAAGACGCAGTAAGTATATTATCACCAACATTAAAGAATTCTTTGACAGTGCAAAGACAGGGGATTTGGTTATTGACACCAATAAAGTGGTGCATAATACAGCAATTTGTGCAGGTGTGAGAAAAGTCCGTAATTTCATTAAAGAAAAGAGAGAACATGTCGATAGTTAGCTGCCTTCTCCGCAAAAATGTCGCGGACGGTTTCACATAGTGCTTGACGAGTTTACTCTAGGAGTTATTTTACCAAGAAAACAGTAGTTTCAATTTGTGCTTGACGAGTTCACCCAAGGAGCAATTCGCCAAAAATGCTTCATTTACCCACAGTACAAAATGCTATAAACATGGGGGAAGAAAACAGTAGTTCACATTGTGCTTGACGAGCTCACCCAATTATTCGCCGAAAAGTGCATGTATTTAACCATAGAAAAAATTGCTATAAACTTGGGGGGAGGAAACAGTAGTACTTGCAGCAGCAGTGATGATGATTGCTTTTGGATTGAAAATATTTCACGGCAAGACAGACTTACTAAATTTATTTACATGGCCAAAGATGCATGCTAATCAAGATTCTTTGTTTTCTACGCACGTATTAATTGTTGTGTTCCCAAGTCATGTTCTTATAAAGTCAATTTTTTAGTCGAAGTAACGTATCTATCGGTGCACACTAATGTGGTATTTTATTTGAAGATTTTACCGGATTATAAGTTGATGAGGTGCCATAGCAGGCTAGGTTGTGGTAAAACATTTCGTGAAATAACACAAATATAATCATAAAAACTTTGCCTGCGTTTATCATGGCTTTACCGTCAATGCAATGAAGGGACGTTAACTTTAGAAAAACACAAAGAGTGGGTTATTTCTATTGTATATACTAGCGCTGCAGTTTGAAAAGTGCGGTCAACGGGCTTGCCTTAATTTCGGATGGATGTTACTTCGACTAAAAAACAGGCTGTATGAGAGAGAACATGACATGGGATCAAAACAATTAATACGTGCATAGCAAAGTCGATTCACTTACGATTGGTTGACTTGAAAGTAAGATTCATCGAACATTCTATTAGTTGTCTAAAGCTCGATGGAAAATGATTGTTGCAGTACACCCCGCTCGTCCAAATATCCGTTTTGAGTTGCGCGCGCAATTAGTGGAAACGTAACAATCGTTCACCACTCCGTATTTTCAGAATGCCCTAATAAAATTTAAACTACGCATAAATCACATCTTTTCGGATCATAGAAAAATTATAATTATATAAAAAAAAGTGTTTCCATTTATTTAATCGGGACAAATTGATGGACTAGATGTTTATACATTATCGTTAATTAATAACAAAATGAGTTATAAAAATATGCGTCTATCATTTTATGTATCATTA